>CM060922.1:898954369-900154369 GCA_030737875.1 Allium sativum | reverse complement strand
CCGAGTTCAATGGGGGATAACCTTGGGGAAAGCACCTGGGAAATTAAGGAGAAGATTAGGCTTACTCATCCAGAGATTTTCTAGGTTAATTATTTTCTCCCAATTTCTCGTTTTTGGTTGCATTGTGCTTGCTAGATTGGATGGTAGGAGATGACTACAACATAGATGCACAGTGCACTCATATAGAATTATATGCATATTAGGACTTTATGCATACATATTGCATCACTAATTACACATACACATTAGGAATGAGCTCATTATTAGCAAGTCTGTAATTAATAATGACTATGAGTTATGGATGTATATGGAACTTTATAAAATAACATAGGTGTACAACGTGGGTTCTTAGAGCAAGTTGTGTTATTCCACCTTTTAAAAGATTTCGGGACGAAATCTCTAATAAGGGCGGTGAATGTAACACCCCGCAAAATATACATAAGTTAGACATAAGTTAATTTAATTTAAATTAAACAGCATTAATTTAATGGGTTGTAAATGGAATTTTAGACAACTAGGAATTAGGCCATGAAAGTATTATAATTGTATTCATGGCAAGATTATGATCTGTTTTCGTATTTTATTTACTGAAAGCGGAGTCTTTATGCTAAAGATATTAATAAATTAAGTTGTGCGTATATATTAACGTAAAATTTTGAATTTCAAAAAAATAAATATAAAAATTGGGAATATATTAATTTGGATAAGCATGAAGAAAATATTCCTTTTGAACTCAAACTTATGTGTATGTTTTTATACAAAGTTGGGGACAAGAATAAATAAATTAAGGTAAAAAATAATCAAAATCAATCAACGAACAAATAAAAAAAACATACATGATAATTCTTCTCCTAGCCTCGACCCCAGTAGGGGGTTCGACAGCCTCGTAGAAGGTGGTTCGACTGCCCGTCTATAAGAGAGCCCAGTGAGGATTGTTTTATAAAGAGACTTTTTCATAACTTTTACCAAATGGGCTGCTTAGATTTAATCTATTGAATCTAATAGTCCATATACATGATGCCAACTATAAATAGGACCACAAGCCTTCACTTAGAACCCTACAACCATTCTTCTCCATGCCTCTATGATGCCTTTCTACCATCTCTAATTCCAGAAGAAAAAAAGGATTTAGGTTTTCTTCAACCTTTTTTATCTCCTCTACTCTATTCTAATATAGATTTATTTGGAATTTAGATTCATATATGTAAGATTCTAATATGTGATTCTTATATATATATATATATATATATTGATTTGAAAGATTGGAGCATGTTTGTTCGTGAATGCCAAATCCAAAACTCATTCTACTCAATTTTGTTATTGCTCATCCTTGTAGCACTGTGATTAGACTACAACCGAGTTTTCTATTTTTCTATAAATTGTTCGTTTAAGACCTGAATTATTGTGCCTAGGAAGGTTTGAATTCATATGAAAAGAACATAACATTAAAGCCCCTTAAACCTTCCATTTTGTTGATGTTCTTACGATGAAAGTATCAATCTATTTGTATTTGTGGTTTTGGGATTATTGAGTTAATAAAAGAGAAAAATAATTCATGTTGTATAGTTCGCTAGGGTTTGTCAGATTCATCTTATTTCATCTTTATTCAATTTCATATGTATGGTTTTGTACAAAAGGTTCAGATTTGGATGGAATTGAAAACCTGAATAGGTTTAAATCTTTATTTCTTCTAAAATAGAGTATTAGAACGTATTGTTTTACAAGATACTCAAATATTAAGGTTTTGTACATAAACATACATAAAAAGTGAATCCATTAAAAATAGAAGTTATATTGTAAGAATCAGAGTTTTTTGTCAGATTAGAATTAGGATTTTGTATATAAAATGAATTTAATATGGCTTAAATATGAATTTAGTTGAGTATAAAATAAATTTCTAATACAGTTTTAATATAAAAACGGTTTAAATAAATAAAATAGATGTTCGAGATTTGACAAAATATAATGATAAAATATAAAATAGGAAATTATCAAGTTTTATTATAATGAATTTTCCAAGTACATATTTATAAAATTATTTTAAACCTGATTGTTTCTTGCCAAATATATACATATGTATATATATTAATAACAAATAAAATAAATATTTTTAATTAATAATTTTTTTCATAAATATCGACGGGATTTAATAACGTTAATCGCAGATTGTTAATTACCATGTGTTGCAAATGTGTCTCAAACTATTACCATGTGTTAGGCTCATGGTTTTATTTTACCATGGAATCATGCATGGTGGTTTTGGGACAAGTATCCCCTTGCATTTTTACCAAATTACCCCTCCCATAAGCCTATAAAAGGAGGCTCCCATTCATCACTTTGTTTCATCTCAATTCCACTTCCGTTCCACCTTTCTTAAGCTCTTTCATGGCTTCTTAGCCTGGCTTATCCCTTTCCTTCTTTCCATTTCTTTCCCTTCCTTCCCCTCCTCCTTTCTCCTTCTTTTGCTGGCCTTCCCACCTCCTATATGACCCCCACCTTCACCACCCTTCTCCGGCCTCCCTCCACCGCCCCTCAACCGCCACACCTCGACTAACCCACCGCCACCACCCCATTGTGAGCCCCACCTTCATCAAGAGCACCTTAGCCCACTAAACCTCTATCAGAGCACCCATCCACCACCTAAACATCGATGCTACCTCCCCTACCCATGGTTGTGGACCCCACTTCCCATCACCACCTTGTTGGCCCCACCTACACCCTCCTCTCTTTTATAAAAATAAATAGACGTATATATATACACACATAATTATATAATATTGTGTCAAAGATTCGATGTTGGGAAATACTGTCCTTTCGGAATCATTCGCGGTTAACTAAGCTCTCCTATCGTAAATATTTAAGGAGCAGTTATGTTGGTGAGGAACTTTACACATTTTTGTTTATATATAGTTAATTATGGATGAAAATTATATGTATGTCATGTTGGATGAATGGTTGTATAGTTAGAAACGCAAATACACTGATAAGTGTCGATTACCGTAACGGTTGCACATAGATACTAACGTGTATTGATGATATTGTTGATGGTGGTTATGAATGTTCATATACTGGGAATTGTTATTTGTGTGTTACTGCACTCCTATAACACCCTAATTATGGAATTATATAGGTGATTGGTTGGGTCTCCTTTCCGATTGGAAACACAAATGATTATTATATTAATTTAATATTGAGAATAAGGTCCAAAAATGGAATTTGAAATTTGATATCTAAAATAGTTTGGAAATGAAATTAAAGTATATACGAATAATTTTTGTAAAGGTGGAAACATATTTAAAACATTTTTGACTATAAAGGACATTTCAAGTTTGAAATCGATTTTGATTAGTGGATTTCAAAATTGAAGCTGAGTTTGGTATATAAACGATAGTTTAAACTCAAACAATTATTCTGATAGTCTTATATAATATTTAATTTGGTTTATGCAAATTTTGAAGTTCATCGGATAAATTTTTGGAAAATAATATTATTTAATTATTATAATAATATTGTAATATTTAGTTTTAATTTAAAATTGATTTTGAAGTGGAATTTTGGAAATATTGTTTTAAATGAGTATATATGTGTTTATAAAGGCTTGTAATCGTATATGAAGTGAATCAGATGAATTTTTACCTTAAGTCGTAATATGGTCAGAATAGAATTAGTCGCGCTGCGGTAGTTTGCGAATTTCGACCATACACTTTAAACACTTATAATTATTACAATATAAACCCTGAATACATTAAACGAAAAAAGTTTGCTTTCTAATAGTAATAATTTTCAAATAGATACATAAATTTTGAATTTTGATATACACTTTTCAAGTTATGTTTAAATCTATTTTCAAATAAAATCGCGGTTTTGAAGTTCGGTGACCGTAATTGGAACAATAAAAATAGCTTTATTAAAATTATTAAAAATATGGATTGTTTTTTTGATAAATCATAAATAAATATTTAAAAGTGGTTAAAATTTGAAAATATTAGTTTTGAATGATATAAAGGTTATTTTGATCAAACTAGCTATTTGGCAATGCTTTTGTAACATTTTTGCAACATTTTCTGGAAATGATATGTTTTGAAGTTTTAAACTTATTGATTACTATTTTAATATTAAATAACATTTTTTAAATGATTAATACAATATTTTTGGAAGTTTATAGTACTTAAACATAATTAATTTTAAAAAAATCTAGTTTACTTTGAGAAAAGGGCTTCTCAATTATTGACAAAATTGGAAGTGGTTGTAAGTGATCTTTCGATGTGTATATTAATTCCATAGTTAAACTTATACTATTTGGCGAATTTAAAAGGTAGATTTACCATTAATCCACTTATAATGTTCGTTGAATAAATGAATTAATATTAAACATGGGTTGATATAATTTCTATCCAATTCTTATAGAAAATGGTTTTGGTTACTCTTTGATTAAGACAAAGGTTTTCAAGTTTAAATACGATGGGCTTGAAAAGAAGTAATCTTTGGATATTTGATATGGAATTCCATTATTAGATGTATACTATCCAATGAATTTGAAAGATGTTACATCACTATTCCGCTTAGAGTATCCGCCGATCTTGAGAATTGGTATTAAATATAAGTGGATTCAATTTCTATACGAATCACTATATTGATTTAAAGTGAGTAAGGCTTTTAAGACCTACAAGTCTTAATGACCCTTGGTTTTAAACGGTATGCTTTTAAAGGAGATTCACGAGTATAAATCTTTAAAGGTAGAACTTAAGAAAGAATTTTAGAAGGAAAACCTCGGTTAAGATTCAATTTATGGAATATCATTATTTTTTTAAAGGAACGGAGTTTGGGTTAATAAGTTTATTAAAAGTGGATTTGTTAAAAAGGATAAGAGAATAATAAAGGATTTTAAAAAGTTTTAAGTAATCAATTTAAGTGAAGGGAGACTTGATTGAGATCCAATATAATCCCTAATCGTTTTCTAAAATTGTGCTGGTTATTCAGAAAGATTAGGATCATATTTCTATTCGAAAACCATTTTAAATAATAATACGAAGAAATGGAGCATAATAAATTGAAAATGGTGGTTGAAGATTGGAAATATTTACATCGACGGGGCTGCTTGTAGATGTCTCTATTGGGAAGGCCTCCCATAACGAGTTATTTATAGCACTGGTCCCAGTGTACTTGGAGATTTTCTGGATTTGCAAAGGCTTTTCTCCTTTATTGGTGAGGAATAAAGTGCCTTCAGTTACATTCAGATCTAGACCGAGCTTGTATGGATGTATGTGTGAAATCGTATTTTGTAATGTATAGATTGATCTTTACTAAATATATTTGTTGCTGGCGGAAAATATGTTCTCTTAGCTTAACACCCTTCTTTGAGATATACTAGCTCAAAGGTGATATGGTCAGTGATTATCAATTATATATTATGAAATGACAATGTGACATACCAAGTGATGTGCTGTTGATGATCAAAGAATGACTTAGTTAAGCGTAGCTTTGTGTAAGAAGACTTCGGAAAGCCTCACGGCCCGGAAATGGCCAAAAAAAATGTAGTAAGGATATGAGTGTGTTGTCTCCTTCTAGATAAAAAGTGTATCATGGTATGGTGCCCAGGTATTACTTATGTGGCAGCTTCTAATTATGTAGATCTTGATGTCGTGGGAACCCAGTTAAAGGTTGGTATCGACTGGGAGATAGCATACCCAGGCGTGCTTTAAGTTATCCAGTTAAGTGATAACCTACCTTGCGTCAGCAGAGAGCCAGTTGGTCAGGGATCTCTCTTGAGGTGTACCCATTGGTAAGGAAGTTATTTAGCCTGATCATATGTTGGAAATCCATTCTCCACTACGAGCCCTTAGGGTTTTAGTTGTATACTATATGTCAACATAATGGCATGGAACATTATGCTAGCTAGGATTGATACATTTACTTGCGAAATGATTTTCTACACCATATACTAATAACAGTGTCAGAGGATTTTCCATGTATCAACCATTTTTGGTTATTATAAGGAGAAAAATCTCCCAAGCATGCATTTGCATTGTGTTTCTTCCATATACTTTACGGTACCTTCATTTTCCAAAAATCATTGTGAATTTTTATGCATAGGTATTCATAAGGGAAAAACCTGTTCCATGCTATACAGTGTAGTCTTATGACTTGCCTCACTTTAAAATAAACCTAAAGATAATTGTTGTAGTTCTCACACTAGCCCCATAGCTAACATATAGTTTATTGTTCCTTCACTTAAACTCTAGGTGCCTATAATTTTCCATATGGGCAGCTAGTAATTTTGCGTTTGCAGATTCAGTCTTGGAATCAGTTTTAGAGCAGGTGCTGGATTAGGACCGGGGCTGTCTTTTGGATCACATCATTATTCTTCTGCTGAAAGTTTATATTTTTCCGCTTTGTTTCTGTTGTACTCTGATAATCATTGTAACGCTGATGTAAATTTTTTGTTATGATAATAAAAAGTACTTTTGCTCTGTTCCGATGTGTAAATGCCCTTAACAATCCGTCTTTATAAACAGTTTGAGTCGGTTTAATTGTCGGTTTGAACCGAGCAAAAAGTTGGGTCGTTACATCTATATATATATATATATATTGTATATGGCACTTTGCTTATCGTTTATTATTTGGATAATCATGTCAAAACTAGATTATGTGTTGTTATTGTTGTTTTTTCCATTTGATTGTCATATGTTGATATGTACATTTATGCCATAATTAAAGGAAATATGAGAAATAATAACTTTTGCACCTTTAATGTGAAATATGGATTGACATTTTCAAACGTGGCTAGTATGTTAATTGCGTTCGCTTAATTCATTCTTATATATATATATATATATATATATATATGTATGTATATGTATAACATAAATAACATAATAATTATATGCATTAATTGCATGATAAATATGGTTAAGTTAGGAATTTGAATTTGAATGTACCCACAGAAATTTGTATGTTTGTGCATGTGTTAATGGCCTTAGATATATTAATGACACTTAGACATGAGGTTAAACATTACTTGTAGTGGAAGTCTACCCGGGACCGACCAGCATATCCAGCATCTACAAGTAAACCTGGTTAATGTAAGGGGTATTAGTTCCATGATTCTTTATATTTAGTACACTATGATATGTGTCTAGGCCCAACGTGTAGTAGAAACCTTCCCGAAACCGCCCAACAAATCCAATATCTACAAGTGGTCAGTCTAATGTGAGATTTTTAGTATGTGTGTATGTATATATATGTGTGTGTGTGTATGTATATGTATATGTTGGGTGTAAAGTAGGCTTACCTTGGGAAAAGTGTAATAAGTAGCCGACCTACCTCTGGTTGGGTATTAAGTGGTTAGGACTAGGTACGTTCCAAAGTTTCACTCCTTGATTCAGGACCCAAGTCCTGGGACCTGTTCTTCAAGGATTTAAATGGCTGTTGTGTCTGCCTTTCTCCTGTATGGTATTGAATGGTCTTATTAGATAATAACATGAGTAGGGTAGTTCTCCAAGTAATGTCTGCTTCGTGTCTAGGGGCTAGTGATGTTTGACCTAGGGACGAAATACACACACACACACACACACACACACACACATATATATATATATATATATATATGGCCTAAAGGAACCACTGTCCTAGGTAAGTATTAAGTGGCTAGGAGTTTACCTGTATAAACAACAGATTGTAAAAAGAGTGTCCGTCAGAAGGGTTCTCCTGAAATAAAGACGAGTTTCTGACCCCAACCTGGTAGTAAGTGGTCGTTACTATTTCCGGAACTACAGAGAGGGTATATACATTTTATGAAGTTGTCGTTAGGAATAGGGTCTTATGTGGCTAGGGGTCCGCCATAGGGTATTAAGTGACTATAGGGATATCTACCTTTAATAAATTCGTAAATGCACTTAAGTGACTAGGAATAGCCCGCCTCATGGGGTATTAAGCGGCTGTAAAGAACATCTGCCCTTAAATTATTTTGTAGGTATTAAGTGACTGTAAGTACGTTATTCCTTATATTTGCATATCTTTATTCCTTAGATTTGCATATAGGCCTTTAGTGGCTATTTGGATGTCGTCCTTATATGTTTGATGGCGTGTATGTTTGTTTACATAGACATAACATAAAGGCTTTATACTGCTAAGTGTAGGGAATAGTTATTCCTAAACTGTGTGCATTTCATTCACCAAAACTTTATGTTCTAATCTCCCTCCTCATACCGTTAATAGGTTCGTAGGTAAGACTATTGACCGAGGATGAGGAATGATTATTTGGAGAAATAACCACTCGAAGATTTAGTTATTATGCAAGTAGATTTATTGTTGTTGTTGTTGTTATTTAATTGGGATAATGAATAATTGACGTACCTTGTACCTTTGAGACTTATTGTATTTGATATTATGGTTTTAATAAATGGTACATATATTTTTATGCTATTATATTTTATCCCTTCCGTTGTATGAGATTCTGATTATCATTTATACTAGCTTTGTGTGCCTGTTTAGTAATTCCCTATAGGAACCAATGATCCGTTTAGAATGGTTCTAGTTCCGATGGGCCTTGTCTAGGTTGGAATTTACGCACATTCTGGCGGATTGTTACAGTATCCTGGTCCAATATAAGTCAGAGTGCATAGTGGACATAACTTTCCGCTAAAGTATTTTGCTTTTTAATTGGTTAATATTCTTTTGTTGTATTATAGTTAATTATTCTTTAATTTTATGCATATAGGGTTTTGAAATGTTATATTTTATTTCTAATAAGTAAGACTCAATAAAATAGAAATGATATTTTGTATCTCAATTGAATTTTTTTTATTATTTTATTTTTCTTTCGGTTGTATGCAGACTGGATTAAGAATTGTAGCTAATACGTCAAATTAGTGTTTTTGGTAGGAATTACTAAATGATTTACGAGGCAGTGTGACATAGTATTTTGGAAATGGTATAAGAATTATGTTACTTAAAATTATGCTTTGTTTCGCATAATAATATATTATTTTAGGAAGTTAAAATATTAAATGTGTATATTTAATATCTTTAGCAATATATGAAGTCGTGGATATTAGTATGAAGTTAAGGTCACCAGCGAGGAAGCATTGACATATTATCCTAGACAGTCAATTGTGCACCCAAAAGGCAAAGCGAATTGCTAAAGATCAATGGTGCGACAACATTGCATATTTTAATATAAATAAGTTTATGTGTTACAATATGCAGATAAACAAATATTTTCTCCAAAATAATATTAAAAGAATTTTATAACTAAAGTGTAACACCCCTCTTAAAAGCTAACACAAAAACCTTTTAGCACAGTGGTTAGTGGGTGGTGTTGCTTTCCGAGAGGTCAGTGGTTCAAGTCCCACAGTAGTCACATTTAGCATCAAAGCCGATATCCAGCCGGAATTTTGTGTGTAATGATGTGGATGTTTGTTGGTGCGGTACTGGTGCGGGTTACATGCACAATGCCAAGATGGTGAGTGATATGAGCTAACGAGGACGTTGGGCTCTTTAAGTGGGGTAGTTTGTAACACCCCTCTCGAAAAGCTAATACAAAGATCTTTTAGCACAGTGGTTAGTGCATGGTGTTTCTTTCCGAGAGATCAGGGGTTTGAGTCCTATGCTTGTCACATAAATATACAAATATATAGATAGTTAAATATATATAGGTATAATATAAATCAATGGGTTAAAGATAAGCTTTCTAAGAAGAGAAATAAAATGCCATGTATGGAAATGGTTGAAATCATTCCTTAAGAGATAAAAACTCATTAAAATATCCACATTATGTTTTGAAATAAATGAATAAAGAATTATTATTTTTTTATAAAAAATACAATAATGATATGTGCTTGATATATGTCTAGGAAAAAGATATAATGTGTGAAACTGTGTAAATGAGGTAAGAAGAAACATAATATAAAGTTTTCTTTTTATAAAATTAGCATATCATTTTTTTGGTTTTGCAAAATCAATAGAGAAGATCTCTCATGTACTCTATAAGTGGTTATTACTTGCGTTGCATCAGCCTAGATACATTATGGCTTGGTTATCAAACCTATAAATCATCAAGTAACAACTCAAAATTTACGTAAAGATAAGTAAATAACGAATTGATCAAATAGTAAAACTAAGATTGGTAAATTGTTTGAATTTAGCTACAAGGGTACCATTGTGTCCATCACAATTTCCTCGGCAATTTCCATGTATAACTTGTTAAAATCAGAGTTGATAAGAAGACGTTACAAAAGAATAAAGAATGCATAAAAATTAAGGTAAGAATTAAACTTATGCAAAAGAAAAAAAAAGGCGTCTTGGTCGACTCTTCATATGGTCAGGTCGTTCCCCATATAGCATGGGTCGACCAGCCTTATTGACAGGCATAAAAGCGTCCAAGTATGAGCCGATAGTATCGAACATTTTAATTCATAAAATGTGGGCTTTGGTTTCTTAATCCAACGGTTGAATTGGGTCAATGACGAGGCATTCCTAGATTTAATCAGCTAATCCAGTAGTCTGAGATCCCTAAACTCAACTATAAATAAGACTCGAAGCCTAACTGTTCTCTCACACTCAAATCTTCTTCATTCAGATTCTATTTGCTTGAGGTGGGAATCAAAATCCACATATTTTTTAGAAGAAGATCGTAAAAATAAAAATAGTAGACAACATAGGAGAGAGATTTAGGAAGACCGCAGATTACAGCTAAGGATGATAGGTGAGTGGTAGTTATTATGTAGAATTTTGAGTAATTAAAATATTATAATTGCAAACAGTAGTAGTTTATAGTTTTAGCCTTATAGCGGAACTCAAATAGAAGGTAGTGCTGTTGCAAGTAGGTTCTCGATGTTTGAACTGGATGGTGCATCGTGGTTGTCTAAGCATTACTTCTGTATAAGAGTTTAGCTTAATAGTGGAGCTTGGATAGTGGACAGTACGCTTTCATAGCATGGCGATGGAGATCTTGTACGCTTTCGTAGCATGACGATGGAGACATTTTTTGAGGAGGGTACTATGGATAGTACTTGTAACGACCCGCGGAATTTAATGCTCGAATTCTGACAATAATACATTTTCCTGTATTCACTTGCCAAAATTCAAGTATCAAAAACCGAGATAGTTAATAGGAAGAAATAAGAGGGTGAGAAGTAGAAAGAAAAAATATTAGAATAGAAGAAAAAGAAGAATATCAACACTTATAGAATCAAAGTAGAATAGAATCTCACAACGGAACAAATAAAATATAATACAACAATAACTCTTTACTCAAAAAAAAATTCATATACATGATTAAAAAACTGCTTTTTGCTTCTTTCCTATAGAGAGAGGGAAGGCAATCCAAATAAAAACGTAACCACTCTGCAGTTTCCGGTGATCTTCTACCAAAATTTCACCAGAAATTAGTTATACCATTCGATAAGCTGCCCAAATATTCCTTCTTTCTACAACAATTCGTACAGCAGATATTGGTATCGCTTCATAGAGAAAGACTACTAACACCGCTAAGTTCTTCCATTTCCAACTTCCCGCCACATTAACCAAAATCTAATTTCAGATCCATTTCCTACCCGGTGAGCATCAATCACATAATAGGATTTTTCATTCAACTAAAATGGGATCAAGCCACCAGGAAAATTGGGTTCTGGCATGCTCAAGCGTAAGTGATTTACTTTCACTTCCAATCTCTCATAAACGATCCTCCCCGGTTGTAATGACCCGTATTTTTAGGTATTATAGTTAACTTATTTAATTATATAAATAGTGATTTAGGGAATTAAATCATTGTTAAATTAAATAAAGTGAATTATTTAATTAATTTAAATAATAGAATAATATATTTAATTCAGAAATAATAAAAAATAGTGGAATTCACAATATAGTGTGAATTGGATTATTTAAAATATATAGTTCAGTTTATAGTTGAATTATATGAACAAATATATTCAATCGACGATAGTTAAACGTATAATTATATTATAATTAAAATCGAGCTTGAAATGGCGCTACAGTTCGTTGTTTGGCGATTCGAACTTCAATTGAATATACAGAAGCAGTTTTAAATCGGATTGTTGTGAAACAAGAAACGTTAGGAGCTGGTGAAGTATATTTTTCTAGTGGAAGAGAAAATTCGGGATTTCATTGTGTAGATTTTGATTTATGTCCAAATCAAATTTTAGAAAAGTCGCCGTGGAATTCCTTTATAATTTATAAAGGAATAATTTATATTTTAAAAAGGGATTTTATTTTTAAATCGAGTATTGATTTAATCGGGATTTGAAATATCGAGTTATGAATCCAATGAGAGTTGTATGGTATTCCACTATGAATATATACAATAATATTTATTTATAAATATTTAATTTAATTAATTTTAAATACATTTAATATTTAAAAGGGTCATTTAGAGCTTTAAAAATAGCCAGTTTTGCAAACGACCTCGGAATTCGACGAAACTAATTTTGTTGAATCCGCAATATTAAATTATTACAAGATTTCGATTTCCGTGATTTTTGAAGTCAGTATGTGGCCGTACGGGATTTTAATGTGAAGAACAGTCAGTATTTTTGTAATAACCCGAAAATCTGAGCAAGTTTAAAATTTTTATTTTGGCAATTTTAGCGAATTGTGAACATTTAAAATAGATTATTTTAAATAAAATCGACGGAAAATTTATTTTTTATAGAATTCGAACGTATATATTATATACGTCGTCATTAGAATATAATAATTATATATAATTATAAATAGAATTGATAATGGCGCGGTAGTTCGATAATTCGATTTCAAACTTCAATTGAATGTATCGGGTGAAAAACAATCCGGATTTTAGTGAAACCAAAAATAATGGGATCTAATTGATAATATCTTTCCAACGAATCCGAAAAATCGAAATTTCATAGCGGGAATCAAAAGATATGTCCAGTTGAAAATTTTGAATAGTCGCTATGGAATTCAGGCCCTTAAAAATGGGAATTTTGCAAACGACCTCGTATTTCGACGAAACCACTTTTGTTGGGTCCGTGATGTCAAATTATTGCTAGATTCCAAATTTCATAATTTTTCGAATCAATATGTGAGCGTGGCAAAGGAAAACGCGTTTGACCAGTTTTAGTTGATTTTAATCGACTGGAAAATGGCCATTTTTCTAACGGTCTCAGAATTCGACGAAACTAGTTTTGTTAGGACCGTATCGTCAATACGAAGCTAGAAAATATTTTTTGAAAATTTTTCGAGTTAGTATGTGACCCCGGTAAATTGAAATGCGCGTTCAAAATCAATATATAGAGTTATATGTTGATTTTAACGGAAACTGATCGAAATGGTCGAATCAACTTACGATACATATCCCATTGTGTTTGGAATGGGGGTAATTAGCTATGGACGACAGGCGGTGGGCCTCGTTTAGAGGTCGTATGAAAAAGTCAACTTTATGGAAATTAAATAAAAATAAATAAACTAAAATTAAAATAAACCTCCCTCTCTCTCTCTACCTTTATCTCTCAGCCCCCCCGATCCATTCATTCACGAAATAAAAAAAAAGAAAAAGGAGAAAAGGAGGCGGAGGAGCCGTCGCTCCTCCGATGGTGGCGCCGCCGCCTCTGGCTAGGCCCCCCCAGGCCGCCGCAACCCCCCTGCCTCACCCACGACGCTCCTCCCCAGGCTAGACCCCCACCTCACAGCGCCCCTCCACCCTCCTGCACCTCGTTCGCCGTCGCCGTTTCCCACCAGACCCCGCACCCAAATCGAGACCCGTCCCCTCTGACCACTCCAGCCCCAAGCCGACCACCTGCAGCCTCTCCAAGACCCCCTGTAGGTTCTTCTTTTTATTTATTTATCATTATTTATTTTTATTATTTTCTTTTAAATAGTTAGATTTTTATGGTAGAAAAAAAATCAGATTTTGTATATTTAAATAAAATAGGAAAGTTTAGATTTTTGTATTAGGAAAAATTTAGATTTGTATTATGAGAAAGGAGTGATTTTATTAGCAAAAAGATTATATTTTTATAATTAGGAGGAAAGGACTTTTATGATAATAAAGTTGGGATTTTTATAATGTAGGTAGCAAATATAAAAATACCATTTTATATAAGTAGTGTATTAAAAATATCACCTTTATAGTGATGAAGTAGAAAAGGCGAAACCTTTATATTTGAAAAGACAAAAGCTTTATATTTGAAAAGACGAAATATTTATATTTGAAAAGACGAAATATTTATATTTGAAAAGACGAAATATTTATTTTTGAAAAGGCGAAATCTTTATATAGAGAATAGCGTGATAAAAATATAATCTTTACTATATGAACACCGATATAAAAATAGAATTTTTATCTATATAGTAGCGATATAAAAATAGAATTTTTATCTATATAGTAGCGGTGTGAAAATAGAATTTTTATCCATATAGCGTGATAGTAAAAATTCGATTTTTATATATTGAATAGCGAAGTAAAAATTCGATTTTTATATATTGAATAGCGAAGTAAAAATTCGATTTTTATATATTGAATAGCGAAGTAAAAAATTCGATTTTTATATATTGAATAGCGAAGTAAAAATTCGATTTTTATATATTGAATAGCGAAGTAAAAATATGATTTTTATAAATTGAATAGCGAAGTAAAAATTCGATTTTTATATATTGAATAGTGAAATAAAAATTCGATTTTTATATATGTAGTGGCTACGGGCAACGAAAGTGACGAAAGGCGAGAACGACGAAGATTTCTACTTAAGAAGAGTCGAGATGATTGGATTAGCTATCGGTGAGAAATTCTCACTCTAAATTTCTTTTTCTAGTTATATATATATATATATATATATATATATATACACTAGGATGCAGACGGTGCTTAGCAGCACCCGACACCCGTCATCCACAGACCATGGATGGCTTGTTTGTTTGATTGATGTGTTGTGAAAATTGTTTGTGATGTTGATGTGAAATCGATAATAAATTGTAGATTGTTGAAGTAAAATATTTTATCGTTAAAAATATAAATTTTAATGTGAATGTGAATAAATGAATATATATAAACAAATCGGCCGATTTGTTTATATACACTAATTTGACTGATATTGATTGGGTCGATAAATTTTACACATCGCCCAACTGCACAAATAAAAATATGTGTTTGTTGATTTGAAACCCCACACGGGTGTTGGGATGATATTTGAGTACACTAGTCCCAATTATTTAATTGTATGTCGATCGATTGGTCGACAGGCTGTGTAAGCGTTGATTATTTATATTTGATGCTTATGCAGTTGTATTGTGCACTTTGGATGATGGTTGATGGTTTATCGTTGCTATTATATACATGTGTTGTATGGAATCCATATAATTAACGTTATATGGTAATTGATTTTGCCTCATTCCAATCGGGAAAATAATGAATATTATAAAAGAAAATTCATGTGTTGAATATAAAAATAGTCATGTGTTGACGATGTTCCTGTGTTGAAATTATTCATGTGTTGAGTAAAATATTTTAAATAATAAAATTTACATCTTTATCATATTTAAAGTTAGAACTACTTTACGGTTGAAGTCTAATTAAAAATCAAACGATAGATACCATAGCTTTATAAAATATTTTACATAACAAAAATAGTCATGTGTTGACGATGTTCGTGTGTTAAAAGAGATATAGATTCATGTGTTGAATGGGATAAATATTCCTTTGTTGAATAGAATAATGAATTTATTGAAAAATATAAAGCCGTGTTGATTAGAGATGCATTATTTTGACGCGAACGATATTTATATCGATTTTATTCGTTTTGTAATGAATAATGAAAAGTGATTTCAAAATTTAATATTTTGTAATGAAATTCAAATTGAATTAGATTAAAAATCAAATTGAAATAAAATCGATAATAAATTGAAATAAATTGAAATAAAATCGATAATAAATTGAAATAAAATGGAAATAAAATTGAATACAATTGAAATGAATTCGAATCGAATAGAAAATGAATTCGATTCGAATTGAATAGAAAGTGAATTTGAATTCGAATTGAATATAAATGAATTCAAAATGAATTAAATTGAATTAAAAACGAATTGAAATCGTTTTTGAATGAAATTTAAAACGAACTGAAATTGAATTGAAATCAATTTGAAATGAATTCGAATTGAATTAAATAGAAGGTAAATTCAAATTGAATTGAATTGAAACGAATTTGAATTTGAATTGAATTGAAACGAATTTGAATTCGAATTAAATAAAATTGAAATGAATTCGAATTGAATTGAAATCAAATCGATTTGAAATTGAATGTAGCGTTGAAATGGTTTTGAAAACGAATTTAAAACTATTTATAAAATACGTTTTAAAAGGAAATCGATGAAATATATATAATATATATATTATATAGATAATGGCCTGAATAGAACGCGCCGCGCCGCGGCAGTTCGTGAATTTCGACCATTGACTTCGAATTGACGTTGCGGGAGATCCGACCGTCGGATTCTCCTAAAACCAGAACCGTTGGGTTCGTATCGAAAAGAGCTTTCCAATGAATATTAGAAATTTGAAATCTAACGGTTGGATTTGGAATTATGTCCAAATCAAATTTGAAAAAGGTCGTTGTAAGTGCATTTCGATGGCCATGGATGGAAATCGACTGTACGGGCCTTGATAAAATTATTAAAATATTCATAATTTGTGTAAAATCATAATTTGTGTATTGGAAAGAATTGGGATGAAAAACTCCACATTTGAAATGATAAAAATAGATTTTTATCGAAATGAACTAGTTTTGAACTAGAATTAAAATCAATTTATTTTTGCAATAAATAAATTGAAGTTGAAAGTGATTTTAAAAATAATCAAAATTCCCAATACGTGAATTGAACTGGAGTTGAATCGAAATTATCTTCGGAATATTTTGATGTTGGATTTCGTGACTATACAAATATTGTTATAGGGATTTGAAAGATATATTTTATATCGTTATTTCCAATACGATATTTGTTGGTTTCAGAATTTGATATTGAATATAAGCCGGTATATTTTCTATTCAGAGCCTTGTATTTAATATCAAATGTGATTTGGGTTTATCGTGAATCGTGTTTTAGATGACATTGGTTTTTTAACCCAGTTAAAGGCAAGATGTTGATTTTTGAAAGGATTAAAACTAAGTGGAGTTTTAATGAATCTTTAATTAGATTAAAATGTGAATTGATAATTTAAATTATCAAATCTGAAAAGTGATCGAGAATGGAGTATCACCAGTTTTGCTCCAAAGCGATAGTTAAATCTTTAATTAGATTTGAACGTGAAATGGTAATTAATTTTACCGATAACACCGTGGTGTTAGATACGGAGTATTACCAGTTTTTCTCCATGGGATATATAGGTTGGGATTGGGAAATAAAATAAATAATTACTTCTAGTTGTGCTTTTGTATTATTTTCCGCTGTAAAGTATTTAAATGTAATTTAAATCTCTGATATTTATCGAATATAATTTATTCATTTATACTCTGTATATTCTTGTATCTGATGGAATTGTTGTAATAACAATGAAATGTTCTTCCGTCTGCGTTCCGATGTGCCCTGTTCTCAAAATGATCAGGGGTTTCGAACGGTCTTAGTTGGTTTAACGATCGATTCAGATCGAGCGAAATTCCCTACCGTTACAGTTGGTATTAGAGCTTTGGTTTACAGAGCCCGAGAACAAGACACGTTAGAACCATACGAAAGAATTCATCAGATATTGGATTAGTAATATCCAATTAGAATGACTCGTTAGAGATAGGATCAGTTGTATCCTAGAACGAGTGTGAAGAGTATATTTTTCAAATGAAAACAATTTTGTTTGAAAATTTAAATCTCTTTATACTTATTTGAATATTTATTTATTTTGAATATGGACAATCGAGTATATAAAGAATTCGCGTATACGCGTCATGAACGTATATTCGAAGTTTTAATATACTGAATAGATATAGAATCACACTCTAGTCGCTCGGAGATAATTCTGGTAATGCGGCCGCCTTATCAATATTTATGTTCGTGTTTCGAAGGTGTGATATCTATATATTTCCATTAGACTGGTGTGAGAACCAAAACTAATATAGCTAGAATACATTGTTGTGAATTGGCATTAAAAACATGATTTTCTGTATATGTATCAAAATTATGGATTTGAAACATTAATCCACTAATTGATTGATGGTTGTGTTGTTTGTCTATTTGTTTGATAATTTTGAACCATTTAGCCTAATTGAATCAAATATTGAATTGTATTGAAAATTGGTCGCATTTGCTTGCATATACATGTACTTACATTGAACAGGTCATAGCAAGGAGGCTAGAGCAGAGAATAAAATTTGTTTGCCCGACAAATAGGTACATGTTTACTATATAATTTACTGTTTTATTTGGGTGATGATGATTTTATGAGCCGATTGGCTAGCCACTTGGCCTTTTCTTTTTCTTTTTGAGATCAGAAGGTCTTTATGGCAATTTCGGGATTTTCCCGTGGCTCCCAGTGCAGGGGAGGTTATGGCGAAATTTTTCGAAAATTTAGGGTGTTAGCCAAATTTTTGAAGAATTTGAAAATTCTCAGAAACTGAAAAGTTGGAGAATGGAAGCCAGGTCGAACGTAGAGTTGATTAATCAAACCACTTTCGACTTTGTTCCTTTTCGGGGACGAAAAGTTAAGTGGGGGAGATTGTAATAACCCGAAAATCTGAGCCAGTTTAAAATTTTATTTTGGCAATTTTAGCGAATTTTGAACATTTAAAATAGATTATTTCAAATAAAATCGACGGAAAATTTATTTTTTATAGAATTCGAACGTATATATTATATAAGTCGTCGTTAGAATATAATAATTATATATAATTATAAATAGAATTGAAAATGGCGCGGTAGTTCGATAATTCGATTTCAAACTTCAATTGAATGTACCGGGTGCAAAACAATCCGGATTTTAGTGAAACCAAAAATAATGGGATCTAATTGATAATATCTTTCCAACGAATCCGAAAAATCGAAATTTCATAGCGGGAATCAAAAGATATGTCCAGTTGAAAATTCTGATTAGTCGCTATGGAATTCAGGCCCTTAAAAATGGGAATTTTGCAAATGACCTCGGATTTCGACGAAACCACTTTTGTTGGGTCCGTGATGTCAAATTATTGCTAGATTCCAAATTTCATAATTTTTCGAATCAATATGTGAGCGTGGCAAAGGAAAACGCGTTTGACCAGTTTCAATTGATTTTAATCGACTGGAAAATGGCCATTTTTCTAACGGTCTCAGAATTCGACGAAACTAGTTTTGTTAGAACCATATCGTCAATACGAAGGTAGAAAATATTTTTCGAGAATTTTTAGAGTTAGTATGTGACCCCGGTAAATTAAAATGCGCGTTCAAAATCAATGTATAGAGTTATATGTTGATTTTAACGGAAACTGATCGAAATGGTCGAATCAGCTTACGATACATATCCCATTGTGTTCGGAATGGGGGTAATTAGCTATGGACGACAGGCGGTGGGCCTCGTTTAGAGGTCGTATGAAAAAGTCAACTTTATGGAAATTAAATAAAAATAAATAAATTAAAATTAAAATAAACCTCCCTCTCTCTCTACCTTTATCTCTCAGCCCCCCCGATCCATTCATTCACGAAATAAAAAAAAAGGAGAAAAGGAGGCGGAGGAGCCGTCGCTCCTCCGATGGTGGCGCTGCCGCCTCTGGCTAGGCCCCCCCAGGCCGCCGCAACCCCCCCTGCCTCACCCACGACGCTCCTCCCCAGGCCAGACCCCCACCTCGCAACTCCCCTCCACCCTCTTGCACCTCGTTTGCCGTCGCTGTTTCCCACCAGACCCCGCACCCAAATCGAGACCCCTCCCATCTGACCACTCCAACTCCAAGACGACCACCTGTAGCCTCTCCAAGACCCCCTGTAAGTTCTTCTTTTTATTTATTTATTTTTATTATTTTCTTTTAAACAGTCAGATTTTTATGGTAGAAAAAAAATCAGATTTTGTATATTTAAATAAAATAGGAAAGTTTAGATTTTTGTATTAGGAAAAATTTAGATTTTTATTATGAGAAAGGAGTGATTTTTATTAGAAAAAAGATTATATTTTTATAATTAGGAGAAAGGACTTTTATGATAATAAAGTTGGGATTTTTATAATGTAGGTAGCAAATATAAAAATACCATTTTATATAAGTAGTGTATTAAAAATATCATCTTTATAGTGATGAAGTAGAAAAGGCGAAATCTTTATATTTGAAAAGACGAAATCTTTAAATTTGAAAAGACAAAATATTTATATTTGAAAAGACGAAATATTTATATTTGAAAAGACGAAATATTTATTTTTGAAAAGGCGAAATCTTTATATAGAGAATAGCGTGATAAAAATATAATCTTTACTATATGAACACTGATATAAAAATAGATAAAATATAAAAATAGAATTTTTATCTATATAGTAGCGGTGTGAAAATAGAATTTTTATCCATATAGCGTGATAGTAAAAATTCGATTTTTATATATTGAATAGCGAAGTAAAAATTCGATTTTTATATATTGAATAGCGAAGTAAAAATATGATTTTTATATATTGAATAGCGAAGTAAAAATTCGATTTTTATATATTGAATAGCGAAATAAATATTCGATTTTTATATATGTAGTGGCTACGGGCAACGAAAGTGACGAAAGGCGAGAACGACGAAGATTTCTACTTAAGAAGAGTCGAGATGATTGGATTAGCTATCGGTGAGAAATTCTCACTCTAAATTTCTTTTTCTAGTTATATATATATATATATATATATATACACACTAGGATGTAGACGGTGCTTAGTAGCACCCGACACCCGTCATCCACAGACCATGGATGGCTTGTTTGTTTGATTGATGTGTTGTGAAAATTGTTTGTGATGTTGATGTGAAATCGATAATAAATTGTAGATTGTTGAAGTAAAATATTTTATCGTTAAAAATATAATTTTTAACGTGATGTGAATGTGAAATCGGCCGATTTGTTTATATACACTAATTTGACTGATATTGATTGGGTCGATAAATTTTACACATCGCCCAACTGCACAAATAAAAATCTGTGTTTGTTGATTTGAAACCCCACACGGGTGTGGGATGATATTTGAGTACACTAGTCCCAATTATTTAATTGTATGTCGATCGATTGGTCGACAGGCTGTGTAAGCGTTGATTATTTATATTTGATGCTTATGCAGTTGTGTTGTGCACTTTGGATGATGGTTGATGGTTTATCGTTG
Organism: Allium sativum; assembly: GCA_030737875.1. NCBI lineage: Eukaryota > Viridiplantae > Streptophyta > Magnoliopsida > Asparagales > Amaryllidaceae > Allium > Allium sativum. The sequence continues at coordinate 900,133,107 of CM060922.1, read as the reverse complement.
CTATTATATACATGTGTTGTATGGAATCCATATAATTAACGTTATATGGTAATTGATTTGGCCTCATTCCAATCGGGAAATCAATGAATATTATAAAAGAAAATTCATGTGTTGAATATAAAAATAGTCATGTGTTGACGATGTTCCTATGTTGAAATTATTCATGTGTTGAGTAAAATATTTTAAATAATAAAATTTACATCTTTATCATATTTAAAATTAGAACTACTTTACGGTTGAAGTCTAATTAAAAATCAAACGATATATACCATAGCTTTATAAAATATTTTACATAACAAAAATAGTCATGTGTTGACGATGTTCGTGTGTTGAAAGAGATATAGATTCATGTGTTGAATGGGATAAATATTCCTTTGTTGAATAGAATAATGATTTATTGAAAAATATAAAGCCGTGTTGAATAGAGATGCATTATTTTGACGCAAACGATATTTATATCGATTTTATTCATTTTATAATGAATATTGAAAAGTGATTTCAAAATTTAATATTTTGAAATGATATTCAAATTGAATTAGATTAAAATTCAAATTGAAATAAAATCGATACTAAATTGAAATAAATTGAAATAAAATCGATAATAAATTGAAATAAAATTGAATAAAATTGAAATGAATTTGAATCGAATAGAAAATGAATTCGATTCGAATTGAATAGAAAGTGAATTTGAATTCGAATTAAATAGAAATGAATTCAAATTGAAATTGAATTAAAAACGAATTGAAATCGTTTTGAATGAAATTTAAAACGAACTGAAATTGAATTGAAATCAATTTGAAATGAATTCGAATTGAATTAAATAGAAGGTAAATTCAAATTGAATTGAATTAAAACGAATTAGAATTTGAATTGAAACGAATTTGAATTCGAATTAAATAAAATTGAAATGAATTCGAATTGAATTGAAATCAAATCGATTTGAAATTGAATGTAGCGCTGAAATGGTTTTGAAAACGAATTTAAAACTATTTATAAAATACGTTTTAAAAGGAAATCGACGAAATATATATAATATATATATTATATATAATGACCTGAATAGAACGCGCCGCGCCGCGGCAGTCCGTGAATTTCGACCATTGACTTCGAATTGACGTTGCAGGAGATCCGACCGTTGGATTCTTCTAAAACCGGAACCGTTGGGTTCGTATCGAAAAGAGTTTTCCAATGAATATTAGAAATTTGAAATCTAACGGTTGGATTTGGAATTATGTCCAAATCAAATTTGAAAAAGGTCGCTATAAGTGCAGTTCGATGGCCGTGGATGGAAATCCACTGTACGGGCCTTGATAAAATTATTAAAAATATTCATAATTTGTGTAAAATCATAATTTGTGTATTGGAAAGAACTAGGATGAAAAAATCCACATTTGAAATGATAAAAATAGATTTTTATCAAGATGAACTAGTTTTGAACTAGAATTAAAATCAATTTATATTTGAAATAAATAAATTGAAGTTGAAAGTGATTTTAAAAATAATCAAAATTCCCAATACGTGAATTGAACTGGAGTTGAATCGAAATTATCTTCGGAATATTTTGATGTTGGATTTCGTGACTATACAAATATTGTTATGGGGATTTGAAAGATATATTTTATATCATTATTTCCAATACGATATTTGTTGGTTTCAGAATTTGATATTGAATATAAGCCGGTATATTTTCTATTCAGAGCATTGTATTTAATATCAAATGTGATTTGGGTTTATCGTGAATCGTGTTTTAGATGACATTGGTTTTTTAACCCTGTTAAAGGCAAGATGTTGATTTTTGAAAGGATTAAAACTAAGTGGAGTTTTAATGAATCTTTAATTAGATTAAAATGTGAATTGATAATTTAAATTATCAAATCTGAAAAGTGATCGAGAGTGGAGTATCACCAGTTTTGCTCCAAAGAGATAGTTAAATCTTTAATTAGATTTGAACGTGAAATGGTAATTAATTTTACCGATAACACCGTGGTGTTAGATATAGAGTATAACCAGTTTTTCTCCATGGGATATATAGGTTGGGATTGGGAAATAAAATAAATAATTACTTCTAGTTGTGCTTTTGTATTATTTTCCGCTGTAAAGTATTTAAATGTAATTTAAATCTCTGATATTTATCGAATGTAATTTATTCATTTATACTCTGTATATTCTTGTATGTGATGGAATTGTTGTAATAACAATGAAATGTTCTTCCGTCTGCGTTCCGATGTGCCCTGTTCTCAAAACGATCAGGGGTTTCGAACGGTCTTAGTTGGTTTAACGATCGATTCAGATCGAGCGAAATTCCCTGCCGTTACAATTTTGATAGTTAAAAATACGCTGTGTGAGCATACAAAGTCGGAATTCGACGAAACTAGTTTTGTTGGGACCGTAATGTCGAACTGTAGCTGCATGTTCAGTTTCGTGATTTTAAGGTATCGTGTGTGATCACACGAATTTTTAGAAAGCAAAAATAAAATATCTAAAGCAAATGTGTGAACATAAAGGGAGCTACATCTTCTTTTCAGCCTCACAAATTCCCGTCCTCCCTTATATAAACATTCTCCTAAGCCGCCAGAAGATTTTCACAGCAAAAAACAAAAACCTCGTTCAAAAATCAATTTTTTTATAGAAACTCCTATAAATTCCAACAGTGGTATGTTCTAATTCACAGAGGTAACAGGTCCAATCTGATGTGCATTTTAGTTGCTGCGATGCTGATTTCCTGAAGGGCGGAATGGTACAGTCGACCTAGGGTTAGAGTAATGGGTTGATTAAAGCGGTAATTGATGGATACATGTTCATTTATAGATTAAGGAGGGAAAATGGCACATGCTATAAATTTTTAGGCGAATTCCATGATGTTTGAGTTCAGTGATTTTCACCCGGCAGCGTCGGTTTGCTGTCATAGTCGGGGTAGGGAGTTTGTGATCGAACAGGTCATAAAGGGGATGCTTGCAAAGAGCACGAGTAGAGAAGGAGTTTGAATCCGGTCTTGCTTATTACGGTGGACCAGAACTGATGGATTAATGGGTTGAAGTTTCGTTAATGGTGAAGGTGAGGAGCGGGTTTTCTGGGAAGAAGAGGATGGGTGAGGCTGACGTGGACTAAGTGGATAATGAGGATAATTAAGGTTAATTAATAGATTGTTATTTTAGTTAATTACCTTAAATTGTATTCAAACTTTTGTAGTGTATAACTTCATCATACGTTAACGGAATTGGACAAAATAGGATCCGTTGGGATCGTATGGACGGACACTACACACTGGAACTGACTGGGAGTGGATTGGAGCTCGTTTGAATTTATGTCGAAATAAATGGTTTGATTCAAATCAAACAGTAGTTTATCGTTCTTTAACGATGAACTGCCAAAGTGAGTAAAATTCACCAACTCTGAACAGTTATATTTTTCTAACGTATATTTAGAACTGAAAATTTTCTGTTGATTGATGTATGTTAACTGTTTAGATGGACTGTTAAATAATTGATTGAAAACACAGTATGGTTATGTATATATATACATATACATATACATACATACATATATATATATATATCGTTATTAAATATTAATCCTGTCGATCATAATATTTCTTCTGGAAATGAAAGTGATGTTATCTATGTTGTTTAACATCTGTGATGCAGGGAAACAGGTTGGGGGAATCCAACTGGATTCCTCAACATTTATTTTACTGTTTTTCATATATTGTAATATATGATGTGATATATAATCTATTGATGATTATGTGTGTTTAAATATATCGATCATTGTGATTTGGTATTTTAAATAACGTGAAAAATACCGGGATGTAGAAAAGGGGATTTTCAAAATTTATTTATAAATGGAATTATTTATAAAATCAAAGGATTTTATAAAGAGGAATATTTATTGGGATAATAAATAGAAGTATAAAGGGATTATTTATTTTGGAAATAAATAAGAAATATAAAGGAAATTACTTGTAAAACAAATATAAAGGGATTATACTTGTAAAACAAATACAAAGGAAGATATTTGCAAAACAAATAGAAAGGGAATATTTGTAAAACATTTACAAATAGAATTTAAAAGGAAATATTTGTAAAACATTCACAAATAGATTAAATGGAAATATTTATTTATAGGAAATAAATAGAATGTTATAAAGGAGATATTTATTTATTAAATAAATAGAAAAGATAAAATAAATATTTATTTGTTAAATAAATAGAATGGAAAAGGGAATCGTATTTTTTTAGTAAACAAATAGAAAAGAGATAATTCAAAGGAGTTAATTCAAAAGAGTAAATCGAAATGAGTTATTAGCTATTCAGTTAGAATTAATCAGTTAGAGTTAACCAGTTAGAGCTAGAGTTAGAGTTAATCAAATAGAGTTAATTCAATAGAGTTGATCGATTAGAGTTTAATCAAACAAATTTAGTTCAATAGAGTTGATCGATTAGAGTTAAATCAAATAGAGTTAATTAAATAGAGTTAATTGATAAGAGTTAATCGAATATAGTTTATTTGAAGAAAGGTTTTCGAATCTATTTATTCGTAAGAGAGATTATCGAATATAGTTATTTGAAGAGAGGAGTTATCGAATAGAGATTATTCGAAAGAGTGTTATGTAAGGAAGTTTGTTAAAGGTCTAAAAAAATAAACTTTGTCTATTCTGAAGACAAAACATTGTTCAGTTAAGGTCTGAGAGGTAATTATACCCCAACTTGATTGACTTCCTTCTTAACTAAGGAATGGTAAGGTTTGATAGTGAATGATGGTTAAGTGAATTTAGTAAATGGTTGGAGTTGGCCTAGCGATGTTTTATTTAAACATCTGTTTAAACCCAATGAAGAAGCTTTGGAAATGTTTTCCAAATAAAAAACCAGAAATGTTTTCTAATATAGAAAACAGGAAATGGGAATGTTTTCCATCTTTAATAACATATATTTTCTAAAATTGGAAAATAAGAAATGTTGAATACATGGAAACAGGAGATAAGTAATTTAATGAACTAAAGAGATAAAAGTTAAATGATGATTGATCGATATGATTTCCATTTCGAAATTATATCGTTGTTTGCACACGTGTTTTTCTTTGATAGTTAACTCACCGACTATCGAAGTTTTTGACCATTTTAACATTGTTAATATGGAGAGACCGGTTGGATTATTATCCGAAGAACCACTCTGTATTGGCATAAGCGTTGCGAATGATATATGCCAAAGATAATTGAAGATGGAGTAAAGTGCAAGGGCTATTGTATAAATCTAAGGTAAAGATTGCCTAAGATTGATATACCGAATAGTGCCTTCGGTTTATCCAGTCCCAGGACGAACTGTATGGAAGAATGTCTGATAGAGTATATCTAATAGATCGCGTAAATTGATCTCTTTAAACGTATACATGTTTGGTGGCAGAGGAATTCGTTTCTCTTAGCTGTATACCCATGGTATTTTTGGCGAAATCAATTTGTGATTTGGCAGGTATGATGATGTGACATTCAAAGTGAATGAAGATGTGGCATGTAAAAGATAAGCGTAGCTTCTAGCCTCAGATCCGGTAAATGACAAAAATCGGGCAGGTAGCATGGCTATGTAGGTCGCACCTATTAGGGTTTATAATCACCTGATCTAGAGTTTCACTTACTTCTAAAAATATATTGTTGATGCTGTCCCATTCGGGAAACGGTTGCTGATCCCAACCGTTGGTGATATACATTCGATACACTCAAGCGAAATGTGTGGTCGGTCATGTGTGGCCGGGTTGCAAGATGTTCTTGTTGAACCCAGTGTATTCCTTTCTAGAGGTACACTAGCGAAAGGCGGTTCCATACCTTGTCATAGTTGGAAATCCATTACCCAATACGTGCTTGCGGTTTTGATTGTATACTATATATGTAGAACGTGAGACGTAAGCGTTTCTGCTTGATGATTATTATATTGTGGTTGATAAACATTATTATAATATCAAAAGGTTTTTGATATAAAGATAATTTGGACTCTCATAAGGGAAAAACTCGTTCCGTTATACGACGTGGTCTTATGAGATATCGTTTACTTGTTCAAACCGTTTTAAACTGTTTTACTCATACCGGTCCCATGACTGACCCGGTGTTTATCTTGTTTTTTTCCCCTAAACTCTTGGGTACCCAATTTTATATGGGCAGTCAAGTAGTCAGGATTTACAGATATACTGGAAGAGCTTGGAGCAGGAGGCTTCAGGATTTTATAACTATAGTTATTTCCGCTGTGTTGTACTCTAATAATGTTATTGTATATTCAAGTACAGATTTATATTTCAAAGTTATGATTTATATTATATGCTATTCGTTCGACTGTGAGGTTCGTGTTACTCCGATGTTGTATTCTTCTTCTTCTATTCTAAGTTTCTATCTTATCTATCCTCACCCTCTAATTTCTTTCATTAACTTTTCGGTTATTTTCGATCCTTTGATGTTCGATATGTGTTGTATATCGGATAACCAAGATCGCCAAATTTCCGGGTCGTACTCGTGTGCAAACAATGATATTATTTCCAGATGGAAATTATATCGATCAATCATCATTTAACATTTATCTTTTTAGTTCATTACTTTACTTATCTCCTGTTTCCATATATTCTAAATTCTTATTTTCTATTATCAGAAAACATTTCTGATTTCTTATTTGGCAAACATTTCCAAAAATCCTTCATTGGATTTAACTGATGTTTAAATCAATCATCTCCATGCCAACTCAAACCATTTACTAAATTCACTTAACCATCTTTCATTAAAACCTTACCATTCCTTAGTTAAGAAGGAAGTCAATCAACTTGGGGTATAATTACCTCTCAGACCTTAACTGAACAATGTTTTAACTTTGAAATAGTCAAAGTTTATCTTTTAAACCTTTAACAACTTCCTTACGTAACTCTCGGATTCTATTTACGTATCCACTTCTTTATTGAAAACATTTATTATAACAATAACATTATAATCCCTACTTTTGAAATACCTAACTTCAATTAATCAAAGGAGTTAATTCAAAAGAGTAAATCGAAATGAGTTAATCGAATATTAGTTATTCAGTTAGAATTAATCAGTTAGAGTTAACCAGTTAGAGTAAGAGTTAATCAAATAGAGTTAATTCAATAGAGTTAATAGATTAGAGTTAAATCAAATAGAGTTAATTCAATAGTGTTGATCGATTAGAGTTAAATCAAATAGAGTTAATTCAATAGAGTTAATTGAGTAGAGTTAATCGAATATAGTTTATTTGAAGAAAGGTTTTCGAATCTAAGATTCGTAAGAGAGATTATCGAATATAGTTATTCGAAGAGAGGAGTTATCGAATAGAGATTATTTGAAAGAGAGTTATGTAAGGAAGTTGGTCAAAGGTCTAAAAAAATAAACTTTGTCTACTCTGAAGTTAAAACGTTGTTCAGTTAAGGTCTGAGAGGTAATTATACCCTAACTTTATTGACTTCCTTCTTAACTAAGGAATGGTAAGGTTTGATAGTGAATGATGGTTAAGTGAATTTAGTAAATGGTTGGAGTTAGCCTAGCAATGTTTTATTTAAACATCTGTTTAAACCCAATGAAGAAGCTTTGGAAATGTTTTCCAAATAAGAAACCAGAAATGTTTTCTAATATAGAAAATAGGAAATGGGAATGTTTTCCATTGTTAATAACGTATATTTTCTAAAATTGGAAAATAAGAAATGTTGAATATATGGAAACATAAGATAAGTAATTTAATGAACTAAAGAGATAAAAATTAAATGATGATTGATCGATATGATTTCCATCTGGAAATGATATCGTTGTTTGCACACGTGTTTTTCTTTGATAGTTAACTCACCGACTATCGAAGTTTTTGACCATTTTAAAATTATTAATATGGAGAGACCGGTTGGATTATTATTCGAAGAACCACTCCGTATAGGCACAAGCATTGCAAATGATATATGCCAAAGATGACGGAGTAAAGTGCAAGGGCTATTGTATAAATCTTAGGTAAAGATTGCCTAAGATGGATGTACTGAATAGTGCCTTCGGTTTATCCAGTCCCAGGATGACCTGTATGGAAAAATGTCTGACAGAGTATATCTAATTGATCGCGTAAATTGATCTCTTCAAACGTATTCACGTTTGGTGGTGGAGGAATTCGTTTCTCTTAGCTGTATACCCGTGGTATTTTTGGGGAAATCAATTTATGATTTGGCAGGTATGACGATGTGACATTCAAAGTGAATGAAGATGTGGCATGTAAAAGATAAGCGTAGCTTCTTGCCTCACATCCGGTAAATGACAGAAATCGGGCAGGCAAACATGGCTATGTAGGTCGCACCTATTAGGGTGTATAATAACCTAATATAGAATTTCATTTACTTCTAAAAATCTATTGTTGATGTTGTCCCATTCGGGAAATGGTTGCTGATCGCAACCGTTGGTGATATACATTCGATACACTCAAGCGGAATGAGTGGTCGGTCATGTGTGGCCGAGTTGCAAGATGTTCTTGTTGAACCCAGTGTATTCCTTTCTAGAGGTACACTAGCAAAAGGTGGAAATCCATTACCCAATACGTGCTTGCGGTTTTGTTTGTATACTATATATGTAGAACATGAGATGTAAGCGTTTTTGCTAGATGATTATTATATTGTGGTTGATAGACATTATTATAATATCAAAAGGTTTTTGATATAAAGATAATTTGGATTCTCATAAGGGAAAAACCCGTTCTGTTATACGGCGTGGTCTTATGAGATATCGTTTACTTGTTCAAACTGTTTTAAACTGTTTTACTCATACCAGTCCCATAACTGACCCGGAGTTTATCTTGTTTTGTTTTCCCTAAACTCTTGGGTGCCCAATTTTATATGGGCAGTCAGGTAGTCAGGATTTGCAGATATACTTGTAGAGCTTGGAGCAGGAGGCTTCAGGATTTTGTAGCTATAGTTATTTCCGCTGTGTTGTAAGTGTTGTACTCTGATAATGTTATCGTATATTCAAGTACAAATTTATATTTCAAAGTTATGATGTATATTATATGTTATTCGTTCCACTGTGAGGTTCATGTTACTATGATGTTGTGTTCTTCTTCTTCTTCTATTCTAAGTTTCTATCTTATCTATCCTCAGCCTCTAATTTCTTTCATTAAATTTTCGATTATTTTCGATCCTTGGATGTTCGATATGTGTTGTATATCGGATAACAAAGATCGCCAAATTTTCGAGTCGTTACAGTTGGTATCAGAGCATAAGGTTAAGCGATTTACCTTGGCTCTGTGGCGTGACTCAGTAGAGATGGGGTTCGTAATACCCTAGATTGAGTTTAAGTGTATATATATGAGTGAGCGTATTTGTTATTGATATAAAAATTGTTTTATATTGTGTAGATTTATTGATTGAGTTGTTTATGTGTTCTGGTCGATCATTTTGGTCCACTGTATCGTTAGGAGTTTATAAACACTTGAATACGATGAACCGTCATGGTATGTTTTGGAAAGAGGGTAAACGAAATAATTTTACCCAAATTATATTTTTGATATAAAGGATTTATATTGAAATGATTATAATATATTGGATATATTGGTTGTTAAAATAATCAAGTAAGATTATAAAAGTAAAATGGTTATATATAACACCAAGTAGAATTCGTATAAGTGTTACGAAGCGAATTAAATCTGAAATTTAAACCAGAAATTGAATTAAAATTCTGGAAAATTGGATAAGTGTTTGTAAATGGATTTGGATTAAAAATAAGGAAAATTTAAGATCCTATGAGATTTTAAATTGTTTACAAGCAGTGTGAATTATTTTTTGAAATGAATTTCAAAGTGGAAATGTTTAGAAATGGTTTTATAGTATTGAACTCACTTCGATCGCTGGAAAATAGATTCTGATGATGACAGCTGCATCATCAGTATTCATTTTCGAGTTGTAAGTGAGGATTACTACCGAAAAGATTTTGCTTTTGAATTGTTTTGAGGGAAATAAGTTGTTTGAAATCCAAAAAGGAATATTTGGTTTTAGAAAAGCAAAGCTGTTTAAAACTCCTAGGAAGAGACTGTTTGAATTAAGAACAAATTTAAATAGAAATTTGTGAAAATAAGCTGGAATTGAACTGAAACAGTTAAGTGAAAACTGAATGGAAATAGAATGATATCAGGAAAAAATTGTTCTTGAATAAAATTGAATTGTCAAGATAAGAATTTGAAATGAAAATTGGATTGGGAAGTTAAGAGTTTGAAGTCGAGAATGGAACTCGAATTTGAAATAAAATTCGACTCAGGTATAAGCGAATGGTTGAAATTGTGATAAAAATAGATTGGAGTTTGACTGGGATAACACTGGTATATGTTGAATTGATAATAGGTGAAAGTGATAGAGTTGATATGCTCGACAAAAAGGTACAAGTTTATATTTGGTATAAGCATGAGATTTATGAGCCGATTTGGTAAGCCGCTTGGCTGTTTGATTTTCTTTTGGGTTGGAGATGGCCCAGAGAGGCAAGTTATGGTTGTACCGATTGAGCCGTACAAAGGAGGTGCTGGCGAAATTTTTCGAAAAGTTAAGGCGTTAGAAAATTTTCAGGATTTTTGAAAATTTTCGTTGATAAGAATTAATTAATATTTTAATTGAAATTAAATTGGTTCAGTTGAAACTGAAGTTAAAAAGTGAACAAATAAGTTCTAACCAGTTAGTAGGGTTTGTTTTCTACCTTAGCAATTTCGAGGACGAAATTATTTTTAAGTGGGGAAGAATGCAATGACCCGTATTTTTAGGTATAATAGTTAATTTATTTAATTATTTAAATTTAGGGAATTAAATCGTTGTTGAATTAAATAAAGTGAATTATTTAATTAATTTAAATAATAGAATAATATATTTAATTCAGAAATAATCAAAAATAGTGGAATTCACAATATAGTGTGAATTGGATTATTTAAAATATATAGTTCAGTTTAGAGTTGAATTATATGAACAAATATATTCAATCGACGATAGTTGAACATATAATTATATTATAATTAACATCGAGCTCGAAATGGTGCTGCAGTTCGTTGTTTGGCGATTCGAACTTCAATTGAATATACAGAAGCCGTTTTAAATCGGATTGCTGTGAAACAAAAAACATTAGGAGCTTGTGAAGTATATTTTCTAGTGGAAGAGAAAAATCGGGATTTCATCGTATAGATTTTGATTTATGTCCAAATCAAATTTTAGAAAAGTCGCTGTGGAATTCCTTTATATTTTATAAAGGAATTATTTATATTTTAAAAAGGAATTTCATTTTTAAATCGAATATCGATTTAATCGGGATTTGAAATATCGAGTTATAAATCCAATGAGAGCTATATGGTATTCCACTGTGAATATATACGATAATATTTATTTATAAATATTTAATTTAATTAATTTTAAATATATTTAATATTTAAAAGGGTCATTTAGAGCTTTAAAAATAGCCAGTTTTGCAAACGACCTCGGAATTCGACGAAACTAATTTTGTTAAATCCGCAATATTGAATTATTGCTAGATTGCAATTTCCACGATTTTTGAAGTCAGTATGTGGCCGTACGGGATTTTAATGTGAAGAACATTTAGTATTTTGATAGTTAAAAATACGCTGTGTGAGCATATGAAGTCGGAATTTGACAAAACCAGTTTTGTTGGGACCGTAATGTCGAACTATAGCTGAATGTTCAGTTTCGTGATTTTTAGTTATCGTGTGTGATCGCGCGAATTTTTAGAAAGCAAAAATAAGCAAAAATAAAATATCTAAACCAAATGTGTGAACATTAAGGGAGCCACATCTTCTTCTTTTCAGCCTCACAAATTCCCGTCCCCCCCTTATATAAACATTCTCCTAAGCTGCCACAAGATTTTCACAGCAAAAACCAAAGACCTCGTTCAAAAATCAAAAACAAATTATAGAAATTCCAAGAGTGGTATGTTCGAATTCACAGAGGGAAGAGTTCCAATCTGATGTGCATTTTAGTTGGTGTGATGCTGATTTCATGAAGGGCGGAATGGTACAGTCTACCTAGGGTTAGAGTAATGGGTTGATTGAAGCGGAAATTGATGGATTCATGTTCGTTTATGGATTAAGGAGGGAAAATGGCACATGTTGTAAATTTTTGGGCGAATTTCACGATGTTTGAGTTTGGTGATTTTCACCTGCAGCATCGGCTTGCTGTGATAGTCGGGGTAGGGAGTTAGTGATCGAACAGGTCATGAAGGGGATGCTTGCGAAGAGCACGAGTAAAGAAGGAGTTTGAATCCAGTCTTGCTAATTACGATGTACCAGAACAGATGGATTAATGGGTTGAAGTTTCGTTAATGGTGAAGGTGAGGAGCGGGTTTTATGGGAAGAAGAGGATGGGTGAGGCTGACGTGGACTAAATGGATAATGAGGATAATTAAGGTTAATTAATAGATTGTTATTTTAGTTAATTACCTTAAATTGTATTCAAACTTGTGTAGTGTATAACTTCATCATACGTTAATGAAATTGGACAAAACAGGACCCGTTGGGATCGTATGGATGGACACTACACACTGGAACTGACTGGGAGTGGATTGGAGCTCGTTTGAATCTATGGAAAAATAAATGGTTTGATTCAAATCAAACAACAGTTTATCGTTCTTTAACGATGAACTGCCAAAGTGAGTAAAACTCACCAACTCTGAACAGTTATATTTTTCTAATGTATATTTAAAACTGAAAATTTTGTGTTGATTGATGTGTGTTAACTGTTTAGATGGACTGTTAAATAATTGATTGAAAACACAGTATGGTTATATACATACATGCATACATACATACATACATACATATATATATATATATATATATCGTTATTAAATATTAATCATTTCGATCAGAATATTTCTTCTTGAAATGAAAGTGATGTTATCTATGTTGTTTAACATCTATGATGCAGGGAAACAGGTTGGGGGAATCCAACTGGATTCCTCAACATTTATTTTACTGTTTTTCATATATTGTAATATATGATGTGATATATAATCTATTGATGATTATGTGTGTTTAAATGATATCAATCATTGTGATTTGGTATTTTAAATACTGTGAAAAATACTGGGATGTAAAAAGGGGATTTTCAAAACATATTTTGAAAATTAATTAGCTATATAAAATCAATGGATTTTATATAATAAAGGGATTTTATAAAAGAAAACATTTATAAAAATCAAAAGGGTTTTGAAAAGGAAATATTCATTGATAATAAATATGATAAGGATAAAAGGAAATATATTTATAAAATCAAAGGATATTATAAAAAGGATATTTGCTTATAAAATGAATTAGAAAAGATATAAAGGGAATTATTTATAAAATCAAAGGATTTTATAAAGAGGAATATTTATTGGGATAATAAATAGAAGTATAAAGGGATTATTTATTTGGGAAATAAATAAGAAATTTAAAGGAAATTATTTGTAAAACAAATAGAAAGGGATTATATTTGTAAAACAAATAAAAAGGAAGATATTTGCAAAACAAATAGAAAGGGAATATTTGTAAAACATTTCCAAATAGAATTTAAAAGGAAATATTTGTAAAACATTTACAAATAGATTAAATGGAAATATTTATTTATAGGAAATAAATAGAATGTTATAAAGGAGATATTTATTTGTTAAATAAATAGAAAAGATAAAAGAAATATTTATTTGTTAAATAAATAAAATGGAAAAGGGAATAATATTTGTTAAGTAAAAAAATAGAAAATGGATAATTCAAAGGAGTTAATTCAAAAGAGTAAATCGAAATGAGTAAATCTAATATTAGTTATTCAATTAGAATTAATCAGTTAGAGTTAACCAGTTAGAGTTGGAGTTAATCAAATAGAGTTAATTCAATAGAGTTGATCGATTAGAGTTAAATCAAATAGAGTTAATTCAATAGAGTTGATCGATTAGAGTTAAATCAAATAGAGTTAATTTAATAGAGTTAATTCAATAGAGTTAATTGATAAGAGTTAATTGAGTAGAGTTAATCGAATATAGTTTATTCGAAGAAAGGTTTTCGAATCTAGTTATTCATAAGAGAGATTATCGAATATAGTTATTCGAAGAGAGGAGTTATCGAATAGAGATTATACGAAAGAGAGTTATGTAAGGAAGTTTGTTAAAGGTCTAAAAAAATAAACTTTGTCTATTCTGAAGTTAAAACGTTGTTCAGTTAAGGTATGAGAGGTAAATATACCCCAACTTGATTGACTTCCTTCTTAACTAAGGAATGGTAAGGTTTGATAGTGAATGATGGTTAAGTGAATTTAGTAAATGGTTGAAGTTGGCCTAGCGATGTTTTATTTAAACATCTGTTTAAACCCAATGAAGAAGCTTTTGAAATATTTTCCAAATAAGAAACCAAAAATGTTTTCTAATATAGAAAACAGGAAATGGGAATGTTTTCCATCGTTAATAACGTATATTTTCTAAAATTGGAAAATAAGAAATGTTGAATATATGGGAACAGGAGATAAGTAATTTAATGAAATAAAGAGATAAAAGTTAAATGATGATTGATCGATATGATTTCCATCTGGAAATGATATCGTTGTTTGCACACGTGTTTTTCTTTGATAGTTAACTCACCAACTATCGAATTTTTTGAACATTTTAACGTTGTTAATATGGAGAGACCGGTTGGAGTATTATCCGAAGAACCACTCTGTATTGGCATAAGCATTGCGAATGATATATGCCAAAGATAATTGAAGACGGAGTAAAGTGCAAGGGCTATTGTATAAATCTTAGGTAAAGATTGCCTAAGATGGATGTACTGAATAGTGCCTTCGGTTTATCCAGTCCCAGGAGGACCTGTATGGAAGAATGTCTGACAGAGTATATCTAATAGATCGCGTAAATTGATCTCTTCAAACGTATTCACGTTTGGTGGTGGAGGAATTCGTTTCTCTTAGCTGTATGCCCGTGGTATTTTTGGGGAAATCAATTTGTGATTTGGCAGGTATGACGATGTGACATTCAAAGTGAATGAAGATGTGGCATGTAAAAGATAAGCGTACCTTTTTGCCTCACATCCGGTAAATGACAGAAATCTGGCAGGCAACATGGCTATGTAGGTCGCACCTATTAGGGTGTATAATAACCTAATCTAGAATTTCATTTACTTCTAAAAATCTATTGTTGATGTTGTCCCATTCGGGAAACGGTTGCTGATCGCAACCGTTGGTGATATACATTCGATACACTCAAGCGAAATGAGTGGTCGGTCATGTGTGGCCGAGTTGCAAGATGTTCTTGTTGAACCCAGTGTATTCCTTTCTGGAGGTACACTAGCGAAAGGTGGTTCCATATCTTTTCATAGATGGAAATCCATTACCCAATACGTGCATGCGGTTTTGATTGTATACTATATATGTAGAACGTGAGATGTAAGCGTTTCTGCTAGATGATTATTATATTGTGGTTGATAGACATTATTATAATATCAAAAGGTTTTTGATATAAAGATAATTTGGATTCTCATAAGGGAAAAACCCGTTCCGTTTTATGGCGTGGTCTTATGAGATATCGTTTACTTGTTCAAACTGTTTTAAACTGTTTTACTCATACCAGTCCCATGACTGGCCCGGAGTTTATCTTGTTTTGTTTTCCCCAAACTCTTGGGTGCCCAATTTTATACGGGCAGTCAAGTAGTCAGGATTTACAGATATACTGGAAGAGCTTGGAGCAAGAGGCTTCAGGATTTTATAGCTATAGTTATTTCTGCTGTGTTGTAAGTGTTGTACTCTAATAATGTTATTGTATATTCAAGTACAGATTTATATTTCAAAGTTATGATGTATATTATATGTTATTCGTTCCGCTGTGAGGTTCGTTACTCTGATGTTGTGTTCTTCTTCTTCTTCTATTCTAAGTTTCTATCTTATCTATCCTCACCCTCTAATTTCTTTCATTAACTTTTTGGTTATTTTCGATCCTTGGATGTTCGATATGTGTTGTATATCGAATAACCATGTTCGCCAAATTTCTGGGTCATTACACCGGTCGTTCGAGATTCTATTTCGATTACAGTTCAGTAGGGTTCGGCGATTGGGTTTTTCAACTGTATGAACGATTTAGTGGGAAATTTTAAGTTCAATGTTGGATTCCCTATCTGAAGGTGATAATCCGATTTAATGGTTCTTTGGCTTGCTACAATCCACGTTCCACCTTTTCAAATGCACTTTAATTTCATCTATATTTACAAATGTTTGTTCGCTCAGAAGCAGGATTTAATCAGCAAACAAATGCGATATTATCTCACAAAAAAATCATATCGGCTATTTTGAGTTCATGCGTACCCTTTTAATGATTTCAAAAAGTAGATATAGGAATTTCGGGAGATGACATAGATTTTTTGTTTTATACTAGACCTGAGCAGCATGACTGGATGAAGATGGACCATTTGCATTTCTATTGAAATATAGATGAAATTTGGTAGTTTGTATTTTACTTCCTATGCACCCATCTATGGGTTTGAGAAACAGGATGGAAAGCTTCTGGGTTGGTTGATATCTATAGTTCCATCCGGTAAGAATCACATTTTGATGATAAGTGCTAATATGGAGAAAAATCTACTTCTATATCTGATAGAATATGGAGCCGCTAAGGTCAAATTGCTTAGGCAAATTAGTATTGTGCATTTGGTTACTACACAATAGCTGCATGAGCAGATCCATAAGATATATTATCTGCATAGTGACAGGAAAGAATCTTGGCTTATTGTTGGATTTCCAACCTCCAGAAGCACTCATATTCTTATACTATGTTGGAAATTTATAAATCCAGCATACATGTTACTAGGAGGATGATCATCACTTAGCCGCACTTGGAATTGAGCATTAAGTTTGGAATTTCATATTAGGATGCTACTGTGCGGGGATTAGTTTACGGTCTAAGATGAAGATCATGGGTCCAACGGTGTTTCACCATCCATTATATATCTTTCTTTCTGAAAATTCAGTTACATTACATAACTAAAAGCCATATTACTTAAGACTATTAGATTTAGACTTTAGCACAAAGGAATCTGAGAATAAAGGAGCGCAGAGGGACGAGCTTGTTAGAGTAGACACGATGGCCTCATAATGGGTCTAGTTTATTGTATTTTACT
This sequence comes from Allium sativum, assembly GCA_030737875.1. Taxonomy (NCBI): domain Eukaryota; kingdom Viridiplantae; phylum Streptophyta; class Magnoliopsida; order Asparagales; family Amaryllidaceae; genus Allium; species Allium sativum. Next base: position 900,115,987 of record CM060922.1, on the reverse strand, counting down.
TTTGTTATGTTTGTTCTTCGTATGTTGCATTAATGTATTCCGGTTAGTATGTTCATCATAATTATATACTGCTTTATTTTCAGTTAATAAAAGTGTACCCATTTTGAATATATATATATATATATGTGTATATATATATATATATGATTACAACATCAGAGCACATATTAGATCAATAACACCAACACTGCAGAAAATAATTTAATACTAGTAATTTCAGAATTGCGTCTTAACTCCAGCTCCTTTCCTGAAGCTCCAAGCAAAACCTAACCTAGGAATATACTCAGTGTGACCCGAGCACATTTTGAAGCAATGCAAAGTCAACCCGGATCAGTGTACCACACATAAACATGGCACTATTTTTACCTTACGATAACCAAATCACTTTTTATATTGAAATCCAATGATATTATAATAATATATATCAATCCATAAATAAAATAGGAATATAGCCAAAAAGATTGCATCTCACTTTCCAACATAGTTTGTATACATATAAAAACGTTAGGCTTGTATTTGAGACCACCTCCCGATCGGTGTTCTCTAGAGAGGAAACACTGGGGCTCAACAAGAACATCTTGCAACCAGGCTGCTCATTCAACTTTTGAGTTTTCGTAATATATTATCACCAACGATTGGGCCTAAATAACTGTTTCTTGTAAGATACAAATGCGCTAGAAGAAACAAATGAATTTTCTCTAAATGGTAATAATGCACCCTAATAGGAATGAACCACGTAGCCATGCTACCTGGATTTCTATCATTTCGCGGTTGGTGAGGCTTAATGTCACGATTAACTTTTTAAATGTAACAACCCAGAAAATTGGAACCAATTTAAAATTTTATTTTAAGGAAATTTTGTCAGAAAATGCTCCAGAATTTAAAAATTCGATTTTTAAATTAGAACAAAGCCCTTAAAAATATCCATTTTGCAAATGACTTCCGTTTTCAATGAAACAAGTTTTGTTAGATCTGGAATTTCAAATTATTGCTAGTTTTAAAATTCCATAATTTTTGGAATTAATATGTGAACGTGGTAAATTAAAACGCATTTAGTAATTTCTGTTGAAAATGGATCGACCAGAAAAATGCCATTTTTCAAACGGTCTTCAAATTCAATGAAATTAATTATGTTAGGACTATATCGTCCAAACATACCTAGATCTATTTTTCTGGAACTATTGGAATCAGTATGTGGCCTCGTTAAATTAAAATGTACGTTCAAATTCAATATTAAACATTATATATTTTTAATTTTGAGAAAAACTAACTGAAACAGTCAAATGGGCTTATGAAACATATTACATTATGTTCGGAACGGGGGTATTTAGCTAGGGGCGATAGTCGTTGGGTTTGATTTGGAGTTCGTATGGACTAATGGATATTGTTGGAATTAAAAGAAAAAAATATATAAATATATTATCTCACCTAACCCTAATCATTTATTGCGCAATCAAAAACCCACCGCCCCACAATATCGAACGACGGAAACAGTTCAAATCTTTCCCTCTTTGTAACTTCTAGTTTACTCAATGTAATTTAGTGATTCTTAAAGCAAGTTCGTAGAGAATCTCCTCATCTTCAAATCCATACATGTTTGGAGTATCTTTGTGTGTTGAGGGAGAAATCACGCACAAAGGTCCGGTTGTTCGAATCGCTGCTGCTCCTCCCAGGTGCCGTCGATCTGGACGTGACCACCAGGCGCAGGAAGCTCTCTCCAAGCTCTACAACACCAGCTGATCGTCCCCTCATGCAACAGATTGGAGGATAAATCGAAACCTAGTTTCGAACCATTTTGTGAGGTAGCGGCGTATATAATTTTAATGATCTACAACACTTTAAAACCATGGCTAGTTTAATTTAATTATAAAAATTCATATCCTTTTGATACGATGTCAAAATCACATGAAATAGGAACCATTGTAATTGTGGCAATGTCTTTTACATTCTAGAAGTGACCGGAGGAATTTTAGAGCTAGCCATCAAATTAGATGGAGTGGAACCCAATGTGAGATTTCTAAATTCAAATTAAATGAAGAAAAATATAATAGGTTGCAAAGGGGGCTTAGTTCCTCCTGTCACTACTTTCTGTTAAACCATGGATGATTGTGTGATGATTGTGTTGTGGAAATTGATTGTGATTGTGATATTAAAAATATATATACGCTATATAAAATACATAAATGTGTTACAATTGGGATTGATTGATTGTGGTTGTGATGAATTGTTGGATTGAATTGTGGAACTATTGAAGGGAATGATTATGTATGGTGCAAGCGTAGGTTAGAAAAGGAGCTGTGCTCAGACACTGTGCTGGTGCTACAACACCCTGCCGTTATAATGCTGAAATTTTCTGAAATGAACTGTATAAAAATATTCATGTGTTGAATAAATTCTTTAAACAATAAAAATATAATTTTTATTGTATGTGTTGACGGCAAAAAATGTCGTAAACGCCAAAGATTCCAATTACTAGGAATAGTTAATTTGGTCACAAAGACAAGAGTAGAAGAGCGGTAAATAACACGAGAGATTTATAGTGGTACGGCCTCGGGAGGGGACTACGTCCACTGTGCAGCGTTGTTGAAATATTATTGATCGCCCTAAATTACAAGTGTCAGACCATCACATGACATCTTATTACATTTGCTTGTATAGCTAGGTGATGTCATCCTTATGATATATGATGTCATAATTGACATATATGAAAAAAAATATAGGAAAATGACGTTTTTGCCCTTCTTCTTCCTCAAAGCGGAGATGCCATTAATGGAGCTCTCATGAAGTCTCAAGGTCACCAATTCCAACCTCTTTCAAATGTGATGTTGTAGGGGTATTTATAGGAGAGTGGTTAGGCGAGAGTAGGTAGGAGTAGGTGAAAATGGACCCCCCCCACACCCAGAAATTCGCACTTTGCTCGCACGCATGCCAGATTTTCGCACTCCGCCCTCGGGGTGTGAATTTTGCACCTTGTGGGGTGCGAAATTCGCATCTCGTGGGGGTCCGAATTTCTGGCCTGTAGGGGTCCGAAATTCGCACCCCAGGGTACGAATTTCGCACCCCTTTAGGGTGCAAATTTCACACCCGGCTGGGTGTGAATTTCACACCTGGCTGGGTACGAATTTCGCACCCCTATAGGGTGCAAATTTCACACCCGGCTGGGTGTGAATTTCACACCTAGCTGGGTACGAATTTCGGACCCGGCTGGGTGCGAATTTCGCACCCCTTGAATTTCGCACCCCTAAGGGGTGCGAAATTCGCCCCATGAGGGGTACGAAGTTTACGTTATGTGAGGTGCGAAGGCCACGGCTCGATATTTGGAGGAGCAGCGAGGTTCGCGGAATTTGTTGGCTAAATCCCGACTTTGAGTCGATCTGGTGATTCTGGGCAACACACTTGTTTGTGGAAATCAGATGAATCGGGCGGTGTCCACCGGCGCTGTGCTCGGACCCACTGGACACACTTGTTCATGGTACTGTGGGGCCCTGGGCCACCACCGACGTTGCGCTCGGACCTGGAGAACCGCTCGCCTTCAGCTCGGCTGCGAACGGATACTGATGGAGGTCGCGTTCGAGGGATGCAACATTCTTCTAGTGGCGGGACTCTGGTCTTCTCGTACTGGATCCCGTATGACACTGGCAACGCCTCTAGGCTGTAATATCACGTGACCTGTTGAGTAGAGCGTGTCTTGCGTACTTTTGGGAACCGGACCAAAAGGCTGGTTAACATTTGCCCCTTCAAAATATGTCTTGTGTTAACAGGGCGTGCTTTAAAGTGGGATGAGTCTAGTATGGGCACAAACATCTCCATGCAATGCTTAGCGATTGGTTATGACATTCCTCTTGAGTTGTATGCCGAGAGCGCACTACTTTGGAGTGGTTTGGACGTCTTGTCGAAATATGCCGGTATGATGAGCTTAGGATTCCAACATTGCTAAGTGCTTTGACTTGCTTGAGTCTTGCGGCTTAGGTTGGAACCTGTCGAAGGCGTTTAGTTCCTGTAGACTAAAGACGACAATGTCAGTTGCCAACTCCCGATTGCATTGAAGTGCAAGCGGTTCATTATCGGGTCATAGTTGCGTATGCAATCACGAGTTTGCACATGGTTTTGTGTGATACGATCTGAGATGGGATAGGCAACATGAAAGTGGATTGCATGCCATGGGCTTGTAATCAAGCGTTTCAGCTTTTCAAGGAGTTTTCAAATCGAGAGCCGACCGTTTGGCGTGTACATTTGAACCCTTAAGTCTTGTGGGCATGCATTTGAATCAAGTCGGTCTGTTTGATAGAGATTTCCAAAGCGTGTATGTATGGTCATTGCCATGGCCTAGGTGCGCCATTGCCCTAGGTGGTTGTTGAAACATCATTGGGATGGAGATTGATTGTATGGAGTATCCGTTGGACCACTTGGATTTGTGAACCCAAGATCGTTCAACGTTCCAAGCTGGTCCCATCGTTCAAAGTTTCGACAACTCATATATGCGAACGCCATTGTTAGGACAACACTTTTCATATGTCGTGGCTTGTATTGATATGGATTATCCTTGTAGGAAAGATCAGACCAAAATGTTAGGCGCATGCGCTTTGATGATTGAGCACTTGGTGAGTACACAAATGGTCGTTGAGTCGTGATTGACTTGGTAGTTAGAGCTTCGAAATATGTTCGTAGCTTGGTGAACGATCTCGACTTCCAATATTGAAACGTTCGTTCAGGGCATGCCAGTCCCTTGATGGCAGTTGCTTCCTTTCTGCTCTTCTCCAGACAAAAAATCATCTTGAGGCATGGAGGATACCAAAATACTTCTTTTGTACTTTGGATGTTCGAGGTGTTGTTAGGTTTTCGGGAGAAGGGAAGTGAGATATGGAAAGTATGAGGGCTTTCGGATTTGGCACTCAAGAACGTGGAGCGGCGGATCTTGGGAAAAAGAATTAGGAGTTCAGATAAAGGTCGCCAAGTATGTGTGAATACGGGATTGGGTTTCATATCCCCGACACTTAATAAACGATCCTGGTTTTTCAGGAGGTCGTAGTCGGTTTGAGGGACATGATAATCTAGCAAGTGCGTGGGAGCACGAAGCATAACTTCGTATTCTGATGACTTAGTCTTGGCTCCAAGTTTGGGCTAGTAAAATTGAACATTTGCATGGCGCCCGATGAGCGAACAGTGATTAGTGAATTTTGGTCTCGCAACGCGGTCCTCGAGGGATGGACTTGCTTGAACTGTCAGTCCAAATGCGTGTGTAGGATGTCGACACACAGCTGAGCTGTTAGGCTTAAGATTCGATCAATAACCCAACAACCACGCAGTTGCATCTTGACTCAGGCATTACACTGGTGGTTGGTGATGGCCATGGCGTTAGTTGTTGAGGCTAAAGGTTGCCATTAGTTCTGGAGTGCCTGCTTTTTGTAGAGTCCGAGCACTGATGGAAAGATGAAAAGCCTCCAGGGCCTGGAATCTGGCTCTGGATTGCCTTCGCTGCGAGGTGAAGGCGCTCTCAAGATGGTGGCTCCAAGGGATGTTTTGAAGATGACGCCAGTGTAGGGACTGAAGGGGATCTGATCGGGTCTTGAGATTGCCAGGCCGGTGCGATAATTGGTAGAGGGCTGCCCCCAAGCCTGGGTATCTGCTAGATTTTGCTTGAGTTAGGGACGAGTTAGCAAGTTCGGATCGTTGCTCAATGTTTCATGTCTGGTTTGTAATTGAAGTTGAACGTAACACAACTGATTGGCGAGTGATTCCGGCAATGGACTTATTCAGACTGACTACTCGGATATGTACATAAGATGTAAACATACGGTTGAATCGTCAGTTCCAACCTCGTTATGTTGTAGCCATTTTACAACTTGAGAATGGTGTTGATGGTTGCCGGTAATCACTGCCGTAGTTATTAAAACTAGGTGTCGTCACCACATTCCGATGCACTTATAGGTAGGAAGCTGTTGTATCGAGGGGTGTGAGTCAGCTTCACGTTGCATTTAAGTATGAGTTTGCTGGCAAAGCGTTGGGACTTTAGGAACCGAATGAACCGACCATGGAAACTCGAGAACTTGCATTGTGATATGAATTTTTTATTTCGCGTACTGAGAACTTGTCTAAACTCTCCAGTTCCTCGGGGAACTGGTGGTTGTATTGCTTCCTCTGTTCTTTGGTTCGGGCTTCTACACCAGGTCTCCTAGTATTGGCTGGAGGTTAGAAGTTTCTGAGACCCGAGGTTTTGGGTCTGGATCATACTCGTGGCGAGGTGTATGTTCCTCTTTAGAATGGTTGCCCCGAAGGTTGTGGCGATGGAAATGCCAGCGCGAAAGCTGGTGGGAATCCTCCTTAGGTCCTGCAATGAGTATGCTGGTGCAAGGATGAGTGGGGGGATGCCCCCAAGCTCGAGTACTTGCTAACTGAAGGGGATGCAAGCAATGAACCCTCAGAAGTCAAATAGTTGCCTCTTTTATTGGCGACCCCTATGGAGCGGAGGTGACACCAGGCTTTTCCCCCGTGCTTCCTTAGATGTCTGAGTCCTGGTTGGAGTTACATCGGGAATAATCTGGAGAAATAGGAGAACCCATGGCTTCAGAATCCCATATTTATATGAGTCACTTCGGAGGAGGAGAAGTTGTGAATGGCCGAAGTGCTCATGCGACGGGCATAGCCGATGTAAGTGTGCAAATAATGAAAGCTATGGTGGAAGATTAGGAAGCCCGGCCAGTGGAAAAGTCCAAGGAGCCAAAGGGGAAGAGGGGCATGATGAGGCTTCCATACGAGATGCATGGGCGAAGGCTAGTCAAGATGCCCAGGAGAAACCTGCCGCTGTGATGGCGAGGAAGTAGGCTGATATTGAGGTGGAGAAGGAGAGGGCCTCTGAGTAGGCTAGGACAAACAAAAGCCGTCGATGATGCCCGCCAAAGGGGGGCGAGAGGACCCTTAGAAAACTTGTAGCATATGCAATTGTGTGACTCCAGGACAGGGACTTAGTTGATCAGAAGACCGCCAAAGACGCTGAGAAGAAAGCAGAGTTTGGCGCCAAAAAGGCTCGGTGAGAAACTCAGGCTGCATTGGCTCTCGCTTCTGACATCGTCCCTAAGTTGTTGCCATGTATCGCCCTCAGGGAAGTTACGATAGTTACAAGCGGCGAGGATGATGGCGGAAGGTGCACATCGATGTCTTATGAATCCGTTACTCTTGTGAAGAGTAGAGTAGGAGGATGTGCTTCTGGAAGGAAGGGGCCCCTCGCTAGTTTTGACCTACCAAGTGCCGAACCTGTACAAAAAAAGAAAAGAAAAGAGAAGGATGAGTAGCATCAGGAATTATAGATACTTTGGGTTAGGTAGACCGATAGTATATGTGAGTGTGACCCTCGCTTTTGGTCCCTAAATGTATGGTGTGGTTTTCATGTACACCCTGTCATCATAAAGAAGAAATGTTAGACATGTAGTCTATTCGGGGTGTGTGTAGAAATGAAATATGAATTAGTAAAGATCGCAATTTGTCTTAAGTGTTTTGATGTTCTTCTTATGTTTTCAGGCATCCCGTACTTGCATAAGCACACTTATCATTGCACCTAACAAAAAAGTGATTGTGTAAGGCTTTCTGAGTCAATTATTCTATAGGGGTGTGATTGTGTACTGCGCTCTCGGTCAATTATTCCGGAGGGATGTGATAGAGCGCAAGCTTCTAGTAAGTTTCCCTCAGCTCAGGAAACCTGTAGTTTGCGAAGCCAGGCTGAGCGCTTGTTGCATTTGGGTTGCCCGGGGTTAATCCCAAGTGTAGTGAAGGCGTATGACGTTGCGTTGTGCGGTCCGTCTGGTGTGTGGGTCTCCTGTCGTTCATCGGGTTGTAGTGAGCGACGACGTCGTTTATTCGCTGGAGAAAATCCATGATCATCAGCCCGTAGGGTCCGATCATGGCCATGGGCTGCACCTAAGCCTTTAGAGCTTCAGGGAAAAACGATTTAATGTCGGTCTCGGTGCTACGCCGAGATTCGACAAACACCCGTAGCCAGGGAATAAATTTAAGTCCCGGCTGTCTGTTGGGCGGCCCCAAGCCGCTTGGGACGTGGGTGCGGAATGATTTATCCTCGGCCTCGGCACGGGACCGACGTTCTAGTTCATGGTTATTTATACTCGGTCGCGCCGCGGGTTGGCTACTCAAGTAGCGTTGCCGGCTCCCATGCCCGGGGCTTCGATGCGGTGATCGAATGTCTGTACACAAGCTGTTTGTCAGGATTAATCAAACATGTCATGAATGTCATGAATGGAGTAAACATGGAAGGGTGATAGGAAACTGAACATCATTTCTGAGGACAACTCTTGTAGTAGTAGTAGCATTTCTAATGCCTTGAATTGCAGGAAAGCAAGACATCGTTGGAAGGCATGGATCAATTGCACACTAAATTGTGTGGAGTAGAGGTGAAGATGTTAATTGTTCCCTGCCCTTGGGAGTTCGGCTCTGTCCATGGTTGAGAGTTTGAATGTTCCATTGCTAAGCTCCCGTTGTGTGAGTATAGGCCTTCTTAACGAGGAGTGAGGCCCACGGGTGGAGGAAAGGCCAGTTTGAAGACGAGGCTATTGATGTGCGTTCGCACGGCCCCTTGCTGAGCTTCCAGTCGTGCCCCAAGTGGCTGGAGCATTAGTTGGAGGAGGATGGTTACAATACAACAAAGAGGAGGTGTGTCTTGGAGAAGTGGCCTTGCTTTTCCTTTTCATTTCATTTTTTTACAGGCCTATATATACATATGCCGGAATTAGGCATCTATCCGTAAATGGATGATTCTATTTGAATTGCAACGGTATCGACTATTGGAAAGGTTGCGACCCTTTACCGGCATACATTCCCGTTGGCAATTGCGATAGAGGTCCTATTTTTTGACCTTTAAACTTTAATGTGTATGCCCTCATTATACTATTGAATCTTTTCTCTTGCCTCCTTTTTTTTATGGGTGAGCTAATAATGTTAATGAGACGATGGCCGATATCTCCAATGATAACCTCGGGGATTGCTGTATCGTAGACGACGGTCTTGGGGATGATAGAGAACTGGAATTCTCGGGCTCACTTCCAAATGCTCCCCTGGTAATACTGCCCAACATGCCCCCTGCTGATTGGAGGAGGTCGGGAGTGCCATTTGGAGGACAACAAATGGCCATGGCACAGTGAAAAGGAGGTGACTTTTATATGAGAAAGTTCGCTTTTAGTTTCTGTTCTGCTTCCAACGAGGGAGGCAGAGGCAGGAAGGAGTTGCAAATTGGTATCTCTGATGACAACCTATAGTCAACTACACCACAGAAGTTGTAGTCCTGATGAGGTGGGGGGACAATCTTCAAGGATTAAATGTCGGTCAAGGTCCTGTTTAGTGGGAATCTTTGATGAGCACTGAGTAGCTCAGAGATCCCATGCATTAGGGATCCTCGATGGGCATCGAGTGGCTTGAAGGTCTCACGTAGTGAGAATCTTCGATGTGCGTCGAGTGGCTCAGAGATCCTGTGCAGTGCAGTCTTTGATGAGTTTTGAGGGGCTTGGAGTTCCCAGGCGGATGAATTCCATGCATTCGTTCTGCAAGTGACGAGACATGTTTGCGCTGTGTCCGCGGATGTTGTAGAACCGACAATATCCTGTAGAGTCCTTTGGTGTTCTCGTCGGACTTTCAGGTCTTGGCCTTTTGCATGGTTGGAAGTTGCAGATTACAAGACGGATTTTCTTGGGGCTGTTTCTAAGAACATTATTTATGCGGAAAGATGGGGTTGAAGACGATTCCATCCATTGCTGTGACTACCTTTGACATTGCCGGCGCTAGCAAGATTGAACAGAGCGATAGAATTAGAGTTGTTGGAGCTCTGAATGTCGTCACGTGGAAGGATGTTGAGGGTAGGAGCTTGATTGCTTTAGGCTAGATTTCGGCGTAGGAAGTAGCCGACATTCATGCAAAAATCTCCTGAATCTTTGATTTCTTCTGATCGGTTCATGCTCTATGTTTGGAATCAGGTAGTATTCCATTTGTGAGCTGGATGAGTGCGATTCGAGGAGTAGGTTTCTTGACTTTAGCCAAGGCAGTGTGGGATCTTGTGAGATAGCCTTTAAGAGTTTTCATGAGTGCCTTCGTAAATGTTCGAGACTGAGAGGATGTCTCTGGGTGTCATGATGTGCGACCTGGATTGTGCGACCAATCTTTTGGCGAGTTAGTCGAGAGTTGGGATATTTCAAGGTGGAAGTCGAGAGAACCCGTATAGAGCCATCTTGGATAAGGACGGGGAAGCACTTGCACTTTATGGTGTAGGCGACATGTAATGAACCCATGTGCCATTTATGGCGGCTAATGGGCATTCGGGAATCATAGCTTCTTTAAGTATAGGGCGAGTGTCGATATATCGAAGCGCTTGCGTCATTTGGTATTAAGTATAGCCGACGTGGACAGGTCATGCCTTGTACTGGTTTTGCAGACGTTGCGGGCATGCCCACATGGTTCCTTCACGATTCCATGGATCGTGGCGGCGATAATCAGAGGTTGAGATTGAGTCGCATTATAGACGTCCTGATCTAGGCCAGGACTTTGGAGCCTAGCACGCCTTCTTAACGAAAGGTATTCGGCAATTTGTGAGTCTCCAACTTTGATTGCATGATTATGTGTAAGTTGGTTGAAGTGGGCTTGGGCCCAATTGGATGTTAGAAGCGTAGGTGACAAGTTTGGACTCATAGCAGTTTGAGTCCGCCTAGCGGAGACTCGAGCGTCAAAGCCGTGGACGGTCGGGTTGATGCGTTCTATTTCTGATAGTGATTCTGGCATTGCTGAGATTAGAGGTCAGTCATGCCTTCATAGTATGCCACATGTGATGTATTGAATTGTCGGGGCCACTCATCTTTGTGTATGATCCTAGTGAAAGGATTACGCCCCAAGTGGGTTTCTCTTGAGTGGTCGGCGTTTCTTCGCATACCACTTATGATTATTCGGACCACGTCTGGGAGATATGCCAAAGGGGGATTTTCTAATGGAACCTGTTAGTTTTAACGAATTTTGGGAGTTTCATTCCATCGACGTCTTCTGTTATACACATTCGTCTCGCCCACTTTCATGTCATGGATGGTCTGGCTGTCGAGGTTGGGCGAGCTGGTGTGCACCCTGGTCTGGAAGTACTCTAGCCAGACGAGCCGCTGGAAGAGTGGGACTCTGGTTGTGAGTGGCAACAGTTGGGCCCTTCCGAGTAGAAGGTTGATTACTCGAACTCGGTTTGTTACTGTGTTCCTTGGCCGTAAGTGATGATGGTTCGATCATCATCTCATTTTTGTTGCCGTTGTAGTCATCGTGCAAGTGTTTTAGCGGACGACGATGTTTTCTTAATGAGACTGAACATTCTTCCTCGACGTGGGCCCCTAGCTTCGAAAGAAGAAATTTCCGATGCTGTGTGCCGCGAGTAGGCGCGGTTCTGAGCAAGCTAAAGTATAATGATGATGTGTTGACTTTCTTGAAGTTGAAGCATAAGGTTGATGTTAATATTAAACGCCTAGCGCGAGAGCTGCATTCTCATATATTTTTATTAAGCGTGTGAATTTGTGATTGAGCCACAAGAGCTTCGGGGTCCACAAATGGAAGGAGATCTGTTTCCAATGGGTCCTCCACTGCTCGGATCTGGTGAGAGGTACCAGGGTTAATTGTAGCCAACGGGGTGAGCCTTATGTTTTGCCAGAATTCTGCTTAATGCAGGTGAAAGTCATGATGCTTTTTGGACATACTGCTCAAGGCGCTTCTCGCGGATAAGCTTTTCAATTACATCTTTGAATTGACGGCAATTATTAGTATTGTGCTCGTACATGTCGTGGTATCGACAGTACTTACCGGTATTCTTCTCATGATTAGTGGATTCCCTATTGTATGGTTTCTTATATTGAAGCGCGTTGCACGTATCCCGGTAGATTGTTTCCAAGTCTTTATTAAGCGGGGTGTAGAATTATTGTATGCTCGGTGAGGGCCGTGCTTCTTGGGTTCCGTGGGAACCTAGCCATTGTTGCGACTGCCTTTCGCACCGTTATTCGGCCTTTGTTCGTAGGGAGCTGCCCCTTGCCCTTATCGAAGAGCTTCGCTATATGTTTCCCTATGATGTTGTCATTTATGGTATTCACATATGGATTGTCGGGAAGACTGGCCCCAGAGGGTCGGCTTTGTCTCGCTTCTTCTTGACATAAGTATTGCCTAGCCTTTTCATGGAAAGCGTCGAGTCTTTTTGGCTGCTTTCGATTGATCCATGCCTCGAATTCGGAAGTAGGGAAGACGCCCTTTTCTAACTGAAAGAGTTTGGTGCAAGGGTCTAGATCCTCGACCCCGGCGAGGGCGATGTTGAACCGAGAAAGGTAGCCTTTGAGCGACTCAGCAGACCCTTGGTATAGATTGGACAGAGTGAGGGCGTTCTTTGGAGTCGCGATATGCATCCTGAATTTCTTGACCAACTCTGTCGCCAATTGGTCGAAGTTGTTAATGGAATCGAGTGGGAGGCGAGAGAACCATAATAGACCGGTTCCTGATAAGAAAACTGGAAAGTACTTGCATTTGACCAGATAGTTGCCTCAGCTCGAGTCCATTTGCCATTTATATCGATTTAGGAAGGCAAAAGGATCGGTGGTGTCGACGTAAAGTGTAACACCCCACTTCCTTTAAGGTCACTCACAAAGGGAATGCCTTAAATTCGGTGGAACGTTATAAGTAAACAAAGCAGAAATTTACAAGACAGATATGTAAAGTAGTACTTGAAAAATTTATAACTTATTTACAACAGAAAACAGAAATAAGTTTGGTTACATCACAATACCATATCCCAAGTATACAAATATCAGTTTAATACAAAATCCTTCAGAACGCATAATTTTAAAGCCATAATCCCCAACAGAAAATGCCATAAATAGGTAGAATCAAAGCCAAGCAATATTTCAAGCACTTCTAGCACTTCAACCAGATGGAACCTGAATCAAGCTCCTATGTTTCCACCCTGAGAACCTGGGGGGAGGGAACGGAAGAAAAGAGGCGAAACAAACTGGGTCAGACATAAGTCTGGTGAGTCCAGTGAATTTCAGCATATAAACAGATAACAGTATCATGACATGTAAATAAAACTGGATGAGAGATAACCATAATAGGAGTAGCAGGTCAACAGAAGAGATAGAATGACATAGGCTAAACTAAGCTTCTTACTTGGTTTTCACTTCTCTGCACTAATAGTAGTATACCAGAATTAGGTGTTGTCCTAATATCTAAACAGAAAACAGAAAATAGAACAATCTCTTCAGAAACACGATGCTAGTAATGGGCCTTTACCACCCTAACAGAGACAGACGTGCAGAAACAGAATGCTAGTAATGTGCCTTTACCACCCGAACAGAGACTGACGGTATAGAAACAAAAGTAGAAACGGAATTAGAGATGGAAATCTAATATTCCCTAAGGAAACAAAATGTTAGAATTAGGTGTACACTAGTGACGGTCCTTTACCACCCCAACAGACGGTACCATGCAGAAACAGACAGGTGTTTCCACCCCAACAGAAATAGATGGTACCCCAACAAAAACAGACAGAACTAGGTGTACCCTAAATTCTACCCCAAGCGATCGGCTCCCTTATACATAAATACCATGTGTCGGCCCCACAGAAGGGTGTATCATTCCCTAAAGTGGCAACCTATAGACACAGACCTATTTATAGATGTCACGGCGTCTTACATCCTCAGAGCAGACTGAATCCATGCACACACATGACCCAGTTGGAATGCACCATCAACACCCCTCGCCATTATCAGAATTAACCTCTTACAATTAGTTCAGTAAGTGTGCCCGGACCCCTCTTAGTGTTGGGTCATAGTTTTGATACTAGAGAGGGTTACTGACTAATATGGGTCCCAAACAATAGATGACACAAGTAATTACCCCTCCTAACCTTGTGTCCCCAGACTAACAGACTTCAGGTTAACTTGCTTACATATTTTAGATGTATAAAGTTCATATTAACAAGTTCTCAGATAGGACATGCAGGTTAACAAGTTTTCAGACTAACAGATCAGATATACAGATTAACAGACTTACAACTTGTTTCACCAAACCTTGTATTGGGCCTACAGATTTACGAAACGGGTTTGTTAGATTCATCAGTCCAATTTTTTTAACCCTATCCACCCAACGTGTTTTAGGTATCACATTTATCTTAGATTTGCATTAATTAAATATTAATGCACAGACCTCTCACATTAGGTCGGTAGCTTGTTGCCGCTGGATGTGTCCGGCGGTTCCGTGCAGACTTCTACCACAAGCCAGACCTAACCTCGTGTCTAAGCATCTTTATGCCTATGACCTCTCACATTAGACTTACAGTTTGCGGTTATTGGTTAAGCCGGTTGGGTCCGGGCAGGCTTCTACCACAAACAGAGTCTAACCTCATGTCTCAGCATTCTTATTTTTAGCTAAAGTATTCATTCATAGATTATGCCAATATCAGACTAATTATGCCAATTCAACAAATTAACTTCTTTACAAGTTACAATAGATTATACAAAGTTCTATTAACATGTTTTGATCAATTTTAGGTCGAGCCTACAGATTTTCATACCCCAAATTACCATATTCAGTTTCAACAGATTTAGCAGATTAGGCAATTTAACCGATTTAATCATCCCTTAAAATTCCATTAACATACCTCACCAAATCATAAAATTAAACCTAATTTTACTTGACCAAGTTATGGTCAAAATTCACAATATAATATATGTCCCAAATTTTTGTTAAATTTACACAGTACCGAATATTCTCCAAAAACCTCAAATCACGATATACAATACGAATTATGCCAAATTATAGCCTTTTATTTCAGCATATGTCAAATATCCAAAAATCCGAATTAGGCGTATTCGCATTTATAATTATCCCTATTATAATATAGCTTTTTCAGGCCTAAGTCACATGTCCCCTTTTTTTCCAAGTCATAGATCGTCATATAAAATACGCCCCAAATCAAGATCTTAAATTACATCATGTATTATGTCCTCAAAATCGGATCTTGAATTATAACATGCATTATGTCCTCAAATTACAAGTCATATGTTGTCATACAATAATTCCTCTTCTTCCAAATCATAAACCGTTATATATAGTATGCCTACATTTAAATCTTAAACCAGTCACAAATCAGTCATGTCCAATTATGCATCATTTATTATTTTCCCCAAATTTAGCATTCGTGCGTCAATCTCTTATGAGATTTGGCTCAGGCTCGTGGTAGCCAGGCTATAGAACAAAAGGAAGGAAGAGATAAAGAATAGTTACAATAATATTAATAAGATAGATCTACATAGAAAAACAGATCTGATAAGCAAGAATAAGATAGATCTACACAGAAAAACAGATCTGATAAACAAGAATAAGATAGATCTACACAGAAAAACAGATCTGATAAACGAGAATATACATAATCTCCAGTTCAGATTTATAACCATGTCAAGATCATAATTAAATTTCATATCTGAAAATAACTGTACTCACCTTGGTTGGATTCTAAAAGAAAAAGGATTGTAGTTGTTCTCTTTTAATCGTATTTAGATTGGAAGAAGAAGGAGCACTTGTTCTAGCTTAGGTTTCAACAGAGTAGCGATGCCATTGATTTATTTTAATATGAATTAGGGCAGAGTAAAGGCGTAATGAAATTGTGCGGAGAGAAAGTGAGGTTTGTGGGTGTTTAAATAGCTTAGGAGCAACGAATCTGGTCAGAACGGGCGTCTAAATGCATAAAAACGAATATGTCCATGGATCTGGAAATAGGGGGAAGGTCGACCCCATGGTCGACCTATTCTACCCAGGTCGACCCCAAGGTCGACCCCTTCGTCGACCTGGATCTTAGGCGGGAATTTTCCCGCCCATCCCGGGTGTGTGTTTTGAATTTGAACTTTGAATTTTGAATTCGGGCTGGTTTTTATTCTAAATTCCTGAAACTTCTAAGTTCCATAACTTCTTCATACGAAGTCCGATTAACTCAGACTCTATCTCAAGCATAATTCAGAGAAGAACGCAATGGAATAACACATTTTCCTTAATTCTTCTTTTAAAAATTAATTATACTTTTTTTTGTTACATTTATGTTCACAGAAAATACGGGGTGTTACATTCTCCCCTCCTTAAAGGATTTCGTTCCCGAAATCTTCAAGTTAAGAAGAATGTGTCCTACCATTCAATCACCATATACTGAACCATCATCCATAAGAATCCATTGTCCTTTGAAAACTTCTAATGTTGTATGTACATATGCAAAAGTGTATGTATATGTCTCTTATCTAATGCAAAGAGCAGGCGGTCCACTGATTCAGTTGACCTCCTTAATGCGAATTATGTTAGTGCCATGAGTCCAATTATGTATGCAAGAAATCCTATTTGATACACATCATTTCTATATGAGTTCATAAACATTCATCCAAATGCAACATCTATGTGATGAGTCAATCATTTTGCATCGACAAAAATCAAAAAATGCACGCACATCCATATGTAGTATGAGAGTGTTTTTGAGCCGATCAAGTGCCTAGTGTGTGTATATGCATTCACGAGCAACTACTAGAAACCACTTGCATCCACTTGCAACCATCAAACATACATGTCTCAAACACATGTTTACACCCATTAGTTTCTACCTAAAGGTCGAAGACTCGATTAATAGGATATAGCCGAGTGATAGAAGCAAGTACAATTAAAAGAAAATTTCTGTTCCCATTAGAGATCGGTTAAGAGAATAAATCCCTAAGTATCAACCCCGAAGACCGAAATCAACATCAGATTGACACTTAGAGAATCACTCTCATTAAACAATGTCGAAACTGGAAATCTTCTTCACGCTTCGAGTAAAAAACTCTATCCTTTTAAGAAATATTCAGATACTTACAAACTACTGGTACAAATCAGATTATCAAAACCCAGAATGTATGCATCATAGTCAACTTATCGCCCAACACAGATACCCCCAACTTATCACAAACAGATGAGTCGTAACCCTTACAAGGTTTGAGACTATAGCGGGATCAGAAACAAGACTAGTATTAAAGTGCAGAGTCTCAATTACAGAATCAAAATGCCAGAATCAAAAAGAGTTTTAACTCAATAATCAGATAAGGAAATTAAACCTCCTAAAGAAATTTTCCTACCCCCATCCTATCCACCAGCCACGTGAGAATTCACCTACCCTCCAGAAGTAGGTTTTGCCCTCTACCCTTGCCCTTGTTTCTTCGGGCAGTCCCTAGTGAAGTGTCCCATTTCCCCAAAGTTGAAGCGTGCGCCCTTCCTCTTTCTGCAATCCTTGTTTAGATGAGTCAAGCTTCCACAAGTAAAACACTTTTTCTCCTTCTTATCTTCAGAATTTTCATCCATCTTTCGTGTTTCCTTTTTGGGCCATGCCTTCTTGTTCTGTGGTCCTTCGAGCTTTTCTTCTTTCTTCTCACTTTTGGCTTCCTCTTCATGCATTAACGTCATGTCAACCAATATCTCGAAGGTAGCCCCCATAGGAATGTGGGTCATAGCCAACCCGTGTAGCAGCTCATTCAAACCTTTAACGAATCTCAGGGCCTTATTTTTAGGTGTGTTCACCAAGTATAAGCCGAATCTCGCCAACTGATTGAACTTGTTGATGTACTCCTTTACTGATAAATTCCCTTGCTTCAATCCCAAGAACCTCTCCATGTATAAATTCTCTTCTGCTCGTGAGGGAAATTTCATCTCGAACCTATGCCTGAAATCCATCCATGTCTCTACTGGACGCTCTCCACTCGTGACCTCCGACCAAAACAAGGCTTCGTCCTTCATTAACCAAGCAGCTAATTGGACCTTCCTTCCATCTTCTATCTCGAAGATACCAAACAAATCTTCCACCTCCTTAAGCCAACTTCGAGCTTCAACAAACGTCTCTAACCCATGAATTTTTTTTCCGCCCATTGCCCGAAAGTCCTTGCATATCTTTGAAAAAGTATCCACGCGGGGAAGGGGAGGAGGAGGAGGAGAAACGTCTGCTAGGCCTGTGGCGGTGGCCCTTGCCTCCAGATACCTTTTGAACCAAGTTGGTATTGGTATGCCTTCGGGTATCTCGGGTACCCCAGACATGCTGAAAAGAAAAAGGAAGAGATTCAAAACGGAGAATCAAAGGAAAGATATATGGCTCTTGGGGATTATGTTTTGCAAAATAAATTCTACTTTTAAAAACACTTCCTTTTTAAAACCTTTTTTAAAATAGTTTTCAAAAACTTTTTATCAAACCAGGTAACCTTCAGCTTTGATACCAAGTGTTACACCCCACTTCCGTCAAGGTCACTCACAAAGGGAATGCCATAACTTCGGTGGAACATTATAAGTAAATAGAACAGAAATTTATAAGACAGATATGAAAAGTAGTACTTGAAAATTTTATAACTTTATTACAACATAAAACAGAAATAAGTTTGGTTACATCACAATACCAAAACCCAAGTATACAAATATCAGTCTTATACAAAATCCTTCAGAATGCATAATTTTAAAGCCATAATCCCCAACAGAGAATGCCATAAATAGGTAGAATCAAAGGAAAACAATATTTCAAGCACTTCTAGCACTTCAAGCAGATGGAACCTGAATCAAGCTCCTATGTTTCCACCCTGAGAACCTGGGGGGAAACGGAAGAAAATTGAAACACCCCACCTCCGTTAAGGTCACTCACAAAGGGAACGCCTTAACTTTGGTGGAGGGTTATAGGTACAAGACACAGAAAAATTTACAAGACAGATAAATATAAGTAGCGGAAATCAAAAATTTATTGCATACATAGTTCAATACAAAAGCATTACAGCAGGTTGTCTCAAAATAACTTCCAAAACATTACATCATAATTTCTGTCTTGATTATTAATAAAGAAGCATAAACCATAAATAAAACTGCACAAATCCCCAAGTGTAGTGTCCAAAAGCCATAGCTAAGGTAAGAGAGTCTCAATCATACATCTACTTTCTTGAACCTTGCAAAGAGTCTGACTAAGCTAGAGTATTCCCTCCCTGTGGACCTGGGGGGGAGGGGGAACAAAAGAAAAGAGGATGAAAGAAAACGGGTTAGACAATAAGTCTGATAGGTTCAGTGATTACTAGTATTTAAACAAGGAAAGTTATCATGACAGTAATAACAGAATATAGGACAATACCCTAATATAAGATAAGATGAACATGTGATCGCACCCATTATTACAGTCTCTGCACCTACTAACCATTGGTTCAACCAGCCTCATGTGTTCAAAACGAACGATCCCCTTAATGATCGGCTCCTACTCGCATGCATTCATATCCTGTGTAATTCAACCCTGCTTAACTGTAGATACCTATGCTAGTCCCACCATGGGGTGTATCAGTCCCTCTGGTGGCAACCCAACACGATTCAAGATGCACAGCGTATACTACTGATGCCCAGTGCCTGCTTTTTCCACTCCGGAGTACGTGCACACCCATACTCCGTCGGAACATACACTGACGCACCAACCGCCGACGTTTTACCGCTTATAATCAGCCCAGTAATCGTGCCCCTGCCTAGTTCAGGGTACCATGATACATCTATGTGGGTTGCTACTGAAATAGGTCCCCGTTTCTAGGGTTTTCTAATCAACATGTTTATTTGGTTAAGTGTCCGAGTTTACCTAACCCCACCCATCAGTTTAGTTAACATGTTGAATTGGTTAAGTGTTTTCTAATTGACTTAACCCTACCAATCTTGACTTAGCTTCAATTTATTCATTAAAGTACCAACCACTCACATTAGACAGCTCTTGTTATGGTCACTGGATGTGTCAGTCGGTTCCGGGGAGTTTTACACCACAACTCAATCTAACCACGGGTCCTTTTTGGGCTTGATGCACTAACCACCCCCATTAGACAGGTCTTGTAGTAGTCACTGGATGTGCCTGTCGGTTCCGGGCAGTTTTACACTACAACTCAGTCTAACATCGGGTTAGGCATATTCGTCTTTTCTAAATTCACATATTTCTATATATGTCTAATTTTATATGTAAATTAATGTTAATTTAATCATGCATAATTATCCTTTTGATTATGCTCACAATAAATGGTATACCAAATATACCATTTCATGAACAAATCTATGCCATGAAATTTTCATGTTTTCCCAACACTACCCTCATGGTAAGTTCGCGTAAATTACATAAAATGTTGGGCTAGTAAATTAGCCCAAACCCATAAACAAAAAGGGTAACAAACAAGGGACATGAAACAATCACACAATAACATACTTTTAACTTGTCATGTGTAACTTTTCATAGAAGCATCACTAACTTAATTAAACAGGTAAAGGTGAACTCATGACGAAGTTGGATCTAATTTTCATGTAAACTTGATATAGGTCTAACATGGAGGTTTAACATATAAACAGAATTTTAAGACACAACTTAGCATATTAACTTATGTATGTCAAAACATAAGATAGCTACTATAAACATATTTAACCACAACTTAACATGATAAATTATGTGTGTTAAACATAAGAGGGCCACAAATCCAATCTTGCAACATAAATAGGTTCAACTTAACATAGTTCTAATATCCATGAATGTTGATCTAACATGTAGGCATGAGATTTAGATCATAAACTTGAAAGTAACCACCAAATTATAGCATGACATGTTCATCACTAATTTGGCATAATAAGTTCATTACCCAATCATAATAGATTCCAATAACATACAATATGGTATGTTCGTCATCACAAACATATAGGCATGATCAATCGCAATGGTAATTCAAGATAAATGAGAATCAAACTTTATTTATCTTATACATAAGCATCATTTTATATTCGAGTTACAACATGTCATGATTTCATTTAAAAGAACGTTTAAATCTACGTAATAACCAACTTACAACTAAAAAGGAATTCTTGATTTCTGAAATTTGAATTCTGAAGTTGGAATGCTCGCCTTTGATATAGATCGTTGAATTAGATTAGTTTTAATTTGATTTTGATGCAGGCTTTTATCTCATCTTTGAATTGAAAGCGGTGACGACTATTCCAAGTTCTCTATTGACGACATGATAGTTCTAGGATTATTTTTTTGTGTGATTTTAGGTTGAGCATTAGGTTGTTTATATAGAATTTCAATTTAATTAGAGTAGTCGGACGAACCTAGAGTTAACCACAACCATTCAGACCAGATCAGAACTATCCAGAAACCCTAGTGACTCTGCAATAAGTCATCAGTCGTCGAAATTCAGATCTGGCCGGGGGGGGGGGGGGGCAGGTCGACCCCCAGGTCGACCTATAGGGGGGAGGTCGACACTAGGTTCGACCCCCTGGTCGACCTAGGTTCTGGGTAGGAATTTCCCGCCCAGCGCTTCTGACTTCTGTTTTGAATTTTGGACCTGGTTCTGAGTTGTTTGAATTTATTTGAATTTATGAAACTTTTGAAGGCCATAACTTCTTCATACAAAGTACAATTCACGCAAACTCGGACTCTATCTCAAGCAGAATTTCGAGACGAACGCAATGACGTAACCTGTTTCCCTTAATTCTCACATTTGAAATTAAGTATTGATTAATTCGTTACTATAACGTTTAACAGAATATACGGGGTGTTTCATTCTCCCCTCCTTTTAAGATTTCGTCCCCGAAATCTTCAAGTTGAGAAGAACCTGTATCCTACCATCCAATCACCCATCTACTCAACCATCAAACACAAGCATCCATTGTCCTTAAAAGATTTCTGATGCTTCATGATCATATGCATAGTGTGTGTACATGTCCTTATCTAATGCAAAATCAGGCGGTCTACTGATTCAGTTGACCTCCTTAACGCAAATTATGTCAGTGCCTTGAGTCCATTATGAATGCAATTTTTTTCCTACTCAAAATTTCTTACATGAGTGCACAATCATTCATACAAATGCAACGTCCATATGATAACACATCAAGTTTCAATCCATATACAAATACATATATGCATATGCAATATGAAAGTGACTGAGCCGATCTAATACCTAATGTGTGTGTATAGGCATCCACGAGCAACCACTTGCAACCATCAACCATAACATGTTTCAATTACATGTTTACATCCAAATGGTTTTCTACCTAAGGATAAATGATAGGATCGAGGAGATATACTTAAAAAGATAGATATGAGCATAAACTTAAGGAAAAAGAGATCAAGGATGTACCCTCAAAAAGAAAAGGGTAGGCTGCGCGTATTCTGTCCTCAGTTTCCCAAGTGGCATCTTCCTCAGCGTCACTCCATTGAACTTTGATGAGCTTAACTTCACGGTTGCGTAGATTTTTGACTTCTATTCCCAAGACACAGGTTAGAACTCTTCTCACAGTTGCTTCTCATTCAACTTATACTTCCTCTAGCATGTTTGGTTCTACCACTTCCGCAGACTTGTGTAAGCACTTTCGTAGGTGAGAGATATGAAAGACTTTATGAACCTCAGCCAATCTTTCGGGCAGCTGTACCCTTTAAGCCACCTTCCAATTTTCTTGATGATATGGAACGGCTCTACAAACCTTGGTGCTAACTTTCCTGCAAATCCAAAGCGAACGACGTTTCTCAAAGGAGAAACTTTAAGGAACACCTTTTCTCCAACTTCGAACTCAAGGTCAGTTCTTCTTCTGTCTGCGTAAGACTTCTATCTATCTTGGGCAGTCTTCATTCTTCTTCGTATCAAGTCCACTTTCTCTGAAGTTTCTCTAATCATGTCTGATCCAAGTATGAGCTTGTCCGTGGACTCCCACCAACAAGTTGGTGACCGGCATGGTCTTCCATATAAAGCTTCTAAAGGTGCCATGCCTATGGTGGCTTGGTAGATATTATTGTAAGCGAATTACACCAAAGGTAAATGATCCTCCCATGTACCTCCGAAGTCAAGAATGCATAGTCTCAAGAGGTCTTCTAATACTCTGTTGATTCTTTCCGTCTGGCCATCGGTTTGAGGGTGATAGGCCGTGCTTAAGCATTACTGTGTGCCTACAGCCTCTTGTAAACTCTTCCAAAACTCGGACGTGAAGATAGGGTCTCGATCACTCACTATGCTAGAGGGTATCCAATGGAGTCGAGTTATCTCTTTAAGATATATGGATGCTAGAGATAAGGCAGTCCTTCTACTCTTGACGGGTATAAAGTGGGCGCTTTTTGTGAGCCTGTCCACTATTACCCAAATACTGGTATTGCCTCTCCTTGACCTAGGCAACCCATTAACAAAGTCCATTGAAATGCTATCCCATTTCCACTATGGGACCTCTAGAGGATGAAGCAAATCTCCAGGCTTCTTACGTTCTGCCTTGACTTGTTGGCATATCATGCACTTAGAGATGAATTCAGGTACATCTATTTTCATGCCACTCCAAAAGAAAACCCTTTTTATGTCTTTGTACATTTTGTCTCCACCATGGTGTATGGTCAACTTGGAATGGTGTGCCTCTTCGAGAACCTTCTTCACCAAATCCCATGCTTGTGGCACGCATAGTCTTCCATCCCATCTCAACCATCCCTTATCATCGATGGAGTATCTATTGAGGTGACTCAAAGTCTCACCCCTAATCAGCATATCTATTATATCAACCAGCTGAGGGTCTTCACGTTGCGTGGTCTCTATTGAGTCCAAAAGCGTAGGCCGCACTTTCAATGTTGCTAATAAGCCAGGTATAAATTCAGAGGAGGGCCTGAAGTCAAAGTTGGCTATGTACTCCAAGCTTTGCCTTTCTACAATGAGAGGGCTTAAGGTCAGTTTCTTTCTACTCAAGGCATCTCTACTGCATTGCCCCTGCCCGGAGTGTAGGAAATTTCAAAATCGTACGAGGCAAGAAACTCCATCCATCCTTGTTGCCTCAAGTTGGGATCTTTATGCGAGAAAAGATACTTCAATGATTTATGGTCAGTATACAATTCAAATTTCTCACCTAGGAGATAATGGCACCAAGACTTAAGCGCAAAAATGATGGCAGCCAACTCTAGATCGTGGGTTGGGTAGTTTTTCTCATGTACTTTCAACTGCCTTCCACCATAAGCCACTCCCTTCCCTTCTTGCATCAGAACAACGCCTAGTCCCGTGTCACATGCATCTGTGTATACTGTAAACATCTTGTTCCATCAGGCAATGTCAGAACTGGGGCTGTTATCAGAGCCCTCTTTAATCGTTGGAAAGCAATATCGCAATCCAAATCCCAATTGAAAGCTAGGTTCTTCTTTATCAACCTTGTAAGTGGAGCTGAGATTTTTGCACAATCTTTGATGAATTTTCGATAGAAGCCTGCTAGCCCGAGGAAACTTCAAACTTCGGTTGCGTTGCGTTGAACCTTCCAATCTTGCACAACAACCACTTTCGCGGGGTCCACAGCTAACCCCTCTTTGGACACCACGTGTCCAAGGAACCTAACTTATTCTCTCTAGAAATGGCATTTGGAGAATTTAGCTTTCAACTAATATGCACGGAGAGTATCCATGACTTCTTTTAGATGTTGAGCATGCTCTTCCTCATTCTTTGAGAAGATCAAAAGATCGTCTACGAAGACCACCAAAAACTTATTGAGGAACTCTCGGAACACCCTGCTCATTAAATCAACGAAGTAAGCGGGTGCATTTGTCAAGCCGAAAGGCATGACAAGCCACTCGAAGAAACCATTTGGAGTTCTGAACGTGGTCTTATCAATGCTGTCTTCAGCCACTCTTAGCTGATGAAACCCGGTAGCTAAATCTAATTGGGAGAAAACCGATGCACCTACAAGCTGATCGAGCAAATCATCTATTCTCGGGAGTGAGTGCCTATTCTTCTTGGTTAGCTAGTTTAGCTCTCTATAATCAATGCACAGGTGAAGTGACCCGTCTGCTTTAGTTGCGGACACTACTAGAGCACCCCATTCACCTTATAAACCCTTTTTCTAGGAGCTCTTTAACTTGCTTGCTGAGCTCTTTCTGCTCCCTTGGGGCCATGTGCCTAACGGGTAATGCAACGAGTTTTGCACTGTCAACGAGGTATATGCGGAAGTCTATCTCCCGCTTCGGAGGTAAGCCCATTACCTCTTCAAACACATCCGAGTATTCACGGACTACCTTTACAGGCTACAAGTTCTCAACAGACGCATTAATTGATTCTAGATAACTAAGCATAACAGAGGTCATGGGATTACAATAAATTTCGAGAGTGTTACTGAGGTGAGTCATGAGTCTAACCACTCTCTTTTCACAATCGAGGATGGCACCATTACTGGATAGCCAGTCCATGCCTAGAATCAACCCATAGCCCATGAAGCCCAAAAAAAGGCATTACATCTTAACCCAACGCTTAGAATAGAAGTTTCCAAATCTAAACAAACCATTGACAAATAAGCTAATCCCCCAATTAGATTTGAAACAACCAAGGGATACTCTACTGTACTGGTGTCTAGGTGCAGAGATTAACTAAGGCAGTGGATATAAATGAGTGCGATGCGCCAGAATCAAATAGTGTACGAACATGATGATCAAAAAGATAGACTAAACTTTCAACAGAAATATTTCTACCTCGTTCTTGTGGAGTTGCCGTGAGAGCGTAAACTTGTCCTCCAGACGAAGGTCCAGCTCTCTGCCCTTGCTTTCTTGGGCAGTCCTTAGCCATGTTTCCTGTCTCACCACAGTGGAAATAGCCACCCATCTTCCTTTTCTTCTTCCTGCAGTCTTTGACCAGATGTCCAGGAATGCCACAGAAATTACACTTTCTCTTGTCATGGGGTTTGTTGTTCTTCCCGCCTTTCTTTGAATTAGCCTTCTTATTATGTGACCCCTCCACCTTCTTATCTTGGGGCACTTCCGCTTTTGCCTCTTTTTTGCCCTTGTCTTCCTCATGTAAAAGTGCCATGTCCACTAACCTCTCGTAAGTAGCCCCCATAGGTACATGGGTCATAGCCAAGCTGTGAAGTGGCTCATTCAATCCCTTGACAAAATGGAGAGCCTACATATGAGGAGTATTCACTAAGTCCAGTCCAAATCGGGCCAGCTGATTGAATTGGTTGACGTACTCCTTGACCGTTATACTTCCTTGCTTAAAAGATAAGAACTTCTCCACTTGTAAGCTTTGTTCAGCTTGTGAGAGGAATTTCGTCTCAAACCTTATTCTGAAATCCATCCATGTTTCAACTGGTCTTTCAGAGTTAGTGATTTCCCACCAATAGGAAGCTTCGTCTTTGAGCAACCATATAGCCAACTGTACCTTCTGCCTATCGTCCACCTCGAAGATAACGAATAGATCCTCAGTTTCTTTGAGTCATCTCCTTGCTTCTACGAATGATTCAGTTCCCTTGAAATCCTTTCCAACCATGACCCTAAAGTCTCTAGAAATCTTTGAGAAAGCATTTGCACGAGGAGGAGGAGTGAAACACCCCACCCTCCATTAAGGTCACACACAAGGGACTGCCTTAACTTTGGTGGAGGTTTGTAAGTAAAAGTCACAGATAAAACACAAGACAGATATAAACACATGTATATAAGCAGCGGAAAACATCAGACTTTTATTTCATAAAATACTTGTTCATACAACACATTTCCATAGTTGCCTCATAACAACTTCCAAAACATTACATCATTTCTGTCTTGGTTATTAAATAAAGAAGCATAAAACGTTATTAAAACTGCATAAATCCCCATGATTTTGTCCAACTGCCATAGCTAAGAAAGAGAGTCCAAACCGTACATCTGTTATCTTGAAGCTTTTAAAGATTCTGACTAAGATGGGTTATTCCCCCTTATGGACCTGGGGGGGGGGGGGCACGGAAGAAGAGAAGACGAAAGAAAATAGGGTCATACATAAAGCCTGGTAAGTTTAGTGACTCTTCAGTATGAGAATAAGAATAAGGGCATGATAGGTATAAATTGGAAACAGGAAAGTATCATAAACTAAGAAAAGGTAGTTTTGAAACAAATATTCTATCACACCCCCACGCTATATCTCTGCACCTATGTGCATTAGTTCTAAACTGGCACCCCATGCTGAGGGTGAAGTGATCCTCTTATTCTAAAGATCGGCTCCTACTCGCATAATTACATATGTGTTACGGCCCCCAAAGATTGTAGATACCTATGATGGTCCCACCATGGGATGTATCAAGTCCCATGGTGGTGGCCCGACACAAAACTAGAAAGCATAGGTTATACTACTGGTGCCCCCAGTGCCCTGTTTGTCTGCCCCAAAGTGTGTGAACGCCCGCACTCCGTTAGAACCCACACTGTTGCACCCACCGCTGTTGCTTTGACCGCTTACAATCAGCCCAGTAATCGTGCCCCACCCTGCCTAGTTTCAGGGTACCATGATACATAATTGGGTTACTGCTGAAATAGGTCCCCGTCACTAGGGTTTTCCAGTCAAACATGTTAAGTGGTTAAGTGTCTGTATTTACCTAACCCCACCCATCAGTTTAATTAACATGTTGAATTGGTTAAGTGTTTTAATTAACTTAACCCTACCATCCTGACTTGTCTGTCCTTAACTTTTTAAAGCACTGACCACTCACATTAGACGGATATTGTTACGGTTACTGGATGTGCCGGTCGGTTCCGGGCAGATTTACACCGTAACTCAGTCTAACCTCAGGTCCTTATTGGGCTCAATGCTTAACCACCGACATTGGATAGGTATTGTTGTGACTACTGGACAGCCGGGCGGGTCCGGGCGGGTTTATATCACAACTCAATCCAACCTCGTGTTAAGCATATTCGTATTTTCTAAATTTACATATTTGTCTTTATTACTTAATATATGTAAATTTGTCAACAATTAAATGTTGTGGCCCACTTTCCAAGTTTAACATTTTTGGTATAAGAATTTATACCGTTTAAAATGCCACCAATTTTGGCATGTGACAAACATGCCAATTTCATATATTTTTATGTCAAGTTTTACTAATATTCCCAACGTTACCCCGTTTAAACATTAGGCTAACAATCTTAGCCTAATTATCGTTCGCATAGTTTTAGCAAATAATATTAGGCTAAAAACTTAGCCTAATTTAACGCACACAAATAGGCATAAGGGAATTCATAAACATAAACATGACATAGGTGTAAACTTGGCATTTTTGGCATAGTCAATATGAACATCATAGATGTGAACTTGCAAAATAGTCGACATGAATGTGAACTTGCAACATGGCCTAAATCAACATATATGTGAACTTGCATTGAAATATCTAACCAAATAGGTGTCACACAAATTAGCATATGATTTAGATAACATAAGCCTAAACTTGTTTTTGGATCTAGGCATAACATCGAACATCACTAGAATATGACAAGAATATGACATTTTCATAAATATGTATAACTTTATGACAAGGGTGTGAACTAGATCCAATCGCATATCTAATTACAACATGAAACTTGTACTAAAGTGGATCTTGACATGGATCCAATTAGGAACTTGCATCTTTTGTATAAACATAGGGGCATGTATATGAACATAACCATTTAGGCATAAAGGTTCTAGCATAAAGTATATACATGAGGTTCTAATCACAAACAACCTATTTAGTCACATAAACATGAAGTATACAACTTGCTTGTGATGTTGTTGTCATTCTAAAAGTATTGTAGGATCAACATCAATCTTAATTATACCACAAACATCCCAATTTCATTCGCAACACAATCATTTCAATACATAGATATGAATTAACATCGTCGTTACATAATAGCACAATTCAACTTCCAATTTACATCGAATCAAGTCTTAGTTTTATTTCCATCGGAAAAATCACTATACTTACAACGAACGATGAACTTGAATTCTGGATTATGAGTTCTGAATTTGATATTATTTCCTTTGGGTGGACTAACGTTGTTTTGATTCGTGTTTTACTTTAGTATTGGCTTGTCTCTAAGCTTTCTAACTGACGGCCACTCCTAGTTTCTTTCCAGCGGCATGGTGGCTCTAGTACTATATTATTTGTGTAAATTTAGGTTTAGACTTGAGTTGTATTTATAGAATTTTAAACTGATTAGAGCCGTCGATGAAGCTAGAGTGAATCCAGACCATCCATCTCAAGAGAAGCCAATCAGAAAGCGACATGTAAGCACTAGTGACTCAGCCAAGCCTTAGAAACCGACCAGAACCCGACCAGGCCAGCCAGGGCCTGACCAAGCAGGTTTTCTGGCCTGGGCGCACTTGGCAGGTGCGCCAGTGCAAATTTGTACTGGCGCACTTCCCAAGTGCGCCAATGCAATTTTGTTCTGGCGCACTTCCCAAATGCGCCAGTGCATTTTGACCCGTTTCTGTTTTTTCTGCCCAACTTTGTTCGTCCATATCTTCTTCATACGGTATCCGTTTTACGCAAAGTCATACTGTATCTCAAGCAGAATTCCGAGAAGAACGCAATTGCATAACCCATTTCCCTTAATTCCATCATTTAGAATTAATTATACTTTAATTTTTTAAGTTACAGTTAACAAAAAATTCGGGGTGTTACATTATCCCCTCCTTAAAGGATTTCGTCCTCGAAATCTTCAAGTCTAGGAAAATGTAAGTCCTAATATCCAATCGTCCATCTACTCAACCAACAAACACAGACGTCCATTGTCCTTAAAATACTTCTAATGCTTTATGATTATATGCACAGTGTGTGTATATGGCCTTAACTAATGAAAAATCAGGCGGTCTACTGATCTAGTTGACCTCCTTAATGCAAATCATGTAAGTGTCATGAATCCATTATGCATGCAAATTTGTCCTTACTCATAATTCTACATGAGTGCGCAACCATTTATACAAATGCAACATCCATATGACGACATATCAAGTTTTCAACCACATACAAATATGAATACATATATGCATATGCAGTATGAAGTGACTGAGCCGATCTAAAACCTAGGTTGTGAGTGTATATGCATCCACGAGAAACCACTAGCAACCACTTGGAACCACTTGCAACCATCAAACATAAAATGTTTCAAATACATGTGTACATCCAAAGGGGTTTCTACCTAAGGATAAAGGATATTATCGAGGAGATATACCTAAAAAGATAGATACAAGCACAATTTAAGGAAAAAGAGAGGTCAAAGATGTACCCTCAAAAAGAAAAGGATAGGCCGCTAGTATTCTGTCCTCAGTTTCCCAAGTCGCGTCTTCCTCGGCGTCGCTCCACTGAACCTTAACGAGCTTGACTTTGCGGTTGTGTAGCTTTTTCACTTCAGTTCCCATGATTCGAGTTGGAACTCTCCACACAGTTGCTTCGTGTTCCACTTCGGCTTCTTCTAGAATGCTTGGCTCCACCACTTCCGCTGATTCATGTAGACATTTCCGGAGATGAGAAACGTGAAAGACGTTGTGAATTCCAGCCAATCTTTCAGGCAACTCTACTCTATAAGCCATTTTCCCAATCTTCTCGATGATAGGGAACGGTCCTACAAATCTTGGTGCTAGCTGTCCTGCGGATCCAAAGTGAACGACGTTCCTTAAAGGGGATACCTTAAGGAAAACCCTGTCCCCAACCTCAAACTCAAGGTCGGTCCTTCTTTTGTCGGCATAGGATTTCTGTCTGTCTTGGGCAGTCTTCATTCTTCTTCGTATTAAGTCCAATTTTTCTGAAGTCTCTCTAATCATGCATAGCCCAAGTATAATCTTGTCAGTGGACTCCTACCAACAAGTTGGTGATCGGCACGGTCTTCCATGCAAAGCTTCGAAGGGCGCCATACCGATGGTGGCTTGATAACTGTTGTTATAGGCGAATTCCACTAAAGGAAGGTGATCCTCCCAAGTCCCTCCGAAGTCAAGAGCGCACAGTCTTAGAAGACCTTCTAGTACTCTATTCACCCTTTCTGTCTGACCATCAGTTTGGGGGTGATAGGTCGTGCTTAAGCATAACTGTGTGCTGACTGCTTCTTGCAGACTCCGCCAAAATTCGCTCGTGAATATGGGGTCTCTGTCACTCACTATGCTGGAGGGTATTCCATGGAGTCGAACTATTTCCTTGAGATAAAGAGAAGCTAGAGACAAGGCAGTTCTTCTACTCTTGATAGGTATAAAGTGGGCGCTTTTAGTAAGCCTGTCCACTATCACCCAAATGCTAGTATTGCCTCTTCTTGACCTAGGCAACCCGACAATGAAGTCCATCGAATTGCTATCCTACTTCCATTGCGGGACTTCTATAGGATGAAGTAGTCCTCCAGGTTTCTTTTGTTCCGCCTTGACTGTTGGCATGTCACGCACTTAGAAACGAAATCTGCCACGTCCTTCTTTATGTCGCTCCAATAGAAAACTCTCTTTACGTCCTTGTACATCTTATCTCCACCTGGGTGTATTGTCATCTTGGAATGATGGGTCTCCTCGAGAACCTTCTTCACTAAATCCCCAGCTTGTGGGACGCATAGCCTTCCATCCCGTCTCAGCCAACCCTTATCATCGATGGAGTACCTATTGAGGTGACTGGAAGTTTCACCCCTAATTAGTTTATCAATCACATCCACAAGCTTCGGGTCTTCACGTTGTGCGGCCCCTATCGTGTCTAAAAGAGTGGGTCGTACTTCTAGGGATGCCAATAAACCAGGTACAAAATCTGAGGAGGGCCTAAAGTCAAAACTAGCTATATACTCCAAGCTTTGCCTTTCTACAAAGAGAGGGCTTAGGGTCAGTTTCTTTCTACTCGATGCGTCTGCTACTACGTTGCCTTTGCCAGGAGTATAGGAAATTTCAAAATCATACGAGGCAAGGAATTCCATCCATCTTTGCTGCCTTAAGTTATGATCTTTCTACGAGAAAAGATACTTCAACGATTTATGGTCACTATATAATTCGAACTTCTCACCTAGGAGATAACGGCGCCAAGACTTAAGCGCAAAGACGATGGCGGCCAACTCAAGATCGTGCGTTGGGTAGTTCTTTTCATGTACTTTCAATTGCCTTCCACCATAAGCTACTACCCTCCCTTCTTGCATCAGAACAGCGCCTAGCCCCGTACCACAAGCATCCGTATATACTGTGAACATTTTGCTTCCATCCGGCAAAGTCAGAACTGGGGCTGTTGTGAGAGCCCTTTTTAATCGTTGGAAAGAAAACTCACAATCCAAATCCCAAGTGAACGCCAGATTCTTCTTTGTTAGCCTTGTGAGTGGAGCTGAGATTTTTGCGAAATCCCTAATGAACTTTCGGTAAAAACCGGCTAGCCCAAGAAAGCTTCGGACTTCGGTTGCATTTCTTGGTGTCTTCCAATCTTGCACTGCCACTACTTTCGCGGGGTCCATAGCCAACCCCTCGTTGGACAATATATGCCCCAGAAATCTTACTTCTTCTCTCCAACAGTAGCACTTGGAGAATTTGGCTTTTAGCTGATGTGCACGGAGAGTATCCATGATCTCTTTCAGATGTTGAGCATGTTCTTCCTCATTCTTTGAGAAGATCAAAATATCGTCTACGAAGACCACCACGAACTAATTGAGGAATTATCTGAACACCCTGCTTATTAGGTCCACAAAATAAGCAGGTGCGTTTGTCAAACCGAAAGGCATGACAAGCCACTCGAAGAAACCATCTGGGGTTCTAAACGCCATTTTATCAATACTATCTTCAGCTACCCTTAGATGATGGAACCCAGTAGCCAGATCAAGTTGGGAGAAGACCGACGCACCTACAAGCTGATCTACAGATCGTCTATTCTGGGAAGCGGGTGTCTATTCTTTTTAGTCAGTTTGTTTAGCTCCCTATAGTCCACACAAAAATGTAGTGAACCATCTGCTTTCGTGGCAAACACCACTGGAGCACCCCATTTCGAGATACTCCGCCTTATAAACCCCTTCTCGAGAAGCTCCTTTGCTTGCTTACTGAGCTCCTTTCTCTCCTTTGGAGCCATGTGCCTAACAGGCAGAGCTACGGGCTTTGCATTATCAACAAGATATATGCGGAAGTCTATTTCCCGCTTCGGAGGTAAGCCTTTCACCTCTTCAAAGACATCTGGATATTCCCGGACTACCCTAACCGACTGCAAATTCTCAACAGAAGCATCAAGAGACTCTAGATAACTAAGCATAACAACATTCAAGGGATTACAAGAAATTTCTAGAGTGTTTCCAAGCCGAGTCAAGAGCCTAACCACTCTTTTCTCGCAATCAAGAACGACACCGTTACCGGATAACCATTCCATGCCTACGATCAGTCCATATCCTGAGAAGCCCAAAACAAAAGCACTACATCTAAATTCAACACTTAAAATAGAGATTTTTAAATCCAAGCAAACCATCGACAAATAAGCCGAGCCCCCAATTGGATTTGAAACAACCAAGGGATCTTCTACCATACTAGTGTCTAGGTGCAGAGATTCTACTAAAGCAGATGAAATAAAGGAATGTGATGCACCAGAATCAAAGAGAGTGTGAACTGGATGATCATAAAGATAAACTAAGCTTTCTACGGAAATATTTCTACCTCGTTCCTGTGGAGGTGCCATCAGCACGTGAACTTGTCCGCTTGAGGTGGATCTAGTCCTCTGTCCCTGTCCCCGCTTCTTTGGGCAGTCCTTAGCCAAGTGTCCAGTCTTGCCTCAGTCTCCTTCAGCCAATTCCTTGCTACCACAAATGATTCAGTTCCATAAAAGTCCTTTCCTCCCATAGCCTTGAAGTCTCTACATGTCTTAGCGAAAGTGTTCCCATGAGGAGGAGGAGGGGGAGGAGGAACCGCTGCCACCATAGGAGGAGGAATGTCTGCTGGGCCCGCACCATTGGCCCTAGCCTCTAGGTACCTTCGGAACTAGCCAGGGATCGGTACTCCTTCTGGAAGGTTAAGATCTCCAGACATGCTGTAACAAAAAGGAAAGTATTCAAGATAAAGGGATAGAGGGATAGTGCATATGACTCTGGGGAATTATGCTTTTTAAAAACAACACTTTTTCTTGGAAAAAGATGCTTCTTTAAACTTCTTTTTGAAAATAGTTTCAAAAACTTTTATCTAGTCTGGTAAATCTATGCTCTGATACCAAGTGAAACACCCCACTCTTTATTAAGGTCACTCACAAGGGACTGCCTTAACTTTGGTGGAGGTTTGTAAGTAAAACTCACAGATAAAACACGAGACAAATATAAACACATGTATATAAGCAGCGGAAAACATCAGAATTTTATTTCATAAAATACTTCTTCATACAACAAATTTCCATAATTGTCTCATTACAACTTCCAAAACATTACAACATCATTTCTATCTTGGTTATTAAATAAAGAAGCATAAAACGTGATTAAGACTGCATAAATCCTCATGATTTTGTCCAACTGCCATAGCCAAAGCAAGAGAGTCCAAACCGTACATCTGCTATCTTGAAGCTTTTAAAGAATCTGACTAAGCTGGGTTGTTTCCTCCCTGTGAACCTAGGGGAAACGGAAGAAAAGAAGACGAAAGAAAATAGGGTCAAACATAAAGCCTGGTAAGTCTAGTGACTCTTCAGTATGAGAATAAGAATAAGGGCATGATAGGTATAAACTAGAAACAGGAAAGTATCATAAATTAAGATAAGGTAGTTTTGAAATGAATATTCTATCGCATCCCACACTATGTCTCTACACCTACGTGCATTAGTTCTAAACTAGCACCCCATGCTGAGGGCGAAGTGATCCCCTTATTCTAAAGATCGGCTCCTACTCGCATAATTACATGTGTCTTACGACCCCCAAAGATTGTAGATACCTATGCTGGTCCCACCATGGGGTGTATCAAGTCCCATGGTGCCGGCCCGACACAATACTAGAATGCATAGGTTATACTACTGGTGCCCCCAGTGCCCTGTTTGTGTAACATCCCACGTCCGTTAGTGTCACTCACAAAGGGAATGCACTAAGTTCTGTGGAGCATTTTGGGTAAAAGATGCAGATAAATTACAAGACAGACAAATTATTAAACAGTGGAAAATAGAACTTTGCTTTATTGATAAAATAGTCTGTACAAGATTCTTTTACAATATCAGAGTATCATCTGTCTTTTAAAATAAAGAAGCATGAAAATACATTTATATATTCCCCAATGTAGCAAGAGCCAAACATAGCATCTGGAAGAGAATCCAAAGACAACTTCGTCAAATCTTCAAGCTGGAAAAGAGCAACGGTCCATCTAATCCTGAGTTATACTATTCCCTCCTCAACTACCTGGGGGGGGGGGAATGGAAGAAAAGAAGACGAAAGAAAAACAGAGTCAGAAATAAAGCCTGAGTAAGTTCAGTAACTTCTAGCATGTGAACATGGAAAAACAAAATGACATGAATTAACTGAATACAAGATTACACCATGATGATAAGGTCAACAAGATTAGACAAGGTAGTCACAAGATATGCTAAGATGACTGGATACGCTCTAATACTTTCGCAGCTTCGCTATTTCCTTGTTATATTGGTTTCTATATCTCTGCACCACCTAACTAGTGTTCAACTAGTAACGATAACGTGATCCCAACCCCTGTAGTTTCCATTGTCTTCAGGCATACATTTATTATTTATTACCTAGATCTAGTCTAGGGTTTTCTATCAAGTGCTTTCTAGATTTAACTATAGTTTTACGCTATCTGCTGAACGCTTTTCGAGTTCAGGGTTTATGCCGCCTAGTCCAACTAGGGATTACGCTACCTGTCGAACAATGCCCCCAAGTCTAGGACACACTACCTAGAGTGGTATATGTTCCTAGGCTTTCCCACGCATGTATTGCGAATCGTTATCGCTTGTCTAGATGCACATGTCCTGTAATGTGCGATCCGAGTCCAGTGACAGGGCAAATCAAGGAATACAGAACTCGGTCGGGAGCTTTCAGATATCTGCCGATGCAGATGCTAAGGTCTGTTTTTATTCCAGTGGCTATGGTCCCACTTGACCCCTCCCTCAGCTAATGAAAGGCACACCTTGTAAAATGAGAACTATACGCCGGCCCCCGGTGCCCCACTATCCTATGGCCATCCGCAACCATAACTAGATAGCAAGTATATGGTCTTTTGGAGTTCTCCGCCTTTCCGCTTCACGTATCTCGATTGACTCAAGATGGATGGTAGACGACGAGTTGCTATCACAGGGCTACCGTCTTCTCGCCGAATCACGCTGGTCCATCCTAGTCTTTAGGTTGCCACATATATATTGCAACCAAGGCATACCCTCGGTTCTTCTAACGCAGACCTTAACCTCTGTGAGCCCAGGATGATCATCTGCAGCCTCACAGAGGGATACCAAGAGTACCCTCACGTCCCCTCGAAGCCTCGGGCTTCGTAACCCAATTCGTTGGAGCCTTCTTAAAACCAGATGGATGTCCGCTCCTTCGTGTTATACTAAGAATTACTACTTAGTTCTACTAACTAAGGTTTACCACTTAGTTTCCAAATTCCTTGTTTTCTTAACTAAGTTTTACTACTTAGTCCCTTTTTCAACTGAGGTTTACTACTTAGTTTTCTTTCTCGCCAGGTTGGGTTGGTTAAGTGTCTTTAGTCGATTCAAGCTATCTTAACCCTCTTCCCTTATCCTATTACACTGGTTAAGTGTTATCCCTTTATGCTTTTTTACTTAACCCTATTCATTTATCATATTCTGATGGTTAAGCGTTCAGGTTTACTTAACCCTATGGTCTAGTCCAGCTAACATATTAAATTGGCTAAGTGTATTACTTAACCCCAACCTCTAGTCTAATTAACATGTTAAATTGGCTAAGTGTATTAACTTTACTTAACCCCACCTTCTAGTCTAGTCAACATGTTAATTTGGCTAAGTATTCCCATGGACTTAACCCTCCCATTCTAGCTTTAACTGTGCTAAGTTGGTTAAGTGTTCCTTAACCTTCCCATTCTAGCTTAACCGTGTTAGGTTGGTTAAGTGTTCCTATGGACTTAACCTTCCCATTCTAGCTTAACTTTGTTAAGTCGGTTAAGTGTTCCTATGGACTTAACCCACCCATTCTTGCTTAACTGTGTTAAATTGGTTAAGTGTTTCTATGGACTTAACTCTCCCATTCTTGTTCTAGCTTTAATTAATAAATTAAAGCCGCAACCTCTCACATTAGACAGATATTGCTGCGGTTACTGGATGTGCCGGTCGGTTCCGAGCAGGTTTACACCGCAACTCAGTCTAACCTCGGGTTAGGCATATTCATGTTTTCTAAGTTCAAAGGGTTTTGATTAATTTCCAAATCTGGTTTTGAAAACAACAATCCCGTCCTTCGGATCAGTTAGGGATAGCCAGGGAGGGCAGGAAACTTGTATTTTCCAAACCCAAGCCTAGACACTATCCTCTCTGTCACCCTAGAACCTTCTGGTCTATGTGTTATAAAAAGGGATGTTATCAAAATACTTTTCTTTTGTTTATAAATTGTTAACAATTTATTTCAAAAGCCCATTTCCCCTTTTTAGACAAATTTGGCCTATATTTATTTGTCAAGCCTACTAGTATACTTATATTCTAGGCCCAAGTCCTAACCCAACATGCAGTTTAGGCCATTTCCTATTTCATTGCCGAAACTAGATTAAATATCCTAGTTTATAATTTATGGCCAAAACTTAACCAAGTTACATATTTTGTGGTAAATGAACAATTTAACATTTATGACGAATTCTATAAGTAAATTACTCCTAATTTACTTATTTCATTACTACTCTTTTAATGTACATTGTCACATTTATTATTATGGCCCATTCTCTCTTATTTATCATATTTATACTTTTTGGTATGTAAATTATAACAAATTTAGTGTCGCTAACCATAATTTATTCTAAACATGACAATTGCTCACAATTATGAATAAATTCAAAATTGTGCTAATATACTTATTCCAAATCAACCTTAATTAACCCAATCTTGGTTTAACATCCTAATTCACAATTTATGGCAAAACTAGAATTATTTTTCTAGTTTATATTTTATGCCTAAAATTTAGCTTACTTACTAACGCTAAATTTAATATGTCAAAATCACATATTCCCTAATCCATGTCAATTTCCCCGTTTTCATTTTAATATGCATGTCATAATACATATTCCAAATTATGCCAATTTCCAAGTTTACAATTACGTTCATATTCATTTCCATGTTTTTCCCCAAATCGCATTCCCACCGTTCGAATAATCGTGATTCAACCTAGATTATAAATAAACCTAGATTCGTAGATAAAAAGGGAATGAATCAAAATGACAAGAAGGAATAATTGGCATAAAAAGGTTTGGATAACAATGTAGGTTCAAGAATATGGGTAGACCTAACTAAATAGGTAAATTCCCGCTGTCTTAAAACCAAAGAATGGGCAAAATAGGTTCAAGAACGTAGGTAGACCTAACTTAATAGGTAAATTCCCACTGTCTTAAAACCAAAGAAAAACCAAGGAACAAGTAGAATAAATAATTGGGTTTAGACCCAACTTCTCAATCACAAAACTAAAGCAATATTTTCCTAATCATAAATCATGGGTTTCAAAATCACAGTTGTCCTCATTATGTCATAAGTAATAGTTTATGTCCAAATCAAAGGTATAGGCCTAGTCAAGGAAATAGTCCTTGTAGTCACAGTCACAGTCATAGGAAATGTCCATAGTCATATGCGATGTTCATAGTCCAAAAGGGAAAATAATTCCCATGGTCATAAGTCATTGTCATAGGCAATGTTTATATGTGCCAAAATCAAAGTCTTATGTCATAGTCCAAAGGCATATGCTTTCAAAGGCCACAGTTCTATAGTCATAGTCACGGTTACAGTCTTATTTGTCCTCGAATCATAACAGTTCTTAATCCAGTCCAAGAGTATAAACACAGATTCGAAGAGAGAGAGAGATTTGGCATATTCCTTTATTCCTTTAATTTCATGTCACAAATAAAACAAAATATTCAGATCTAGAAATAACCAACTTACAGAAAATAGATCTAGAAAAGAAGGAAAGCGTGGCTATGATTCGTGCGTCGTTGCTTGAAACTTGTTTGAGCTAGCCTTTGAATTCTTCACTTGAAACTTTGATTTGAATCCCTCCTTAAAAGTCTTTTAGCAGCATCTCCTCGTCTTGAATCATATTTTATTTTATTTATTTAAGAAAATTTAGAGGAGGGGAAGAAGCCATGAATCTTAGCAGCATAAGGATAGAAGAGAATTGGTGCAAAGAGAATGAAGACTAGGGCTGTTTATATAGCTGCTCAAGACCTTATCGTACACGCAGCGCTGAGTCAGCATTGAACCTAGTTAAGAAAATAGTCCAGGTACGTAGATGAATCTAGCCAAACCTTATCACACACGCAGTGCTGAGTCAGCATTGGGTCCCACAAGCTATTTTGGCATAAAAGTTTGATTTTCAAACTTTTGAATTTCTGGAATTTATTTAACTGTTTTATTCACATGAAATATTCTTATATGTATACAATTCCTTAACGACCATTTTACGCGTATATATATACGCACAACTTTCATTTTATTTTCAAAATTCAAATGATGTTGCCATATTTCATTGACTGTAGCCTTATCTTGAATTTTATCTTTCGTATACATACATTTTTGCATATATATGTATATATTTATATTCTCATATGTATATATATATATATATATATTTTCTTTATTTCCTTATATGTACGTTCTTATCCTTTCAAATTTTGAATTTGTATACGTACATATATTTGCATGTTCAGTTGGCCCTCTCTAAAACAAAGATAAAAAAATTATGCCGCCGCCGGGGTTCGAACCCCCGACCTCCATGCTACAAATCCAATGCCTTAACCAACTGAGCTACAGAGGCTTTTGTTAATAAGTCTTAGAACAATAATAATTATTGTTCTCTCCTTACTTCTCTTTTTTCATGTTAGTTACAATACTTAAATTAAACAACTGCATGGATCTTTTTCTTTTAATTTTTCTTTTAAAAATTAATTATACTTTAATTTGAGAATCATAATGTCACAGAATTACGGGGTGTTACATTCTCCCCCACTTAAAAGGATTTCGTCCCCGAAATCTTCAAGTTAGGAAGAATGTGTCCTACCATCCAATCACCCATCTACTCAATCATTCAATCACAGGCATTCATTGTCCTTAAAAGATTTCTAATGCTTTCATGTTCATATGCATAGTGTGTGTATATGTCTCTATCTAATGCAAAATCAGGCGGTCTACTGATTCAGTTGACCTCCTTAATGCAAATCATGTTAGTGCCATGCGTCCAATCATGCATGCAAACATCCCTAGTCATGTAAATACTACATGCGTGCACAGCCATTCAACCATATGCAACGCCCATATGATATCATATCAAGTTCAACTTATAAACAAATGCATATATGTAAATGCAATATGAGAGCGTCCGAACTTGATCTAGTGCCTAATACGTATGCATATGCATCCACGAGCAACCATTTGCAACCACTTGCAACCACTCAACCATAACATGTTTCAAATACATGTTTACATCCATTGGCTTCTACCTAAGGATCGCAGATACGACCTAGAGGATATACTTTGGAAAGAGAGAAACAACTACGCGTAAAGCTCCTAAACAGAGAAATTAAGGATGCACCCTTAAGAAAAAAGGGCATGTTGCTAGTATCTAGCCTTCTTTAGCTTTACTCCACTGTATCTTAACCAATTTATCTTCACGATTGTGAAGTTCCTAACCTCCATTTCCAAAATAAACAGATGTCAATCACGGTACCAAGTGTATGATTAGAGGTCTCTCCCTTCCCACCATGCCATAACTATAAGGGTTGAAAGATCACTACGCGCTTTTTAGAGCGCCTGTCACAACTATTCATCTCTCACGCAAACCATCCTAGTCGAACTCGACATTCCTCAAGTACAAGCCCCAAAGGCCTAAACCAATATCAGACAAGCATCCAAGGAATATCTCCTCCGAATTTAGACGATCTACGTGATATGATATAAACAAACTCGATAACTATTCTCAAACCCCTACTATCCAAAAATAAACGGGTCGAACCACCCACTGGGTTTGAGACTGATTGGGATCTTCTTACTATACAAGTACTAAGGTGCAGAGACTTAACTATGGAAGCAAATATGAACAGATGCGAAGCGCTAAAACCGAAGGAAAGAGTATGAACAGAAAACTAGATTCTTTCCAACAGAAACTTTTACCACCTATCTCCTAGGTATGCTTAGCATGTACTTGTCCTTCTAAAAATCTTGTCCCTCGTCCTTGCCCTTGTCTTTAATTATATGCCCTATCATACTCTAGTAAGGATACTTCCTCTTTTATAATTTCTTCCTCCTTCGTGAGCTAACCCATCTCCATGCATTCCTCATCCTAGGGTTTTGTCCCTTTTGCCAAACTCCTCATCCCTTTCCATGTATTGCTATGTTGGCAAATCTCTCGAAAACTGCTTCCATCATACAGAAAAACCTTATAAACTTGAAAGAAGACTGGCCGTAAGTGGAACGAATACGGCTATAGATGGAGGACGGGCACTGCTTTTCCCTTCGATGAGGTTACCTCCCAGAAAGCCAGGAGCCCCAGAGACTAAAGAAAGAAGGAGACAAGAATTCAAATAGAGGAAGAGAAGACAGTGCATATGGCTTTGGGGAATATTCCTTTAAAACAAAACTTTTCTTTTGAAAATGCTTCTTTAAAAACCATTTTGAAAAATAATTTTTCAAATCCTTTATCTGATCCGGTAACCATCAGCTCTGATACCACGTGTAACACCCCACGTCCGTTAGTGTCACTCACAAAGGGAATGCACTAAGTTCTGTGGAGCATTTTGGGTAAAAGATGCAGATAAATTACAAGACAGACAAATTATTAAACAGTGGAAAATAGAACTTTGCTTTATTGATAAAATAGTCTGTACAAGATTCTTTTACAATATCAGAGTATCATCTGTCTTTTAAAATAAAGAAGCATGAAAATACATTTATATATTCTCCAATGTAGCAAGAGCCAAACATAGCATCTGGAAGAGAATCCAAAGACAACTTCGTCAAATCTTCAAGCTGGGAAAGAGCAACGGTCCATCTAATCCTGAGTTATACTATTCCCTCCTCAACTACCTGGGGGGGGGGGGAATGGAAGAAAAGAAGACGAAAGAAAAACAGAGTCAGACATAAAGCCTGAGTAAGTTCAGTAACTTCTAGCATGTGAACATGGAAAAACAAAACGACATGAATTAACTGAATACAAGATTACACCATGACGATAAGGTCAACAAGATTAGACAAGGTAGTCACAAGATATGCTAAGATGACTGGATACGCTCTAATACTTTCACAGCTTCGCTATTTCCTTGTTATACTGGTTTCTATATCTCTGCACCACCTAACTAGTGTTCAACTAGTAACGATAACGTGATCCCAACCCCTGTAGTTTCCATTGTCTTCAGGCATGCATTTATTATTTATTACCTAGATCTAGTCTAGGGTTTTCTATCAAGTGCTTTCTAGATTTAACTATAGTTTTACGCTATCTGCTGAACGCTTTTCGAGTTCAGGGTTTATGCCACCTAGTCCAACTAGGGATTACGCTACCTGTCGAACAATGCCCCCAAGTCTAGGACACACTACCTAGAGTGGTATATGTTCCTAGGCTTCCCCACGCATGTATCGCGAATCGTTATCGCTTGTCTAGATGCACATGTCCTGTAATGTGCGATCCGAGTCCAGTGACAGGGCAAATCAAGGAATACAGAACTCGGTCGGGAGCTTTCAGATATCTGTCGATGCAGATGCTAAGGTCTGTTTTTATTCCAGTGGCTATGGTCCCACTTGACCCCTCCCTCAGCTAATGAAAGGCACACCTTGTAAAATGAGAACTATACGCCGGCCCCCGGTGCCCCACTATCCTATGGCCATCCGCAACCATAACTAGATAGCAAGTATATGGTCTTTTGGAGTTCTCCGCCTTTCCGCTTCACGTATCTCGATTGACTCAAGATGGATGGTAGACGACGAGTTGCTATCACAGGGCTACC
The DNA here is from genome assembly GCA_030737875.1 of Allium sativum. Lineage (NCBI taxonomy): Eukaryota > Viridiplantae > Streptophyta > Magnoliopsida > Asparagales > Amaryllidaceae > Allium > Allium sativum. The sequence continues at coordinate 900,073,115 of CM060922.1, read as the reverse complement.
GTCTTCTCGCCGAATCACGCTGGTCCATCCTAGTCTTTAGGTTGCCACATATATATTGCAACCAAGGCATACCCTCGGTTCTTCTAACGCAGACCTTAACCTCTGTGAGCCCAGGATGATCATCTGCAGCCTCACAGAGGGATACCAAGAGTACCCTCACGTCCCCTCGAAGCCTCGGGCTTCGTAACCCAATTCGTTGGAGCCTTCTTAAAACCAGATGGATGTCCGCTCTTTCGTGTTATACTAAGAATTACTACTTAGTTCTACTAACTAAGGTTTACCACTTAGTTTCCAAATTCCTTGTTTTCTTAACTAAGTTTTACTACTTAGTCCCTTTTTCAATTGAGGTTTACTACTTAGTTTTCTTTCTCGCCAGGTTGGGTTGGTTAAGTGTCTTTAGTCGATTCAAGCTATCTTAACCCTCTTCCCTTATCCTATTACACTGGTTAAGTGTTATCCCTTTATGCTTTTTACTTAACCCTATTCATTTATCATATTCTGATGGTTAAGCGTTCAGGTTTACTTAACCCTATGGTCTAGTCCAGCTAACATATTAAATTGGCTAAGTGTATTACTTAACCCCAACCTCTAGTCTAATTAACATGTTAAATTGGCTAAGTGTATTAACTTTACTTAACCCCACCTTCTAGTCTAGTCAACATGTTAATTTGGCTAAGTATTCCCATGGACTTAACCCTCCCATTCTAGCTTTAACTGTGCTAAGTTGGTTAAGTGTTCCTTAACCTTCCCATTCTAGCTTAACCGTGTTAGGTTGGTTAAGTGTTCCTATGGACTTAACCTTCCCATTCTAGCTTAACTTTGTTAAGTCGGTTAAATGTTCCTATGGACTTAACCCACCCATTCTTGCTTAACTGTGTTAAATTGGTTAAGTGTTTCTATGGACTTAACTCTCCCATTCTTGCTCTAGCTTTAATTAATAAATTAAAGCCGCAACCTCTCACATTAGACAGATATTGCTGCGGTTACTGGATGTGCCGGTCGGTTCCGGGCAGGTTTACACCGCAACTCAGTCTAACCTCGGGTTAGGCATATTCATGTTTTCTAAGTTCAAAGGGTTTTGATTAATTTCCAAATCTGGTTTTGAAAACAACAATCCCGTCCTTTGGATCAGTTAGGGATAGCCAGGGAGGGCAGGAATCTTGTATTTTCCAAACCCAAGCCTAGACACTATCCTCTCTGTCACCCTAGAACCTTCTGGTCTATGTGTTATAAAAAGGGATGTTATCAAAATACTTTTCTTTTGTTTATAAATTGTTAACAATTTATTTCAAAAGCCCATTTCCCCTTTTTAGACAAATTTGGCCTATATTTATTTGTCAAGCCTACTAGTATACTTATATTCTAGGACCAAGTCCTAACCCAACATGCAGTTTAGGCCATTTCCTATTTCATTGCCGAAACTAGATTAAATATCCTAGTTTATAATTTATGGCCAAAACTTAACCAAGTTACATATTTTGTGGTAAATGAACAATTTAACATTTATGACGAATTCTATAAGTAAATTACTCCTAATTTACGTATTTCATTACTACTCTTTTAATGTACATTGTCACATTTATTATTATGGCCCATTCTCTCTTATTTATCATATTTATACTTTTTGGTATGTAAATTATAACAAATTTAGTGTCGCTAACCATAATTTATTCTAAACATGACAATTGCTCACAATTATGAATAAATTCAAAATTGTGCTAATATACTTATTCCAAATCAACCTTAATTAACCCAATCTTGGTTTAACATCCTAATTCACAATTTATGGCAAAACTAGAATTATTTTTCTAGTTTACATTTTATGCCTAAAATTTAGCTTACTTACTAACGCTAAATTTAATATGTCAAAATCACATATTCCCTAATCCATGTCAATTTCCCCGTTTTCATTTTAATATGCATGTCATAATACATATTCCAAATTATGCCAATTTCCAAGTTTACAATTACGTTCATATTCATTTCCATGTTTTTCCCCAAATCGCATTCCCACCGTTCGAATAATCGTGATTCAACCTAGATTATAAATAAATCTAGATTCGTAGATAAAAAGGGAATGAATCAAAATGACAAGAAGGAATAATTGGCATAAAAAGGTTTGGATAACAATGTAGGTTCAAGAATATGGGTAGACCTAACTAAATAGGTAAATTCCCACTGTCTTAAAACCAAAGAATAGGCAAAATAGGTTCAAGAACGTGGGTAGACCTAACTTAATAGGTAAATTCTCACTGTCTTAAAACCAAAGAAAAACCAAGGAACAAGTAGAATAAATAATTGGGTTTAGACCCAACTTCTCAATCACAAAACTAAAGCAATATTTTCCTAATCATAAATCATGGGTTTCAAAATCACAGTTGTCCTCATTATGTCATAAGTAATAGTTTATGTCCAAATCAAAGGTATAGGCCTAGTCAAGGAAATAATCCTTGTAGTCACAGTCACAGTCATAGGAAATGTCCATAGTCATGTGCGATGTTCATAGTCCAAAAGGGAAAATAATTCCCATGGTCATAAGTCATTGTCATAGGCAATGTTTATATGTCCCAAAATCAAAGGCTTATGTCATAGTCCAAAGGCATATGCTTTCAAAGGCCACAGTTCTATAGTCATAGTCACGGTTACAGTCTTATTTGTCCTCGAATCATAACAGTTCTTAATTCAGTCCAAGAGTATAAACACAGATTCGAAGAGAGAGAGAGAGATTTGGCATATTCCTTTATTCCTTTAATTTCATGTCACAAATAAAACAAAATATTCAGATCTAGAAATAACCAACTTACAGAAAATAGATCTAGAAAAGAAGGAAAGCGTGGCTATGATTCGTGCGTCGTTGCTTGAAACTTGTTTGAGCTAGCCTTTGAATTCTTCACTTGAAACTTTGATTTGAATCCCTCCTTAAAAGTCTTTTAGCAGCATCTCCTCGTCTTGAATCATATTTTATTTTATTTATTTAAGAAAGTTTAGAGGAGGGGAAGAAGCCATGAATCTTAGCAGCATAAGGATAGAAGAGAATTGGTGCAAAGAGAATGAAGACTAGGGCTGTTTATATAGCTGCTCAAGACCTTATCGTACACGCAGCGCTGAGTCAGCATTGAACCTAGTTAAGAAAATAGTCCAGGTACGTAGATGAATCTAGCCAAACCTTATCATACACGCAGTGCTGAGTCAGCATTAGGTCCCACAAGCTATTTTGGCGTAAAAGTTTGATTTTCAAACTTTTGAATTTCTGGAATTTATTTAACTGTTTTATTCACATGAAATATTCTTATATGTATATAATTCCTCTAACGACCATTTTACGCGTATATATATACGCACAACTTTCATTTTATTTTCAAAATTCAAATGATGTTGCCATATTTCATTGACTGTAGCCTTATCTTGAATTTTATCTTTCGTATACATACATTTTTGCATATATATATATATATATATATATATATTCTCATATGTATATATATATTTTCTTTATTTCCTTATATGTACGTTCTTATCCTTTCAAATTTTGAATTTGTATACGTACATATATTTGCATGTTCAGTTGGCCGTCTCTAAAACAAAGATAAAAAAATTATGCCGCCGCCGGGGTTCGAACCCCCGACCTCCATGCTACAAATCCAATGCCTTAACCAACTGAGCTACAGAGGCTTTTGTTAATAAGTCTTAGAACAATAATAATTATTGTTCTCTCCTTACTTCTCTTTTTTCATGTTAGTTACAATACTTAAATTAAACAACTGCATGGATCTTTTTCTTTTAATTTTTCTTTTAAAAATTAATTATACTTTAATTTGAGAATCTTAATGTCACAGAATTACGGGGTGTTACAGTTTGTCTGCTCCGAAGTGTGTGCACGCCCGCACTCCGTTAGAACCCACACTGTTGCACCCACCGCCGTCGCTTTGACCGCTTACAATCAGCTCAGTAATCGTGCCCCACCCTGCCTAGTTTCAGGGTACCATGATACCAAATTGGGTTACTGCTGAAATGGGTCCCCGTCACTAGGGTTTTCTAGTCAAACATGTTAAGTGGTTAAGTGTTTGTATTTACCCAACCCCACCATCACTTTAATTAACATGTTGAATTGGTTAAGTGTTTTAATTAACTTAACCTTACCATCCTGACTTGTCTGTCCTTAGCTTTTTAAAGCACTGACCACTCACATTAGACATATATTGTTACAGTTACTGGAAGTTGTTGTATATAATAGTGTTGTATACACAATTATATGATTTTTGTTTGATGATAACAACCAAATATATTTTATTATTGAATGTGTTTGTAAATGCACTGATATACTACACAATAGACAGGAATATAATATTTCTATAAAATATAACTGTGCAAAAATTTAAACAATCACACGGTATTTTTATTTAGATAAAAATATTTTATTTCAATATCAAAAAGTACATCTTTTACAAATCCACTATTTGACATACTATATTTCATTCATACAAATCTGTCATTCTATACAACTATATTTGCAGACATTGTTATACATTGACACCGATATTTTTCCACTGACTTTTGTCTTCTATCTTTAGTCTTTACAGCCTTCAGTCTAGTCACCATCTTCTCACCTGTCAATACAGAAGAACACACACAGTAGACTACAACAAAAATAAAATTCAATAAACGGGTTCCAAAGGGTACGCTAGTGAATAGTAATGGATTGTTATATAAACGGGTTTGGGTACCAAAACGTGTAAACGAAGATAAGAGTGGTAAAACAACTTTTGTTAGACCACTCGATCATATAAACATTTAGGTATCGTAGGAGGCTAAGGAACAACTGTGCTTAAGTGAGATAAAATTCAAGTTGATTCATATATCGAATTATTTGGAGTTCCTTAGCCATATATTCAGAGTTGGAGATTCATTGCATCACGTTGATTATGGCAAGTCAGGTATGATCTCTAAACTCGTACTTTTATTTCTTTTAGTTTATACTTGGCTGTTTTTGAAATCATTCGTTATGGATTGTTGAAATTCTTGGATTATAAAAAATTGATTTTTAGGTGATTTCAAACAATTATCTTCAGATTTGATAAGTTAACTGTTTCTTGAGTTTGTCTAAAAATTCTCTGAGGATGTCACTTGTGATTCTTGCTTTGAAAATGATCTTGTGCTGCTCTGATAAGGAAATTGATTTGATTCATTGGTGATTAAATGATAAGTTGGAAAATCAGTGACTGGATTTAGTTAAAATTCATTGGCAATTTGAATTAAATTAATATATAAATGGTTTTTAAAATTGTCTAGGAGCAATCAGTGTTAAAAATATTAGAAAATTTCATTTTTTAACTGATTGATTTTGTTTTAAGCTGATTTTCAACTTGCATTTTCAAAAACTCCTCTTGAAATTAATATTTTCAATTTTAAAATTATTCTTGATTATTTATTCAAAAATTGAAATTATTTATTAATTTGAACCATTTTGTGACTCATCAAAATCGTTAATAGATTTATGAAATTGTGATGAGTTGTGACTATGGTATAATTCTTAACTAGAGGAGATATTATTTTAAATCACATGATGATTGGACAAATTTTATAATATCTTTGAATTAGAGCTTATTTCACGACCATTTTCTATATCTACCATGTTTCTGTCATTCATCATGGTTTTATTTAATTTGGGGAGTTCTAATTATTCTTGGAATTAAAAAATAATAAAAATATAAATAAATAAATAATTTATCCTTGGTATTCACTCCCATTTAAAAGTCCTCGCGGTTATGCGTGGGTGAATTACCTTAATCTCTATGTGATTCTATTCTCACTTAAAAGACCTATGGGCTGTGCATGGATAGAACTCATTGAGAGGATAAAGTTAAGTTACTACTAATCCCATTTAAAAGACCTTTGGGCTATGCGTGGTTAGCAAGTGCTTAACGCATTTTGAGCATATTTAAAATCTTCAAAGTTCGTATTAAAATATTCAATTTTTATTGAACTCTTCTCATTCTATAAGAACCATCATAAATCCATTCACTCTGAAAGTGAAATTTGCTTCTGATTTAAAGATTATTATGATTTTTGTTTGATTAAATGGGTTTTATGATATATATTCTCTCTCTTGATTTGAATTTATATTTATAGTTTATAATTATCACTGCTTCAATTTCTATTATCCTTTTGATGATAACAAAAGGGGGAGAATGGTCAAGATTTTGATTGTTGAGTATTAATTCAAAAATATTTTAAGATTGGAAGTTAAATATCTAGAGGGAGAATCGTCAATTGGATTTAATACATTCGGTTTTTTTCCACATATATAGGGAGAGTTCAGTTATAGGGGGAGCATACAAATAGGGGGAGTAACATACTTCACGTTTCAAACACATTCACACATTCAAAATCTTTTATTTGTTTGTCATCATCAAAAGGGGGAGATTGTTGTATATAACAGTGTTGTATACACAATTATATGATTTTTGTTTGATGATAACAACCAAATATATTTTATTATTGAATGTGTTTGTAAATGCACTGATATACTACACAACAGACAGGAATATAATATTTCTATAAAATATAACTGTGCAGAAATTTAAACAATCACACGATATTTTTATTTAGATAAAAATATTTTATTTCAATATCAAAAAGTACATCTTTTACAAATCCACTATTTGACATACTATATTTCATTCATACAAATCTGTCATTCTATACAACTATATTCGCAGACATTGTTATACATTGACACCGATATTTTTCCACTGACTTTTGTCTTCTATCTTTAGTCTTTACAGCCTTCAGTCTAGTCACCATCTTCTCACCTGTCAATACAGAAGAACACACACAGTAGACTGCAACAAAAATAAAATTCAATAAAGTTTTTTTAAATTTTTTTATTTGCCTCAGAATTACGGTGTGTTTCTCATCATTTTTCTAGACTTGGCCTGATATGCAGGGACAGAAAAATTATCTGATGGTTGCATGTACACACGTGTATAAATATACATGTGTGCACTGCCTCGCCAAGCAGCAAGCAACTAAGGAATAGCCACAAGGAACTTTTCGACTCAGTGCAAATCAGTGTGCAAATGGTCGAGTCAAAAGAGCAAATAAAAATAAAAAGCCAAAAAATGGTCGAAACAGTTCACATGTAATAAAGCATTTGTTCTTAAGAAAGGCAACAAGTAAAGCTCCTGTTCTTATCAGTACAAATAAACAGAAGATTTCAAAGTGAAGAAATGATCAAAGTTCAAATGGCAAGACTCAAGTGTATTGGTGTATACATGAACATGGACATGATACAACTACAGGAGTACATATAATAATGGCCGAACACAATGGCGCAGCAAGTAAAGGAGCAGCCCAAGTAAAACAAGATCATGGACATGAACGGAAAAACAGTGAAAGTGAAAATAATTAAAGTACCAAAAATTACAGGCACAACAGTAATAGAAATACATGTAACAAGCAATGATGGTGTATACAAAGGCATCGGATCAAAGTTAAGGCTTTAACTAGTGTATTCATGGGTGTACTACAAACTAAGAAAATGACAGGATGAAGCAGCATGTAAGTATGTACAGGTCATGTCCAAACAGCAAGACAGTATGGTGCACAAACAAACATGAAGGGCAACATGTACTAGAGAACATGGGTGTGCAAACTGCATGGCACATATACATACAAGTGGATAGTAGAACGTGAATGGTAGTATCTGTTTTTATCTAATCATATAGAAACAGTTCAAAAGCAGGAAAAGTATGATCAAGAATTATATCAGCTTTTATTCAAGGTGCAAAACAGTTCAAATTACAATGACAAGGTCGATGCAACTCAAATGGATTCAAGTATCTGTTCAAAAGATGATCAAGTATAGTAACTGATCTTATCAGATTTATATCAGTTTATTTTTGTACCAGAAAAATTACGAGAATGGAATCCAAGTAATGTGGTAAACAAAGTATAATATATTTTCAAGTTTGTCAGCTACAAAGCCAAAATGAAATTAATGATTCCGATCAAATTTGTTGGAAAAAATTAAAAGTCCAGAACTATCACAAGTGCTAGAAATACAAGATTGCATAAAGACCAATTCAAAGTCAAGATTCACACGCAAGTTTGATGATTTCAAATTCCAGAAATCACGCTAATTCAAAGCCAAAGACCAAGACTTAAGCAATATACTTTCAGACTTTAAATCAAAGAAATATCCAGAAGCAACAGATCAATTCAAAGTCAACCCAATATTTCAGCATATATCCAAATCAAACCAAGTCTAATCCATATGAAATCAGAGCAAAATTTAAGGACTTTTAATCCTATATAAACACCCAATCCTCATCGGCAGAAAAATCATCCAAGTTCGAACAAGCAAAAAGCAAAAATCCGAATTAAAATCATACCAGTAAAAAGGAGATTACTTGGATCCAGTTCAACACTCATCAACGTTCGATCGAAGAAGAGGATAGCCACTGAATAACTCGAAATCATCACACGAGAAAGTGGCGACCTCAAGTTGAATAGAATCGAAACCCTAGAGTCGTCGAAGTCGAGTTTAACGAGAAGCACAAACCCTAGAAAAATCGCCAACCTCCAGAGATCGAAGCCAAATAGACTCGAGCATCATAGAATTAATCATACAATCACGATTTAGGGATTTGGAGAAACCCTATTTTCCAACCGCCATTTTTCAGAGAATAACAAAAGTGATTGGGCTCGAGAGAAAAAGGGTGAAGCAAATAAGAAAGGGGCCGGCCAAGTTTTTAACTAAAGGGAATAACCACTATTTAAGTCCTAGGGTTTTTCAAAGTTTTTAAGGGGTCTTTTATTGTTTTGTTTTTGTTCGTCTTTAATTTCAATTTGTTATCAAGTCTAGAGTTTTCTAGTTTGTCTATAAAACTAGGGAGACGAATTACAGGGTTTGTAATTCGGGGAAATCTGGTTTTGGGGATAAAAACCAGTGCAGGGTTTTGAGCGTAGGGTTAAGAACAGTTGGGAGCGAGTGTCGCGAGTTTACAGGGGATTGTAAGCGTAGAGATTGTTTTAACTCCTAGTAGAAACCTTGGGGAATGCAGCAGTAGGCAGGGTTTTTCCGAAGCTGGGTATATCTATGTGTTATTTATTTTCCGCATTTATTCTGATTATTATCTGTGCTGTGATTATTTAATTACTCTACGATAAACCCTATTCACCCCCCTCTAGGGTTAATTTAGATCCTACAGATGTGTCGGTCTTTTCCGGGCAGATTTACACTGTAACTCAGTCTAACCTCGGGTCCTTATTTGGCTCAATGCTTAACCACCCATATTGGATAGGTATTGTTGTGACTACTGGACAGCCGGGCGGGTCCGGGTAGGTTTACATCACAACTCAATCCAACCTCGTGTTAAGCGTATTCGTATTTTCTAAATTTACATATTTGTATTTATTACTTAATATATGTAAATTTGTCAACAATTAAATGTTGTGGCCCACTTTCCAAGTTTAACGTTTTTGGTATAAGAATTTATACCGTTTAAAGTTCCACCAATTTTGGCATGTGACAAACTTGCCAATTTCATATATTTTTATGTCAAGTTTTACTAATATTCCCAACGTTACACCATTTAAACATTAGGCTAACAATCTTAGCCTAATTTTCGTTCGCATAGTTTTAACATATAATATTAAGCTAAAAACTTAGCCTAATTTAACGCACACAAATCGGCATAAGGGAATTCATAAACATGACATAGGTGTAAACTTGGCATTTTTGGCATAGTCAATATGAACATCATAGGTGTGAACTTGCAAAATAGTCAACATGAATGTGAACTTGCAACATGGCCTAAATCAACATATATGTGAACTTGCATTGAAATATCTAACCAAATAGGTGTCACACAAATTAGCATATGATTTAGATAACATAAGCCTAAACTTGTTTTTGGATCTAGGCATAACATCGAACATCACTAGCATATAACAAGAATATGACATTTTCATAAATATGTATAACTTTGTGACAAGGGTGTGAACTAGATCCAATCGCATATCTAATTACAACATGAAACATGTACTAAAGTGGATCTTGACATGGATCCAATTAGGAACTTGCATCTTTTGTATAAACATAGGGGCATGTATATGAACATAACCATTTAGGCATAAAGGTTCTAGCATAAAATATATACATGAGGTTTTTATCACAAACAACTTATATAATCACATAAACATGAACTATACAACTTGCTTGTGATGTTGTTGTCATTGTAAAAGTACAATAGGATCAACATCAATCTTAATTATACCACAAACACCCAATTTCATTCGCAACACAATCATTTCAATACATAGATATGAATTAACATCGTCGTTACATAATAGCAAAATTCCACTTCCAATTTACATCGAATCAAGTCTTAGTTTTATTACCATCGGAAAAATCACTATACTTACAACGAACGATGAGCTTGAATTCTGGATTCTGAGTTCTGAATTTGATATGCTTTCCTTTGGGTAGACTAATGTTGTTTTGATTCGTGTTTTACTTTAGTATTGGCTTGTCTCTAAGATTTCTAACTGACGGCCACTCCTAGTTTCTTTCCAGCAGCATGGCGGCTCTAGTGCTATATTATTTGTGTGAATTTAGGTTTAGACTTGAGTTGTATTTATAGAATTTTAAACTGATTAGAGCCGTCGATGAAGCTAGAGTGAATCCAGACCATCCATCTCAAGAGAAGCCAATCAGAAAGTGACATGTAAGCCCTAGTGACTCAGCCAAGCCTCAGAAATCGACCAGAACCCGACCAGGCCAGCCAGGGCCTGACCAAGCAGATTTTCTGGCCTGGGAGCACTTGTCAGGTGCGCCAGTGCAAATTTGTACGGGCGCACTTCCCAAGTGCGCCAGTGAAATTTTGTTCTGGCACACTTCACAAGTGCGCCAGTGCATTCTGACCCGTTTCTGGTTTTTCTGCCCAACTTCATTCGTCCATATCTTCTTCATACGGTATCCGTTTTACGCAAACTCGGACTCTATCTCAAGCGGAATTCCAAGACGAACGCAATGGCATAACCCATTTACCTTAACTCCATCATTTAGAATTAATTATACTTTAATTTGTTAAGTTACAGTTAACAGAAAATTCGGGGTGTTACGAGGAGGAACCGCTGCAGCTGGAGGAGGAGGAATATCTGTTGGGCCCGCATCGTTGGCCCTAGCCTCTAAGTGCCTCCTGAACCAACCAGGTATCGGCACACCCTCCGGAAGGTTAAGATTCCCAGACATGCTGAAAAGAAAAAGAAAAGATTTTAAACAAAGGATAGAAAGATAGGACATATGGCTTTGGGGGATTATGCCTTTAAAATAAAATAACACTTTTTCTTGTAAAATGCTTCTTTATATTTCTTTTGAAAATAGTTTTCAAAAACTCTTATCTGATCAGGTAAACCTTTGCTCTGATACCAAACGAAACACCCCACCTCCATTAAGGTCACTCACAAAGGAAATGCCTTAACTTTGGTGGAGGGTTATAGGTACAAGACACAGCAAAATTTACAAGACATATAAATATAAGCAGCGGAAATCAAACATTTATTGCGTACGTAGTTCAATACAAAAGCATTACAGCAAATTGTCTCAAAATAACTTCCAAAATATTACATCATAATTTCTATCTTGATTATTAATAAAGAAGCATAAACCATAAATAAAACTGCATAAATCCCCAAGTGTAGTGTCTAAAAGCCATAGCCAAAGTAAGAGAGTCCAAATCATACATCTACTTTCTTGAAGCTTGCAAAGAGTCTGACTAAGCTGGAGTATTCCCTCCCTGTGGACCTGGGAGGGGAGGGGGACGAAAGAAAACGGGTTAGACAATAAGTCCGGTAAGTTCAGTGATTATTAGTATTTAAACAAGGAAAGGGACCATGACAGTAATAACAGAACATAGGATAATACCCTAATATAAGATAAGATGAACATATGATTGCACCCATTATTATAGTCTCTGCACCTACTAAAATTGGTTCAACCAGCCTCATGTGTTCATAACGAACGATCCCCTTAATGACCGGCTCCTACTCGCATGCATTCATATCCTGTGTCATTCGGCCCCGCTTAATTGTAGATACCTCTGTAGTCCCACCATGGGGTGTATCAGTCCCTCTGGTGGCAACACGACACGATTCAAGATGCACAGTGTATACTACTGATGCCCAGTGCCAGCTTTTTCCACTCCGGGGTACATGCACACACCCGTACTCCGTCGGAACCTACACTGACGCACCAACCGCCGACGTTTTGACCGCTTATAATCAGCCCAATAATCGTGCCCCACCCTTCCTAGTTCAGGGTACCATGATACATCTATGTAGGTTACTGCTGAAATAGGTCCCTGTTACTAGGGTTTTCTAATCAACATGTTTATTTGGTTAAGTGTCCAAGTTTACCTAACCTCACCCATCAGTTTAGTTAACATGTTGAATCAGTTAAGTGTTTTCCTAATTGACTTAACCCTACTAATCTTGACTTAGCTTTAGTTTATTCATTAAATCACCAACCACTCACATTAGATAGGTCTTGTTGTGGTCACTGGTTGTGCCGGTTGGTTCCGGGCAGTTTTACACCATAACTCAGTCGAACCTCAGGTCCTTTTTGGGCTTGATGCACTAACCACCCACATTAGACAGGTCTTGTTGTGGTCACTGGATGTGTCGGTCGGTTCCGGGCAGTTTTACACCACAACTTAGTCCAACCTCGGGTTAGGCATATTCGTCTTTTCTAAATTCACATATTTCTATATATGTCTAATTTTATATGTAAATTTATCTTAATTTAATCATGTCATAATTATGCTTTTGATTATGCTCACAATAAATGGTATACCAAATATACCATTTCATGAACAAATCTATGCCATGAAATTTTCATGTTTTCCCAACGCTACCCTCGTGGTAAGTTCGCATAAATTACATAAAATGTTGGGCTTAGCCCAAACCCATAAACAAAAAGGTTAACAAACAAGGGATATGAAATAAGCATACAATAACATACTTTTAACTTATCATGTGTAACTTGGCATAGAAACATCACTAACTTAATTAAACAGGCAAAGGTGAACTTGTGACTAAGTTGGATCTAATTATCGTGTAAACTTAATAAGGTCTAACATGGAGGTTTAACATATAAACACAAATTTAAGCCACAGATTAGCATATTAACTTATGTATGTCAAAACATAAGGAAGCCACTATAAACATATTTAAACCACAACTTAGCATGATAACTTATGTGTGTTAAACATAAGAGGGCCACAAATCCAATCTTGCAACATAAATAGTTTCAACTTAACATAGTTCTAATATCCATAAATGTTGATCTAACATGTAGGCATGAGATTTAGATCATAAATTTGCAAGTAACCACCAAATTATAACGTGACATATTCATCACTAAGTTGGCATAATAAGTTCATTACCAATCATAATATATTCCAATAACATACAATATGGTATGTTCGTCATCACAAACATATAGGTATGGTCAATCGCAATGGTAATTTAAGATAAATTAGAATCAAACTTTATTTATCATATACATAAAGCATCATTCTATATTCGAGTTACAACATGTCATGATTTCATTTAAAAGAACGTTCAAATCTACGTAATAACCAACTTACAACTAAAAAGGAAATCTTGATTTTTGAAACTTGAATTCAGATTGGAATGCTCGCCTTTGATGTAGATCGTTGAATTAGATTAGTTTTAATTTGGTTTTGATATAGGCCTTTATCTCGTCTTTGAATTGAAAGCGATGACGGCTATTCGAGGTTCTATATTGATGGCATGACAGTTCCAGGACTATTTTTTGTGTGATTTTAGGTTGAGCATTAGGTTGTTTATATAGAATTTCAATTCAATTAGAGTCGTCGGATGAACCTAGTGTTAACCACAACCATTCAGACCAGATCAGAACTATCCAGAAATCCTAGTGACTCAGCAACAAGTCATCAGTCGTCGAAATTCAGGACTGGCCGGGGGAAAGGTCGACCCCCAGGTCGACCTGTAGGGGGAGGTCGACACTAGGGTCGACCTCCTAGTCGACCTGGGTCCTGGGCGGGAATTTTCCCGGCCAGCCCGCTTCTGACTTCTGTTTTGAATTTTGGACCTGGTTTTGAGCTGTTTGAATTTATTTGAATCTCTGAAACTTCTGAAGGCCATAACTTATTCATACGAAGTCCAATTCACGCAAACTCGGACTCTATCTCAAGCCAAATTCTGAGACGAATGCAATGGCGTAACTCGTTTCCCTTGATTCTCACATTCGAAATTAATTATTGATTAATTCGTTACTATAACGTTAACAGAAAATACGGGGTGTTACAAAAAGAGGCGAAACAAACTAGTTTAGACATAAGTCTGGTGAGTCCAGTGACTTTCAGTATATAAACAGATAACAGTATCATGACATGTAAATAAAACTGGATGAGAGATGACCATAACAGGAGTAGCAGGTTAAAAGAAGAGACAGAATGACATAGGCTAAACTAAGCTTCTTACTTGGTTTTCACTTCTCTGCACACATACTAGTGTAACAGAATCAAGTGTTGTCCTAATATCTAAGCAGAAAACAGAATGATCTCTTCAGAAACATGATGCAAGTAATGGGCCTTTACCCCCCTAACAGAGACAGACGTATAGAAACATAATGCTAGTAATAGGCCTTTACTACCCAAACACAGATAGATGGTATAGAAACAGAAACAGAGACGGAAACAGAATATTCCCAACGGAAACAGAATGTTAGAATTTGGTGTACACTAGTGATGGGCCTTTACCACCCCAACAGACGGTACCACGCAGAAACAGACAGGTGTTACCACCCCAACAGAAACAGACGGTACCCCAACATAAACAGACATAAATAGGTGTACCCTAAATTCCACCCTAAGCGATCAGCTCCCTAATACGTAAATACCTTGTGCCGACCCCACAGAAGGGTGTATCATTCCCTAAAGTGGCAACCTATAGACATATACCTATTTACAGACGTCACAGTGTCTTACATCCTCAGAGCAGACTGGATCCATGCACGCACATGACCCGGTTGGAATGCACCATCAACACCCCTCTCCATTATCAGATTGAACCTCTTACAATTAGCTCATTAAGCGTGCCCGGACCCCTCTTAGTGTTGGGTCATAGTTTTGAGACCAGAAAGGGTTACTGACTAATATGTGTCCCAAACAACAGATGACACAAGTAATTACCCCTCCTAACCTTGTGTCCCCAGACTAACAGATTTAAAATTAACTTGCTTACAGATTTTAGATGTACAAAGTTCAGATTAACTAGTTCTCAGATCAGACATACAGGTTAAAAAGTTTTCAGACTAACAGATCAGATATATAGATTAACAGACTTACAGCTTGTTTAACCTAACCTTGTATTGGTCCTACAAATTTACGAAACGGGTTTATTAGATTCATCAGTCCAGTTGTTTTAACCCTATCCACCCAACACGTTTTAGGTATCACATTTATCTTAGAATTACATTAATTAAATATTCACATTAGGTCGGTAGCTTGTGGCCGCTGGATGTGCCGGGTGGTTACGGGCAAACTTCTGCCACAAGCCAGACCTAACCTTATATCTAAGCATCTTTATGCCTACGACCTTTCACATTGGACTGACAGTTTGCGGTTGCTGGTTAAGCCGGTTGGGTCGGGGCAGGTTTCTACCGCAAACAGAGTCTAACCTCGTGTCTCAGCATTCTTATTTTTAGCTAAAGTATTCATTCACAGATTATGACAATATCAGACTAATTATGCCAATTCAACAAATTAACTTCTTTACAAGTTACAACAGATTATCCAAAGTTCTATTAACATGTTTTGCTCAATTTTAGATCGAGCCTACAGATTTTCATACCCCAAATTACCAAATTCAGTTTCAACAGATTTAGTAGATTAGGCAATTTAACCGATTTAATCATCCCTTAAAATTCCATTGACATACCTCGCCTAATCATAAAATTAAGCCTAATTTTACATGACCAAGTTATGGTCATAATTCACAATATAACATATGTCCCAAATTTTAGTTAAATCTACACAGTACAGAATATGCTCCAAAAACCTCAAATCATGATATACAATACGAATTATGTCAAATTATAGCCTTTTATTCCAGCATATGTCAAATATCCAAAAATCCGAATTAGGCGTATTCACATTTATAATTATCCTTATTATAATATAGGTTTTTCAGGCCTAAGTCACATGTCCCCTTTTTTTCCAAGTCATAGATCATCATATAAAATACGCCCGAAATCTAGATCTTAAATTACAGCATGTATTATGTCCTTAAAATCAGATCTTGAATTATAACATGCATTATGTCCCCAAATTACAAGTCATATGTTGTTATACAATAGTTCCCCTTCTTCCAAATCATAAACCATTATATATATTATGCCTAGATCTAAATCTTAAACCAGTCACAAATCAGTCATGTCCAATTATGCATCATTCATTATTTTCCCCAAATTTAGCGTTCGTGCGTCAATCTTTTATGAGATCTGGCTCAGGCTCGCGGTAGCCTGGCTATAGAACAGAAGGAAGGAAGGGATATAGAATAGTTACAATAATATTAATAAGATAGATCTATACAGAAAAACAGATCTGATAGACAAGAATAAGATAGCTCTACACATAAAAACAAATCTGATAACAAAGAATAAGATAGATTTACACAGGAAAACAGATCTGATAAATGAGAATATGCATAATCTCCAATTCATATTTATAACCATGTCAAGATCATAAATAAATTTCATACCTGAAAATTACTATACTCAACTTGGTTGGATTCTAAAAGAAAAAGGGTTGTAGTTGTTCTCTTTTAGTCCTATGCAGATTGGAAGAAGAAGGAGCACTTGTTCTAGCTTAGGTTTCAGCAGAGTAGTGACGCCATTGATTTATTTTAATATGAATTAGGGAAGAGTAAAGGCGTAATGAAATTGTGTGGAGAGAAAGTGAGGTTTGGAGGTGTTTAAATTGCTTAGGAGCAACGAATCTAGTCAGAACGGTTGTCTAAATGCAGAAAAACTAATTTGTCCACGGATCTGGAAAGGAGGGGAGGTCGACCTCTAGGTCGACCCCATGGTCGACCTGTTCTACCCAGGTCGATCTCCAGGTCAACCCCTGGTCGACCTGGGCCCTGGGCCCTGGGCGGGAATTTTCCCGCCCAGCCCGGGTGTGTGTTTTGAATTTCGGACTTTGAATTTTGAATTCGGGCGGGTTTTTTTTCTAAATTCCTGTAACTTCTAAGTGCCATAACTTCTTCATAACAAGTCCAATTTACGCAAACTCAAACTCTATCTCAAGCAGAATTCCGAGAAGAATGCAATGGCATAACCCGTTTTCCTTAATTCTTCCTTTAAAAATTAATTATACTTTGTTTTGTTACATTTATGCTCATAGAAAATACGGGGTGTTACATAAAGCGGCATCTGTGGCATGCTGAAGCATTGCGGCCACTCAGCTTTATTTACCCTTCTTGTGAAGGGGTTATGCCTAATGTGCGCTTCTCATGAATCATGCACATTCCCTTGCACTTCCCTCATAATCCTTCGAACCATGTCGGGCAGATAAGTTGGATGCGGATCCACAATTGGGACCCATGGGTTTTGGTGAGGTTCTGGAGTTCTGTTACGAGGGCGTCTTCTATGATGGATGTCCAGATCATCTTCCTCCATGTACTCAACATCTATGATTGGGTCCTAGTGTGGACGGTGAGGTGGAGCAGGATGATGCGGATCCGTTTCTGGAGGAGCACGGGCTGCTGAAATAGTAGGTCCATCATCCCGATTATCCATAGTCGGGTTGTGTCGAGGAAGAGGTTGGTTTGTAGGACCTGGTTCGTCATTGATGATCAAGCGAGAGCGGTCTCGATATTGCGCCCCTCGCTGTATGTGATGGTAGTTCGGTCGCCGTTCCCGTTGCTGTTAGCATAGCCATTTCCATTGCCATTATCGAGGGCATTGGTGCGGGCGACAACGTTGTTGATGAGGCTAAACCTCCTCCATTGATGCGGGCCCCTCGACTCGGAAGAGAAAGCATCAGTTGGGATCGAGCATTGTTCTGAGTTAGTTAAAGTCGAGCGACAATGCGCTAACTTTCTTGAAGTTGTCGCATAAGGTCAATGTTATTCCTTAATGCTTGATTAAGCTTGACTAACGTGCTCTCATATTTTTCATTAAGTGCGCGGATTTTAGTTTGTGTCGCGGGATCTGCGGGGTCCACAGTAGGAGGGACGATTTCATTAGTGGCTGGGATGTCCGTTGGTTGAGGTTTATGGGACGTACTGGCCTCGGCTGCAGCTGAAGAGCCGACCATTGCGTTCATTGGTCGCTTTAGCATCGTAAGCGGACTTGACAGCAGGTTTAGCAAGGAACCTCAAGCTCGTCAGGGGTCGAGATGACAACGTGCGACAAAGGCGCAAAATTTAAGTTTTCTCAGTGAAAGCACCAAATATTGATGCCAAAAAATGTCGTAAACACCAAAGATTCCAATTACTAGGAATAGTTAGTTTGGTCGCACAGACAAGAGTAGAAGAGCAGTAAATAACATGAGAGATATATAGTGGTTCGGCCTTGGGAGGGGCCTACGTCCACTGTGAAGCATTGTTGGAATATTATTGATCACTCAAAATTACAAGTGTTAGACCATCACACAACATCTCATTACATTTTCTTGTAGGCTAGTTGATGTCATCCTTATGATATATGATGTCATAATTGACATATATGAAAAAATATAGGAAAAGGACATTTTTTCCCTTCTTCTTCCTCAAAGTGGAGATGCCATTAATGGAGCTCTCATGAAGTCTCAAGGTCACCAGTTCCAACCCCTTTCAAATGTGATGTTGTGGGGTATTTATAGGAGAGTGGTTAGGTAGGAGTAGGTGAAAATGGACCCCCACACCCAGAAATTCGCACCTGGCTCGCACGCATGCCATATTTTCGCACTCCGCCCCGGGGTGTGAATTTCGCACCTCGTGGGGTGCGAAATTCGCATCTCGTGGGAGGTGCGAAATTCTGGCCTGAAGGGGTCTGAAATTCACACCCCAGGGTACGAATTTCGCACCGCTGTGGGGTGTTTTGCACCCGGCTGGGTTTGAGTTTCACACCTGGCTGGGTGCAAATTTCGCACCCTATTGGGTGCGAATTTCACGTTATGAGAGGTGCAAAGGCCACGGGCTCGATGTTTGGAGGAGCGGCGAGGTTCATGGAAGTTGTTGGCTGAATCCCGATTTTGAGTCGATCTGGTGATTCTAGGCAACAAACTAGTTGGTGAAAATCAGACGAATCGGGCGGTGCCCACCGGCGCTATTCCCGGACCCGCTGGACACACTTGTTCGTGGGACTGTAGGACCCCGTACCCCTACCAGTGTTGTTCTCAGACCGCTGGATGGCTCGCCTTCAGCTTGAAGCACGGCTTGCCTTCGGCTTGGCTGCGGATGGATACAGGTGGAGGTCGCGTTCGAGGGATGCGACATTCTACTTGTGGCGGGCCTCTGGTCTTCTGGTACTGGATCCCGGATGACAGTGGCAACGCCTCTGGGTTGTAATATCACGCGGCCTGTTGAGTATATCGTGTTTTGCATACATTTGGGAACTGGACCAAAAGGCCGGTTAACAGTATGTATGAACAATATAAAAATATTCCTGTATTGAATAAATTCGTTGAACAATAAAAGTATCATTTTTATTGTATGTATGAACTATATAAAAAAATTTATGTGTTGAATAAATTCTTTGAACAATAAAAATATCATTTTTATTGTATGTATGAACTGCTAAAAAAATTCATGTGTTGAATAAATTCTTTGAACAATAAAAATATCAATTTTATTGTATGTATGAACCACTAAAAATATTCATGTGTTGAATAAATTCTTTAAACAATAAAATATCATTTCTATTGTATGTATGAACCACTAAAAAAATTCATGTGTTAAATAAATTCTTTGAACAATAAAAATATCATTTTTATTGTATGTATGAACCACTAAAATATTCACGTGTTGAATAAATTCTTTGAACAATAAACATATCATTTTTATTGTATGTATGAACCAAAAAAATATTCATGTGTTGAATAAATTCTTTGAACAATAAAAATATCATTTTTATTGTATTTATGAACAACTAAAAATATTCATGTGTTGAATAAATTCTTTGAACAATAAAAAAATCATTTTTATTGTATGTATGAACCACTAAAAATATTCATGTGTTGAATAAATACTTTGAACAATAAAAATATTATTTTTATTGTATGTATGAACCATTAAAAATATTCATGTGTTGAAACTAATATTGGATTGGTGATAATATTATTTTTAACATGTGTATGAAGTGTTAAAAATAACCTTGTGTTAATATGAATGTTTGTTCATTGAAAATATTGTTTTTAACATGTATATGAAGTGTTAAAATAACCATGTGTTAAAATAAATGTTTGTTCACTGAAAATATTATTTTTAACATGTATATGAAGTGTTAAAAATAAACATGTGTTAAAATAAATGTTTGTTCATTGAAAATATTATTTTTAACATGTATATGAAGTGTTAAAAATAACCATGTGTTAAAATAAATGTTCGTTCATTGAAATATTATTTTTGACATAGATATGAAGTGTTAAAAATAGCTGTGTGTTAAAATAAATATTTGTGAGTTAAAAATATTATTTTTAACATGTTAATGAAGTGAATAAAATTGTCATGTATGGAAATGAATATTTGTTCGCTAATAATATTATTTTTAACTTAGATATGCATATATATATATATACACATGCTAAATAGGTAAATGGATTTGCTGTTGAGTAAAGAATTAATTTGTGTGCCGATAAATGGGTAAACCTTAATGAGTTGGCTGCACAATTTTATTTATTATACAAAATCCTGTGAATGCCCTGTGCTGGTTGTTCTGTATGAGATTATAAACTACGCCATAGGATAACAACAATTAATTTTGAACTACCATACATGGCATACTACGCGAAGATAGCATACTCTATCATATACCATATAAGCATTTGGAGATTATATGACAAGGTTGGAATTACCATACAAGTGAGAGGCTTTTATGGCGATGACTACATTTTAGGTTGAACCGAAGACGAACTATTGATGTCATAGCATATCATATTCCATATAAGCATTTGGAGCTTGTATGACGAGGTTGGGATTACCATACGAGCGAGGCGCTTGTACGGCTGTGATTGAATTACTAGTTGAACTGAGGACTGATATGGACTAAATAAAATATAATGGTAAATTGCAGGAATTAATAAAAACCCCACACGGGTTTGAAGATGACAATAATTCACGTCTCTCTTGATTTTAGGTACGACACATGGATTATTTATTTTCCAACACTGGACAAGGTGACGAGATATAATCTCTAGATATATGATCCTTACACTCTCCCTTGGTCATAGATAGGTCACTAAAAATTGTGTATGCTTATTCTGGATATATTGGGTACCTAATACGGCCTAATAAATTTCCAAAGCGCTCTCCGAACAAAAGTGGTTATGGCAAAAAAAATTTAAATTTAAAGGCGTTAGCCAATTATTTGGAGTATTAAATGGTTTCGAAGTCGTCGAATAAGTTATATAATTTATATATAATATAAATTAAAATTAAACGAATCGTGCACGGTAGTTCGTGTTTTGGAATCGCAACTTTAAATGATTATACCGAGTGATCCGATTGTCGAATTTTCCCAAAGCTGGAACTGTTGGGTTCGCTTTGGAAAGATCTTTCCAATGATATTAAATTCGTTAAGATCTAGTGGTTAAATTTCGAGAAACGTGTAATTCAAATCTGAATAAAAATGGCGCCAGGGCCGCATAATGACATGAAGTGTCGTTTAATTAAAATGGGCTATTTTTGTATAAAAAAGCGATAAATCATTATAAAATATTATAAATTATATGGAATGGAAATAAACCAATTTAACTTGGTTTATAATGTAATATGGGCGGTTAGATTCATTTGACATTAATCTAAAGAATTGAATTGAATTTAACTAAAGAAAGAGACGATTTGAATTATATATATTCGAAAATTATTTGAAAGGGCCGAGTTAAATCTCATTTTAAATAACTGAACGATCACTAAAAGTCAAAGAAAATGAAGACGGTACAAACCGACAGTCTTCACATCGAATGGATTAATACTAATGCCCTGGATTGATTAGCTCTCAGGAAGAGGTTATAGTGGTAGTTGTCCGGACGTATTTGTTGATTGTCCAGATATGTGAGGGCCTCTCTTCCGTATTGGACATATGGGATGAGGAATAAGGTGCCTCCGGTTTCGTTCAGACCAAGAACGGACTTGTAAATAGATATGTGTCTAACATTGGATTTTATTCTGTGTTGACTGATTTCTATTAAATATATATATGTTTGGTTGTGGAGAATATATTCTCTTACTTAACACCCTTCTTTTAGACGTACGAGCTTAGAGGTTATATATCAGTAGACATCAGTCGCATGGTGTAGATTGTCAACGCGTTATGCTGAGATGCAAATGATCAAGGCTTTTGTTGAAAAGCAGAGTCTTATGGTTGATGATCAAAGCACAGCTTTAATTATCATAGCTTTGTGTATAACGTTAATTCGCGAGCCTCACATCTCGGTATGGGTCAAAAACGGGATCGTCACTGCAGGGAGTGCACGATGTTTCTTTCTATCTATGGGTGGTGTCATGGTATGTAGCCCAGACATTTATTTATTTTTACCTATGTGGATGATGGAATGTGAGGCACCTTGGATATTGGTCGCTACTAGCCAATTGATAGGTTCGATAGGACCGGGAAATGTGTGTTTAGTAATAACCAATCCTCAAACGCAAGAGAGGACTGGCCCTGAAGATCCAAGGGTTGCCCAGAGTGTGTAATCCTGAGACATTTGCTAGAGTGTCTCGAATCAGGAGGAGCCATCCCTAGCCTCAACTCATGACGGAAATCCAATTTCCTATACGTGACATTTTGGTTTTAATTGTAAATTAGTATGGTGACATAGTATATGCTAGCTATGCCACCTATGATTGATACATTATGATTGAAATTGTACTTGAAACATATATGCACTAGTGATAATGTCAAATGATTTTATTTTATACCTATCAAGCATATTTTGTCCATAATAAGGTAAAACTCTGTCCTCCGGTTTGCATTTCATTGTGTGATGGATCCTGAGTCTTATAATGGTTCCATTTTTCTAAAAAGCATTGCATTGTTTAAATGATTTGCTTTATTTATGCACTGGCAATCCAATGGAGTAAACTGTTTCCTTGTTAGTGGCAAGGTCCTGTGATTAGCCTTATTATTAAATTGTTAAGTAATATTTCTCATACCAGTCGCATGACGGACTCGTAGCTTGTTTTCACTTGCAAACTCAGGTGCCCTTATTTTTAACGGGCAACCAAGTAATCAAGTAGTTGGATTTATTTTGGATATGCACATAGCATGGGGTTCTCTTTTGGCTGAAGGCGAAGACTATATTTTATCACTTATTTTGGATATCTAGACATCACTTTATGTATGATGTATTCCATGATGTTTTAGACTTATTAACTTCCTGTTGGAACCTTTTATGTCCTAAGTAGTATCCTATATCTGTGTAATTCTGATGATGATGACATTTATGGTTCTGCTATTATGATGAGGATGTATATTACTTCATGATTTCATGTATTATGCAATTATCTATAGTCTGCTGATGTGATTAATGTGTTATATTCTAATGATTATCCTTACCACCGTGGTAGGGGGTTTGGGTTGTCACAAACGTGGTATCAGAGCTTTGGTTAACCTTAGTTCTGGAATTAAACACATTAAACAACTCGTCAAAAATAGAATTAGTAGTATTCTAAGACGAGAAACTCATTAGAGATGGGATTAGTAATGTCCTAGAATGAGTGCAGGAGAATAGCATTATAACTTGATCATCACATCATTAATAATGCACATGTCTTTATGCTTTTACCATTCCTTAAGATATCTTTCCTATGGGCCTGACTATTTTCTTAAAATTTGCAGTGCTAACAGAACATGAGTGAAAGAGGAAGAGATAGGAGAAGTAGGGAATGAGGAAGGGGTAAGATCCCCACTGCTCCAAATCATCCCAATCTTGAAGAAGTAGAAACAGACAATAACATTCAATCTGCATTTCCACAACAACCCCTACAACCCGTGTTTGATCTTGGTAGTGTTGCTAAGAAGTAAACTAATTTGGGGGGGGGGGGTGTGCCATTTACTGGCCATGGAACAATAACTAAGGCTCAAGATTGGTTAAAGTCGTGCGAACGGATCTTCGCTGGCCTAGAGTTGGAAAACAACAGGAAGAGGTTCATGGCATCTTGGTTACTTAAGGATGAGGCTTTGATATGGTGGGAGGCTGTGACTGTTGGTGACATTGATGTTGATATGACATGGGCTATGTTCAAGGAAATTTTGTGACGGCCCGCCCCGCACCAACCGACATTTACTCCAATAGTGCGCTGTACACATGTCCAGTTAGCATGGGACGGGTCATCAGAAGAAAAGGGAAGAAGGAAATGAACTAACGAGGAACCTGTAAAATGTCTCACAGCGCATGGAACAAAATATAATAACAACATACTTGACATAAAACAGGTGAGATAGTGCATAAGCTGAAAATAAACTAACATAGCAGCGGAAAATCCAAGTACAACTTATGATCCAAAGTTAACATTATTACAACTTTTCAAACTGTCTCAAAAGGCAAAAGAAAGATAAAGGAGGTACACTACTAATGCCCAAGTAGCGACCACCAACGACACAGGGAGAATAACTATATATCATACGTGGAAGCCTCCTGCTCGCCTCCGAATCAGCTACTCGCGCATCACCAGCTAACCTGTCTCTAGTCTGCTCGTGTGAGCACCCAGAGTAATAAGAGGAGTCATAAAACTTTGGGTCAGACATAAAGCCTGGTATGAGCGATAAGCAACAAAACAGAACAATAACAGGTATAATCCAATCATACCTGAACCTAGACCTGCAACCAAAGAGTTAGCACTACATACAGTACAATACTCTAAGGTGCCACTAACATACTGTGTAAGAGATACGGGGGTGGGGGTGTGTATGTCATAGTGGTGTCAAACAATCAAGCATAGCAATCATCCTCACATCCCTCACTCAGTGCGTAAAGCATACAATATCCACTACTTTGGTCACCTAATACTTTGGGCCATGACGGAATCCAATCCCGTGTAACTATCACTACAAGCCCACTATCCATCTCTCAGTGGTGAACCAAAGTTATGAATACCGACAACCCCTTTGCACACGTCCCGCAGCAAAGCCCAACCATGAAGTGAACTCATTGGTTCCCAACTGGATCATGAGCTCTAACTTCCCATTTGGACTACCTTTGCATCTCGGGTTATGGGTCATCACTGGGTCAGTTCTGGTTCCCCTTCTAGCCTTCGGTTAGGGTCGGGTCCTCTACCATGAGTTGGTTCGGTTCGTGGTCTTCCTCTGGTAACGATTCGGTTCGGGTCTTCCTCTGGTAATGATTCGGTTCGGGTTCACAACGTCGCATTGATTCGGGTCGGGCGTCCCACTTCGGGTCGGGTCGAGTTGCCATCTCCCATCCAGTTCGTGCTCCAGCTCCGATCAGCTCCCCTCGTCCTTCGTTTACTCCGATCCGATCCCCCTCCTTTAGCCGATCCGATCCCCCTCCTTTAACCGATCCGATCCCAGTTCAACTAGCATGGCCTTCCTTTTTGCCAGGTTTCCCAAGTGCCAAGTTCCGATCCGATCGAATCCCTTACCCAGTTCACTTATCCGATCCGAGCCCATTCCTCTGATCCGATCCGAAAACCTGCACTGTTTCCTGAAACTTTTCCAGCAAGTGTTTTACGCCATTCGACGACGTTTTCGACCATTCCAACTATTCTAATCAATCACTAAGCATACCATACAGTCATAGCAACATGTATCATCATTCACAAACACCAAAACAACGATCATACCATGTAAAATGGATCAAACATACCCAGAAACCCATATTTTCCCCTTAATCCCTCTTAATCATGTTTGGGTATATAATTAGCAAAACTTATCCAAATTAGCCAAATTTTCTGACAGAGGTCTAAAACAATATTTAAGAATTTCTGAATATTTTTCCAGATTTTAATCATGCATAAATTCGCTAATTATCACTAATCACCCCTTAATCCCCCAAATTCCGGGATTTGCAAAATTAGTCGAAATTTACCCAAATTCATATCAGAGACATAAAATGATGTTTTAGAATTTTATGAATTTTTCTAGATTTTTCTGACCCATAATTTCGCTAATCTTCGCTAATTACTATAACTGGCCGTAATTAGTGAAAAACAATGCAAATCACTCACCTTAGCCACAAACAAACTTTAGATCTGAAATAATCTCCAATTTGGATCCAATCCCTATGTGTTCCAGCAGCTCTCTCTCTGATTTGGTGCTACCCTCCCTTGATTTGATGTAGTTTTGCTTAATCTTCGATTAGAAAGTGATTAGAGACGATTTGGGATGAAATTAGAAGGTGGAGGCCATTATTAGGGTTTCAAGAAGGAAAGTGGTGGCTCAAAACTGAAATGAAAATGATTTCCCAAACCCTATCAGCCTCCCCATAACCCTAATCCCGAAATGGGTTATGGGCCATGCTGTTAACTACCCGGTTTAGCCCAATTAAGCTGTTTTCACCTTCTAAACCTTGTTTCAGCCATATCTCTCAAAAGGTAAGTCTGTTTGGCTAATGTAACCACTCTACAGAAAGAGAAACCATCATTCGAATCCAATGGAAGTGGTTTCAGATCAAAACTCCTTTCCAATCAAAAGTTATGGCCGAAAAAGTACCAACTGGGGGTAAAACGGTCATTTAAAAATCGACAAAAATCACGAACATGGTAAATGACTCTAATGGTTGTTTCCCAAAGTTACATGACCATACGACTTCATATGAGAAAGAAATAAATATTCTACGATCCTTCGATGCGTAGAATGCGGGTTGTTACAAATTTTTAATGAAAAGTTTGTCCCTCGACAAGAAGTCGAGACTTGCATGATGAATTCGCTAATCTCCAGCAAAGGGATCGAACCATTCATCAGTATGTGAACAAATTTAACGAGCTCTCTCGCTGTGCACCCAAATTGATTCAAGACCCGCTTCAGAAGAACAAGCGGTTCATACAGGGTCTTCTTATAAAGTACCAAAACTAATGACTACACACATCGAGCTTCCATTTACCAAGGTGATTGAAATGGCTTGTAGGTACGAGGGCATTGATAAGAAGAATTCTCAGGAAGATCGCGAGAGAAATCAAGCTAATAACAAAAGGAAGCATTCAGATAAGAAGCCCGGAGCGAGCAACACTGAAACACCTAAGCCTCAGTGGGAAAGTAAGCCAAAAGGTAAATGCCATAATTATGGCCAGAATGGACATTGGGCTAATGAATGCAACGCTCCAAAGAAACTAAGAGAAATGAATCGGGCCCAAGTCAGAAACATAGTGACAATATAAAGTGCTACAATTGTCACAAGACGGGGCATACTAGCAGGAACTTTTCATTACGGAAAAAGTCCCAAGTGGCTCATGTGTATGATGGGGTGAATCCACCAGCTTCTTCTGCAGAAGCAGGATAACTTGATGATTTGGGAGGTACCCTTACTATTAAAAATACTCCTGTTTCAGTATTATTTGACACTGGTGCATCATATAGTTTCATTTCAAGTAACATAGTTAAAAAGTCAAAGTTAAAATTAAGAGACCTTAAAGGATCGATTAGTGTTCATAATCCGATAGGGGGCTCCCTTGCCTCGATTTATATTGTAAAGTGTCTGTCTCCTATTCGTGTTATCAGTTCCCTTTTGATTTGATTGTCATGAATTTTTCTGAGTTTAATATTATTCTTGGGTTGGATTGGTTGACAAAGTATGAGGCCGAAGTTAAATGTGCCGAAAGAATTGTTATATTTAAAACAAATCTTGGACATATTATTATACCATGCCAAGCCTCGGAATCAGATAGAAAATAATTTTGATCTGCTCTTGAAGTTACTCCTACTTCTCTTACAAAAATTCCAGTAGTCAGAGATTATGCGGATGTGTTCGAAGAAGTCGATAGCTTACGTCCATGAAGAGAAATTGACTTCAGGATTGATTTAATTCTGAATGCAAGGCCAGTAGTGCACGCTATTTGAAGAATGATATTGAAAGAGAAAGAAGAATTGGGCGATCAAACTTGAATATTGCTATGGAAGGGTCTAATCAGACCTAGCTTTTCGTGTTGGGGAGCAGTCGTAGTGTTTGTTCCTAAGTCAGACGGTACCCTCAGGTTGTGTGTCGACTACCGAGATTTAAATAAACAAGCATTAAAGAAAAAATATCTGTTACCGCGGATTGATGATTTATTAGACTGCTTGAATGGAGCACAAGTATTTTCTAGAATGGACCTAGATATAGGTTTTCATCAACTACGTATTACCGAAGAATGTGTTCCTTTGACAGCTTTCAAAGGTCCAAACTTATTTTATGAGTGGTTAGTAATGCCATCTGGCTTATGTAATGCTCCTGCATATTTTGTTGATTTAATGAATCGAGTATTCCATGATGTCTTGAATAAATTTGTGCTGGTTTTCATTGACGACATTGTAATCGTCTCTAAGTCCACTAGAGAGCATGTGAAGCATTTGGAAGAAGTGTTGGAGATTCTGAGAAAGAATGTCTTAAAAGCCAAAATTTTCTAAATGCATATTCTCGCAAGAGGAAGTGAAGTTCCTTGGTCACGTAGTATCAATGGAAGGAATCTCAGTGGATCCAAGCAAAATTACAGCTATTCAAGATTGGAAGCAGCTTAATACACCCAGAGAAGTCCGAAGTTTTCTAGTATTGGCCAGTTATTATCAGAAATTCGTTAACAATTTTTCGAAGCTATCTAGTCCATTAACGAAGCTTATCAAGAAGCATGCAAGTTTAATTGGACGACTGATTGTGAGACAGCTTTCCAAGAGCTGAAATTATAGTTGACTACTACTCTAGTGTTGACTATTATATATGGCAATCAAGATTTGATAGTCTATACAGATGCTACTCTTGAAGGTGTTGGTGCGGTATCAACGCAAAGAGGCCAAGTAGTTGCTTATGCTAGCCATCAGTTGAAGCCGCATGAGAAGAGATATGCTACTCATGATCTTGAGTTGTTAGCCATCGTGTTTGCTTTGAAAATATGGAGGCACTATCTTTTGGGTGAGAAGTTTGAATTATATACAGATCATAAGTCATTAAAATATCTGTTCACCCAGAAGGACTTAAATTTGAGGCAGCAACGTTGGTTAGAATTTCTTGCAGCGTGCGATCTAGATATTTTGCATTGTGATGGCCCGCCCCACACCAGCCGGCATTTCCTCTGAAAGTGCGCTGTACACATGCCCAACAAGCACAGAACGGTCGCCAAAGAAAGGAAAGAAGAGAATGAACTAATCAAAAACTTGCAAAATGTCTCACAGTGCAGGGAACAAAATATAATAATAATGTACTTGACATAAAACAGGCGAGACAATGCATAAGATGATAACTAAAACCAACATCAACATCAGAGCAGCGGAAATCCAAATACAGCTTATTACAACTTTCCAAATTACTGTCTCTAAACAAAAGAAAGAAAGATACACTTTAATGCCCAAAGTAGTGACCGTAGCAACACAGGGAGAATATTTATATATGTATCATACGTGGAAGCCTCCTGCTCGTCTCCAGTACAGTACTCGTGCATCACCAGCTAACATGTCTCTAGTCTGCTCGTGAGAGTACCCAGAGTAATAAGAAGAGACATAAAACTCTGGGTAAGACAAAATGTCTGGTATGAGCGATAAGCAGCTAAACAGAACAATAAGAGGTATACTAAACCATACCTGAACCTGCAACCAAAGAGTTAGCACTACATACCATACAATACTCTAAGGTGCCACTAACATAGGTGTAAAGAAATACGGGGTGGGGGTGTGCATGTCATGGTGATGGCAAACAATCAAACATAGCAACCATCTTCACATCTCTCACTCAATGCGTAAAGCATACGATATCCACTATTTGGTCACCTAATCCTTTGGGCCATGACGGAGTCCAACCCGTACAACTATCACTACAAGCCCACTATCCGTCTCTCAGTGATGAACCAAAGTTATGAATACCGACAACCCCTTTGCACACGTCCCGCAGCAATGCCCAACTCCTGAAGTGGACTCGTTGGTTCCCTTCTGGATCCTGAGTTCTACTTCCTATTTGGACTTCCTTTGCATCTCAGGTTTTAGTCGAATTGAAGTTGGTCTTCAAAAGAGTCGTCGCGATGAGGTAAAATTATACATTTGATTCGGTTCGGTAGTCCCGATCCGGTTCGGTTCGGTGGTCCTGGCTCATGCCTTGATTAGTGCTCCATTCCTCCTCGGTTCAGTCCTCCAGCTCTGGTTCGGTTGAGATGCCCTATGCCTGGTTTGGTGGTTGCTCCCTCCTAGATGTCCCGATCTGATCCGGTGCTTCGCTCCAACTCCAGCTCCAAGCTTGGCCCTCCGATCCGATCTCGCTCCCTGGCTCTAGTCCGATCCGATCCCCACACCCTTGCTTCCGATATGATCCCCTTTTGGTCTCTCCGATCCGATCCCCTGCCCAACTCCAACTCTAAGAAAATGGCCTTCCTTCTCACCAAGCCCCTTATGCTAGGTTCCAATCCGAATCAAGTCCACTTGCCCGGTCCTCCTATCCGATCCGAGCCCAGTAATCGGATCCGATCCGGTTTGAAACCCTACACATTTCCTGCAACTTTCCAACGACTGTTTTACGCCATTCGACGGCGTTTTCGACCAATCTATCACTTCTAGACAATCAAAAAGCATACCATGAAGTCATAGCAACATGTATAATCATTCACAAACATCAAAACAGTAATTTAGTAAGGTTAAACGGATCAAACATAGCCAAAATCTCATATTTTTCCCTTAAGCGTGTTTAAGCAAAACTAATGATATGATTAGCAAAACTTCACCAAATCAAACCTAATTTCTAACAGAGGTCTAAAACATTATTTCGAAATTTATAAATATTTTTCCAGATTTTTAACGTGTATAAATTCGCTAATTATCACTAATTACCCTTAATTAACCATAATTAGTGAGGAACTATGCAAATCACTCACCTTGGCCACAAATGAACTTTAGATCTGAAATAATCTACTGTTTTGGCTCTGTTCCTAATGCAACAAAGCAGCTCTAACCTTGCTTTGGCGCTATTCTTCCTTAATTTGATGTAGTTTAAGCCAAAACTTGATTAAGAAGTGATTATAGGTGTTTTTAGATGTTGGACGCCATTTTTAGGTTGAAGAGAGGGTTTGTGGCAGTTGGAAAATGAGTGAAAAACTGAAATACTAACCCTAGCAGCCCTTAAATACCTCTAATCCTGAAATCCCCCATTGGGCCTAGCTGTTAATCACCCGGTTAAGCCCAATTAAGATGTTTTTCACCATCTGAAACTTGTTTCAGCCATATCTCCCAAACGGTGAGTCCATTTAGCTAATGTGACCACTCTACGGAATTGTAAACCATCATCCGGAGCTATGGAAGTGGTTTCAGGTCAAAATTCCTTTCCAGTTAAAAGTTATGGCCAAAATAGTGTCGGTTAGGGGCAAAATGGTCATTTAAAAATCGGCAAAAATTATGAACATAGGAAATGACCCCATTAGTCGTCTCCCAAAGTTACATGACCATAAGACTTCGTATGTGAAAGAAATAAATATCCTACGATCCTGCGATGCGTAGGATGTAGGTCGTTACACTCCCTTTAAGAAATTTCGTCCCCGAAATTCCTTAACCCAAAACATACAAAGGATCCCGCATGCCTACCAGCCACAAACAACAATCAAACATGCAAAGCAAACAGAACCAATCTGTCCTAGTATGTGGTTTACTAACAAGGGAAGAATCATCGCGCTTAAATCTTACCAGGCAAAGAGCTTTGGATATGACTTTCTTATGTCATCCTCTACTTCCCAAGTACAGTCGTTCTCTCGCCATCGATTCCAATCTCTACCCTAGAGGTGATTTCCAATAGGGTAGGATCGTCCCTCTGACTGGAACCGATCCACTCAATCCAGATCGATCTAATCGTCAAGCTTACTAGCGTTTATGAATCCAATTCGCACTTAGGTCCGAAGTCATCTCTCGTGATATACTCTAGTTGCTTCCATTCGTTAAACATAGCCTCTAAACTGGCATGTCTCCTACCCAATGCATCAGCTATCGTACCCAGTCCGGTACTATGACATCCGTCTATATTGTCATCTTCTTAGGTAATCCAACCCTATATGCCAAATTTCCAACTACATTCTAAATGTCCTTTCAAGTCCAACTTGAGTCCTTCCTACATTCGTACTGCACGTCCAACGTACATTCACCTCCTAGAGGCAAACTAGACCCATCCAATGGACCTAGGTACTCCACTTATACTCGTACTACACGCCCAACGTACATTCACCTTCTAAAGGTGAACTAGACTCATCCAATGAATCTAGGTACTCTACCTTCGAGTCCAAGTCCAACTTGAAGCTCCTATATCCGCTGAATCTCCAAGGTCAACGAACGCTCCACAATGCCCAACATACTTCAAGTCTAACGTAAAGTATCTTTCACCCGTCATATCACCATGATCAACGAACTTATTCTATTTCCATTCAACAGGATCCTACATGTGGTACTCAAGAAAAGAAAGGTAGGAACAAACACAACAACCATAGCATCCATCAAACAAACCCAATCTATCACCTGCTAAAGCCCTGAATACATCGATACCTGTATGTCTGGTTCAACCAACACCAATAACTAATGGAAGCTCTGCCTCCAAACGGACTACCATACATCCAACGTACGTTTATCCTCCAAGGATAACTAGATCACGTCTAATAGATCCAAGGTAAGTGGGCGTCCCCAAATACCCCTGTTTTTAGTCCGCCTGAAACACTCGAGTCTCACCCAAGTCTATCCATTATCTTGCTTCCCTCTCGAGTCCAACTCGAGCCAATCCAATTCCTTGTAGCCTTCTCGAGTCCAACTCGAGTCAATCTATTACCCATAAACTCAGACCCAGTCTTGAGTATCCATTACCTACAAACCCTAGTCCAACGTGAGTCGTCTCCCTATTCGTTGCATCTCCAAGACCAACGAACACCAATTTTATTTTACGAGTTCAAGTCCAACTTGAATCGTCCTAATCTTCGTTGCATCTTCCATGATCGACGAACACGTCCTATTTCTTCAAAGTTCTACTATCCAAAGAGAACATCAGTATAGGGTCCTAAACAATCCATCACTTTGTATCTTTCTCGAGTCCCACTCGAGTCATGTCATAACCCTATCGAGTCTAACTCGGGGCATTCCATACCATCGAATGGTCTTATTCTGTCATAGCTACCCATTACTCCTTGAGTAAACCAAGATATCATCCAATGAAAATCACTACAGCTACTTATCTCTCACGCAAACCATCCTAGTTGACTTCGACATTCCCCGAGTACAAGCCCCAAAGGACTAAACCAATATCAGAAAAGAAACCAAGGAAATATCTCTCTCGAGTTCAGACTATCTACGTGAGTTGATATGAGCAAAACATCCAAACACTCAAGCATCCATAACTAACTTTGGCTATCCTTGCCAATCTTGCTTGAGACTATCGTCGATCGCATGGCCAAGTCCTGACCAAACTAATGTACATCCAATGTACATTTGCTTCTCTAACTCCCGTTATCATCTTCATCATAAGGTAGGCGATCCAATACCACCTTTCGTCCATCATCCATTATAGTGGTCGTCGAAGACTCTTAACAATCTACTATCACTCTATACCTTTTGTAACGACCCAGAAAATCTGAACCAATTTAAAAATTTTAAATTGGCTAAAATAAAGGATTTTAAATATTTAAAATAAATATTTTAAATAATTGAGATGAAAACTGAGTTGAAAACGACAATTGAAAATGAATATAATTAATTATAATTATAAACAAGGCTTGAAAAGGCGCTGCAGTTTCAAAAATTGAATTCAAACTTTGTCGGACTGTACCGGGTGCAAAACAAAACGGATTTTAGCAAAACCAAAAATATTTAAATCTGTTAGTGAATACCTTTCTAACGAATCTGAAAAATCGAATTTTCATAGCGGAAAGCAAAAGTTAGGGCCGAATGAATTTTCAGAACGGTCGCTATGGAATTTATATAGCCCGTGAAATTAGCCATTTTGCATACGACCTCGGAATTCGACGAAACCACTTTTGTTGGATCCGGGATGGGAAGTTATTACTAGGTTTCAAATTTCATAATTTTTGAAGCTAGTATGTGAGCGTGGCAAAGGAAAATGTGTTTTGGTCAATTATAGTTAAATTGGATCGACCAAAAATGGGCCTTTTTGCAAATGGTCTCAGAATTCGACGAAACTAGTTTTGTTGGGACCGTATCGTCAAAACATAGCTAGATTTATTTATCTGGAATTTTTCGAATCAGTTTGTGACCCTGGCAAATTGAAATGTTCGTTCAAATTAAATATTGAATGTTATATATTTTAATTTGAAGGAAAACTGGCTGAAACAGTCGAATGGGCCTACGAAACATATCCCATTGTGTTCGGAATGGGGGTAAAACGCTAGGGACGACAGTCGTTAGGTTTCAATTGGTGGTCGTGTCAGAAAACCACTATAAAGACCCACCGACCAATCAGAATTTAGGAAAAAAAAAATCCTCAGCCCCCCCTCCCCGATCGACGGCGATAAAGCTTCCCCTCCTTCTCTCCTCCGCCACCGCCGCTACAGGCCACCAGAGCCGCCACCACCACCTCCAATCGAAGCGTCTCCCTTCCCCCTTCAAATCCGACCTGGCCCCACCCTCTCTCCCTCCACCTACCTCGAGAACGAAGCCCGTAAAGTCAACGACTTGGTCACCGTCGTTCTCCGCCGTCTGACCACCGGAATTTCCGCCACCACCACCGATCTGAGCGCCATTCGCAGCTCTTCGACGCTGCAGCACCCGATCATCCTCTAGCTTCACGGATTTCGCGATAATTCAAAACCTAGTTTTGAATCAAAAGGAAGGTATCGACTGTTAATTATTTAACTGATTTCGACAGTTTAAAACCGTTGCAAACTTTGAAAAATCGTATCTTTTTCATTCGTTAACGAAATTCGATGAAACAGGAAACATCGTGACCGTGTGGACGCCTTCTACATTTTAGAAGAGACCGCGTATTTTTCTGAGCCTTCTGCTATTTTTGGTGGAGTGGAACCCAATGTGAGATTTCTGATTTAAAAACAATATGGAAAACGACGATGTATAAATTATATAGTCGATGTATGAGTTATATAAGCGTTGTACACCTTATGTATAAGCATTGTATAAGTTGTACGTTCGATGTATAAGTTTTATATGCGTTGTAAAAATTATATATGTGTTGAAATAAAAGTGAATTGCTATATATAAATATATATATATACGCCCCTCGTCCACAAACCATGGACGATATTTATTGATTGTGATTGGTGTGAAAATTGATTGATAGCGAATGGTTGTTTGGGATTGTTTGTGGTTGATATTGATTGATTGTGGTTGAAAAATACCCATTTGTGGTTGAGAAATATTTGGTTGAAACCGCATAGGATTAGTTTGTGGAAATGAAATAAATATATACATGCCGCCTGCGAGCGAACTAGATGCATGATCCCCATTGTCAAAAACCGCGAGGTTTTAAGGTAGAGCGAGGAGCCGTACTAGGGACGGTCCCCGTTTTAACTACCCTGCCGTTATGCTGCCAAAATTTTGAATAATATTCATGTGTTTGAATTATTTTCATTTGCTGAAACTATATTTATTCATCGAAATAGAAAACCTTCATGTGTTGAATTGATAATTCATTCGTTGATTAGAAATTCATGTGTTGAATGGTATTCGTGTTTTAAATATAAAAATCACATTTTTATCTATATATAGAAACTATAGAAAAGCTTCATGTGTTGAATTGATATTCATTCGTTGATTAGAAATTCATGTGTTGAATGGTAGTCGTGTTTTAAATATAAAAATCACATTTTTATCTATATATAGAAACTATAGAAAACCTTCATGTGTTGAATTGATATTCATTCGTTGATTAGAAATTCATGTGTTGAATGGTATTCGTGTTTTAAATATAAAAATCACCTTTTATCAACTACATGGACTATGTAAAATAATCTCGTTTTAAAAGAAATTGTTTTATAAGAAAAATCCTATTTTTATCACCTATATAAACTATATAAAATAATAGTGTTTTGAAATGAATTGTTCTACAATAAAAATCCCATTTTTATTATATACATGAATTGTTGAAATATGAAGTGTCAAAAATAGCACTCGTTCAAATAAATATGCATGAGTTGAAATATTCATTAATTAGCTAATGATGTGATTTTTACCTATGCATGCAACATTAGAATGAATGGTGTTTTTAAACCAAATGGAATCAAATATGAAGTTGAATAGAAAACGATAAGTGATAAGAACTGTATATATGTACATGCATATTTATTGAACAGGTTATAGCGAAGGGTCTAGAGAAGAGGAATAAAATTTTGTGCCCGACAAATAGGTACACATTTACTGTTTTGTTTGGGTGATGATTTTATGAGCCTGTTGGCTAGCCGCTTGGCTTTTTCTTTTTCTTTTCGACATGAGACGCCCGTGTGGCTATTTGGGAATTTTCCTAGCCCCTCCCGTACAAAGGAGGTTATGGCGAAATTTTCCAAAATTTAAAGGCATTAGTGAAATATTTGAAGTGAAACGATATCGAAATTTTTGAAAGAACTATATTTATATAAATATATAAATATAAATAAAATTAAAACGAAACGAGGCCGTGCAGTTCGTATTTTGAAACCGTGATTTCAAAAAACTAGTGCGGGAAATCCGACCATTGGATTTTCCCAAAATCGCAACCGTTGGGTTCGCCTTGGAATAATCTTTCCAATGGCACCAACTTTGTAAAAATCCAACGGTTGGATTGTCTGGAATGTTTAATTCAAATCTGAAGAAAAACAGCGCCAGAAACGATTATATTTATATATATATATAAATATAATTATATTTAATCGAATAACGACGCTGCAGTTCGTATTTTGAAATTGAAACTTCAAACGATTGTACCGGGAGATCCGACCGTCGGATTTTCCCGAAACTGGAACCGTTGGATTCGTATTGAAAAGACCTTTCTAATGATGTAAATTTTGTGAAGATCCAACGGTTAGATTTTCATATATGTGTAAATCAAATCTGAAGAAAAACAGCGCCACGGCCGCGTTATGGCCCGAAGTGTCGTTTTGAATAAATGGGCGATTTTAAAATAAATAAAAATAGCGATAAATTATTATAAAATATCATAAACGATATGGGACGGAAATAAACGGAATTTGCTCGATTTATGTGGTATTTGATGGTTGAATGTGTTTGGTGTGAAAATTACATTAAAGGACAAAATTGGTGTTGTCGAATGATTTAACCATTGAAATAAATTGATTTGAAATTCTAAATATACGTGAATTATTTGAAAAGGCCGAGTTAATTCTCATTTCAAATAATCGACCGACGATTGAAAGTCAAAGATGAAGACGGTGGTCGAAGACCGGAGATCTTCACCTCGTTTGGATGGTAACCGAGGTCCTGATTGGGAGGCATCTCGAAATATGGATAATGAGTGGTGATCGTCCAGACGTACGTGGTGATCGATGGGTTTGCAAGGTATTTAGTGCCTACGGTTTCGTTCAGACCCAAAACGGACTTGTAAATGGACTGTGTGTCTGACATTGGAGTTTATTCTGTGTTGATTGATCTCTGTTAAATATACATCTGTTTGGCGGCGGAGAATTTATTCTTTTGCTTAACGCTCTTCTCTGAGACACACGAGCTCAGAGGTTGTATATCGATGGACATCTGTCACATGGCATGAATTGCTAGTGTGGCATGCCTAAGTGGCAAATGATCAGGGCTTATGTTGAAAAGCAAAGTCTTGTGGTGATGATCAAAGCACCGCCTGTGTGGCGTAGCTTTGTGTATAACGTGAAATCGCGAGCCTCACACCCCGGTATGAACCAGAAACGGGAGAAGGACCTCAGGGAGGGCATGCGTTTCTTTCTAGCTAGGGTGGTGTCAGTGACCTACCAGCCCTGACATTTATATACTTTTCACCTATCTGGTTGTTGCTGTTGCGAGGCGCCTCGGTTTGATCGGACGATCCGGGTCCGATGGTGTCATTCGTTGGCTCGTTTACGTCCCAAAGGGCGGAGAAACGTATTGTTCAGGCATTTTAATCCACATCGGTGGACCGGCCCTGTCGCTCCAAGGGCTCACCTGAGTCTGGGTCCTGTGGCTCGGGCTAGAGAGTCACGAATTCGGTAAGGACTATCTTTTGCCTTGGTTCATGACGGAAATCCAATTTCCAAATACGTGACTGTGCGGTTTTGATTGTATATATATATAGCGTCATGATATATGGTACCCATGCCGTCTATGATTGATAGTTATGATTTGAAATTGTTTTCAAAGCATATAAACACTAACAATAATATCAAATGCCTTTTTTTATTCGTATCAAGCATATTTTGGCCGTTATAAGGTAAAAACTCTATCCTCTGGTTTGCGTTGCATTGTGTGATGGGAACTGAGTCTTATAATCTCTTCATTTTTATAAAAAGCATTGCGATGTTCAAAAGAAAGATTTGTTTTAAAGCACTGACAATCCAATGGAGTAAACCCGTTCCACGAAAGTGGCGTGGTCCTGTGATTTGCCATATTATATATGTGTTGAGTAGATTTCTCATACCAGTCCCATGACTGAATCGTAGTTTGTTTCACTCTCAAACTCGGGTGCCCCTTTTTCTACACGGGCAGCCTTGTATTCAGGATTAGCAGGCTTTATCTGGATAGCTGGAGCTGAAGATGGATTCTATCATTTATCTCTTTTTATGCTGTTCAGCTCCTATTGTACATATTTTGTTTGTTTTCCGCTGTAGACATTTATGTATAGCTGAACTGTATTTGTACTAAGTAAGATCCTGTATACTGTGTAACTCTGATGATTACTTTTATCCAGTATATTCTAATGTTCATTATCTGGTGTATTTAACTATTCTATTCTGCTGTTATCTGTTTCTGTGTTATATTCCAAAGATAACCCTTGTCTCCGTCTGAACGGGATTTCGGGTCGTCACAACGTGGTATCAGAGCTTTGATTAAGCTTAGTTCTGGAATATAACATTCGAACGAACTCGTCAGAAATATAACCAGTAGTGTTCTAGGACGAGCAACTCATTATAGATAGGATCAGTAATATCCTAGTATGAGTAGCAGAATGAAATAACACCTTGATAGACACGTTTACATTCAAGTATTTGTCTCTATATTTTGAAATATCTTATCTGTGACCTGACACTTGATCTGCGATTTGCAGAAGATCTAGAAAATGAGTGTCAGAATCAGAAGGAATACCGAACCAGATATTGAGACCCTATTAATCAAATATCGAAATATGGGTGGAATACCGTTCTCTGGTGAAGAATCTGTTATAAAGACACAGGCTTGGA
Source organism: Allium sativum (assembly GCA_030737875.1). Lineage (NCBI taxonomy): Eukaryota > Viridiplantae > Streptophyta > Magnoliopsida > Asparagales > Amaryllidaceae > Allium > Allium sativum. The sequence goes on along the minus strand of CM060922.1, from coordinate 900,033,407 downwards.
TTCGTTCGGCTGAAAAGATCTTTGATGGTTTAAAGCTGGGGGATGACCAGAAAAGATTACTGGCCTCCTGGGCGCTCAAAGATGAAGTTTTGTTCTGGTTTTTATTGACGATATTCTAATCTTCTCTAAATCAAAGGCCGAACATGAAAAGCATTTGGAACAAGTGTTAGAAATTCTGAGACGGAATGTATTAAAAGCCAAAATTTCCAAATGTATATTCTGCCAAGATGAAGTAAAATTTCTAGGCCACGTAGTATCGAAAGAAGGAATTGCTGTGGATCCAAGCAAAATCACAGCTATTCAGAATTGGAAACAACCCAGTACCCCCACTGAAGTCCACAGTTTTCTCGGATTGGCTAGCTATTACCGGAAGTTTGTTAAAAACTTTTCAAAGATATCTGGTCATTTAACGAAGCTTACAAAGAAGACTCTAAGTTCAAATGGACTCCAGAAAGTGAGGAGGCTTTTGAAGAGCTAAAGTTGAGATTAACAACTGCTCCAGTGCTAACCATCATCGACGGCAACCAAGATTTAAAAGTATGGACTGAGGCTTCCAGAGATGGCCTTGGCGCAGTGTTAATGCAAAGAGGCCAAGTGATTGCTTATGCTAGCCGTCAACTGAAGCCGCACGAGAAAAACTATGTAACTCATGATCTCGAGTTATTGGCCATCGTGTTCGCTTTGAAAATCTGGAGACACTATCTTCTGGGTGAGAGATTTGAACTATTTACAGATCACCAGTCGTTAAAGTATCTATTCACTCAGAAAGACCTGAATCTGAGGCAGCAACGTTGGCTGGAGTTTCTTGCAGCATATGACTTTGAAATTATATACACTCCAGGGAAAGCAAATGTCGTGGCGGATGCATTAAGCCGAAAGAATGAGATGATCGCTAGCTTTATTATCACGACTTCATTGATAGATAAGATATCTTCTCTTCAAAAGGATGATCACTTCATTCAGAAGATCAGAGAGATAATTCAACAAGGCAAACCCTCGAGTTTTCAAGTTGATAATGAGGGGATTCTAAGACTCAAAGGTCGAATCTGTGTCCCTAACATTCCTGAGCTTCGAAAGGAAGTACTGGATGAATGCCATAAGTCAAAACTTAGTATCCATCCGGGGGTAAGCAAAATGTACAATGACATTAAACGCACTTTCTGGTGGAAGTCGATGAAAAGGGACATTTCCTTATATGTTAGCCGATGCCCTACTTGCCAACTAGTCAAGAGCGACCAACAGAAATTGGCTGGATTGTTACAACCACTAGAAGTTCCTGGTTGGAAGTGGGAACATATTTCTATGGATTTCATTGATGGTCTGCCCAGAACCAGAAATGGAAATGACAGTATTTGGGTGATCGTAGATCGCTTCACGAAGACCGCCCATTTCATACCTGTCAGATCAAACAGAACTGCTCAGAGTCTGGCGCATATATACTTCAGGGAAATAGTTAGACTACATGGAGTGCCGCTCAGTATAGTCAGTGATAGAGATACAATATTCACTAGCAAATTCTGGGAAGCATTTCAAGTCGAGCTGGGAACGAAGTTGAACTTAAGCACCGCTTATCATCCTCAGACAGACGGTCAGACTGAGAGGGTGAATCGTATTTTAGAAGATCTATTACGGGCTTGTGTTATAGACTTCGGTGGATCATGGGAAGACCATCTGCATTTGGCTGAATTCTCTTATAACAACAGCTACCAGGCAAGCCTGGCTGAATTCTCTTATAACAAAAGCTACCAGGCAAGCCTGACAATGTCGCCATTCGAAGCATTGTATGGTAGACCATGCAGATCCCCTGCTTGTTGGGTCGAACTAGGTAATAGACTTGTGTTGGGTCCTGATATGATTCGAGAAGCTGCCGACAAAGTCGATTTTATTAAGAAGCGATTACTCGCTGCTCAAAGCCGACAAAAGAGCTATGCCGATAGAAGAAGAAGAGATATATCCTTTGTTGTTGGCGACTGAGTATATTTGAACGTATCGCCGATGAGAGGAGTAATCCGGTTCGGTAAAACTGGAAAATTGGCGCCCAAATTCATTGGTCCGTTTCCTATTCTGGAACGGATCGGAACTCTCGCTTATAAGGTCAAACTGCCTGATTGGTTGCCTGGAGTAAATGATGTATTTCATATATCTCAACTTCGAAAGCACGTTCATGATACAGACTTGATCGTGGAAGAAGTAGCTCAACAGGATATAGAAATTACTCCAGAATTTGCTGTAAGAAGAGACCCGCTAAAGATTATCGGTAAAGAAACCAAAGAGCTGAGGAAGAAGAAGGTTCACTTAGTCAAAGTGCAATGGTGTGGAGATCCGCGAGATTGCACTTGGGAAACTGAGGAGAGCATTCAGAAAGCTTATCCTAGATGCTGAGTAGATATCTCTGATTGACTCCGGTGCAAGGTACATTTACCCTACTTTTGCATCACCATTCAATTCTCTACTCTATTGTTATTTTCTTTTCATGGATGTGCACTTTTAATCCTATAGTCTGAATGATTTTAAAAGAGTATAGAAGTTGATCAGTATATTTTTGAACGGTTAAAACGATTTGATTGTTGGTTGTGTTGTGTGATTGTAGATTTATCAAACCACTTTCGACTTTGTTCCTTTCCGGGGACGAAAAGTTTTAAGTGGGGGAGATTGTAACGACCCAGAAAATCTGAACTAATTTAAAAATTTTAAATTGGCTAAAATAAAGGATTTTAAATATTTAAAATAAATATTTTAAATAATTGAGATGAAAACTGAGTTGAAAACGACAATTGAAAATGAATATAATTAATTATAATTATAAACAAGGCTTGAAAAGGCGCTGCAGTTTCAAAAATTGAATTCAAACTTTGTCGGACTGTACCGGGTGCAAAACAAAACGGATTTTAGCAAAACCAAAAATATTTAAATCTGTTAGTGAATACCTTTCTAACGAATCTGAAAAATTGAATTTTCATAGCGGAAAGCAAAAGTTAGGGCCGAATAAATTTTCAGAACGGTCGCTATGGAATTTATATAGCCCGTGAAATTGGCCATTTTGCATACGACCTCGGAATTCGACGAAACCACTTTTGTTGGATCCGGGATGAGAAGTTATTGCTAGGTTTCAAATTTCATAATTTTTGAAGCTAGTATGTGAGCGTGGCAAAGGAAAATGTGTTTTGGTCAATTATAGTTAAATTGGATCGACCAAAAATGGGCCTTTTTGCAAACGGTCTCAGAATTCGACGAAACTAGTTTTGATGGGACCGTATCATCAAAACATAGCTAGATTTATTTTTCTGGAATTTTTCGAATCAGTTTGTGACCCTTAAAAATTGAAATGTTCGTTCAAATTAAATATTGAATGTTATATATTTTAATTTGAAGGAAAACTGGCCGAAACAGTCGAATGGGCCTACAAAACATATCCCATTGTGTTCGGAATGGGGGTAAAACGCTGGAGACGACAGTCGTTAGGTTTCAATTGGTGGTCGTGTCAGAAAACCCCTATAAAGACCCACCGACCAATCAGAATTTAGGAAAAAAAAATCCTCAGCCCCCCCGATCAACGGCGATAAAGCTTCCCCTCCTTCTCTCCTCCGCCGCCACCGCTACAGGCCACCAGAGCCGCCGCCACCACCTCCAGTCGAAGCGCCTCCCTTTCCCCTTCAAATCCGACCTGGCCCCACCCTCTCTCCCTCCGCCTACCTCGAGAACGAAGCCCGCAAAGTCAACGACTTGGTCACCGTCCTTCTCCGCCGTCTGACCACCGGAATTGCTGCCACCACCACCGATCTGAGCGCCGTTCGTAGCTCTTCGACGCTGCAGCACCCGATCGTCCTTTAGCTTCATGGATTTCGCGATAATTCAAAACCTAGTTTTGAATCAAAAGGAAGGTATCGGCTGTTAATTATTTAACTGATTTCGACAGTTTAAAACCGTTGCAAACTTTGAAAAATCGTATCTTTTTCATTCGTTAACGAAATTCGATGAAACAGGAAACATCTTGACCGTGTGGACGCCTTCTACATTTTAGAAGAGACCGCGTATTTTTCTGAGCCTTCTGCTATTTTTGGTGGAGTGGAACCCAATGTGAGATTTCTGATTTAAAAACAATATGGAAAACGACGATGTATAAATTATATAGTCGATGTATGAGTTATATAAGCGTTGTACACCTTATGTATAAGCGTTGTATAAGTTGTACGTTCGATATATAAGTTGTATATGCATTGTAAAAATTATATATGTGTTGAAATAAAAGTGAATTGCTATATATAAATATATATATATACGCCCCTCGTCCACAAACCATGGACGATATTTATTGATTGTGATTGGTGTGAAAATTGATTGATAGCGAATGGTTGTTTGGGATTGTTTGTGGTTGATATTGATTGATTGTGGTTGAAAAATACCCATTTGCGGTTGAGAAATATTTGGTTGAAACCACATAGGATTAGTTTGTGGAAATGAAATAAATATATACATGCCGCCTGCGAGTGAACTAGATGCATGATCCCCATTGTCAAAAACCGCGAGGTTTTAAGGTAGAGCGAGGAGCTGTACTAGGGACGGTCCCGGTTTTAACTACCCTGCCGTTATGCTGCCGAAATTTTGAATAATATTCATGTGTTTGAATTATTTTCATTTGCTGAAACTATATTTATTCATCGAAATAGAAAACCTTCATGTGTTGAATTGATATTCATTCGTTGATTAGAAATTCATGTGTTGAATGGTATTCGTGTTTTAAATATAAAAATCACATTTTTATCTATATATAGAAACTATAGAAAACCTTCATGTGTTGAATTGATATTCATTCGTTGATTAGAAATTCATGTGTTGAATGGTAGTCGTGTTTTAAATATAAAAATCACATTTTTATCTATATATAGAAACTATAGAAAACCTTCATGTGTTGAATTGATATTCATTCGTTGATTAGAAATTCATGCGTTGAATGGTATTCGTGTTTTAAATATAAAAATCACCTTTTATCAACTACATGGACTATGTAAAATAATCTCGTTTTAAAAGAAATTGTTTTATAAGAAAAATCCTATTTTTATCACCTATATAAACTATATAACATAATAGTGTTTTGAAATGAATTGTTCTACAATAAAAATCCCAATTTTATTATATACATGAATTGTTGAAATATGAAGTGTCAAAAATAGCACTCGTTCAAATAAATATGCATGAGTAGAAATATTCATTAATTAGCTAATGATGTGATTTTTACCTATGCATGCTGTAACATCCCGATATTTTTGACCGTTCAAATCGATAATGATCCTCAATGTCGACATAAACAAATCAAAAATAAGGATAGTTATTGGGATTTATATAAGAAAAAAAGAAGAGAAGAAGAAGAACAAATACAGAATCTTGCAGCGGAAGGACAAAATATAATAAATAACAATTCATGAAGCTGTTAAAACATACATTTTATTATATTTTACAATGATTATCAGAGTAAATTAACATACAACATACCAATGCATTGCAGCGGAATAATAATAATAATACGTCTGTTGAGCTCCATCTTCATCTTCATAATGGAATCTTCAAAGCAATGGAATCTTCGCTAACTGCAGCTCGGTCTGACCCGAGCGTATTGCAAAAAGAAACACAACAAACACTCGGATCAGAACTAAATCATTCTCATATTAGTTAAATCAAATTTCATGTAATAATATGAGTGCAATAACTTAAGAGATGTTACGGGAATTTCCATCTCTTAAGGATCCGTCAAACTAATACTATATAATATAATACGATATTGTAATAATGTCTATGGTTAAATATAACATAATAAAATAATGTAAGCGGGATTACCATTATTACCCTTATACCGTTTATACCGTTGCCGTACAGTTTGCATATAACACACCAGTACGTCGGCGGATAGGGATGCGCCGTGATACGACAACGTTAAATCAAAATCGTAGGGGGCTCGATCAGGATAAATATGACAAGGCATCGAGGCAATACCCATCAGTAGTGATTCTACCAGATTGCTGACCCAGGCCGGTGGTAACGCATAGCCGCAACTACCGCCCACCCCAAACATACCCCCAAAATCAATCAAAGGCGCCAATCAATCACAAGTATATATGTGGAATCGAAGAAGTATGCCTGCTCAGAGTAGCTAACTCAATTAACCTGGGTATGGCTCCTGTTTTAGTCATTTTAATTATGACCCGAAGGTCAAGGCTATCCATCATCATTCTCTTTCTTCAAATCCAGTAATCGCCTCCAAATCCATCCAACACCATTTCTGGAACTCCACCACGTACACAGTTGTTAAAGTGGTTTTCGGTATTGACAGAGAGTATGACAATATCCGATCCCGGTCTCTTTAACAACCAAACGTTTACATTTTTCACACCGGTCAGTTCTTGTACATTTCAAAGGGGTTCATACTTCATATCAAAATATTATATTTTCAAAATCATTCAATATTCAAGATAGAATATTATTCATACTAAAATCTCCATTTAAACCAGTTAAAATATTGAAACAATTCCAACTTTAATAATTTGAATATTAAAATAGTTAACAGTATATTTAAAATAGTTTAGATATATAATTGAAATAGTTTGAAAATAAATAGTTTGAAAATAAATAGTTTGTAATTAAAATAGAATTTATCAAATTTATTAAATATATAGTTAAAAATTTAAGTAATTTATAAAATAAATAGTAAATGTTAAAATGATTTATTTAAAGTAATTTATAAAATAAAATAGTGATAAAGTAAAATAGTTTATAAAGAAAAATAATTATTATTAAAATAGTTTATAAAATGATTTTGAAATACTATTGTTGGAATTAGAATCGTTTCTCTAACATTTTCAATTAAACTTGAAGTCAAATTTCTAAACTTCAATTTAACCAACTCAATTTTTAATAATTCCACCGATTAAAATTCCAATTTACATTCATTTCAATTCGATCAAATTAATTCAATAGTTACATAATCAAGTTCTCATTTTCAATGATTTCAATTTATAACAAATATCAAGTTCACAATTCATATGTAATTCAAACCAATGTTGATTCATAACAAATTTCAAAGGTGGGTGAAACCATTCAATTTCAATAAATTCTATTTACATTTTATTTCACTTTATTTAGCTTCATTTACAATACTAATTTATTCTCCTTTTTTTGTTTATATTTCAAAATTCAAGGTTCAAGTTCAAGGAAAAATAAGTTATAAACATCGCTTATTTTGTCTTTAAAACAATATTTCAAAATTCATGGTTAAAACAAATTTTATTTAACCAACCGGTGTCCGTATATAATTTTCTATCCTATGGCCAAGTGATACTTAAATTTTAATTTTAGTATTTGGGAAGGATATATATCATTTCAATCCAAATCAGGGTCATAGGTATTTATCATTTCAACCTACGTTCTTAATTCATTTTAATGATTAATCCCGGGTTTATTTGATGCCCGTCACATCTGGGGTAAATGGTTGGGATTAATCAATACAAACACTGGTCATATAAAATCAAGATGAATAACAGGTAACTTCACATAAATAAACATTAATATGTAAACATATCAAAAATCAATCCATACATCACATCATTACATTCACACAGTTCATAAATTTACTAGTTATCAGATGTCGGGTGGTTTTAAACTAGCAACTATATCAAATTTTAACTTAACTGAAAAATTCATACTAGCACTCAAATTAAATTAAATTATTGGTGTCAATCAATATAAATATGCAATTATAGCTATCAACATCAAACAATACAATCATATCATAGCATGATATTAATTTAACTAATATTAGAATACTTTAGTCAGGCGTGAGTTGGTTTAATCACTCACCTTGATTTCGAACGAGGTTGAAATCCAATTTTTAGCCCAAAATGAAACGGCGACTTGCAGGCATGATTCAGAATGGATTTTAACTCGATGATCGCTCAATATTATATTTAATTTTATAAGAGGAGAAGGGATTTTCTCAGCAAAACAACATGGAAATTGGATTTGTGGAACAGTTTACGAAACCCTTTTTCATAGGTATAAAAGAAGCAGCACAATTACACTAAAATTCCATTACCTTATATATATTATATATAAAACATACACATCAAAATACTTATACATATATATATATATATATATATTCTTCTAATAATCAACTCTACAATCCAACACCTATCAAATTTTTTCATAAATATTTTCTTTATAAAAAGAAAATAAAATAGAAATTTAACCCGAACTCATGTATACAACAACTATGTACATATTATATAAAGGGAGCGGTTATATGAACACAAAAATTTGACATAAGTCAAAAGGCATAATTTCTCAACCACATGATTAATTTATCTTTATGTCAGGGGTGCGGATCATGGGGTAATCTTATGGTTTAGATTTTATGCCACTCAATTTGTATCAAATCTTTGTATTTAAATAAACTTTCCTTTATATAAATCACACAAACACATAGGCGAAATAAAAAAAACGCACGCCTCAAACAAATATATATATATATATATATATATATATATATAATATAAATTAAACATAAATAAACACAAGAAAAATGAAGTAAGATAAACCCACACAAACTCATAACTTGACCCAATGGGCCAGGGAAATGCAAGCAGTATGGATCTTGATTTTTACCAAAAAAAATTACAAAACTAAACTAAATTTTGACCATCTTAAAAGTAATTTTTGAACAAGTTAAATTCTGAATTTTGGAAAATCATAAGCTGAAAAGTTGTTGCAAATTCTTTTCTCTTCAGTTTAAAAAAAGAAAAACCAATTTCCGATAAAATTTGAAGAAGATATGATCAAAACAGCGACAGACAAATATTTGGATCTGAAATCTGGCTTCAAAAACGCACCTGAAAGATTGGCAGTTTCGGCCAAGAAAAATTCGAAATCTGAAAAAGTATATTGCACAAAAGTTTTAGCTCTTTCAATTTTACACAATTTGAAAAAAAAGTAAAGTCGATTTGGACTCCGTATGAGGAAGTTATGGTCCCTACAAAACAGATCAAAATCTGGCCAAAAAAAAAAAAAAAGAAAATAAAAGGAGAAAAAGGGAGAAGAGATTGATGGATTAGGTGGCTTCTATTTATTTATTTAGTTTGAGAAGTTTCTCCATCAGATTTAGATGAAGATCTTGATTTTAGCCATGGTTGATTGCTAAGAATTTTGGAGAAGAAGAACAAAAAGGAATGGCTGCATGAATGAATAAAATGATGATATAGAGAAAAGAGAAAAAAAAACCACCGTAAATAATCATTCATGGCTTTCTAAATTTTTAACGTTAATTAATAAATGTGTTAATTAATAAATGTGTCCCCGCAAATTGATTTTCACTCATTCAAATTCAAGCCACTATTAATACAAATGAGAATGTAAAGGGATGTATATATCTTTATTTACATGAGAAGGAAGTTACCAAATAAATAACGTCAATTTAATGTGTCCCCGCAAATTAATAAATGTGTCCCCGCAAATTAATTTTTCACCAATTCAAATTCAAGCTAGTATTACTACTAATGAGAATAAAGAAAGATATAGATTTTTTTTTACAAACAAATAAAAGGAACCAATATAAATGTGTTTGCAAATAAATGGAAAACAATTCAAATTTTTAGTTCAAATGACAAACGGTTTTGGCAATATAAAATTAACAACAACAAATACGAATTGAAATTAAGTTAAAGAACAAATAAAATTTTGCTATATTTATATCAAGAACAATAAATACAAATTGAAATAAAATTAAATATATAATTCCATATTGAAATGGAGGGTATAATTACACAAATTAAATATTCATATAAAAATTCAAGAATTAATATAGATAAATAAAATAATAAACCAAAATTTTAAATTAAATCATTAATTAAATACTCTAAAAATTGAGGTTGTTACAATCTCCCCTACTCAAACCTTTTCGTCCCCGAAAAGGGACGAGGTAGAGAAAGTTGTCAGTTTATATATCAAATCATATACTTCTTATTCAACTTGGAAACAATTATTTATACAAAAATTAATATAGGTTTGAAAACTCAAGTTTTCACAAAATTTCCAAGTCATAAATTCACGAAAAAATTCGGCAGAGTCTCCTTTGTAAGGTTAGGCCTGGAAAACAATAATATATAATAATTCCAAATATACATCTCATCTCAATGATGAGGCATCCCAAAATGGGGAAAACAATATAAAACGCCAAAATACGATATATAAATTCGATATACGTACCTTACATTTGCGTTATTAGCGATTTTTTTTCAGCAAGCAAAAGCAAATTTTTATGCGTAAGTAGCTCCAATGCAAGCAAATTGCCTCCAGTACCTACTAATGCTCAACAACATATAAAAGAAATAATATTTATATGTTTACAGTAAACACACATGAATTAGCAAATGCAACAAAACATAAATAAAATATCCAATCAAATATATTCATTCAACCAAGAAAATTTACAGAGTTCTTATTTTTAATGTCGCTATTTTATTTGTATGATTTCATTGTTTACTTCACTTTTAAACAATTCATATTTTCATTTGTTATATTTCATTCACAAGTTCATTTCCAATTTCAATGCTTGGTTTATTATATTTATTACTTATTAATTACCCAAGTCACGAGTTGTTGCCATTTTATTTAAACGACAAAATTATCCAATCAAATATATTCATTTAACCATGCAAATTTTTCTTCACTTTCATTATCGCTTCTTATACTTGTGCATTATTTTATTACTTATTCTTATAACATTCAACTTCTTAGTTAATTGGTAAGTTATTCATGTTATAGAACAGAATTTTATTATTACACAAGTTCAATGGTTACCGTTCGTTTCAATTTATTATCCAATTCTTAAGAATTTTATTTTAATTATAACTCTCTTATATTCATAATATTAAGAAGTTTCAATTCATTACTTATTCAAGATTTCAAGAACTATTTTTTTTTGGTTTTTTTTTTTTTTTTTTTTTTACTATATCGTTTACATAAAACCATACTATAAAAAAATAAAATAAAGTCCAATTCCGTAAAACAAAGTACAAAATATTAAATGTCTCCCTACTTTGACTCTTGAAAATAAACATCGATGATGCGTGCACTCATCACCGAAATCATTTTCAAAGAAAAGAGGGTATACACTTATTTCTTTTTTTTCAATAATTCATTTAAAACAATTTCTACATGAAACACCTTTAAAATATAAATATATTATTCCAAACCATTTGCAAATCAATATTACAAAATCACTCGAAATCAAATTCTCAAATTCATATTTTACTTCTTATTTCACTATCAATAAATTTTCAATATTTGATTTTTCTTAAACCAATCAACAACCAAAGTTTTAATTATTAATTAATCGAGTAATAGATGATGAAAACTTAATATTATCATCACTAAAATCAAAATTCATATAATTTCAAATAATTATATATATGCATAAAATATAATTCAAAACAACATTATGTCCATAAGTCATATTCGAGTGTTTAGAAATCCCTATCGATACATTGGCGTCCCAAGTACCGACCAAAATTCATAAATACTCAACAGAACAAATCAACACAACGCAAAGTCATTTTATATCAAAATTACAAGTACGCTCTCTCATATACACTCAAACTCATTTTAGGGTATTACTACCTTATCTTTAATGAGTTAATCCCAAATAGAGCCAAGGTTTTTGCTGAACCAAAGCTCTGATACCAAATGTAACATCCCGATATTTTTGACCGTTCAAATCGATAATGATCCTCAATGTCGACGTAAACAAATCAAAAATAAGGATAGTTATTGGGATTTATATAAGAAAAAAAGAAGAGAAGAAGAAGAAGAACAAATACAGAATCTCGCAGCGGAAGGACAAAATATAATAAATAAATAACAATTCATGAAGCTGTTAAAACATACATTTTATTATATTTTACAATGATTATCAGAGTATATTAACATACAACATACCAATGCATTGCAGCGGAATAATAATAATAATACGTCTGTTGAGCTCCATCTTCATCTTCATAATGGAATCTTCAAAGCAATGGAATCTTCGCTAACTGCAGCTCGGTCTGACCCGAGCGTATTGCAAAAAGAAACACAACAAACACTCGGATCAGAACTAAATCATTCTCATATTAGTTAAATCAAATTTCATGTAATAATATGAGTGCAATAACTTAAGAGATGTTACGGGAATTTCCATCTCTTAAGGATCCGTCAAACTAATACTATATAATATAATACGATATTGTAATAATGTCTATGGTTAAATATAACATAATAAAATAATGTAAGCGGGATTACCATTATTACCCTTACACCGTTTATACCGTTGCCGTACAGTTTGCATATAACACACCAGTACGTCGGCGGATAGGGATGCGCCGTAATACGACAACGTTAAATCAAAATCGTAGGGGGCTCGATCAGGATAAATATGACAAGGCATCGAGGCAATACCCATCAGTAGTGATTCTACCAGATTGCTGACCCAGGCCGGTGGTAACGCATAGCTGCAACTACCGCCCACCCCAGACATACCCCCAAAATCAATCAAAGGCGCCAATCAATCACAAGTATATATGTGGAATCGAAGAAGTATGCCTGCTCAGAGTAGCTAACTCAATTAACCTGGGTATGGCTCCTGTTTTAGTCATTTTAATTATGACCCGAAGGTCAAGGCTATCCATCATCGTTCTCTTTCTTCAAATCCAGTAATCGCCTCCAAATCCATCCAACACCATTTCTGGAACTCCACCACGTACACAGTTGTTAAAGTGGTTTTCGGTATTGACAGAGTGTATGACAATATCCGATCCCGGTCTCTTTAACAACCAAACGTTTACATTTTTCACATCGGTCAGTTCTTTTACATTTCAAAGGGGTTCATACTTCATATCAAAATATTAGATTTTCAAAATCATTCAATATTCAAGATAGAATATTATTCATACTAAAATCTCCATTTAAACCAGTTAAAATCTTGAAACAATTCCAACTTTAATAATTTGAATATTAAAATAGTTAACAGTATATTTAAAATAGTTTAGATATATAATTGAAATAGTTTGAAAATAAATAGTTTGTAATTAAAATAGAATTTATCAAATTTATTAAATATATAGTTAAAAATTTAAGTAATTTATAAAATAAATAGTAAATGTTAAAATGATTTATTTAAAGTAATTTATAAAATAAAATAGTGATAAAGTAAAATAGTTTATAAAGAAAAATAATTATTATTAAAATAGTTTATAAAATGATTTTGAAATACTATTGTTGGAATTAGAATCGTTTCTCTAACATTTTCAATTAAACTTGAAGTCAAATTTCAAAACTTCAATTCAACCAACTCAATTTTTAATAATTCCACCGATTAAAATTCCAATTTACATTCATTTCAATTCGATCAAATTAATTCAATAGTTACATAATCAAGTTCTCATTTTCAATGATTTCAATTTATAACAAATATCAAGTTCACAATTCATATGTAATTCAAACCAATGTTGATTCATAACAAATTTCAAAGGTGGGTGAAACCATTCAATTTCAATAAATTCTATTTACATTTTATTTCACTTTATTTAGCTTCATTTACAATACTAATTTATTCTCTTTTTTTTTGTTTATATTTCAAAACTCAAGGTTCAAGTTCAAGGAAAAATAAGTTATAAACATCGCTTATTTTGTCTTTAAAACAATATTTCAAAATTCATGGTTAAAACAAATTTTATTTAACCAACCGGTGTCCGTATATAATTTTCTATCCTATGGCCAAGTGATACTTAAATTTTAATTTTAGTATTTGGGAAGGATATATATCATTTCAATCCAAATCAGGGTCATAGGTATTTATCATTTCAACCTACGTTCTTAATTCATTTTAATGATTAATCCCGGGTTTATTTGATGCCCGTCACATCTGGGGTAAATGGTTGGGATTAATCAATACAAACACTGGTCATATAAAATCAAGATGAATAACAGGTAACTTCACATAAATAAACATTAATATGTAAACATATCAAAAATCAATCCATACATCACATCATTACATTCACACAGTTCATAAATTTACTAGTTATCAGATGTCGGGTGGTTTTAAACTAGCAACTATATCAAATTTTAACTTAACTGAAAAATTCATACTAGCACTCAAATTAAATTAAATTATTGGTGTCAATCAATATAAATATGCAATTATAGCTATCAACATCAAACAATACAATCATATCATAGCATGATATTAATTTAACTAATATTAGAATACTTTAGTCAGGCGTGAGTGGGTTTAATCACTCACCTTGATTTCGAACGAGGTTGAAATCCAATTTTTAGCCCAAAATGAAACGGCGACTTGCAGGCATGATTCAGAATGGATTTTAACTCGATGATCGCTCAATATTATATTTAATTTTATAAGAGGAGAAGGGATTTTCTCAGCAAAACAACATGGAAATTGGATTTGTGGAACAGTTTACGAAACCCATTTTCATAGGTATAAAAGAAGCAACACAATTACACTAAAATTCCATTACCTTATATATTATATATAAAACATACACATCAAAATACTTATATATATATATATATTCTTCTAATAATCAACTCTACAATCCAACACCTATCAAATTTTTTCATAAATTTTTTCTTTATAAAAAGAAAATAAAATAGAAATTTAACCCGAACTCATGTATACAACAACTATGTACATATTATATAAAGGGAGCGGTTATATGAACACAAAAATTTGACATAAGTCAAAAGGCATAATTTCTCAACCACATGATTAATTTATCTTTATGTGAGGGGTGCGGATCATGGGGTAATCTTATGGTTTAGATTTTATGCCACTCAATTTGTATCAAATCTTTGTATTTAAATAAACTTTCCTTTATATAAATCACACAAACACATAGGCGAAATAAAAAAAACGCACGCCTCAAACAAATATATATATATATATATATAATATAAATTAAACATAAATAAAAACAAAAAAATGAAGTAAGATAAACCCACACAAATCATAACTTGACCCAATGGGCCAGGGAAATGCAAGCAGTATGGATCTTGATTTTTACCAAAAAAAATTACAAAACTAAACTAAATTTTGACCATCTTAAAAGTAATTTTTGAACAAGTTAAATTCTGAATTTTGGAAAATCATAAGCTGAAAAGTTGTTGCAAATTCTTTTCTCTTCAGTTTAAAAAAAGAAAAACCAATTTCCGATAAAATTTGAAGAAGATATGATCAAAACAGCGACAGACAAATATTTGGATCTGAAATCTGGCTTCAAAAACGCACCTGAAAGATTGGCAGTTTCGGCCAAGAAAAATTCGAAATCTGAAAAAGTATATTGCACAAAAGTTTTAGCTCTTTCAATTTTACACAATTTGAAAAAAAAGTAAAGTCGATTTGGACTCCGTATGAGGAAGTTATGGTCCCTACAAAACAGATCAAAATCTGGCCAAAAAAAAATAGAAAATAAAAGGAGAAAAAGGGAGAAGAGATTGATGGATTAGGTGGCTTCTATTTATTTATTTAGTTTGAGAAGTTTCTCCATCAGATTTAGATGAAGATCTTGATTTTAGCCATGGTTGATTGCTAAGAATTTTGGAGAAGAAGAACAAAAAGGAATGGTTGCATGAATGAATAAAATGATGATATAGAGAAAAGAGAAAAAAAACCACCGTAAATAATCATTCATGGCTTTCTAAATTTTTAACATTAATTAATAAATGTGTTAATTAATAAATGTGTCCCCGCAAATTGATTTTCACTCATTCAAATTCAAGCCACTATTAATACAAATTAGAATGTAAAGGGATGTATATATCTTTATTTACATGAGAAGGAAGTTACCAAATAAATAACGTCAATTTAACGTGTCCCCGCAAATTAATAAATGTGTCCCCGCAAATTAATTTTTCACCAATTCAAATTTAAGCTAGTATTACTACTAATGAGAATAAAGAAAGATATAGATTTTTTTTACAAACAAATAAAAGGAACCAATATAAATGTGTTTGCAAATAAATGGAAAACAATTCAAATTTTTAGTTCAAATGACAAACGGTTTTGGCAATATAAAATTAACAACAACAAATACGAATTGAAATTAAGTTAAAGAACAAATAAAATTTTGCTATATTTATATCAAGAACAATAAATACAAATTGAAATAAAATTAAATATATAATTCCATATTGAAATGGAGGGTATAATTACACAAATTAAATATTCATATAAAAATTCAAGAATTAATATAGATAAATAAAATAATAAACCAAAATTTTAAATTAAATCATTAATTAAATACTCTAAAAATTGAGGTTGTTACACATGCAACATTAGAATGAATGGTGTTTTTAAACCAAATGGAATCAAATATGAAGTTGAATAGAAAACGATAAGTGATAAGAACTGTATATATGTACATGCATATTTATTGAACAGGTTATAGCGAAGGGGCTAGAGAAGAGGAATAAAATTTTGTGCCCGACAAATAGGTACACATTTACTGTTTTGTTTGGGTGATGATTTTATGAGCCTGTTGGCTAGCCGCTTGGCTTTTTCTTTTTCTTTTCGACATGAGACGCCCGTGTGGCTATTTGGGAATTTTCCCAGCCCCTCCCGTAAAAAGGAGGTTATGGCGAAATTTTCCAAAATTTAAAGGCGTTAGTGAAATATTTGAAGTGAAACGATATCGAAATTTTTGAAAGAACTATATTTATATAAATATATAAATATAAATAAAATTAAAACGAAACGAGGCCGTTCATTTCGTATTTTTAAACCGTGATTTCAAACAACTAGTGCGGGAAATCCGACCATTGGATTTTCCCGAAATCGCAACCGTTGGGTTCGCCTTGGAATAATCTTTCCAACGGCACCAACTTTGTAAAAATCCAACGGTTGGATTGTCTGGAATGTTTAATTCAAATCTGAAGAAAAACAGCGCCAGAAACGATTATATTTATATATATATATATATATAAATATAATTATATTTAATTGAATAACGACGCTGCAGTTCGTATTTTGAAATTGAAACTTCAAACGATTGTACCGGGAGATCCGACCGTCGGATTTTCCCGAAACTGGAACCGTTGGATTCGTTTTGAAAAGAACTTTCTAATGATGTAAATTTTGTGAAGATCCAACGGTTAGATTTTCATATATGTGTAAATCAAATCTGAAGAAAAACAGCGCCACGGCCGCGTTATGGCCCGAAGTGTCGTTTTGAATAAATGGGCGATTTTAAAATAAATAAAAATAGCGATAAATTATTATAAAATATCATAAACGATATGGGATGGAAATAAACGGAATTTGCTCGATTTATGTGGTATTTGATGGTTGAATGTGTTTGGTGTGAAAATTACATTAAAGGACAAAATTGGTGTTGTCGAATGATCTAACCATTGAAATAAATTGATTTGAAATTCTAAATATACGTGAATTATTTGAAAAGGCCGAGTTAATTCTCATTTCAAATAATCGACCGACGATTGAAAGTCGAAGATGAAGACGGTGGTCGAAGACCAGAGATCTTCACCTCGTTTGGATGGTAACCGAGGTCCTGATTGGGAGGCATCTCGAAATATGGATAATGAGTGGTGATCGTCCAGACGTACGTGGTGATCGATGGGTTTGCGAGGTATTTAGTGCCTACGGTTTCGTTCAGACCCAGAACGGACTTGTAAATGGATTGTGTGTCTGACATTGGAGTTTATTCTGTGTTGATTGATCTCTGTTAAATATACATCTGTTTGGCGGCGGAGAATTTATTCTTTTGCTTAACGCTCTTCTCTGAGACGCACGAGCTCAGAGGTTGTATATCGATGGACATCAGTCGCATGACATGAATTGCTAGTTTGGCATGCCTAAGTGGCAAATGATCAGGGCTTCTGTTGAAAAGCAAAGTCTTGTGGTGATGATCAAAGCACCGCCTGTGTGGCGTAGCTTTGTGTATAACGTGAAATCGCGAGCCTCACACCCCGGTATGAACCAGAAACGGGAGAAGGACCTCAGGGAGGGCATGCGTTTCTTTCTAGCTAGGGTGGTGTCAGTGACCTACCAGCCTTGACATTTATATACTTTTCACCTATGTGGTTGTTGCTGTTGCGAGGCGCCTCGGTTTGATCGGACGATCCGGGTCCGATGGAGTCATTCGTTGGCTCGTTTACGTCCCAAAGGGCAGGGAAACGTATTGTTCAGGCATTTTAATCCACATCGGTGGACCGGCCCTGTCGCTCCAAGGGCCCACCTGAGTCTGGGTCCTGTGGCTCGGGCTAGAGAGTCACGAATTCGGTAAGGACTATCTTTTGCCTTGGTTCATGACGGAAATCCAATTTCCAAATACGTAACTGTGCGGTTTTGATTGTATATATTTATATGGCGACATGATATATGGTAACCATGCCGTCTATGATTGATAGTTATGATTTGAAATTGTTTTCAAAGCATATAAACACTAACAATAATATCAAATGCCTTTGTTTTATTCGTATCAAGCATATTTTGGCCGTTATAAGGTAAAAACTCTATCCTCCGGTTTGCGTTGCATTGTGTGATGGGAACTGAGTCTTATAATGGCTTCATTTTTATAAAAAGCATTGCGATGTTCAAATGAAAGATTTGTTTTAAAGCACTGGCAATCCAATGGAGTAAACCCGTTCCACGAAAGTGGCGTGGTCCTGTGATTTGCCATATTATATATGTGTTGAGTAGATTTCTCATACCAGTCCCATGACTGACTCGTAGTTTGTTTCACTCTCAAACTCGGGTGCCCCTTTTTCTACACGGGCAGCCTTGTATTCAGGTTTAGTAGGCTTTATCTGGATAGCTGGAGCTGAAGATGGATTCTATCATTTATCTCTTTTTATGCTGTTCAGCTCCTATTGTACATATTTTGTTTGTTTTCCGCTGTAGACATTTATGTATAGCTGAACTGTATTTGTACTAAGTAAGATCCTGTATACTGTGTAACTCTGATGATTACTTTTATCCAGTATATTCTATTGTTCATTATCTGGTGTATTTAACTATTATGTTCTGCTGTTATCTGTTTCCGTGTTATATTCCAAAGATAACCCTTGTCTCCGTCTGAACGGGATTTGGGGTCGTCACACCTTTGGAGTCAATCAGCTCCCAAAATCAAGCTAGACCTAGTAAAGCTCAAAATAAAGCAATCACAACAAACATACATCTATGACTCGATAAGACCAAATTACGACAAATCCTACAAAGGCTTGTCAAACCACCTATCGGGTTTGTCACTACTAAAGGTCTATCGACTACCTCGGGTTCCAATTCCAACCTACCTACCAGGTCACTAGGTACGAAGGAATGGAAAGTCCCAGTATCAAACAAACCCGAACAGAAACATCTTAAATAGGAAGCATACCTCGTTTAACATTTATCTCCTTAGTTCATTTTTCATCTCCTGTTTCCCTATATTCAACATTTCTTATTTTCTAAATTTAGAAAATATATGTTATTACCATTAGACATATTTCCATTTCTTGTTTTCTATATTAGAAAACATTTCTGGTTCTTATTCGGAAAACATTACCAAAACTCCTTCATTGGGCTTAGACAGATGTTTCAAACAAACCATCGCGATGCCAACTCAAACCATTACGCTTATTAACTAAATTCCTTTAACCAACCTTTACTATCGAACCTTAACCATTCCTTAGTTCAAAATGGAGTCAATCAAGTTGGGGTAATACTACCTCTCAGACCTTAACTGAACAACGTTTCTAACCTTGAAATAGACAAAGTTCACCCTTTTAATTCTTTAACACTTCCTTACGTAACTCTCCTTCGAATCATCTCTTATTCGATAATTCTTTCCTTCGAATAAGGTATATTCGATAACTCTATTCAATTTACTCTATTCGATTAACCCTTATCACTTAACTCTATTGGACTAACGCTATTGGATTAACTCTATCGAACTAACGCTATTTATTTACTCGTTTCACTTAACTCCTTTCGAATAAACTATATTCGATAACTCCTTTTACTTTCTATTCAAATAAACTATATTCGATTAACTCATTTGCTTTAACTCTAATCGATTAAACTAACAATGATTAACTCCTTTCGATTAAACTAACATCGATTAACTCTTTCCGATTAAACTAACATCGATTAACTCCTTTTAACTCGATTAAACTAACATCGATTAACTCCTTTCGATTAAACTATTCATCGATTAACTCCTTTTAACTCGATTAAACTAACATTGATTAACTCCTTTTAACTCGATTAAACTATTCATTTATAACGATTTACTTTTAGTAACGGTTCTTCACTTTACAAATGATTTCCTTTTTTAATTCTATTTGTAAATGGTTTTACAAATATCCCTTATTCAATCTCATTTGTAAATAGTTTACAAACATTTCTCTTTCTGATTGATTTGTAAATGGTTTACAAACCTTCCTCATTCTAATCTATTTGCTAATGGTTTTACACTATTTCCTTTTCCTATTTGTAAATGGTTTACAAATATTTCCTTGTATATCTTTATTTATACTACTCTAGTTATTTCCTTTTTCTATTCTATTCGTTTTAACAACATTTTTCCCTTTTATATAACTCTATTCGTTTTATAAACCTTTCCCCTTTTATTTACTTTCGAAATATTTCCTTTTATAAAATATATTGATCTTATAAAATCCCTTTATTTCAATATACATTGAAATAATTCTTTTTACATCCCAGGGTCTTTTATGATATTTAAAATATCGAATAACAAGGATCAATATCATTCCAACACACAAAATCCATAACAGATTATATAACACATCATATATCACAATATATGAAAAACAGTAAAAAAAAAATGTTGAGGAATCCAGTTGGATTCCTCCAACCTATTTCCCTGCATCACAGATGTTAAACAATATAGATAACATCACTTTCAGTTCCATATGATATATTCTGTTAAACATAATCAATATAGAAATTCAACTAACTGACTAGCAATTCAATCAAACAGTCAACACACAGTCAATCAGCCAATATTTAATAGTTCTAAAAATACAACATGAAATTATAAACTATTCAGAGTTAGTGAGATTTACTCACATTGGACGATCATCGTTAATAACGATAACCATCGTTTGATTCAGACGGACAGTGTGGAAATTTCCACTCAGTCAAAAATCCCCTATTGAGTACATACCGAACTGCAGACGTGCAAGTGCAGTACAAATCTTGACACACCAATGATATTGGTGGAGAGTGTTAAAGAAACATTGGGTTCAAAATACATGTCTCTTTTCATTCGTACTCTTTGTCTTCTAAATAGATATCGTATCTCAAACAAAGTACACCTGCAATCGTATTTCATGGCTCTACAACGTATTGCATGTCTCTTTTTTTCCTTCACTTTACTTCACGGTTCCCATCGCAAAACACCTCTTCACGAACACAGCAACTTCCTATCACGTTTTACTTCAACATCCCACTCCTGTATTTTGAGCTCACATTTCCCAGATCCCTCCTCAATAAACTTAACCGCTTCCAGTACATTTTCCACTACCACCGAAACATGTCTTTCCCCAAACAAATACACCGCTGCACTGTTCCTTCTTGTCTCAACGCAGCCCTCCATTAAAACAGTACCCAATTCCACTATTCAACAATCCTCCCGTCATTCACTCCAAAGCCAAATCTTTGAATCCACCTCTTCCTCCTTACCACTGCATGGGAAAACAACATCCCATTACTTACGGTGACTGGCGTGTCCTAAGCTGAGCTGGTGAGTATGGTGTTTGTTTTTAATACTTGGAGTATGGCTTTCTCTTTCATTTTATTTGGTTTCCGAAAAGCAAAAGAAAGTGATAAATGTTTTTGAAATTTATAGGAGTATAAGGATAGTGTACAGAGGGTAGGTAGGTTCTTAGGCTTGAAGGCCGCCACGTAAGTCATTACGAAGTAGTGGCTGTACTAAAACCTAATAGGCAAGGAAAAGAAAAAAATAGATATTTAAGCAAAATGGGACGTAGCGGTTGTTTCTTTCACCCGTTATTCTATTAAAATATGTGAATATATGTATATTTATATTGTGGTGGCACAGATATGCATTATTCAAAGTGAAGATTTTATGAACTGCTATAGACAGAAATACGGATACCGTTGTGATCAGCTCGGTGCCACATTCCCAAAAATATAATAATATCGGTAGGTTGACTCATATTGTGAAACCCCGAAATTTTGATTACAGGGTGCAAAATACTCCAAATAAAAAGTTGCGTATTTAAATAAATTAAAAATTACAGTAAAATTCTAAAAATTAAATTATCGTTATGTCCCAAAAGAACCTTGTCTAAATTTAAACCCAATCTCTAGTTATATCGAATAAACCGTTACGGTCGATAAATGATCCTATAACGACTATTTTAAAATTTGATTTGGATGTATCTCAAAATCTACACGACGAAATCCTGATTTTTCTCTTCCACTAGAAAGATATACTCCACCAGCTCCACACGTTTCTTGTTTCACAGAAATCCGGCTTAAAACGAATCATGTACATTCAGTTGAAGTTCAAATCACCAAATTACGAACTGCAGCGCCATTTGGAGCTCGATTTTAATTATATTGTAAATTCTACGTTCAACTTCGTTTATATAATATATTCGTTATTCAAATTCAATTCCAAGCTAAATTAAATATCACAGATGATCCAGTTCACACCATATCGCCATTTCAGCCAATTCGATTATTGCAGAATTAAATATATTATTTAATTTATTATTTTAATTAAATATTCACTATTATTTAATTCCATGACCATTTAATTCACTATATCACTATTTATATAATTAAATAAATTAATTATAATACCCTCTGCGAATGCAAGTCATTACACCACAGCTAAAGCATTCGCCATCTTTCTTATTTTTCTTATTCTGACCATCCATGGTTTGGTCTTGTTTCCTCTTATTCTGGGAATTATTCTTGCCTCCACCGCCTGCTGGTAGCTTTGGCTCCTCTGTAGATGCAATAGCAACCTCAGTCTTTGGCTTTGGGTAAAGACTCTTTGACCTTAATGCCTTTCCTACAATCGACTCAAACGTCTCATCGATGTGGTTTATAAGTGTTTTCCCCAAGTACCCATCTAAACCAGTTATGAACTTCTCGTTCCTCTTTTCTGTAGTATCTATAAGGGATAATCCGTATTTCGATAAAGTATCGAACTCAGCAATATACTCCGAGACTGCCCTACCATTCTTCTTAAGCTCCAAGAACTTCCTAAACAATTCTGACTTCTGAGCAGTTGGAATAAACTTATCACTGAAACGAGTTCTAAACAGGTCCCAAGTGACTTAATCCTGCGGAGTAGCTGCCTTAATAGCATTCCACCAATTCATTGCCCATCCTTGCAGCTGACGGGATGTTAGCCTTCTCTTCATCGCATCCTCGACACCCAAGTCTTCGAAGATATGCTCACAGCTATCCAACCAATCTTGAACATCCGTAGCCGATTCCGTTCCATGGAACGGCTACCCACCAAGACTAGCATAATCCTTATTCAGCTTGGCAAAATCGGCCCTAGGTGCCTGCACTACTGGACAACCACCATTACCAGCATTGAGAGCTGCCCTCTGCACATCCCAAAGCATCTCTCTCATGAGGTCAGTAAACATCGTCCTCATGTCAGCAGCATTCCCATTATTGGCTCCTCTATTGGCACCTCTTGCGTATCGACTCATCGTTCAATCTATAAAGAGAAAACGATTAACCATCTCCGTAGTGGTGCTAGTGCAGTGCGACTTCATCCTTAGCTATACTGATAGTATATATATAGCTTTTGAAAACCAAAATAATCACAAATACATGCTCTCATATACGTATACTATCTCTCCCTAATGACTTCCCAAGGTTAACTATGCAAGCTAGAGCTCTGATACCAAGTGTGACGGCCCGGCCCGCACCAGCCGGCATTTCCTCCGAAAGTGCGTTGTACATATGCCCAACTAGCACAGAACGATCGCCAAAGAAAGGAAAGAAGAGAATGAACTAATCAAAAACCTGTAGAATGTCTCACAACGTAAGGAACAAAATATAATAATAATGTACTTGACATAAAACAGGCGAGACAGTGCATAAGCTGATAACTAAAACCAACAACAACATCAGAGCAGCGGAAATCTAAATACAGCTTATTACAACTTTCCAAATTATTGTCTCTAAACAAAAGAAAGAAAGATACACTACTAATGCCCAAAGTTGTGACCGCAGCAACACAGGGGAAATATCTATATATGTATCATACGTGGAAGCCTCCTACTCGTCTCCGGTACAACTACTCGTGCATCACCAGCTAACCTGTCTCTAGTCTGCTCATGAGAGCACCCAGAGTAATTAGAAGAGATATAAAACTCTGGGTTAGACAAAAAGTCTGGTATGAGCGATAAGTAGCTAAACAGAACAATAACAGGTATACTAAACCATACCTGAACCTGGACCTGCAACCAAAGAGTTAGCACTACATACCGTACAATACTCAAAGGTGCCACTAACATAGGTGTAAAGAAATATGGGGTGGGGGTGTGCATGTCATGGTGATGGCAAACAATCAAACATAGCAACCATCCTCACATCTCTCACTGAGTGCGTAAAGCATACAATATCCACTATTTGGTCACCTAATCCTTTGGGCCCTGACGGAGTCCAACCCCATACAACTATCACTACAAGTCCACTATCCGTATCTCAGTGGTGAACCAAAGTTATGAATACCGACAACCCCTTTGCACACGTCCTGCAGCAACGCCCAACTCCAGAAGTGGACTCGTTGGTTCCCTTCTGGATCCTGAGTACTACTTCCTATTTAGACTTCCTTTGCATCTCGGGTTTTGGTCGAATTGGAATTAGTCTTCAAAAGAGTCGTCACGATGAGGTAAAAGTATACATTTGGTTTGGTTCGGTAGTCCCGACCCGGTTCGGTTCGGTGGTCCGGGCTCATGCCTTGATCACTGCTCCATTCCTCCTTGGTTCGGTGCTTTAGCTCTGGTTCGGTTCGGATGCCCTATGCCTGGTTCGGTGGTTGCTCCATCCTAGATGTCCCGATCCGATACGATGCTTCGCTCCAACTCCAGCTCCAAGCTTGGTCCTCCGATCCGATCCCGCTCACTGGCTTTGGTTCGATCAGATCCCTACGCCCTTGCTTCCGATCCGATCCCCTGTTGGTCTCTCCGATCCGATCCCTGCCCAACTCCAACTCTAAGCATATGGCCTTCCTTCTCGCCAAGCCCCTTATGCTAAGTTCCAATCCGAATCAAGTCCACTTGCCCGGTCCTCCTATCCGATCCAAGCCCAGTAATCCGATCCGATCCTGTTTGAAACCCTGCACATTTCCTGCAACTTTCCAACGACTGTTTTACGCCATTCGACAGCGTTTTCGACCAATATATCACTTCTAGACAATCACAAAGCATACCATACAGTCATAGCAACATGTATAATCATTCACAAACACCAAAACAATAATTTGATAAGGTTAAACGGATCAAACATAGCCAAAATATCATATTTTCCCTTAAGCATGTTTAAGCAAAACTAATGATATGATTAGCAAAACTTCACCCAATCAAACCAAATTTCTAACAGAGGTCTAAAACATTTTTCCGAAATTTATAAATATTTTTCCAGATTTTTAACATGTATGAATTCGCTAATTATCACTAATTACCTTTAATTAACCATAATTAGTGAGGAACTATGCAAATCACTCACCTTGGCCACAAATGAACTTTAGATCTGAAATAATCTACTGTTATGGCGTTGTTCCCAATGCAACACAGCAGCTCTAACCTTGCTTTGGCGCTATTCTGCCTTAATTTGATGTAGTTTAAGCCAAAACTTGATTAAGAAGTGATTAGAGGTGTTTTTAGATGTTGGAGGCCATTGTTAGGTTGAAGAGAGGGTTTGTGGTGGCTGGAAAATGAGTGAAAACCGAAATCCTAACCCTAGCAGCCCTTAAATACCTCTAATCCCGAAATCCCCCATTGGGCCTAGCTGTTAATTACCCGGTTATGCCCAATTAAGTTGTTTTTCACCATTTGGAACTTGTTTCAGCCGTATCTCCCAAACGATTAGTCCGTTTGGCTAATGTGACCACTCTACGGAATTGTAAACCATCATCCGGAGCCAATGGAAGTGGTTTCAGGTCAAAATTCCTTTCCAATAAAAAGTTATGGCCAAAACAGTATCGGCTAGGGGCAAAACGGTCATTTAAAAATCGGCAAAAATCATGAACATAGGAAATGACCCCAATAGTCGTCTTCCAAAGTTATATGACCATACGACTTCGTATATGAAAGAAAGAAATATCCTACGATCCTGCGATGCGTAGGATGCTGGTCATTACATTGCATACTTCAGGGAAGGCCAATGTTGTAGCTGATGCGCTCAGCAGGAAGAATGCCATTATCGCTATCTCATTATTACGCCTTCATTGATCGATAAGATCTCTGTTCTTCAGAAAGACGATAAGTTTAATCAGATGATCAGCGAACGAGTACAAAAGGCGAAGTTTCAAGCTTCCAAATCAATAGCAAGGGAACTCTTAGATTGCAAGGGTGAATCTATGTTCCAGATATTCCCGAGCTCAAAAGAGAGGTAATAGATGAATGTCACAAATCTAAACTTAGTATCCATCCAGGAGTAAGTAAGATGTATCACGATCTTAAGTGCACATTCTGATGGAAGACAATGAAAAGAGACATTTCTATATATGTTAGCAGGTGTTCTACTTGCCAATAGGTCAAAAGCGATCAGCAGAAACTCGCAGGATTGTTGCAACCATTATAGGTTCCAGATTGGAAGTGGGATCAAATTTTCATGGATTTCATTGATGGTTTACCCAGAATCAAGAAAGGCAATGACAGTATATGTGTGATCATAGATCGTTTCATGAAGACTGTCCATTTTATTCTTGTTAGATCAACTAGAACAATTCAGAGTCTGGTACAAACATGTTTTAAAGAAATCGTTAGACTGCATGGAGTGCCTAGCAGTATTGTTAGTGATAGAGATCTGATTTTTGCTGGTAAGTTCTGGGAAGCATTTCTGGAAGAGTTGGGAGCAAAGCTGAATCTTAACACCGCATATCATCCTCAGACAGATGACCAAACTGAGAGGGTGAATCGTATATTAGAAGATTTGTTACGGGCATATAGTCTTGATTTTGTTGGATCTTGGGAAGATCACCTACATTTGACAGAGTTCTCATATAAAAACAGCTATCAAGCGAGCTTGAAAATGTCACCATTCAAAGCATTGTATGGTAGACCATGTATATCTCCTGCATGTTTGGTAGAACTAGGAAATACACTGGTGTTAGGTCCTAATATGGTTCAAGAAGCTTCAGATAAAATTGATTTCATCAAGAAGCGAATCTATGCAGCTCAAAGCGAACAGAAGAGTTATGCAGATTCTATAAGAAGAGATTTGGCCTTTTTTGTTGGTGATTATGTGTATTTAAGAGTTTCTCCGATGAGAGAAGTGGTCCGATTCGGAAAGGCAGGGAAGTTGGCACCTAGATATATTGGTCCGTTTCCTATACTCCAAAGAATCGGAACTCTTGCTTACAGGCACTGCAAGAAAATATGATATTGCATTATGTTATAGCCTTATATTAAAGAGCTATAGCAAAATAATTAAAGAAAAGAAAATAACAAATAAATTGCGCTATGTAAATAAAATAAAGAAATAACATATAAATTATGTTACTTATAAATATATTACGCTATATTAGTGGTTCCTATGAAGAAGGAGGGAGTGAAAAGAAAGTGAAAACAAAAAGCCGCGTAAATAAAAATTTACAATATCACTTCCGTTGTACCAAACATCTCCTCAAAACCCTAGGATTTTCAATTCGCTTGCAAAAATCCAGGGACACCAGTAAATCGACCATCTATAATAGAGTAGTGACAACGTAGATTTCTCTATCATCCTGTAACCATCGTCGATTGGGTACACTGGAGAATCGATCGTCTCACTTCAGCATCCTGTAATTTGACCATGGTCGATTCAGTCAATCGTAAGTCTCCGTTGCCTTACTGATTCACTCTAGATTTATCCTAATCAAATATAGGATCATCTAAAATAGGTAATATTTTTGATCTTATTATAACACTGTTCATAATCTAAAAGCTCAAAAAAAAAATATGATGTAAGGAATGCCTTTTTAAAGATGAGTTTCTATTTATAGATTTCCATAATCGTAACCATGATGTAAACATTTACCGTTGTGTTCACAATGTTCGTTTAAAGTTGAAATCAAAACAATTAGAAATTGGAATTAGAGTAGTGAACAATGATCTGGGCTCTTAAATTGTTACCGTGGGGGTTTTATTTTCCAATTTTAAAATATTTTCAAGATTTTGTATGGAATTTTGGGCATAGAAAAATTGTTATCTGCCCTGTGTGTACCCACAAATAGTAGGAATAACTCTTCAATTGTGTCTAGGTTCAAGAGCATGAAAATTGGTAAGAGTTACACTTCTTAGAGTACAAGTTCAAAGGTCTGTATTATCTATCAATCTATAATTTGGCTTTCGTACTTTGTTAATTGGTCAGTAGACTTGATCCACAATTTTTTCTAATGTTGCTAGGTACTAATGAGTTTGTACAGTCAAATTTTGGTATCCTTTCTTTTTCAGAGCTAGCAACAAAAGAATATTGTTTGAAGCTGTTTGATCTATCATATGTTCCCATCTGTGAACTATAGAGGTCTGAGTTTTGGTTATCGAGGTAAAGTACTCCTTGCATTTGAAGAAAACGGGTTATCAAAACTTGAAGTTAGATTCGACAAACAGATTTGTGATGGCAACGATCTTGGCGGGTTATGTGAAAAAAATCATGGTTTCTTTTGCAATGCTAATTCACTTCGACTTGAACCTTTTGTGTATGAAAACTCTGATATGTATGTCATTACAGGGTTAATAGAGGTTCTCCATAAAGAATTAAAATCTGGGCCGAATACAGTATTTATCAAAGATATCGAAAAATCTTTTGCTGATTGCTGGTATAAACAGAACGTTCTCACTTTTATTTATAATATGATATCTGAATAGTTATTCAATATGTTTAGGCTAAATTATGGTTTATGAAATTGATGTTGAAACTGAATATGATTAGAGCGTGATTACTGATTGTCAGAGAATTAGACTTGTTTAAGATTAATAAAGTATGGTTTAAAACTGTGTTTTAATACCCTTAAATGTTGCTTTGGCTCTTCCCAATGGTTTTTTATTTCTCTGCAATGTATATCTCATGTTCTTCATGCACAACATGCTAGCACATGTCTCTTTCTACAAGAATTCACTTATCATCTCCCAACTCCATCGTCCTGACCAAAAAGGCCATGCTCTTAATTTGATTTTTTTAATAATATTCTCTATTGACTATAGTTACAGTAAAATTCACAATAATGATCACTATGGTTCAGTTGAATAAATCAAAACTATTTTGTGTTCTTCATAATTTGCAATTCATATATGCCATATTTTTTCTCACATAGTTAAGTTCAGCTTATTTTTTTATTATAAGAAACGTACACATGAAGCATTCAAACATTTGTCCTTGCATATGCGAGTAGTCTTTCAAGATGGTTAGACACTCGTTATCTTTAAAGAAAAAATTGTTGTACCTACAGCTTTAGGGAGCTTCAAACTTTGGATTTTTCTCGGATGCAGTCAAACATATTATTATTTAACAATTTTTGAAATTATAATTTGGTAAAATTTGGAATGGTATTACGCGGAGTTGAATTGTATGTCTGACCTAAGTTGATTTGGGAGCAACATGAAAGCGTCTCTTTCTTTTTTACGATAGTAAAGTTTATAATTATTGGATATATATATATATATATTATATATATATATATGTGTGTGTGTGTGTGTGTGTGTTATTTTCTTCTAGCTTGTTGATAGCATGGATACTTGGAAGAGTTTGGCACTTCAAAACATGTTATGTTAGTCTCCAGTTGCTAAATAGGGCTGCTGTTATTTGTAGCAATAAACTAGAAAAAAACAAGCAACACCTATTATATGCTGCAGCGCCACTGCTAAAATTAATAATTTAGCAGGTGCACACTTATGCCTTATTGCCAGAGAACTAGTTTAAGATTTAGCATTTCACGAAATCAATGTATTCAGATTTTTCACAAGCACCGTTATGGTTAAAAAAATCCAGTGGTTTAAAACTTCAAATGTATGCGCGAGATACTATTTTATGATTGCAACAACTAGACTGACCATAACAAGTCTTTTGTTCCTGTTTAGGTAATATACATTTATATATATCTATACTATATTCTTAGAAGCGAGTTTCATTTACTACATTCTGCTTTATCCTCGCGTTATTTCATCAGCTGAAACGTCACTTTCTTCTAATAAAATAATTCTCTTTTGTCAGACGAAGTGAGTATCACGTTCTTTCTTTCTTTAGCACATTTTACCCTTATTGTTTGGCGAAAAATGTAGTTAAAATTTGCTATGTTTTCATCTTCTTCAATTATCTCGAGCCTAGCTTAAATATATTCATTCCCCTTCCATTGTTAACCCACAAATTTAGTTTCAAAAAAACTATAATCTAAATTCCTTGATGTGATCTTTCAGCCTATCCCAGTGATTAAAGTTCCCTGATTGATGAGGTACCTGTATGTGGATTAGGGCTGCACAAAGTATGGGTTGGGTCGGATTAGACTGTATACTTCATCCGACCCACATTGGTATGGGTTTAAGGTAGTTCAACCCTATCCGACCATATATGAGGTTGGATATGGATTGGGTCAAAGTATGGGTTGCGTTGTCTTTAGTAGGGTTGCTTGGATATAATAGAAAATTGAAAATATAAGGGATTTTTTTTTAAAATGTATATTAAAATATTCAACATAATATATAAGATTTTATCCTGCATGATGCATTTAAAATAACTGATTCATTATGAGACATATTTTATTAAAATTTCATTATAAAACACATCATATAAAACTAATTTACTACATAGTAGAACGAGTGTATCATTTTAAAATACGTTAAAATGCTCTTTAGATTATTTTTTAAAAATTCTATTTAGTTTGGATTGACACAAAATATGCTTTTTTGTATATTTACAATAGAATACATAAACTTTATTATATGATTATACTATTCTAATTTTTTAAGTGGGCTAATATTAAATTAGTTTTTTAATATAGGGTTGGGTTGGGTTAAAATAATTTGGATGAACAAAATATTAAACCCGACCCGTATATAGTATGGGTTACAAATTGTAACCAACATCCGACCCAAACTAGTATGGGTTGGGTTGGGTTTATGTGGATTGGTTCGGGTTGGTGGGTTGGGTCAGATTGGATATGGGTTATGTGCAGCCCTAAATTGGATCATTCATTCTGTCTTATTTGAAGTGAGATTCGAGCATTAAAGTTACGTTTTTTTACTTCTAATCTACAAACTTTAATGTCAGTTTTGTTTTTATTTTGGATTAGCGATTGATTACTCAATGTGATACCATGATATTTAATTTAGTTTACTAATGTGGTTCTATGACTTTCAATTTTCATTGTATTTTGCTTTTCCAAAATCAAAGTTGCAAGCTTTTCTTTGATTTTTGACCTGATGAAGCAACACATCTTGGTGAAAGAAATACTCATTGCTCTTGACATATAATACAAAAGCAGTAAGTTGTTTTCTCAATCTTCATCGATCTTACAACTATGCTTTTAACGAATAAAGGTATGGAGTGTGATGCAAATATTTTTTAATTCGTATTTTCATGAAATTGCTGTCGTTTACTTCAAAAGTGCAAGATGTGCTAACATGAGCGGTGCAAGAAAGGCCAATAGATATCAATGGTTGCTTTCTTTGTACCTATTGCTGCCAGTGTACAACAGGTATATGCCTAGACAAAATTATGTGCTTGAATCTTTTGTCTTTATTTCACATATATTTAGGCCTGTCAATCTATGTAAAAAAAACCAATGCTTGATAACGTTAAATGTTATTAGGAACAAGTGCCATCGATTAAAATTTTAATACTGTAGGTCGGCTGATTATAATATGCAACACATCTCAATTTCTATAATAATTTTTACTGTGTTGGCAATTCAGAACTTCAAAGATTATGGTCATGAATAGTAGGATTACTAGTTCTTAACAAATACATGGAATAATTTTCTATGCTTTGATTGAAATAGTATGGGAGTTACCCTAACTTCTTGGAATATTAATTCCAAATTTCTATCCTAAAACCATATGTTAATTGCTAACAAGAATTCATATACATTGTAGAATTATATAGTTCTATTTTTTTTAAGTAATTACTTGAAATGCCTGTAACAATAATAATGGGTACATCCAAAGTTTAAACCTAGTATTAGAAAATATTAGTATCCTTGGACAATTCAGCATTGCTCTTAAATCATTTCAGTTTTTTTAATATTCTTCGTAACTTCTTTAGCATCTTCAGGATTACCATCCCTATAAATGTTACTTATATTCAATCGACGTCCTTATATGGGACTATATATACATGAACTATTATATTTATATCTTTGGTTGATACATATAAACTTAAGTAGAAGAATATTAGAAGAAAATATTTATCATTTCTACTAAAATTAAATTATTTATTAAGCTAAAAATGATGGCTATTGCAGCACCATATTTTCTTTCCAACTATTTTCATATAATGTAGAATGTAAGAGAAAGATGATGTAGCTCAACTTCCTCAATTCTTTCATCCGAGTCGTCAACATATATTTGTTAGATTGGTTTATGATAGGTTTGATAATAAATTTTACATTTTGTGATGTTTATTATCAATAGAATGGCAGAAGGATTGCTTACGCCACTAATTTTTACAATGTGCTAGATGATGAATTAATATTTCTTTTTTATTTTAGCAGATAAAATATGATTTAAGAACTTTACTTATGAAATTATTATCTAAGCATGTTTTGGGTAAGGAGAATAATATGATTTTAATTTTTTGGCCTGCTTGGTGCTAGAATGATTTTAACTTCACTGCGGAATTGAGTATTTTACCTCATAGAGCGTGAAAATTGGACATCTATTTTCAGAATCCATTGGTTAGATACTAATTCATTAGATATATATATTATGAAATACTAAGATGTTTATTGGTAAAGTGGATGCTTTTAATAATTGTGAAAGTAGTAGAATGCAGGATATAAATTTCAAGTTAGAGAAGGAAAAGAAAAGTGTACAAGGTATGATTTAGTTGCATTGGACCAATGTTCTTTGTTGTCAAGCATGTGTTGTTTGTAAAGCAATTCAAGCTACAAACTGCAATGTGGACCAACAAGACTAAGGTAAATCTTAGGCTTATCAGCCGTCTTTGGCAAGTTAATTAACATCCAATTTCATCTACATGTGCATATGCATCAATTTCCTAGCTCTAAAAAACATTAGTGTTATTATACATGTAGGCTGCTATGCAAGAATACGTAAAGTGCAAAAGGTTAAGGAGTCAGAGGGTTGCTCAAACAAAACAAAGGCACAAAAGCTATGATGTTTGGTATTTTTTTATAAATAAAAAACGCACAATAGTTTTAATGAACCAATAACATGCCAGTAATATATGCTGGTGTAATATTTAATCCAGTTTGGCTTAGTTGTTGAGTTTCTACAACAAATTCACAGCTTTTCTTTTCATTCTAATATAAACATTGATTGAGTTAGCTTTAGATTCTACTAGTAGTATAAATTAATGGAAACTAACATTGCTGCAATCCATTTGGTTATATATTAAAAGAATTTTGTGTAGTGTCTATTTTATAACATTTTTCTGTGTATTACCACGAAGTAATACTTATTCCTTTTCACAAGTGGATAAGTTTTCGGTTGACCGTTATGTTTAAAATTTTAAGTAACTACAACAACGCCAGGAGAGTAATATACATTTTTTAACCATTATATTCATTTTGATTTTGGCTTTATGGTAAGGATATTTGATATATGTTTCTCTACATTTAAAACGTTTATTCAAATATTTAGAATTTGCAACTTCCATCTTGCATTTTCCTTCAGCTCCTGACCGTCATCTCTCGCTCTTAAGCAAAGCGTCTAAGTCGAATCAGCCGGCCTTCGTTTTAGGTGATTTAAGAACCTTTATTTTCATTTATTTCTTCTAATTGTTTAATTTATTGAACCCTGAATGCAATTATAGGATTTCATTCAACTGCCTTTACCTTTAACTTTGCAATTTAAATATTATTTGGTTGATGCTTCCTTCCCTTAAATCAAACACATTTCACGATTTACTTCCATTGATTGATTTTTCTCTATGTCGTGTCATTTTAAC
Organism: Allium sativum; assembly: GCA_030737875.1. Lineage (NCBI taxonomy): Eukaryota > Viridiplantae > Streptophyta > Magnoliopsida > Asparagales > Amaryllidaceae > Allium > Allium sativum. The sequence goes on along the minus strand of CM060922.1, from coordinate 899,999,020 downwards.
ATTGTTAATGTATTACAAATATATAAATTTTATAGCTAAATTTGTTCTCTGTCATATCTTACCATAGGTTAATGTATGTCATGGTATACATAATTTTAGTCTTTTTTTATTTATAATAATTTGATTTGTTTCATAAATTCTGGATATTCCACTTTAAAATTTTGTCTTTAGATTTCTATAACGACCTATAATCCTAAGTTAATTATGTCAAGAGATATATGAATTTGTTGATAAAAGGTAATTAATTTAAAAAAGGTAAGATTATATGGATTTGTTGATAAGCTAATTTTTTGAGGTCAAGAGATATTCTTTTACTTTTATTTTTGTAAATAAAGGTCCGTTTGGCAACTCAAAGCAAAAGCGCTAATGCTAATTTGAAATGTACTTATGCTTTAATTAAGTCAAAAAGTTTGTTTGGTAATAAATTATAAGTCACATAAACAAAAAGCTTGTATGGATAGAAATACTTTCATTCATATTACTTTTAACTCTTACATTTAAATCTTGAAAAATAGTGTAAAATAATTAACTGTTTAAAAGTATATATTACAACGGTTAACTAAAATCACAAAACTCACAAAATATTAATCACAAGATGTACGAAAATTAAATCAAACTTCATGAAACAAATACTTGCAAATTATTAATATAAATAAAGCAACTAATGTCCATTTTAATTATAAATCAAAACTATGAACAATACAACAAACCATACAATAAATGCATGTCAATCTTTTACATAGATGCCAAGCCTTATAATAAAAATATTGAAGAGGCGATATAATTCATAAAAGCATGCAAAATCTAAAATGACAAAAGATAAATTGTCGTCATGCTTCTACGAATTGGGACTATTTGTTGCTAAAATTTTGTCTCCTCGTGTTAAATCAACACTATCAGAGCTTCGAATAAATTCAAGATTGTTTTCTTTGGAATATGAATTTCTCCGCCTCCTTTTTATCCTCTCCCCTAAAGATAAAAGGCATCAGTAAGCAGATGCAGAGGAACTTCTAGTCTACAGATTGTGATATCAGCCTAAAATGCACTGGGTATAACTTAATTTAATTACTATAATGATTTGTTGTTTTCTACAGATTATCTTCTCCATAATCACTTGAACCTGTGACAGTTTTAGTTTATCCCCTACAAAGGCTTAGGTATGAAATACAAGTTGCATGCACTGAGATATTTCACAGTTAGAGGTGAACTTTACCTTTCAATAACTCGAATTAAGTTTGATTTGTAAAGCATTTTGCACTGCACTGCCTAGGTAGACAGGCAATCCATTTTAGATGGAGGCACAATCTTTGTTTATGTAGATACTATAGAAGTAAGGGAATCAATGATTGTTCCTCCATAAGCCCATGAAGCAGCAACTATGAGTGCTAAGGCTATATCAATTAAAGCGTAACACCCCGAATTTTCTGAGAATATTAAAATTAATAAATTCAAGAACACTTAATTTTTAAAAGAAGAATTAAGTGAAATGGTTTGCGTTATTACGTTTGTCTCAAAATTTTGGTTAAGATAGACATTTGGTTTACATAAAACGAATACCTTATGAAGAAGTTATTAAGCCTTGAAGTTTGTATGCATATGAGAAAAATATATATATGAGAGGAAACCAAAGCTCTCATTTTCTGTTGAGTAGCAGTTCGGGTAAGTCTTGAATGAGCCCCTATAAAGGTTGATGCAAATAAACGAATTTTTGTTCGACGTCTCCAAGCTATATATCCTCGTCTAACTCTGGTCATTGAATCAAATTAAACTTTAATGAATAACTAATTGATTTCTTTTCTTTCAGTCATTCTCTTATCCCCCTAGTTAATTAATACCAAAACAGATTATTCCGATATATAAAATATAAATTCCAATGGCTTTTGCTACTATGAACTTCCCAACCACGATTTTTTATTCTTTCCGGGTATTTTACCCGGAAAGAATAAATTCTAGCGATAAAAAAAAATAGTGGGTTCCATCGTTTCTATGGTTACTTCGTAAACGGTGAGGTCCTCTCTATACACCGGAGCTTTTTCTTTCATTTAACCAAATGTTATTGTGTACTTGTATAGTTCACACTCCTTAGTTTAGCTCTACCAATCAGTAATAGTTCTTTTCACAAAAGGGTTATCCATACAGTGACGGCATTTAATTACGAAAGTTGGCTAGGCAGGTGACCTTGTTAGTCCGTTCTTTCAAGAATAGGAACATAACCTTTTTGCTTCTTATAGTACTCTTTCCTCCGCTTAATAGATAACTATTTGCTACCAATGGGGAATTACTTCTCATCTCAAACTGAGGTGATTGGATTTGCACCAATGGAAACTATAAATTTCATACACAAAAATATAGGTAGACGATGAATCTTTAGCTTTATAGATAGTAAGTTTTTCCATCCTATCTATCTTTATTCCTTGGTACTGGTGATTGGTACTTGAAAAATTGCTGTATTTATTTTGTTTGAACTCATGATTTAAACGAGTCGCACATACACCCGAGTACATGTTCCCCGTCGTTGAGGGCATCCCCTAAGTGCGGGGGATTTCTTGATATTTCGTATTGGCTGTCTTGTGTTTCTAATAAGTTGTTTAATTGTCGGCATATCATACATATATATATTAAAATAGGTTGGTTTAGATCGATCTTAACCTGATTTTTTGATGATTATGAATTATTTACATTCAATATCAAATCACGGAAAAATAGAATTATGGAGGGAATCATATATTTAGGTGAAATCCCCAATAGTTTCATTTTCGACCGCTACAAGATCAACAATGCCATGAGCTTGGACTTCTGTTGCTGACATAAAAACATCTCTCTCCATGTCTTCGGATATAACCCATAAAGGGTTACCTGTTCTTTGTACATAAACCTTTGTGAGGGTTTCGCGAAGTCTGAGTAGTTCTTCCGCTTCCAAGATAAATTCCCCTGCTTGTGCCTCATAAAAAGAACTAGCAGGTTGGTGAATCATAACCCTGATAATATTGATCTAACATCATGCATGAACGGTTCTTCTATCTTGAAAAATTGGATTAAAGTAAGGACTAAAAAAACAAGAAAAAAATAGAATTGAACGACGGACTGTACAGGCACCTTTTGTGCATTGCATACGGCTCTGCAATGGAATTTCCTTTTCCCCTTTCTATTTTATCGAAGGAAAAAAAAGAATCCATCCGATCTAGATTGTTGAATGATCCATTTACCACCCTTCCTTTCATTCATATTGGAATGTAAAACAAAAATACTATGATGGTTCTGTTGCTTTCTATATTTATCTCGTCTGTGATTTAGCAATCCCAAAGTTTCTTTTTTTTTCGTACTCTTTTCTTCGTAAGAGAAATATCAGAAAAAGGCTTCTGGTGTGGAAGAAAATGGTTTGTGACGCTGAAATGCACTCCCGACATAGAAGATCAAGTCGGAAATAACCTTTTTTCATACTACTATCTCGATAGAAAATATCGTGTTAGAAAAAACAATAATAGTTTGTTCATCTCGAACTCGAAGTGCCATGCTATTATTACCTATTATTCATATTCAATATGGTGAAGGCACAGTTTTTTTTTAATAAAAACTCATTGGCGCCAAGCATGGGGGAATGCTAGACGTTTGGTAATTTCCCCTGCGACTAGAATGTAGGATCCTATTGAAGCGGCTAATCACATGCATATTGTATGTACATCGGGCGAAAAAAATTGCATAGTATCATAAATAGCGACTCCTGGTATTACCCATCCACCAGGGGAATTTACAAACAAATAAAGATCTTTAGTATCATCTTCTATACCGAGATATACCATGAGACCAACAAGTTGATTTGAGATCTAGCTATCAACTTCTTGGCCTAAAAAAAGTAATCTTTCTCGATAAAGTCGGTTGATTAGGACAAAATTATATCCCTTTTGAACCGTACGCGCATCTTTGGATGCATACGGTTCAAAAAAATTGCGAAAATAAAGAATCAATGTGTTGATTCCAATCCTATTTCTCTTTTTTTAAGAGATTCCTGCTTTTCTAATGAAGGGGTTTTTTCTCCCATTAAAAAAAGAAAGAGTTTTTATCCTTTCCCTAAAACAAAATAATAATTTACTGAACTTATTTGATTAACCTCTCATTGATGTATTGTTTTGTCAAGATTTAAATCACGATGTTATTTTCTTGTTCCTGAATGGGCCCTTTGAATTCTTTTAGGTTCATGTTCTACTCCGGGGAAAGATCTATCCGAATTCTATTTGTACATATAGGACAAATGATCTCAGTACCACTTCTTTTTGCTACGAGTTTTTTTTCAATTCGTTTCATGTCTCCAAAAAATATTCAATGGATTTATTATAATGGTTGACATGGCAGTTTAAGAGTGCTTCTCTAATTAAATAAATAAAATAGAGGAATCTTCTATGCATAGATACAAGCGGTAATTCTACATATATTACTGTTACCCATTTGGTATTTTAAGAGCAGAGCCCGGATACCCCATTTTTCTAGTCTTTAGTCCAAGTTAACCATAAATTCATCTAATTAATAATATTGATCCTCAATCTAAATTAATCTAATTTAACTTCACGCTACGCATGATTGATTCTTCAATCAATACAATATTTCTTGGGCGAAACAGAGGATATCTCGATCGGAGGAGAAAATGGGGAAATTCCATATGACCCAATATGTCTGACAAGTCGCACTATACGTCAACCCAAACTGCATCTTCCTCTCCAAGACTCCGAAAAGGTACTTTTGGAACACCAATGGGCATTAAATTAAAGAAAAAATTTAAGTACTATACTTCACTTTAATATGGAAACATAAGAATGAGTTTATTGTCTTCTTCGAAGGTTTTTAGAGAAAGATAGAATTAAGAACTAAAAATCTTAATTGAAGAGATAGATCGTTCGAATAATAAAAAGGATCCATACATTCATTCCCCCAAAATAGGACTAATGCTCCCATTGCGTATTGGTACTTATCGGGTATAGAATAGATCTGCTTCTCTTTGTTCTTACGAACAGAATTCAGCCGTTATTTTCAACGGAATACAATAAAAAGTAACCTTTTCTCATACAGAATTCGCGGAAAAGATTATCTAAATAAAGTCTATTGCAATGCGATAAAGTTACATAGTGTCTATTTTTCTTTGAGAAAGGGGTATTTCCATGGGTTTGCCTTGGTATCGTGTTCATGCTGTCGTATTGAATTATCCCGGCCGATTGCTTTCTATCCATATAATGCATACGGCTCTAGTTTCCGCTTGGGCCGGTTTGATGGCTCTATATGAATTGGCGGTTTTTGATCCCTCTGACCCTGTTCTTGATCCAATGTGGAGACAAGGTATGTTCGTTATACCCTTCATGACTCGTTTAGGAATAACCAATTCATGGGGTGGTTGGAGTATTTCAGGAGGAACTGTAATGAATTCGGGTATTTGGAGCTATGAAGGCGTGGCCGGAGCACATATTGTGTTTTCTGGCTTGTGTTTTTTAGCGGCCATCTGGCATTGGGTGTATTGGGACTTAGAAATATTCTGTGGTGAACGTACAGGAAAACCTTCTTTGGATTTTCCCAAAATCTTTGGAATTCATTTATTTCTCTCAGGAGTGGCTTGCTTTGGCTTTGGTGCATTTCATGTAACAGGCTTATATGCTCCTGGAATATGGGTGTCTGATCCTTATGGACTAACTGGAAAAGTACAATCTGTAAGTCCAGCGTGGGGCACGGAAGGTTTTGATCCTTTTGTTCCCGGCGGAATCGCCTCTCATCATATTGCAGCAGGTACACTAGGCATATTGGCAGGCCTATTCAATCTTAATGTCCGTCCGCCTTAGCGCATTCACAAAGGATTACGTATGGGCAATATTGAAACTGTACTTTCTAGTAGTATCGCGGCTGTTTTTTTGCAGCTTTTGTTGTTGCTGGAACTATGTGGTATGGTTCAGCAACAACCCCAATCGAGTTATTTGGTCCCACTCGTTATCAGTGGGATCAGGGATACTTCCAGCAAGAGATATATCGAAGAGTTGGTGCCGGACTAGCTGAAAATCTAAGTTTATCGGATGCTTGGTCTAAAATTCCTGAAAAATTAGCTTTTTATTATTACATTGGTAATAATCCAGCAAAAGGGGGATTATTCAGAGCGGGCTCAATGGATAGCGGGGATGGAATAGTTGTTGGATGGTTAGCGCATCCCGTCTTTAGAGATAAAGAAGGGCGCGAGCTTTTTGTATGTCGTATGCCTACTTTTTTTGAAACATTCCCAGTAGTTTTAGTAGATGGAGATGGAATTGTTCGGGCAGATGTTCCTTTTCGAAGGGCAGAATCAAAATATAGTGTCGAACAAGTAGGTGTAACTGTTGAGTTCTATGGTGGCGAACTCAATGGAGTCAATTATAGTGATCCTGCTACTGTGAAAAAATATGCTAGGCGCGCACAATTAGGCGAAAATTTTGAATTAGACCGGGCTACTTTGAAATCTGATGGTGTTTTTCGTAGTAGTCCAAGGGGTTGGTTCACTTTTGGGCATGCTTCGTTTGCTTTGCTTTTCTTTTTTGGACATATTTGGCATGGCGCTAGAACCTTGTTTAGGGATGTTTTTGCTAGTATTGATCCAGATTTGGATGCTCAAGTGGAATTGGGAGCATTCCAAAAACTTGGAGATCCAACTACAAAGAGACAAGTAGTTTGATACAAGACTGCTCTGGTACCTTTATCCTCTATCTCTATTTTTTTCTCGGGTACCCGAGAAGAAAATAGAGACTTGAATCAACTTCTTTTCGTTGATTCTTTCCGCTCTTTTTTTATGGTCTGGTAAATGATCCCACTCAATCAAACGAATAGATGTGAAAGCTATAATTGTAAACCACGATCGAATCTATTGAAGCATTGGTTTATACATTTCTTTTAGTCTCGACTTTAGGGATAATTTTTTTCACTATCTTTTTTCGAGAACCACCTAAGGTTCCGACTAAAAAATAATGAAATAATTTTTCATTATAGAAACAGAAGTAATGGGCCCTCATACCAAGAGGCTCATTACTTCAACAAGTCTAGTCTCCGTGTTCCTCGAATGGATCTCTTAGTTGTTGAGAGGGTTGCCCAAAAGCGGTATATAAGGCGTACCCCGTAAAGCTTACAAGTAAACCTGATATGAAGATGGCGACTAAGGTTGCTGTTTCCATTTTTCGAAAATTTCAAGATTACAACGGATCTACGATAAGATCGTTTATTTATTTACAATTACAATGGAATAGTATACAAAGTCAACCGATCTCAACCAATGATTAAATAGGATTTATGGCTACACAAACCGTTAAGGGTAGTTCTAGATCTAGGCCAAGACAAACTACTGTAGGGAGTTTATTGAAACCATTGAATTCAGAATATGGTGAAGTAGCTCCGGGCTGGGGGACTACACCACTTATGGGAGTTGCAATGGCTCTATTTGCAATATTCCTATCTATTATTTTGGAAATTTATAATTCTTCCGTTTTACTGGATGGAATTTCAATGAGTTAGGTTCATAAGAACTATGAACCTTTAGTTTTTCAATAATTTTTTATTGAAAACTTGGATTTAGAGACCTTTTTGGTAGTTCGACTGTGGTATTTCTTTTTTCGGTATTTCCGGAATATGAGCGTGTGACTTGTTATAATTGATCCTACTGATAATACAGAGAACGACCCTGTCATCTCTATTAAGATGATTCCATCCCATCGGATATTTATTCTAATATCTGGAACACGGAATATTATAGAAAAAAGTAAAAAAAAAATATATTCTAACTATGATTCATACCTATTATTTAGACCTCGCAACCGGACTAAAAAAATTTTTAGATGGGTATCTCCTAAATTAAATAATTTTTCTTTCGTTATACTTACGAAATTAATTTTATCTGAAAAACAACTTCTTTCTCTAGATTTTGTTGAGTTATTATATCCACTCATTGAAATTGAATAATTGATGATCAAATGGTTTTTACTCAAAGAACCCTTTTACTTAGCTTGGGATTAAATCATCGTGGTTCTTGTATGAATCTGAGGTTTTAATTGATTTATATATAGGGTCTTAACAAGGGAATTCCTATTAACAGTAAAACAAAAGTCGACCCGCATTACGCACAAAAAACAACAAATCAAATAACAAAAATAAACAAAAATAGGAAAGAGAAGATTCAAGGGGCCTAGAACGCTCAATATAAAGAAAAAGAAAGGTGTACGAGCTAACTTGATATTTTTGGCATTAGCATCACAAAGAATAGATTTTGGATTTTTTTTTTACTTCCTATCTTTGGCACAAATTGCATCGAGCAGCTAAGAAGTTTTGAACTTTCTATTGCATATCCGTCAAAATTGGTATTTGTGTGTTTCTGTTTGAGCCGTACGAGAGAAAATTCTCATATACTGTTCTGGGGGGGGGGGTCCTCTCGGATTCCCTATCTCAATAAAGTATATGATTGGTTCGAGGAACATCTCGAGATTCAAGCGATTGCAGATGATATAACTAGTAAATATGTTCCTCCTCATGTCAACATATTTTATTGTCTAGGAGGAATCACGCTTACTTGTTTTTTAGTACAAGTAGCTACGGGTTTTGCTATGACTTTTTACTATCGTCCAACTGTTACGGAGGCCTTTTCCTCTATTCAATACATAATGACTGAAGCTAACTTCGGTTGGTTAATTCGATCAGTTCATCTCTAGTCAGCAAGTATGATGGTTCTAATGATGATTCTGCACGTATTTCGTGTGTATCTTACAGGTGGGTTTAAAAAACCCCGCGAATTAACTTGGGTTACAGGTGTGGTTCTGGATGTATTGACTGCATCTTTTGGTGTAACTGGTTATTCCTTACCTTGGGACCAAATTGGTTATTGGGCAGTAAAAATTGTAACAGGCGTGCCGGACGCTATTCCTATAATAAGATCTCCTTTGGTAGAGTTATTACGTGGAAGTGCTAGTGTGAGGCAATCTACCTTGACTCGTTTTTATAGTTTACACACTTTTGTATTGCCTCTTCTTACTGCCGTATTTATGTTAATGCACTTCCCAATGATACGTAAGCAAGGTATTTCAGGTCCTTTATAGTTATAGCTTTACTTTATAGAGAAAACAAATCATAGATATTTGTAATTTCTGATATATCCTATCGGGAAGGAACAATAGTATTTCATTGCTACAAATATGTATTATTGAAAAAATAAGACATGTTTTTTGATACTTCTCTTCAACTCCGAAGTAGTTTAGTTCTTATTTGATAAGAATAGTTGAAGTGGATTCTCCGAAGAGAGGATGGATGGATTATGGGAGGGTGTGACTTGAACTATTAATTGGGCCATGCCGATATATTATTTTATACCGCCACGTTGAAATTCCCAACCAAACGTGTCTCCGCATCCAACCACCACGTAAATCCCCCTATGTAGCATAGGATAGGCCGGTTCGCTTGAGGAGAATTTTTTCTATGATCATGTCCGAATTATGTCATGCATGAACAGGCTCCGTAAGATCCTGTAGAATAAGTGATGTGGCATGATCCAATGTTTTATCTATCCCACTTACTTATTTATAGTATGGAAATGCATTCATTTCCTCTGCATCGACCTCGATCTATAATATGATACTATCGGAGTTAAATAAGGGATCTAAGGAAGAACAGAGGCTAGACTTTATTAGTAACAAGTAAAGACTTTGTATGTAAAATAATCGAGATGTTGTGGGGAAAAAACGAATAAAATCAAAAAGACACGAGACAGTCCAAAAAGCCCTTGATTATGATCAAATTTTTAAGCTTACTTGGATATTGAGCATTTATCTGTAAGAACTCAATTATTTGCACTGAATATGAATAGGTACAACTTCAGAAATGGGACCTAGTAAATCCTTTATCACTTACATAAAGTCATTCTATTTTATATGTGTGGATATCTATAAAATATAGATTTTCTATCAATCTATTTCTGTAATTCTTTTGAATCTTGCTCGAGCCGGATGATGAAAAATTATCATGTCCGGTTCTTTCGGGGGATGGATCCTTAAGAATTCACCTATCCCAATAACAAAGAAACCTGACTTGAGCGATCCTGTATTAAGAGCTAAATTGGCCAAAGGGATGGGGCATAATTATTATGGAGAACCCGCATGGCCCAATGATCTTTTATATATATTTCCGGTAGTAATTCTAGGTACTATTGCATGTAATGTCGGCTTAGCAGTCCTAGAACCATCAATGATTGGTGAACTGGCGAATCCATTTGCAACTCCTTTGGAAATATTGCCCGAATGGTACTTTTTTCCTGTATTTCAAATACTCCGCACAGTACCCAATAAATTATTGGGTGTTCTTTTAATGGTTTCAGTACCAACAGGATTATTAACAGTGCCCTTTTTGGAGAATGTTAATAAATTTCAAAATCCATTTCGTCGTCCAGTAGCTACAACAGTCTTTTTGATCGGTACCGCAGTAGCTCTTTGGTTAGGTATTGGAGCAACATTACCTATTGATAAATCTCTAACTTTAGGTCTTTTTCAAATTGATTCAACTGTGAAATACCACGATGTAGGTATCTAGGGAATAGTCGCTTCTAAAGTGAATCCTCCCTAGATACATGAATTTTATTATGATCTATTTCGCGAAAATACGAATTGTGTGTCGAAGACAAAAAATGAAGTTTTTTTATAAAATTTTATAAAAAAAGAAAAAAATTTCTTTAAAATGAAAACTTATTCTTAGGTAAATTGATTGTGAAATGTTTCTGTAGAGTATCCAATATCCGTTTTACATCTTCTGTACGAAAATATTCAGTTCTCATAAGATCCTCCTGACTGTTACTCAAAAGGTCCAATAATGTATGTATATTGGACTTTTTGAGACAATTATAGGCCCTAGGAGATAGTTCTAATTGGTCAATAAAAATACATTTCAATGGAATTCCTTTTTTGTTTTTCTTTAGCTTAGTTAATCCATTTTGAAAGGTAAAAGGAGGTGGAATAAACTTGTTTTTATTTTCCTCGAAATGAATGTTCCTTTCCTCCGCTTGCAGAAAAGGAATAAATAAAGTAATCAAATTATGAGAAGCTTCATAAAGTGCTTCCTTAGGAGTTAAACTTCCATTCGTCCATATTTCTAGAAAAAGTATTTCTTGTTTTTCATTTCCATTTGCATAAGAATGAATACTATGATTTGCATTTCGAATAGGCATGGATACAACATCTATAGGATAACTTCTGTTTTGCGAGTTATTTGTGGGGTTCATACGGTATCCGCGATCTCTATTGATTTGTAATCCAATACGCAAATCAATTGGTTCCGTCAGGTTAGCTATATGCTTTGTTGCGTCAACTATTTCCACGGAAGGCGGTGAGATGATATCTTGAGCGGTTACGTATCTAGGACCTCTAACGCAAATGGATGCGTCTCTAACTCCATACAGATTACTTCTCAATACAATTTCTTTCAAATTTATTAAAATCTCATGTACCGATTCCTCAATACCTACTATCGTAGAATATTCATGTGGCACTTTCTCAGATTTAGCACGTGTGATACATGTTCCTTTTATTTCTCCAAGTAAAGCCCTTCGCATGGCAATACCTATGGTATCGGCTTGCCTTTTCATGAGCGGGGACAGAATGAAACGACCATAATAAAGACACGTACTGTCTACTCTTGTTTCAACACATTTCCACTATAGTGTTCGAGTGGATCCTGCTATTTCCTCCTTGAACCATACTAATATTATTATTTGATCAGATCATTGAATCGTTTATTTCTCTTGAAATCCATTTAATTCTTTTTTTTACACACGTCTTTTTTTGGGAGGTCTACATCCATTATGTGGCATAGGTGTCACATCACGTACGAAACTTAATAGTATACCACTTCTACGAATAACCCATAATGCTGCGTCTCTTCCGAGACCAGGACCTTTTATCATAACTTCTACTCGTTGCATACCTTGATCTACTACAGTACGAATAGCATCTAAAGCGGCTGCTTGCGCAGCATAGGGTGTTCCCCTTCTTGTGCCTTTGAATCCAGAAGTACCGGCGGAGGCCCAAGAAACCACTCGACCTCGTACATCTGTAACAGTTACAATGGTATTGTTGAAACTGGCTTGAACATGAATAACTCCTTTTGGTATTCTACGTCCAGTTTTACGTAAATTAATACGCTCGTTCCTACGCGAACCAATTTTTTGTATAGGTTTTGCCATATTTTATCATCTCATAAATATGAATCAGAAATATATAAAAAGATATGGAGACATCCATTTTATGTTAAAACAAATCTTTTATTTTTACATAACTCCTCTTTGAGAAATTTTAGAAAGATTATCCTTGTCTCTGTTTATGTCTCGGATTGGAACAAATCACTATGATTCGTCCGCGCCTACGGATCAGTCAACATTTTTCACAAATTTTACGAACAGAAGCCCTTATTTTCATATTTCTTACTCCTTACTTTAATTTTGAATCTATTCCTTGGAAGAAAATAAGTTTCTTGTTTTTTTTCCTTCAAATTGTATCTTTGATGAAAGGGATTTTTTCAAAAAGAATCTATCGAATCGTTCGAATCTTTGTTCCGAAGTCTATAAATTATACGTCCCCTGATAGCCTTATTTCTATTTTGATTCTATCCCCCGGCAATGTTTGTATCAACCTGCGCCGGACCTTCCCCGAAATATAACCTAGAATTAGATCTTCATTATATAAAATATAAACGGATTCGGAGAGCATACCATTGGGAAATGATTCAGAAATTAAACCTTCATGAATCATTTTTTTTTATTCCAGGAAACCTTTTTGAAGTATCAACTAATGGAAGAAGAGTTATATAACTCACCTTTACTCCCAATTTCACAAATAGGAAGTTAGAGATAAAATTAGGATACCAGAGGGGGTTTCCCATATATAACACAAAATTTCTCCCCCAATTTTTTCTAGTCTAGCTTCTCGATCTGTCATTATGCCTCGAGAAGTGGAAAGAATTACAATTCCCATTCCACCTAAAATCTTAGGAATTCTTTTATAGTTGGAATAAATTCATAGACCGGGTCGACTGATACGTTTTAAAATCGTTTTATATATTCCTTTCCTAGTTCTTTTATGACGCAAGGTTGAAACCAAGAAATCTTTATTACTTTCCTGATGATTCCGAACATTTTCAATAAAACCCTCTCGTAGGAGTATTTTAACAATGTTTTCGGTGATATTTGTGGATACTATTCGAACTGTTCCATTTTTACTCATGGTAGCATTTCTTATAGAAGTTATTATATCAGCAATAGCGTCTCTGCCCATGACAAATTTTAATTATTGGTGCTTCTAATTTTGATATAATCAACATGTTTTTTTATTTGAATACTTCAAAGTATTCATTATTTTATTTAATTAAATTTGAATTTTTTTTATTAAATTTATTATTAAATTTAGTAATTTTAGTAAAAGTATATGCGTGAGACACAATCTATTAATTGGGTTTATTTCAGATATCCTACTAGAACAATATCCTAATTTGATCTATGACGATGAGTCTTTATAATACCTCGGGAGCTAATGAAACTATTTTAGTAAAATTCAACTGTCTCAATTCCCGAGCAATCGCGCCAAAAACTCGAGTTCCTTTTGGATTTCCTTCTTGATCAATGACAACTGCTGCATTGTCATCATATCGTATTATCATACTGTTGTCACGTTTGAGCTCTTTACATGTACGTACAATTACGGCTCTTATTACTTCTGATCTTTCTAGAGGCATATTGGGCACTGCTTCTTTAATTACAGCAACAATAACGTCACCAATATGAGCATATCTATGATTACCGGCCCCTATGATTCGAATACACATTAATTCTCGAGCTCCACTGTTATCTGCTACATTCAAAAGGGTCTGAGGTTGAATCATATCATTTTTATTTGAATTTATTATTTCAATGCAAAGAAGGAGGAAAAAGAAGAAATAGTATTTATCTAGAAATAAAGAAACTCGTGGTTGTTTTTTCATCCCTTTTTCATATTTAGTTCTACATCCCTATCCTGAAATAACAAATTGAGTTTTTATAGCATTTTGCACGCAGCTATTGAAATTGCTGCTCTGGCTACAGTTTCTGAGACTCCGCCCATTTCGTAAAGTATTCGACCGGTTTTAACAACAGATACCCAATATTCGGGAGACCCCTTTCCCGACCCCATACGTGTTTTTGTGGGCCTTACTATAATAGGTTTATCGGGAAAAACACGTACCCATATTTTTCCACCATGACGTGCATATCGTGTCATTGCTCTTTTCCCTGCTTCTATTTGTCTAGCGGTAATCCACGCGGGTTCAAGTGCCTGAAGAGCATATCTGCCGAAGCAAATATGATTACCCCGACAAGATATTCCTTTCAGTCTTCCTCTATGTTGCTTACGAAATCTGGTTTTTTGGGGTTATAATTGATGGTTTTTTCCCACCTCTACTACAGAACCGGACATGAGAGTTTCTTCTCATCCAGCTCCTCACGAATGAAAGGATTCGATAATATTACAGATGCGTATGTATTTAATAACTAATACATTAAACTAAGTAATGGGATTTATTGATATTATATTTCATTTATTAGATAAGAAGCTGTATACGGTTAGATTTGTCTATTTATAGACATAGATAATGTTTCTTTTTTATACTGGATCCTTATTTTTTTTATTTTCTTTTAATAAATTATTGAATCAAGACAATATTGGAATCCAATAAATAAGAAATAAGGGTTTCGCGGGCGAATATTGACTCTTTCGTTTTCCTGCTTTATTCGTAGGATCAATCCACAACCTCTCCGAGTAAAAAAAAATTGTTCTTGGTTCATTCCGCCATCCCGCCTGCTCAATCATTTAGATTCTTTTAAATAGAATCTTATATAGTCATAGGTTTCGTCGTTCCTATAGCTTCTCCATTAATGATTAGGCCTGAACTCTGAATGTAGCTCTCAACAAAATCTGTTTTTGAGTCAATCTCCTCAGTTTCTATTAACCGGAAGCTCTTTATTATTTATATATCAATCGATACAATATTAAACAATAAATATTAAAACAATATAAAATTAATGCTTTATTACATTGCCTTTTATTTATATGAGGTAATTCATAGACCATACATATTGGAATTATATATCATTGATATTTTTGTTCTCTCTTTCTATCACCTTTCCATTTATCAGCATCCCTTTATATATTTTTTTCTTCAAATCCACAATCATATTTTTTTGTTATGGAACAATTCCAGTTGTTACAACTATATGATTGATCCAGTCATATAGTGACTGTTTTTGGGATCTCGACAATATGAAGCAATAAGTTAGTTATTAGTTTTTAATTTATTTATTATAGTAGTTGTAATTATTTAATTAATATTAGGGATCAGTCTTTTTTTGATTCTACTAAAAACTCTAAAGAAAAACTAACGAGTCACACACTAAGCATAGCAATTATAAAAAAAGATTAATTTCTTTTTGATTCAACCTTATAGAATTCGAATTATTTTATTTTTTTTAACAGAAAAACAGAAAAAGTGTCTAGTTTTTTGTTCTATATATCACTATATTACTGGATAGAATGACAAAATAAATAAATGTCTATTATTCTTCATCCACAAATATCCAAATTTTGAGGCCTAGTACTCCATGGATAGTTCGAATTGTATAGGAACAATGATCAATTTTAGCGCGAATTGTTTGTAGAGGAACCCTACCTTCTCTGATCCATTCGACACGTGCAATTTCTTTTCCGTCAATACGTCCTGCAATTTGTATTTGAATTCCTTTTGTATCTGTTTGTTCATTTGATTCAATAGCTCTTTTCATTGCCTTTCGAAATGAAACTCTATTTCTTAATTGAGAAGCCATATATTCTGCAAGAATATTGGGGTCTCCATAAGGTTTTTCTATTCGTGTGATAGCAATGTTGATTCTTCGGTTCACAGAACGAAATTCTTTTTGTACATTCATATGTAATTCTTCGATTCCTCGTTTTCGGCCCTCTATTAATAAATTTGGGAATCCAATATGGATTATAACCTGAATTAAATCAATTCTTTTATTAATTTCTATACGCGAAATTCCAATTCCTTCGAAACCAGAGGATATTCTTTTATTTTTTTGTACATAGTTCTTTATACAATTTCGTATTTTATCATCTTCTTGTAGACCTACAGAAATTTTTTTTGGTTGTGCGAGCCAAAAAGAATGATGATTTTGGCTTGAACCAAGTCTAAACCCAAGCGAATTTATTTTTTGTCCCATATTTTTTATTATATTATCTTTCCATCTATTTTTTCCTAAATATGAATCTAAATATTAAATTCATCGAAAGATAATTTTGATTTATCTTTTAATACAATTGTTATATGACAAGTCGGCCTTTTTATCGGATAACTACGTCCTCGAGCTCTAAGTCTTAATTTTTTCACAAAAGAACCTCCATTGACTTCGGCTTTACTAAAGAATAAATCGGTTTCCTTCAAACCCATATTATGACTAGCGTTTGCTGCTGCGGAATAAACCAATTTTAAAATGGGGTAGGATGCTCGATATGGCATAAGTTCCAATATCATAAGTGTTTCTTCATAAGAATGCCCGCGAATCTGATCAATTACCCTTTGCGCTTTGAAAACAGACATACATATATGTTGAGCTAAAACTTTTACTTCTCCACTCGAATTTGAGGTCTTTTTCTTTATCATAAGGTTATCTCCCGCCAATGAATGATAAGTATCTATTTTTTTCTAAATCAATGACGAGATTTATTATCGTTTCTCGCTTGTCTCGCGAAAGTCAAAGTCGGCGCGAATTCTCCCAATTTGTGACCTACCATACGATCTATTATATAAATAGGTAAATGTTCCTTTCCATTATGAATAGCGATTGTATGGCCAATCATTTTGGGGTATAATGGTAGATGCCTGAGACCAAGTTACTATTATTTCTTTCTCCTCCCTCATGTTGAGTTTTTCAATTTTTCTTGATAAATGATTAGCTACAAAAGGTTTTTTTAGTGAATGTGCCATAGCTGATTACTCCTTTTTTTACATTTTAAAGATTGGCATTCTATGTCCAATAGAATATCTCGATCTAAGTATGAAGGTAAGAATAAATACAATAATGATGAATGGAAAAAAGAGAAAATCCTTTAGCTAGATAAGGGGCAGATGTAGCCAAGTGGATCAAGGCAGTGGATTGTGAATCCACCACGCGCGGGTTCAATTCCCGTCGTTCGCCCATCACATTATTTCAAATTCAAAAAATTCTATTTTCAATATTCCTATTTACAGTGACGAAGAATAAAACTATCACTATATTTTTTCCTTTTCCGACTTCTTCTTCCAAGCGCAAGATAACCCCAAGAAGTTGTGGTTTTTTTTCTACCAATTGGGGCTTTCCCTTCCCCACCTCCATGGGGATGGTCTACAGGGTTCATAACTACTCCTCTTACTACGGGACGCTTACCTATCCAACACTTCGATCCGGCTCTACCCAAACTTTGTTGATTCACCCCAACATTACCCACTTGTCCGACTGTTGCTAAGTAGTTTTTGGATATCAAACAGACCTCCCCAGATGGTAATCTTAATGTGGCTGATTTACCCTCTTTTGCGATCAGTTTCGCTACAACGCCCGCCGCCCTAGCTAATTGTCCACCCTTTCCAAGCGTGACTTCTATGTTATGTATGGTCGTGCCTAAGGGCATATCGGTTGAAGTAGATTCTTCTTTTAAAAACCCCTTCCCAAACTGTACAAGCTTCTTCCAAAGCATACGGCTTTCTAGATGTATATGATGATATCTAGACATATGGATCTTTATCTTATATGAATCGTATGATGAAGTACCACATGAGTGGATATATAGGAATCCAAATCTGCCGAATCACTCATGTATGATCTTCTACATCCTAGGTCTCCCCGTTCCATCATCTGGCTTATGTTCTTCATGTAGCATTCAGACCGAATGACTCTATGAAACTACGTCGATACTTCCACATATTACGGGTAACGTAAGAGACATCTCTATTTTTCCCCGGGGGGATCTTTATAATTACCACTGCTTAGCTTTCAATTCGCCTCTGACCATCAAATTAAATGTGAATAACCCATCCTCCTCTCTTTGAAACAAGGGGCGCTTCCGGTTCTGTGCGTGCTTCAAACAATTTTGTCTTCTCCATATTACCATATCTCTAGAGTCAATAATTTTCTATGAGGAACTACTGAACTCAATCACTTGTTGCCGTTACTCAACAGTTTTCTGTTGAGGTCTATCCCATAAAGGTACTCAAATTGGATCAGTGATTAATTTCTAGGTTTCATCGTAAACCTAATTGGTTACTTCCAATTACGCAAACCAATAGTTCAAACCACACTCAAAGGTAGGGCATTTCCCATTTATATAGGGACTTCTCTCCAGAAATAATGGTATCTCTAATTATAGTCCCTTTGGGGTGTAAAATATATCTTTTCTTGCCATCCCCATAATGTATGAGACAAATGTATGCATTTCGGTTAGGGTCATATTCTATGGTTACGATTCTACCAGATATGTCTTTTTCATTCCGTCGAAAATCGATTTTACGGTATAGACGCTTATGAACTCCCCCTCTATGTCTTGCAGTAATGATTCCTTTGGCATTATGACCTTTACCACAATGATGCTGTCCACAGATCAAATTATTTCGTGGATTGAATTTCATTTTTCTGTCTATGGCTCTATTACGTGTGCTCGGGGTAGAAGTTTTGTATAAATGTATCGCCGTGTTATTAAGTATTTTTCTTTAAGTTCTTTTCTCTATAAGAGGTGAAATAGAATAACCCGGTTGAAGCGTAATGATCATACGTCTGTAATGCATTGTATGTCCCATAATAGGCCCTATTCTTCTACCCTTTCCTGGGAGTCGATGACTATTCATAGCTATTACCTTGACACCAAAGAAGAGTTCGACCCAATGCTTTATTTCTGTCCTAGTTGATCCTGATTCGACATTAGAAGTATATTGATTGTTCCCCAATAACCGAATACTTTTTTCTGTAAATACTGCATATTTTATTCCATCCATAACTCCATTTTCTTCCCTATGAGTTCCAGTATCGATAAGAATTCTAGTTCTTACTGTTCATATGGTATGGTATGAATATACCATACCAATTCGTTATGTATGGATGCTGAGATTCTATTGATACAGAGCCAATTCCAATAGACTTATTGAACGTTCCCATTGGCGTGCATCCAGCAGGAATTGAACCTACGAATTTGCCAATTATGAGTTGGGCGCTTTAACCATTCATCCATGGATGCTTAACAGGGCTCATTGTACATCGTGAATAACCAAATTCCAATTGAAATGAAATCTTTAGGAGGAATAAATGAAAATCTTTAGGAGGAATCAATGAAACGATATCAATTCGAATCCTGGATCTTCGAATTGAGAGAGATATTGAGTGAGATCAAGAATTCTCACTATTTCTTAGATTCACGGATCAAATTCGATTCAGTGGGATCTTTCACTCACATTTTTTTCCACCAAGAACGTTTTATGAAACTCTCTGACCCACGAATTTGGAGTATCCTACTTTCACGTGATTCACAGGGTTCAACAAGCAATCGATATTTCACGATCAAAGGTGTAGTACTGCTTGTAGTAGTGGTCCTTATATCTCGTATTACCAATCGAAAGATGGTCGAAAGAAAAAATCTCTATTTGATGGAGCTTCTTCCTATACCTATGAATTCCATTGGACCCAGAAATGAGACATTGGAAGAATCTTTTTGGTCTTCCAATATCAATAGATTGATTGTTTCGCTCCTGTATCTTCCAAAAGAGAAAAAGATTTCTGAGAGTTGTTTCATGGATCCGTAAGAGAGTACTTGGGTTCTCCCAATAAATAAAAAGTGTATCATGCCTGAATCGAACCGGGGTTCGCAGTGGTGGAGGAACCGGATCGGAAAAAAGAGGGATTCTAGTTGTAAGATAGCTAATGATAGCTGGAATTGAGATCTCATTCAAAGAGAAAGATAGCAAATATCTGGAGTTTCTTTTTTTATCCTATACGGATGATCCGATCCGCAAGGACCATGATTGGGAATTGTTTGATCGTCTTTCTCCGAGGAAGAAGCGAAACATAATCAACTTGAATTCGGGACAGCTATTCGAAATCTTAGGGAAAGACTTGATTTGTTATCTCATGTCTTCTTTTCATGAAAAAAAGACCAATTGAAGGGGAGGGTTTCTTCAAACAACAAGGAGCTGAGGCAACTATTCAATCAAATGATATTGAGAACGTTTCCCATCTCTTCTCGAGAAACAAGTGGGGTATTTCTTTGCAAAATTGTGCTCAATTTCATATGTGGCAATTCCGCCAAGATCTCTTCGTTAGTTGGGGGAAGAATCAGCACGAATCGGATTTTTTGAGGAACGTATCGAGAGAGAATTGGATTTGGTTAGACAATGTGTGGTTGGTAAACAAGGATTGGTTTTTTAGCAGGGTACGGAATGTATTGTCAAATATTCAATATGATTCCACAAGATCTATTTTCGTTCAAGTAACGGATTCTAGCCAATCGAAAGGATCCTCTGATCAATCCAGAGATCATTTCGATTCCATTAGAAATGAGGATTCAGAATATCACACATTGATCGATCAAATAGAGATTCAGCAACTAAAAGAAAGATCGATTCTTTGGGATCCTTCCTTTCTTCAAACGGAACGAACAGAGATAGAATCAGATCGATTCCCGAAATGCCTTTTTGGATCTTCCTCAATGTCCCGGCTATTCACGAAACGTGAGAAGCAGATGAATAATCATCTGCTTTCGAAAGAAATCGAAGAATTTCTTGGAAATCCTACAAGATCAATTCGTTCTTTTTTCTTTGACAGATGGTCAGAACTTCATCTGGGTTCGAATCCTACTGAGAGGTCCACTAGAGATCAGAAATTTTTGAAGAAAAAACAAGATGTTTCTTTTATCCCTTCCAGGCGATCGGAAAATAAAGAAATGATTGATATATTCAAGATAATTACGTAATATAGATATACATAAAAAATAAATATGCAAAAAAGTTCAAAGCAGCGAATCGGGAGGGGGAATAGCAGAACCGGCCCATTTTTGATGTTGACCTGATCCCTGCTGGGTTGACTAGGGGTCGATTAAGGGTATTTGGCTGTCAACCCATGGGCCGATTCACTCTAAGGCAGATGTGGCATCAGATTGGTTCTCATGGTTCAGGGTTAATCTAATGGTCCTACAACATTCTCTCCAACTATATAAGGACCCTAAACCTAAAACCTAATTCTATTATTCACTCTCATCTAAACCTAGCGGCCACTAAAACCTATGTCAAATTAAATCTAATCTAATTCAACTAAGAGAATTCAATGATCTACATCAAAGGCAAGCAATTCAGTTTCAGAATACAGATCCCTGAAATCAAGTTTTTCCTTTTGATTGTAAGTGTAGTTGTCTTTCAGATGTGAATAAATTAAAGACATTGTAACGACCCAGAAAATCTGAACCAATTTAAAAATTTTAAATTGGCTAAAATAATGAATTTTAAATATTTTAAATAAATATTCTTAATAATAGAGATGAAAAATGAGTTTGAATCGACAATTGAAAACGAATATAATTAATTCTATTTATAAACAAGGCCTGAAAAGGCGCGGTAGTTTCAAAAAATTGAATTCAAACTTTGTCGGACTGTACCGGGTGCAAAACAAAATGGATTTAAGTGAAACAAAAAATATTTAAATCTGTTAGTGAATACCTTTCTAACAAATCTGAAAAATTGAATTTTCATAACGGAAAGCAAAAGTTATGGCCAAATGAATTTTCAGAAAGGTCGCTATGGACTTTATATAGCCCGTAAAATTGGCCATTTTGCATACGACCTCGGAATTCGACGAAACCACTTTTGTTGGATCCGGGATGTGAAATTATTGCTAGTTTTTAAATTTCATAATTTTTGAAGCTAGTATGTGAGCGTGGCAAAGGAAAACGTGTTTTGGTCATTTACAGTTAAATTGGATCGACCAGAAATGGGCCTTTTTGCAAACGGTCTCAGAATTCGACGAAACTAGTTTTGTTGGGACTGTATCATCAAAACATAGCTAGATTTATTTTTCTGGAATTTTTCGAATCAGTTTGTGGCCCTGGCAAATTGAAATGTACGTTCAAATTGAATATTGAATGAAATATATTTTAATTTGAAGGAAAACTGACTGAAACAATCGAATGGGCCTTCGAAACATATCCCATTGTGTTCGGAATGGGGGTAAAACGCTAGGGACGATAGTCGTTGGGTTTGGATTGGTGTTAGTATGTGAAGAGGGGTATTTTTGAGAAAAAAAATTATAAAATAAAATAAAAAAATCCTATTGGCTGGCCACTCTTTTTCTCTCCCCGTAAACGTTCTGGAGCAACGGCGGCTACACCTTCCCTCCTTCTCTCCTCATTCTCTCCCTCCACAAGCCATAAAACCCATCGACCCTTTGGAGATTTTTGAAGGGCTCTCCATCCTCTTCAAATCCATACGAATCTCAGTATTTATCGAGGTGTATTTCGCTTGATTCACCCTCCTGAAGTGTCGCCGCATCGCCGTGGATTGCTCCTCCACCCTGCAACCGAGTTCAACCAAAGGGGGACTGCTGGGCGCGCCATTCCAAGCCGCACGTCGTGGTATGGTCTGATTCCAGCAACGATCAACGGATTTAGAGAAAAATCGAAACCTAGTTTCGAATAAAAACTAAGGTATATGGCTTGTTCTATTTTGAACTGTTTTGACACTTTAAAGTGTTGCAAACTTTGAAAAATAATATCTTTTTCATTTCTAAATGAAATTCGATGAAACAGGAAACATCGTGACCGTGTGGGCGTCTTCTACATTTTAGAAGAGACCGCATATTTTTCTGAGCCTTCTGCTATTTTTGATGGAGTGGAACCCAATGTGAGATTTCAAATTGATAAACGATATGGAAAATGATGATGTATAAATTATATAGTCGATGTATGAGTTATATAAGCGTTGTACACCTCTTGTATAAGCGTTGTATAAGTTGTACGTTCGATGTATAAGATATATATGCGTTGTAAAAATTATATAGGTGTTGAAATAAAAGTGAATTTCTATATATAAATATATATATACGCCCCTCGTCCACAAACCATGGACGATATTTATTGGTTGTGATTGGTGTAAAAATTGATTGATAGCGGATGGTTGATTGGAATTGTTTGTGGTTGATATTGATTGATTGTGGTTGAAAAATACCCATTTGTGGTTGAGAAATATTTGGTTGAAACCACATAGGATTAGTTTGTGGAAATGAAATAAATATATACATGCCGCCTGCGTGTGAACTATATGCATGATCCCCATTGTCAAAAACCGCGAGGTTTTAAGGTAGAGCGAGGAGCCGTACTAGGGACGGTCCCGGTTTTAACTACCCTACCGTTATGCTGCCGAAATTTTGAATAATATTCATGTGTTTGAATTATTTTCATTTGCTGAAACTATATTTATTCGTTGAATAAAAAACCTTCATGTGTTGAATTGAAATTCATTCGTTGATTAGAAATTCATATGTTGAATGGTATTCGTGTTTTAAATATAAAAATCACATTTTTATCTATATATCTAAACTATAGAAAACATTCATGTGTTGAATTGAAATTCATTCGTTGATTAGAAATTCATGTGTTGAATGGTATTCATATTTTGAAATAAATCGTTCTATAATAAAAATCACCTTTTTATCATCTATATGAATTATGTAAAATAATCTCATTTTAAAAGAAATTGTTTTATAATAAAAATCCTATTTTTATTACCTATATAAACTATATAAAATAATAGTGTTTTGAAAAGAATTGTTTTACAATAAAAATCACCTTTTTATTATATACATGAATTGTTGAAATGTGAAGTGTTAAAAATAGCCACTCGTTCAAATAAATATGCATGAGTTGAAATATTCATTAATTAGCTAATGATATGATTTTTGCCTATGAATGCAACATTAGAATGAATGGTGTTTTTTAAACCAAATTGAATCAAATATGAAGTTGAATGGAGAATGATAAGTGATAAGAACTGTATATATGTACATGCATATTTATTGAACAGGTTATAGCAAAGGGGCTAGAGAAGAGGAATAAAATTTTGTGCCCGACAAATAGGTACACATTTACTGTTTTGTTTGGGTGATGATTTTATGAGCCTGTTGGCTAGCCGCTTGGCTTTTTCTTTTTCTTTTTGACATGAGATGCCCATGTGGCTATTTGGGAATTTTCCTAGCCCCTCCCGTACAAAGGAGGTTATAGCGAAATTTTCCAAAATTTAAAGGCGTTAGTGAAATATTTGAAGTGGAATCAATATAGGAATTTTTGAATGAACTATATTTATATAAATATATAAATATAAATAAAATTAAAACGAAACATGGCCGTGCAGTTCGTGTTTTGAAATCGTGATTTCGAATGATTAGTGCGGGAGATCCGACCATCGGATTTTCCCGAAACAGCAACCATTGGGTTCGCCTTGGAAATATCTTTCCAACGACACCAACTTTGTAAAAATCCAACAGTTGGATTGTCTAGAATGTTTAATTCAAATATGAAGAAAAACAGCGCCAGAATCGATTATATATATATATATATATATATATATATATAATTATATTTAATCGAATAACGACGGTGCAGTTCGTATTTTGAAATCGAAACTTCAAACGATTATAGTGGGAGATCTGACCGTCGTATTTTCCCAGAACTGGAACCGTTGGATTCGTTTTGAAAAGATCTTTCTAATTATGTAAATTTTGTGAAGATCCAACGGTTTGATTTTCAGATATGAGTAAATCAAATCTGAAGAAAAACAGTGCCACGGCCGTGTTATGGCCCGAAGCGTCGTTTTGAATAAATTGGCTATTTTAAAATAAATAAAAATAGCAATAAATTGTTATAAAATATCATAAATGATATGGAATGGAAATAAACTGAATTTGCTCAATTTATGTGGTATTTGATGGTTGAATGTGTTTGGTGTGAAAAGTACATTAAAGAACAAAATTGGTGTTGTCGAATGATTTAACCATTGAAATAAATTGATTTGAAATTCTAAATATACGTGAATTATTTGAAAAGGCCGAGTTAATTCTCATTTCAAATAATTGACCGACGATTGAAAGTCGAAGATGAAGACGGTGGTCGAAGACCGAAGATCTTCACCTCGTTTGGATGGTAACCGAGGTCCTGATTGGGAGGCATCCCGAAATATGGATAACGAGTGGTGATCGTCCAGACGCACGTGGTGATCGATGGGTTTGCGAGGTATTTAGTGCCTCCGGTTTCGTTCGGACCCAGAACAGACTTGTAAATGGACTGTGTGTCTGACATTGGATTTTATTCTGTGTTGATTGATCTCTATTAAATATACATCTGTTTGGCGGTGGAGAATTTATTCTTTTGCTTAACGCCCTTCTCTGAAACGCACGAGCTCAGAGGTTGTATATCGATGGACATCAGTCACATGACATGAATTGCTAGTGTGGCGTGCATGAGTGGCAAATGATCAGGGCTTCTGTTGAAAAACAAAGTCTTGTGGTGATGATCAAAGCACCGCCTGTGTGGCGTAGCTTTGTGTATAACGTGAAATCGCGAGCCTCACACCCGGTATGAACCAGAAACGGGAGAAAGGACCTCAGGGAGGACATGCGTTTCTTTCTAGCTAGAAGTGGCGTCAGTGGTTTTACACGCCCTGACGAGTTTGACTTATGTGATTGTTGCTGTTGCGAGGCGCCTCGATTTGATCGGACGATCCGGGTCCGATGGAGCCATTCGTTGGCTCACCTACGCCCCATAGGGCGGGGAAACGCATTGTTCAGGAATTTTAATCCACGTCGGTGGACCAGCCCCGACAATCCAAAGGCTTGACTGAGTACTTTCCTGAGGGGCGGGCTAGAGCGTCTCAAATTCGGTAAGGACTATCTTTTGCCTTGGTTCATGACGGAAATCCAATTTCCAAATACGACATCGTGCGGTTTTGATTGTATATATATGGCGACATGATATATGGTACCCATGCCGTCTATGATTGACAGTTATGATTCGAAATTGTTTTTTTTGAAACATGTAAACACTAGTAATAATATCAATTGCTTTGTTTTATTCGTATCAACCATATTTTGGCCATTATAAGGTAAAACTCTATCCTCTGGTTTGCGTTGCATTGTGTGATGGGAACTGAGTCTTATAATGGCTTCATTTTTATAAAAAGCATTGCGATGTTTAAAGAAAGATTTGTTTTTAAAGCACTGACAATCCGATGGAGGAAACCCGTTCCACGAAAGTGGCATGGTCCTGTGATTAGCCATATATTAAATGTGTTGAGTATATTTCTCATACCAGTCCTATGACTGACTCGTAGTTTGTTTCACTTTCAAACTCGAGTGCCCCTTTATCTACACGGGCAGCCTTGTATTCAGGTTTAGCTGGTTCTTTGTGGATAGCTAGAGCTGAAGTTGGATTCTATCATTTATCTCTTTTTATGCTGTTCAGCTCCTATTGTACATATTTTGTTTGTTTCCGCTGTAGACATTTATGTATAGCTGAACTGTATTTGTACTAAGTAAGATCCTGTTTACTGTGTAACTCTGATGATTACTTTTATCCATTATATGCTATTGTTCATTATCTGGTGTATTTATTTAATTCTGTTCTGCTATTATCTGTTTCTGTATTATATTCCAAAGATTACCCTTGTCTCCGTCCGTACGGGAAATAGGGTCGTCATAGACATGATTTATAATGAATTGTAAAATAGAATTGTATCAAGTTGTATGTGATGTTGATTCATGTTTATTCATGTCTATTCTATCATATAAGCCTATGAACTATTGTGGTCTATCGAACCTATCATGTTATGTGGAAATTGGTGAGTAAACCTATGATGTTATATAGGAATTTGGGAATGAAATTATCATATGTAAGTTTGGTGATATTATGATACATACAAGTTTTAGGCTAAGTCATGTTGTTTATGCCTAATTGTTTAGAGCCATTATGCATACATGTTTAGATCTATGACCTTATATGTTTAGATTTACAACCTTATATGTTAGATCTATATGCCTTTATGATAGATATAATTTGCAAGTTCACCACTATATGCCAAGTTTAACTTGCATAGTTTTATGTAAATTCATATGCTTGTGGTTCATGTCGCATAGATCAAATTTGCAAGTTCATAGTTAAAAGTATATAGTTCTATGCCAAATCCATGTGACATATGTGTAGTTAGTTCCATACTTTTGTATGATGTTGGAATGTTGCAAAGTTCCTCTTTTCCCTTTTTTGTTTGTTTTATAAGTTAGGCTAAAATATCGAGCCTAACATTCTATGTATTTTTGCGAACGTACACGATGGTAACATTGGGGAAAACACGAAATTACATGTAATTGGCATGGTTGACAAGTAAGCATGATAAGTGGCATGAAAATGGTATAATCTATATACCTAAAGTTTTGAACGTGATTTAGAAGGAAAGTGAGCCATGACAATAATTGATTTATAATTTACATATAAATATGTAGGATAAACATGAAAAATTACATGGCATAGATTGGTTCATGAAATGGTATTTTTAGTATAACATTAATTGTGAGCATAATTAAAAGGATAATTATGGCATGATTAAATTGGGAATAATTTACATATGGAATTTGTCATAAATAAGAAATATGTAAATTTAATATGCCTAACCTGAGGTTAGACTGAGTTGTGGTGTAAAACTTTTCGGAACCGACCGGCACATCCAGTGACCACAACAATACCTATCGAATGTTGGTGGTTCGTGCTTTGAGCCCAAAAAGGACCCGAGGTTAGACAGAGTTGTGGTGTAAAACTGCCCGGAACCGACCGGCACATCCAGTGACCACAACAGTACCTGTCTAATGTGAGTGGTTGGTGCTTTAATAAAGCTAAGTCAAGATTGGTAGGGTTAAGTAAATTAAGGAAACACTTAACCAATTCAACATATTAACTAAACTGATGGGTGAGATTAAGTAAATTTAGATCACTTAACCGTTATAACATGTTAATTAGACAAGTGAGTGAGGTTAAGTAAATTTAGAACACTTAACCGTTATAACATGTTAATTAGACAAGTGGGCGAGGTTAAGTAAATTTAGAACACTTAACTGTTATAATATGTTAATTAGACAAGTGGGCGAGGTTAAGTAAAATTAGAGCACTTAACCTTTATAACATGTTAATTAGACAAGTGGGTGAGGTTAAGCAAATTTGGAAACACTTAACCAATACAACTTGATTTATGGAAAGGTTAAGTTAAAATAAGAGGGCAACACTTAACCAATATAACTTGATTTGCAGTAGGGTTAAGTTAACACAAGAAGGCAACACTTAACCAAAGTAACATGACATGTAGGTGGGTTAAGTTAACTTGAATTGATTGATGACACTTAACCAATACAACAAGATAAATACGTAGGGTTAAGTTAACAAGAAACACTTGACCAATATAACTTGATGAACGAACGGGGTTAAGTTAATAGGAAACACTTAACCGATCCAACATGATAAGTAAGGAGGGTCAAGTTAATAAGAAATGCTTAACCAACATGACATGATGAATGAGTGGGTTAAGTTAACATAAGCGGACAACACTTAACTAATATGGCGTAATGTGCAAGAGGGTTAAGTACATATCGGGTTGGTGGGTAATATTAGTAAATATAGGCCCACAAAACTTAACCATTAAATAAACATGTTTGAATTAGTGGAAGGGTTAAGTACATATCAGGTTGGTGGGTAATATTAGTAAATATAGGCCTACAAAACTTAACTATTAAATAAACATGCTTGAATCGACGGGAGGGTTAAGTACATCTCATGTAGGTAGGTAATATTAGTACATATAGGCCCACAAAGCTTAACTATTTATTAAAAATGCTTGAATCGATGGGAGGGTTAAGTACTTATCGGGTTGGTGGGTAATATTAATAAATATAGGCCCATAAACTTAACCAATAGGAAACCCTAGTAACGGGGACCCATTTCAGCAGTAACCCACATGGATGCATCACGGTACCCTGAACTAGGCAGGGTGGGGCATGATTACTGGGCTAATTATAAGCGGTCAAAGTAGCGGCAGAGGGTACGTCAGTGTAGGTTCCGATGGTTTACGGGCGTGCACGTACTCCGTAGTGGGAAAAAACAGGCACTGGGTACCAATAGTTATACACTGTGGATCTTGAATCGTGTCGGGTCGCTATCATAAGGATTGATACACCTTATGGTGGGACCAGCACAGGGTATCTACACGCAAGAGAGGGTTGATTGACATAGACACATGGAACATGAATACAAGTAGGGAGCCGATCGTTCTGGTAGTAAGGGTACATCTAACATGTTCATGGCAATTAGGCCGATTGAGGTGGAATCCTCACGATAGATGTACACTTGAAGGCTACCACAATTACGGGGTTTGGGATCACGATTATCATCTTATACAGGTTACTAGTTAGGACACTAGTTAGGTGGTGCAGAGATAAATATAGAAATTAATTAACAGAGTAGTAGCAAAGCAGAGAAAAAGAAGAAGCGCATTTAGTTCACCTTGCATTTATCTTGTCTTTAGTTACCTTGTTTTATGTCATTGTCATATTTCCGGTTTATTCATGTCATGATCCTTTATCTTGTTTGCATGCTGAAAGATCATTGGACTTACCAGACTTATGTCTGACCTAGTTTGTTTTTCGCCTCTTTTCTTCTGCCCCCAACCCAGGTAGTCAGGGAGGGAATAGCTCAGCCTAACTTGGACCTCTTCTCTTTCCAAGCTTGAAGATTAGTTGGTGTATCGCTTTGGACTCTCTCTCTTCCATTACTATGGATGGTTCATGCTTTATCGGGGAATATCATTGTTTTTATGCTTCTTTTATTCCTGGAAGTTTTTAAATCAAGACAGAAGTTCTATGTATTACATTTAAGTATGATTGAGGAAATTGTTGTAAAAGCTTGACTGAATTAAGTTGTTTATAAAATGACTTTATTTTCCGCTGCTTTATTTGTCTGTCTTGTAATTTATCTGCATCTTTTAGCTATAATGCTCCACCGAAGTTAAGGAATTCCCTCTGTAAGTGACCTTAACGGAGGTGGGGTGTTTCATAAAGACTACAAGACTGTCAATGCTTTTTATAAGAATATTGTTTATGTAGGATTAAAGTTAGTGAAACATGAGATACTATCATATCTTGATCATACTCCCAGTTTTTGTGTCATTGACATGTTTCATCTGAACTTGCCATTTATTTTATTCATATTCCCAATTTTTATTTTTCATATTTTATTTCATATTTTCTTTTTTACAGGGTAACTTGCTATAAATAGGGTTAAGAAAATTCACTAATTCATCAACCTAATGCAGACTGTCAAAGGAGTTCTGAAATTCAAGAACAAAACAAGGCTTAAAAGCAATCTAGTGCAAACACAACAGTGTTTTCCTTTAACACGTAAGTATAGTAAATGATCTAAAAAATGAGGCAAGGTTTATCAATTAGTAACTCATATCAGTTAGTAGCCAATATGTGCTCTAAATGATCTATAAAAAAGTGAGGCACGGATGATCAGTTAGTAACTCATATGAACTAGATCATCTACTTTTCATTTTAAAGAAAAGCTTCAAATGATGAAGAAACTATAAGTCTGGGAAGGGATCAATTCTTCTGTACCCAACTCCGGTGTTCCCGTGTGCCCAACAAATCACCACCACACATCAACAACACATAATATTAATAATCTAATGAACGGGTCCTACAATCCACTCAAAACCATTAGATTTTGTGCAAATCAATGTATAAGATTCTAGCTCATGGGAACACCGGAGTTGGGTACAGAAGAATTCATCTCGTTTGGGAAAGCATACTTTTAAATTTGCTTAATATAAAAAATACAAGAAACTATACGTACTTTTCTAGAAGTTTGAGGGAAGTTTTGCATTTTACCGTTAATAATAGTAATGTTAGGTATTGTTCTTTCTTATGGAAACGTCACTTCTTCTTCTTTGGTAAAAAAATATACCTGTAGGATCTCCTTTTCCTTTTTTATTTCCTCTACTGAAGCTTTATTTTGAGGAGGGGCGGGGGTAGTGGCCCTACAGTAAACCAAAAAAAGTTGAAATCTATGGCATTCGTTGCAAACTCTGAATGCCAAAAGGATGCAAGTAACATGCCCAAATTTAGCTAAGAAGGGCAGAAAGTGTTGGTTTGCACATATTTGTACATGACTAGTGACTATTTTGTTTAGTTTTCTGGGGTGCTGAACCATGTTTTCACTGGTTTTACGTACATATTTCATTTTCCCCTTTTTTTGGGTAACCATTATGCAATGCAATCCTGTTTATTGTTGTTATATCATATATGGTTTCTTAAAACAAAATATTTGTGTTTTTATATCATATATGTTTGCAGGTTAGTCAGTTGTTTATAGGTTAGTCAGTTCATGTAGATGGAATAATTGTTGATGTATTATAGGAATTTGATTATACTGAAGTGGTTATGATAAGTACGATGGCTTGTTGGTAGTAACCTGTAGGTTTTGAGAGTTTTGGAGATGGATGAGCTTAATTGTGTTTTGCTTTTTCCTTTGTCATAAGACTAACTTGTGCTTGTGAATTGCAGGTTTTAGAAATTGGATGAGCGAACAAGCTGAAGACTAATTGATTTTTCATGTCATCTTGTTTTGAAGCGATGTTTGAACATGTATGTTGACATATTTCTACATTTATTAGTAGATTTATTAACTACGACTTTGTAATTGAAATCAAATATGATTTTGGTATTAGTTTTTTTTATTGACAGTTTTGTGTTGTGAATTTACTACTCAATTGTTTGAACCGTGCACAAATTAAATAAGAGATTTGCTATATAAGGAACATGGCTGAAATATGTGCTATATATTAAAAATATTAATAGCGGAAAATTGGACTTATGAAAATAAAAGATGAAATGCTATGTAAAAAATTAAATAAAGTGGAAAATCTTTTCATATCATTGAATGTTTACTACGTAAACATTGAAAACGCTATATATAGGATAAATATTCATAGCGGAAAACTCCTCTTTTGTTATCAAAATGTGAAATGCTATACAAAATGTAAGCCATATGGAAAACTTTTCATATCACTGAATATGAGCTATGAAAACAATGATAATGCTATAAAAAAACGAGTATTTAACATAGTAAGGTCTGAACGCTATATATCAATGGGGAATTCAACAATAGCGGATTTTAAAAAAAAAAAATCAAAATGAATTTTTTTTTTCATAGCAATGAATATGTGCTATGAAATTGTTGATAATGCTATAAAAAAGTAAATTGAGATTTTAGTAAGCAAATATAATTATAAGGTCTGAACGCTATGTAAAATATGTCATGCTGGTGAACATGAGCTATAAAATGTATAATATTATAGCGTTTAGAATCGAGCTATAAGATATAACAGGGCTATTATTACATGTCATTATATAGTGTCGTCACTAATGCTATGGTAACATATTATAGCGTTTTTCATGTGCTATTAAAAGGTAAATCTGTTGTAGTGAGGGTTCAGTTGCCAGACTGGTTGCTCGGAGTACATGATGTGTTTCACATTTCTCAACTTCAAAAGCATGTACATTATCCAGACTTGATTGTGGAGGAAGCTACGCAACAAGATTTGGATATTACTCTGAAATTAGCAGTGAGGAGAGAGTCACTGAAAATTATTGGCAAAGAAACAAGGGTTCCGAGGAACAAGAAGATACATTTAGTCAAAGTGCAATGGAGCGGAGATCCTAGAGACTGTACATGGAAAACAGAAGATAGCATTAAATAGGCTTATCCCAAGTGCAGAGTGGACATCTCTGATTAACTCTGGGGCAAGGTACATTTATAATATATTATATTTTGGTTTTGTTTCCAACTTTACTATTGTTTCCTTTTCGGGGACGAAAAGTGTTAAGTGGGGGAGATTGCAACAACCCAGAAAATCAAAACCAATTTAAAATATATTTTAAGGAAATTTTGTTAGAAAATGCATCAGAATTTAAAAATTTGGTTTTTAAATTAGAACAAAGCCCTTAAAAATAGCCATTTTGCAAACGATCTCTGTTTTCTACGAAACCACTTTTGTTAGATCCGGAATGTCAAATTACTGCTAGTTTAAAATTTCATAATTTTTGGAACTAATATGTGAGCGTGGTAAATTAAAATGCGTTTGGTAATTTCTGTTGAAATGGATCAATCAGAAAAAGGCCATTTTTCAAATGGTCTCCAAATTCGACGAAATTAATATTGATAGGACTGTATCGTCCAAACAAAGCTAGATTTATTTTTCGGAAATTTTTGGAATCAGTATGTGGCCCCGGTAAATTAAAATGTACACTCAAATTCAATATTGAACGTTATATATTTTAATTTCGAGAAAAAATGACTGAAACAGTCGAATGGGCTTATGAAACATATTCCATTTTATTCGGAATTGGGGTATTTACCTAGGGGCGACAATCGTTGGGTTTGATTTGGAGTTTGTATGGACTAATAGGTATTTTTGGAATTAAAAAAATAAATATATAAATAAATTATCTCACCTAACCCTAATCATTTATTGCGCAATCAAAAACCTGTCTCCCCTCAATATCGAATGATGGAAATAGTTGAAATCTTTCCCTCTCCATAACTTCTAATTTACTCGATGAAATTCAGTGATTCTTAAGGCAAATTTGTAGAGAATCTCCCCATCTTCAAATCCATACCAGTTTGGAGTAGTATCGTTGCATGTTGAGGGAGAAATCGCTCACCAAAGCCCGGCCGTTCGAACCACCGCCGCTCCTCCTAGGTGCCACCGATCTGGACGTGACCACCAGCCGCAGGAATCTCTTTCCTAGTTATAGAACGTGGCGCCAGCCGATCGTCCCCTCATGCAATGAATTGGAAGATAAATCAAAACCTAGTTTCGAACCATTATCTGAGGTAATGGCATATATAATTTTAATGATTTTGCAACACTTTAAAACCGTGGCTACTTTAATTTAATTATAGAAATTATATCTTTTTGGTAAGATGTCGAAATCACATGAAGTAGGAACCATTGTGATTGTGCAACGTCTTCTACATTCTAGAAGTGGCCGAAGGAATTTTAGAGCTAGCCATCAAATTAGAAGGAGTGGAACCCAATGTGAGATTTCTAAATTCAAATTAAGTGGAGAAAAATATAATAGGTTGCAAATGGGGCTTATTAGCTCCTGCCGCAACTTTCTGTTAAATCATGGATGATTGTGTGATGATTGTGTTGTAGAAATTGATTGTGATTGTGATATTAAAAATATATATATGATATATAAAATACATATATGCATTGTATAAAATTGGGATTGATTGATTATGGTTGTGATGAATTATTGTATTAAATTGTGGAATTATTGAAGGGAATGATTATGTATGGTGCAAGCCTAGGTTAGAAGAGGAGCAGTGCTCAGACACTGTGCCGGTGCTACAACACCCTACTGTTATAATACTGAAATTTTCTGAAATGAACTATATAAAAATATGCATGTGTTGAATAAATTCTTTAAACAATAAAAATATCATTTTTATTGCATGTATTAACTATACAAAAATATTCATGTGTTGAATAAATTCTTTGAACAACAAAATTATCATTTTTATTGTATATATGAACTACATAAAAATATTCATGCGTTGAATAAATTCTTTGAACAATAAAAATATCATTTTTATTGTATGTATGAACCACTAAAAATATTCATGTGTTGAATAAATTCTTTGAACAATAAAAATATCATTTTTATTGTATGTATGAACCACTAAAATTATTCGTGTGTTGAATAAATTCTTTGAACAATAAAAGTATCATTTTTATTATGTGTATGAACCACTAAAAATATTCATGTGTTGAATAAATTCTTTGAACAATAAAAATATCATTTTTATTGTATGTATGAACCACTAAAAATATGCATGTGTTGAATAAATTCTTTGAACAATAAAAATATCATTTTTATTGTATGTACGAACCACTAAAAATATTCATGTTTTGAATAAATTGTTTGAACAATAAAATATCACTTGTATTGAATGTATGAACCACTAAAAATATTCATATGTTGAATAAATTATTTATACAATAAAAATGTCATTTTTATTGTATGTATGAACCACTAAAAATATTCATGTGTTGAATAAATTCTTTGAACAATAAAAATATCATTTTTATTGTATCTAAAAACCATTAAAAATATTCAGGTGTTGAAATAAATATTGCATTGTTGAAAATATTATTTCTAACGTGTATATGAAGTGTTAAAAATAACCATGTGTTAAAATAAATGTTTGTTCACTGAAAATATTATTTTTAACATGTATAAGAAGTGTTAAAAATAACCATGTGTTAAAATAAATGTTTGTTCATTGAAAATATTATTTTTAACATGTATATGAAGTGTTAAAAATAACCATGTGTTAAAATAAATGTTTGTTCATTGAAAATATTATTTTTAACATGTATATGAGATGTTAAAAATAACCATTTATTGAAATAAATGATTTTTCATTGAAAATAATTATTTTTAACATGTATATGAAGTATTAAAAATAACCATGTGTTAAAATAAATGTTTGTTCATTGAAAATATTATTTTTAACACGTATATGCAGTGTTAAAAATAACCATGTGTTAAAATAAATGTTCGTTCATTGAAAATGTTATTTTTGACACGTATATGAAGTATTAAAAAGAGTCGTGTGCTGAAATAAATATTTGTTAGTTAAAAATATTATTTTTAACATGTTAATGAAGCGAATAAAATTGTCACGTATGGAAATGAATATTTGTTCGCTAATGATATTATTTTTAGCTTAGATATGCATATATATATACACACACATACACACACACACACACATGTTAAACAGGTAAATGGATTCGTTGTTGAGTAAAGAATTAATTTGTATGCCTGACAAATAGGTTAACCTTAATGAGTTGGCTGTGCAATTTTATTTATTATACAAACTCCTGTGAGTGCCATTGGATGCGGTGTGTTGGTTGCTCTGTGTGAGATTATAAACTATGCAATAGGATAACAACCATTAAATTTGAACTACCGTACATGGCATACTACGTGAAGATATCATACTCTATCATATACCATATAAGCATTTGGAGCTTGTATGACGAGGTTGGAATTACCATACAAGCGAGAGGCTTGTATGGCGATGACGACATTTCAGGATGAACCGAAGATGAAATATTAATGTCATTGCATATCATATTCCATATAAGCATTTGGAGTTTGTATGAAGAGGTTGAGATTACCATACAAGCGAGATGCTTGTATGGTGATGATTGAATTACAGGTTGGACTGAGGACTGATATGGACTAAATAAAATATAACAGTAAATTGCAGGAATTAATAAAAACCCTACACGGGTCTGGAGATGACAATAATTCATGTCTCTCTTGATTTTAGATACGACACATGGATTATTTATTTTCCAACACAGGACAAGGTGACGAGATATAATCGCTAGAGATATGATCTTTACACTCTCCCTTGGGTATAGATAGGTCACTAAAAATTGTGTATGCTTTTTCTAGATTCATTGGGTGCCTAATACGGCCCAATAAATTTCCAAAACGCTCTCCGAACAAAGGAGGTTATGGCAAAAAAATTTGAAATTTAAAGGAGTTAGCCTATTATTTGAAGAATTAAATGGTTCTGAAATCGTCAAATAAATTATATAATTTATATATAATATAAACTAAAATTAAACGAATCACACGCGGTAGTTCGCATTTTGGAATTGTAAATTTAAACGATTATACTGAGAGATCTGACCATCGGATTTTTCCGAAACTAGAACCGTTGGGTTCGCTTTGGAAAGATCTTTCCTACGCTACTAAATTTGTTAAGATCCTACTGGTAGATTTCGAGAAATGTGTAATTCAAATAAGAATGAAAACTATACCAGGGTCGCATAATGGCCTGAAGCGTCATTTAATTAAAATGGGCTATTTTTATATAAATAAAAATAGCGATAAGTCATTATAAAATATTATAAACGATATGGAATGGAAATAAACCAATTTCACTTGGTTTGTAAAGCAATATGGGCGGGTAGATTCATTTAGCAGTAATCTAAAGAATTGAATTGAATATAACCAAAGAAAGACATGATTTGAATTATATATATTTGAAAATTATTTAAAAAGGTCGAGTTAAATATCATTTTAAATAATTGAATGACGATTAAAAGTCGAAGAAAATGAAGATGGTGCAAGACTCGTAATCTTAACATCGAATGGATTACTACTGATACCCTGAATTGATTAGCTCCGAGGAAGGGGTTATAGTGGTAGTTATTCAGACGTATTTGTTGATTGTCCAGATATGTGAGGGCCTCTCTTCTGTTTGGACATAAAGAAGAGGAACAAGGTGCCTCTGATTTCATTCAGACCCAGAACAGACTTCTAAATGGATGTGTCATACATTGGATTTTATTCTGTGTTGATTGATTTCTGTTAAATATATATCTGTTTGGTGGCGGAAAATTTATTCTCTTGCTTAACACCATTCTCTATGACGTACGAGCTTAGAGATTATATATCGATAGACATCAGTTGCATGGAGTGGATTGTCAATGTGGCATGCTGAGATGCAAATGAACAAGACTTTTGTTGAAAAGTAGAGTCTTGTGGTTGATGATCAAAGCATAGCTTTAATTAGCATAACTTTGTGTATAGCGTTAATTCGCGAGCCTCACACCTCGGTATGAGTCAACAACGGGATCGTGACCGCAGGGAGTGCATGATGTTTCTTTTTAGCTGTGGGTGGTGTCATGGTATGGAGCCCAGACATTTATTTATTTTTACCTCTGTGGATGATGGAATGCGAGGCGCCTTGGATATTAGTCGCTACTGGCCAAGTGATAGGTCCGATAGGACTAGGAAACATGTTTTTAGGAATAACCAATCCTCAAACGTAAGAGAGG
Source organism: Allium sativum (assembly GCA_030737875.1). Classification (NCBI taxonomy): domain Eukaryota; kingdom Viridiplantae; phylum Streptophyta; class Magnoliopsida; order Asparagales; family Amaryllidaceae; genus Allium; species Allium sativum. Next base: position 899,960,950 of record CM060922.1, on the reverse strand, counting down.
ACTGACCTTGAAGCTCCAAGGGTTGCCCAGAGTGTGTAGTCCTAAGATATTTGCTAGAGTGTCTCGAATCGGGAGGAGCCATCCCTAGCCTCGACTCATGACGGAAATCCAATTTCCAATACGTGACATTTCGGTTTTAATTGTAAACTAGTATGGTGACATAGTATATGGTAGCTATGTTGCCTACGATTGATACATTATGATTGAAATTGTGTTTGAAACATATATGCACTAATGATAATATCAAATGATTTTGTTTTATACGTATCAAGCATATTTTGGCATTATAAGGTAAAATTCTATCCTCTGGCTTGCGTTGCATTGTGTGATGGGACCTGAGTCTTATAATGGCTACGTTTTTCTAAAAAGCATTTCATTGTTTAAATGATTTACTTTATTCATGCACTGGCAATCCAATGGAGTAAACCACTTCCGTGCTAGCGGCGTGGTCCTGCGATTTGCCTTATTATTAAATAAGTTAAGTAAGATTTTTCATACCAGTCTCATGACTGACTTGTAGTTTGTTTTCACTTTCAAACTCAAGTGCCCCTATTTTTACACGGGCAGCCTAGTAATCAGGTAGCTGGATTTATTTTGGATATGCACCATAGCATGGGATGCTCTTTTGGCTGAAGACGAAGACTATCTTTTATCACTTATTGTGGATATTTAGACATCACTTTATGTATGATATATTCGATGATGTTGTAGACTTATTATCTACATGTTGGAACCTTTTATGTACTAAGTAGTATTCTGTATCTATGTAACTCTGATGATGACGACATTTATGATTCTGCTATTGCAATGATGATGTATATTATTCCATGATTTCATGTATTATGCTATTATCTGTAATTTGCTGACGTGATTAATGTGTTATATTCCAATGATTATCCTTGCCACCGTGGTATGGGGGTTTGGGTTGTCACATTAAACATCACATCATCATTCACTTTTTATGCCACATTGTCAAATCTGTCAAATTTCTAATTGACATCCACAAAAATACTCCGGGTGTTAAGCTAAGAGAAGGTGTCTCCTCTACCACTAAATAAAAGTACTTTTGAGGAAATCAATGTACACGATCTTTTGGAAATACGTTGTCAGAGATTCGTCCATACACATCATCCAGGAACATGATGAATATAAGGCACTATCCTACCACATCCTATATAGGAATCACCATAAGGGTCAGTAGTAAGAAGTTCTTGCAATCTAAAAATTCCAATGACGACTGAATCACCGCCAAATATTTATGGTAGCTAGCCATAGAAAATAAACATATAGTTCTTCCACTCATGAAGATGTAAAGACCCGAAAATCCCCGCCCTTAGGATCGACCATAAACCACACAGGTCTGATACAAAAGTTGGAAATCTACGAATACTTTAACTTTTGGCATACAACACATTAGAAAAAATAACATTAGACTTTTATAAACATCATAATAATGTTTCATCAGAGTACAGAATATCAGAGTACAGCGAATATAACAATACAGCGGAAGATTAAATTACAATAAATTTTATACAATGCAGCGGAATACATAAACTAATACAGCGGAAGACTACCAATGCTCTGGACACAGCTTTAAGCTTTGATCTAGAATCCTGCTTAAGAAACGAATTATCTGCAAAGAAGCTATTCGACTGCCCATGTGGAAAAGAGGGCACCCGAGTTTGCAAGTGAAACAAACTACAGGCCAGTCATGGGACTGGTATGATAAATCATACTTAAACTATCTAATAATAATAAGGCTAATCACAGGACCACGCCGCTAACGCAGAACGAGTTTACTCCATTGAATTGCCAGTGCATAAATAAAGTAAATCATTAAAACAACGCAATGCTTTTTAGAAAAAATGAAATCATTATAAGACTCAAGTCCCATCACACAATGCAATGCAAACCGTAGGATAGAGTTTTACCTTATAATGGTCAAAAATGCTTGATACTATAGAACGAATTTGATATAATTATAGTGTATATATGTTTTAAAACATTTCAATCATAATATCAATCATAGACGGCACAGCTACCATATACTATATCGCTGTACTAGTAATACAATCAAAACCGCATGGGTCGTATTGGAATTTGGATTTCCATCATGAACCAAGGCAAAAGATAGTCCTTACCGAATTCGAGACACTCTAGCCCATGCCTTAGGCTCAGCCGCAACTGCACCATGGATCTTCAGGGCCGGTCCACCAAAGTGCAAGATCATAGTACCTGAACAATACGTTTCCCCGCCCTATGGGGCGTAAATAGAGCCATTAGGGACTCAAATAACCGAGGCGCCTCATTCCATCATCCACATAAGTAAAAATGTCACGCCTTGTAAAAACCATGACACCACTTCTAGTTAGAAAGAAACGTATGTCCTCCCTGTAGTCCTTATTCCCATTTCTGGTTCATACCGGGGTGTGAGGCTCGCGAAGTATCGCTATACACAAAGCTATACTATTTAAAGCTGTGCTTTGATCATCAACCACAACACTATGCTTTTCAACAAAAGCCTTGATCATTTGCATCTTGGCATGCCACATTGACAATCCATACCGTACCATTGATTTCTACCAATATATAACCTCTGATATCGTAGGTCTTAGAGAAGGGTGTTATGCAAGAGAATAAATTCTCCACCACCAACAGATATATATTTAGCAGCGATCAACGAATACAGTATAAAGGAATAGAACGTCAGACATACGATCCATTTATAAGTTCGTTCTGGGTCTGAACGAAACCGGAGGCACCTTATACCTCGCATATCCGAACAATCAACAATACGTCCGAACAACTGCCACTGGAACCTTCTCAAGGTAGCAACTCCAATCCAAGGCATCAGTAGTCCTTATCCATTCGATGTGAAGATCGCTGGTCTTCAACCACCATCTTCATCTTCGACTTTTAATCGTCGTAGTAATTATTCACAATGGTTAAACCCGGTCTTTCCGAATAACTCGCGTATTTTATAATAAAAATCAAGTGCTATAAAACACATCATACGCCACATTCCAATTCAGAATATTCTTTTAATTAGATATTCACATTATTTGGACAAAGGTTCCCATTAATTTTATCAAAGATAAATTCTTTAATTTATCTTTAATACTCCTTTTTAAAAATTCATTAAAACCCCAATCTGGTTTTAATATCCAAAATCATTACTTTATGATTATTCAGATTTAAGAAATAAACCTTATTTTAAATGGGTTAAAGAACAAATATCATTTAAACAGTCCACGATAAACCCAAAAACATCTTCCATAAAATATGGAATCTTCACAGAAATCAGATCAATGTATAATCGATATAAATTTCTGTACCAGACTAATAATATAAATGGAATAGCGACAAAGCCTATTAAATTCCGTTTATAGTAACGGTCTTCATTCACAGAAGCTAATCTCGATTATTATTAAATCGAATTCCATCCAATTCCAATTTATTCTATTAAATTGGAAAGCTTTACTTGGGAAAATTTCCAATTAAATTTTAATAAAAGATTTATAATTTCCAAATTATATTTTCACTACCAATTGGGTTAAAGAACAAGTGTCGTTTAAAATGCAGTTCACGATAAACCCAATTTACATTTCATTTTATTCCAATTATTAAATATAATTAGAAACTCTAATAATTTTAATTAAAAGATTTATTCTTTCGTACGGGGTTCAAGAACAAATGTCATTTAAAACATCATTCACGACAAACCCAAAAATCCGATTTATCTTATTTAATTCCAATTAAATATCAATTAATTTGAAAACTTCATTAAATCTTATTTTGAAGATTTATTCAAGTTAATAACTAGTTAAATTCGATAAAAATATATTTTTATCTTTTCAAATATGGAATTTTTTCATCCAAACTCTTTCCAAATCATTTATTATGGTTTTACATAAATTTTCCGTAATTTTAATAATTTTATTATCGCTCATACAGTGGGTTTACAATAACAATCACCGAACTGCATCCATAGCGGCCTTTTCCAAATTTGATTTGGACATAATTCCAAATCCAACCGATAGATTTCAAAACTCTTATATTCATTGGAAAACTCCTTTCAGTACGAACCCAACGGTTCCAGTTTTAGAAGAATCCAATGGTCGGATCTTCCGTTACGCCAATTTGAAGTTAATGGTCGAAATTCGCGAACGGTCGCTGCGCGACGCGTTCTATTCAAGCCATTAAATAAATATATATAATATATCGTCGATTTATATTCAAAACGTATTTATAAATATTTGTAAATTCATTTTAAATGATTTTTACTCCATTTTCAATTTTTAATGATAAAATGAATATTTTATACCTTTATCATATTAAAATAATATTTCAAAATATTAGATTTTGAAATCGCTTCTTTTCGATATTAATTATCAAATAAATAAAATCGATCGATAAACCTGTTCGGGTTAAAAATGGCGTTTCTACTTAACTCAGCTTCAAATTTTTCTTCTTCACTGAATATTATTTCAAAATATTTATTATTTTAAAAATATTCTTTATTTAAAAGATTCTTTATTTTAAAATATTCTTTATATTAAAAGATATTCTGAATCGGAATGCGACTCAATCAATTACCATACAAATTCGGTTGTATGGATTTCATACATTGCATATATCCAACGATAATGATAAACAATCATCAAACAATACATTCGCATCCAAAGTGAGATTTATAACTGCATGAGCATTAAAATAAATAAATAATGCTCATCACAGACTGTCAACCCACCGATTGACAATTAAATAAATATTGGGACTAGTGTGTGTCCAATATCATCCCAATACACGTGTGGAGTTTTTCTGCCAACAACCAATAATATATTATTTGTGCATTAGGGCGATGTGTGAAAAATTATCGTCCCAATCACATAAACAAGTCGGATAACTTGTAAATGGAGGTGTAACATTTCAACATCACAAACATATGTTTCAAGGCATCGCTACGTTATATTTTCAACATTCATAGTCATATAATGAATATTTCATATATATTCATTCGGTACATTAAAATTGTAAATATTTATGTTTCAACATTTATATCTCAACCATGAATATTTCATAAATCTTATCTTTATGTTGAAACATACTTTATATTAAAATATAACTTTTAATGTTTTCAACTTTTCTATCTATACAATGTATATTTTACATAAAACATCCTCTACATTAAAAATGGAATTTTTAATGTTTCCACATTTTTCTCATTGCAATGAATATCTCATTTCATTCTTACATTAAAAATATGATTTTTAATGTTTCAATATTTTTATCTCAAACAAATGATCATTTTTCATCTTTTTTACATATACGATAAAAATGTAAATTTCATCGTTAACACATTTTAACATAACATTTTCTATGTTTTTAATGACAAGTAAAAGAGAGTTTTAATGTCATGACATTTTTCTATAATGTTTATTTGCATCTAAATTTGCAAATAAAAATGTAATCTTTAACTATGAAGTTTATTTGCATCTAAATATGCAAATAAAAATGTAATCTTTTCCTACGATGTTCATTTGCATCTAAATATGCAAATAAAAATATAATCTTTTAACTGCAATGTTTATTTGCATCTAAATATGCAAATAAAAATATAATCTTTTAACTACGATGTTTATTTGCATCTAAATATGAAAATAAAAATATAATCTTAATTTTAGTGTTTCATTTTTAATTTGTATCTAAATTACAAATAAATATATAACCGTTTTAAAACTATATCTTATTTGCATCAAGAAATGCAAATAAGAATTTAACTTCCAATTTCAACATTTTATCTGTATTAAAGAATGCAAATAAAAGAATAACTTTTTAATTCAATGTTTTATTTGTCTCTGACATGTCTATAAAAATGCAACTTTCCTTTTTATTCACATTCTTGGAATTAAAATTTGTATCAAAAATGCAAGTGAAAATGCAACTTATTAAACTAGGCTTTTATCTGAATCTAAAATGCAAACAAAAAGGTAACTTTTTAATTCATGTTTAATTTGCATCAAAGAATGCAAATAGAAATGCAAATTTTAAATCAATATTTTATTCACATCAAAAATGCAAACAAAAATATAACTTTCATTTTAATGTTTTTGTCTACATCTAAATACAAACAAAAATGCAAATTTAATTAATGTTTTGCTTCCATCTAAAATTGCAAACAAAAATGCAACCTTTATTTCCTCCTTTTGTTTGCATCAAAAAATGCCAATAAAAAAAATATAACTTTTAAATTTCAGGTTTATTTGCATCCAAGAGTGAAAATAAAAGTATAACTTTCATTTTCAATGTTTATTTGCATCAAAGAATGCAAATAAAGATGTAATTTTTTTATTTCATGTTTTACGTTTGCATCTAAAATTCAAACAAAAAATGTAATCTTTTACTACAGTGTTTATTTGCATCTAAATATGCAAATAAAAGTGAAATCTTTTTCTTTTTAAATGCAACATTTTACACATACAATAAAGATATGGTTTTAACACTTTTCTATTTAACAAAATGAATATTTTGTTTTTCACACTTTTCTATTTAACAAAATGAATATTTTGGTTTCTCTATTTTGTTTCAAAAAAAATGATATTTTTGTTTCGATAAGAATAATCCATTCAATCAACATATCAACATAACAGAATTCATCAACCCAAATCCAATCACGAATAACAACAAATAGCAATTAACAGTGGACGGATAATATCACAATCATAATTACTTTATTTTAATTATTTAAAAGGAAACAGAATTCTCACCTTGCTTTTTGTCTGAATTTTCAAAGTGCTTCGTTTCTGATCTAGATTGCTTCATCCTCTAATGTTTGCCGTTGTGAATCCAATGCAAGTCGTTTCGTTCGATTTCGTTGCTGTATGAAGAAGTTATGCTACTTTCAATTTTCCTTACATTTATAATATAATTAATTTTATAATAAATAATAATATATAAATTGCACCTTCTTCTTTCTTTAACTTTTACAGGCCGTCGGTTTTCTGTTCAAGTTCGATCCTAGGTTTAGACCTTTCTTCAAAATCGAAGCGCCTGAAGATAATCGGACTGCTCCACCTTGTCGAGCTACGTGAACCGCACATAGGACCCCCCTTCACGTCGAACTCGGTGGTGATCCTTGGCCAGAATCCGAGGTGGTGCGACGCTAGTTCCCGGGGATGATGTGAACAAAATACTCCACGATATACGATCCAGCCGTATAGATCTGTAGCTCTCACTGTGCCCTTCGATTATGGTCTTGAAAGCAGTACGAATTGATTCAGAGATTGAAAGAAATTAAGGAAGGGAAGAGGGATCGAATCAGCCATTCATTTGGAGGATGGCAGCTGCGTTCTTAGATTAGGGTTAGAGGTATGGTGCGGTGTATTTCTATCCGTATTTATATTGTATACTCAGGGCATTTTAATTAATTAATTCAAAAAAAAATAACTTGTTTGTTGATACTAACTCCGAATATAACCCAACGAATATCACCTCTAGCCAAATACCCCCGTCACGGACACAATGGAATATGTTTCGTAACCCAATTCAATTGTTTCGATAGGTTTTTCTTTAAATTTAAATATAAAACATTTAATTATTTAATTTAATCGTACATTTTAAATTACCAAGGCCACATACGAACTCTAAAAATTCCAGAAAATTATTTCTAATTATGTTTTGACGATACGGTTCTAACAAGACTAATTTCGTCGAATTCCAAGACAGTTTGAAAAATGGCCATTTTCTAGTCGATCGAATTTGACTGAAATTGACAAAACACATTTTCTTTCGCTATACTCACATATTAATGAAATTTAAGCCTAGCAATAAATTGACATTCTGGTTCCAACAAAAGTGGTTTTGTCGAAAATGGAGGTCGTTTGCAAAATGGCTATTTACACGGGCTATATATATATATATATTAAAAATATATATAAATTCTATAGTGACTATTCTGAAAATTTAACTGGGCATAACTTTTCATTCCCGCTATGAAATTTCAATTTTTGGATTCGTTGAAAAGATATTTTTAAATAGATTTACATATTTTTGGTTTCACTAAAATCCATTTTATTTTGCATCCTGTACGGTCAGTCAAAGTTCAAATTCAAATTTTCAAACTACCGCGCTATTTCTAACTCCTTTTATAATTAAAATAAATATACTCATTTTAACTTCGATTAAAATAAATTTTTAATCGTTATTATTTGAAATAAATTATTTTAACTATTCAAAATTCCATTAAAATTTCTAAAATAAATTTTTTAAAATTGTTCAGAATTCGCAGGTTGTTACAATCTCCCCCACTTAAAATCTTTTCGTCCCCGAAAAGGAACGAAGCTAAAAGTTGTTAAATTAACCAATTCAATTTTAATTTTAATTATTGGTTTCAATAATTTTATTAGTTGGTTAAATTTTCAAATATATATAACTTTTAGGTATCAAAATCATATTTTCTAATATCGGATTATATATATAATCACAAATACGTTAATTATAGACCTATCACTCTGAACTCATTCTAGGGCATTACTAACCCCATCTCTAATGAGTTTTTCTCATTCTAGGATACTACTAATCCTATCTCCAATGAGTATTCTTATTGGATATTGCTAATCCAATCTTTGATGAGTCTTTGTTCAGTTCTAATGAGTTGCACCCCAAAGATTTGAGCTAACCTGGCTCTGATTCCAGATGTAAAGGCTCGCAGGCAGTGGGTTAAACTTCCACCGTGACATACAGATGGTCCCCCAGACACCTTGTTTTACGACCAGCCTCTCGACTGCAATAACCAACACTAATAAATAAGGGACATGTAGGGGTAAGAGCCCACTATTTGCCACCAAACAACATGGTGAGAACCCCCTATCATACGTAACCGGATCCCTATCCAGCAACAAGGAGTGGTATGAGAATACAAGAATACGTTAACTTTGGGCATATAACACATTAGAACAAATAACAACAGACTTTTATAAACATCATAATAATGTTACATCAGAATACAGAATATCAGAGTACATCGAATATAATTATATAGAGGAAGATTAAATTAAAATAATTTTTATACAATGCAGCGGAATACATAAACTAATACAGTGGAAGACTACCAATGCTCTGGGCACAACTTTAAGCTTTGATCCAGAATTCTTCTTAAGAAATGAATTATCTGCAAAGAAGCTACTCGACTGCCCGTGTGGAAAAGAGGGCACCCGAGTTTGCAAGTGAAACAAACTACAGGTCAGTCAAGGGACTGGTATGAGAAATCCTACTTAAACTATCTAATAATAATAAGGCTAATCACAGGACCATGCCGCTAACGCAGAACGAGTTTACTCCATGGATTGCCAGTGCATAAATAAAGTAAATCATTAAAATAACGCAATGCTTTTTAGAAAAAATGAAATAATTATAAGACTCAAGTCCCATCACACAATGCAACGCAAACCGGAGGATAGAGTTTTACTTTATAATGGTCAAAAATGCTTGATACGATAAAACGAATTTGATATTATTATAGTGTATATATGTTTTAAAACATTTCAATCATAATATCAATCATAAACGGCATAGCTACCATATACTATGTCGCCGTACTAGTAATGCAATCAAAACCGCATGGGTCGTATTGGAATTTGGATTTCCATCATGAACCAAGGCAAAAGATAGTCCTTCCCGAATTCGAGACACTCTAGCCCGTGCCTCAGGCTCAGCCGCAACTGCCCCTTGGATCTTTAGGGCCGGTCCACCAAAGTGCAATGGTTAGATTAGATATAGTACCTGAAGAATATGTTTCCCCGCCCTATGGGGCAGAAATAGAGCCACTAGGGACTCTAATAACTGAGGCGCCTCATTCCATCATCCACATAAATAAAAATGTCAGGCCTTGTAAAAACCATGACACCACTTCTAGCGAAGTATCGCTATACACAAAGCTATGCTATTTAAAGCAGTGCTTTGATCATCAACCACAAGACTCTGCTTTTCAACAAAAGCCTTGATCATTTGCATCTTGGCATGCCACATTGGCAATCCATACCATACCATTGATTTCTGCCAATATATAACCTCTAAACTCGTAGGTCTTAGAGAAGGGTGTTATGCAAGGGAATAACTTGTCCGCCACTAACAAATATATATTTAGCAGCGATCAACGAATACAGTATAAAGGAATACAACGTCAGATATTAAATCCATTTACAAGTTCGTTCTAGGTCTAAACGAAACCGGATGCACCTTATACCTCGCATATCCGAACAATCAACAATACGTCCGGACAACTACCACTATAACCTTCTCAAGGCAGCAACTCCAATAAAAGGCATCAGTAGTCCTTATCTATTCGATGTGAAGATTGCCGGTCTTCAATCACCGTCTTCATCTTTGACTTTTAATCGTCGTACTAATTGTTCAGAGTGGGTTAAACCCGGTCTTTATGAATAACTCACATGTTTTATAATAAAAATAAAGTGCTATAAAACACATTGTACGCCACATTCCAATTCAGAATATTCTTTTAATCAAATATTCACATTATTTGGAAAAAGGTTCCCATTAATTTTATAAAAGATAAAAACTTTAATTTATCTTTAATCCCCCTTTTTAAAAATTCATTAAAACCCCAATTTGGTTTTGATATCCAAAATCATTACTCTATGATTATTCAGATTTAAGAAATAAACCTTATCTTTAACTGGGTTAAAGAACAAATGTCATTTAAAACACAGTCAATGATAAACCAAAAATCATCTTCCATAAAATATTGAATGTTCACAGAAATCAGATCAATATATAATCGTCATAAATTTCTGTATCAGACTAATAATATAAATGGAATAACGGCAAAGCCTCTTAAATTCCATATATAGTAACGGTCTTCATTCACAGAAGCTCATCTCGATTATTAAATCGAATTCCATCCAATTCCAATTTATTCTGTTAAATTGGAAAACTTTACTTGGGAAAATTTCCAATTAAATCTTAATAAAATATTTATTATTTCCAAATTATATTTTCACTGTCAATTGGGGTAAAGAACAAGTGTCGTTTAAAGTACAGTTCACGATAAATCCAATTTATATTTCATTTTATTCCAATTATTAAATATAATTAGATACTCTAATAATCTTAATTAAAATATTTATTCTTTCATACGGGGTTCGAGAACAAATGTCATTTAAAACATCATTCACGACAAACCCAAAAATCCGATTTATCTTATTAAATTCCAATTAAATATCAATTAATTGGAAAACTTCATTAAATCTTATTTTGATGATTTATTCTAGTTAATAATAGTTAAATTCGATATTTTTTTCTGTTCAAATATGGATTTTTTTCACCCAAACTCTTTCCAAATCATTTATTATGATTTTACATAAATTTTCCATATTTTTAGTAATTTTATTATCGCTCGTAAAGTCGGTTTCTAATAACGGCCACCGAACTGCATCCATAACAACCTTTTCCAAATTTTATTTGGACATAATTCCAAATCCAACCCATAAATTTCAAAAATCTAACATTCTGGAAAGCTCTTTTCGATACAAACCCAACGGTTCTAGTTTTAGAAGAATCCGACGGTCGGATCTTCCATTACGCCAATTTGAAGTTATCAGTCGAAATTCACGAACGGTCGCTGCGCGACGTGTTCTATTCAGGCCATTAAATAAATATATATAATATATCATCGATTTCTATTCAAAACATATTTATAAATATTTATAAATTCATTTTAAATGATTTTAACTTCATTTTCAAATTTCAATTTTTAATGCAAAATTGAATATTTTATATCTTTATCATATTAAAATAATATATAAAAATATTAGATTTTGAAATCGCTTCTTTTCTTTATTTATTATCAAATAAATAAAATCGATCAACAAACCCGTTTGGGTTAGAAATGGCGTTTCTACTTAACTCGGTTTCATATTTTTCTTCTTCACTGAATATTATTTCAAAATATTTATTATTTTAAAAATATTCTTTATTTAAAAGAATATTTGTTTCAAAATATTCTTTATATTAATAGATATTCTGAATCGAAATGCGACTCAATTAATTACCATACAAATTCGATTTTATGGATTTTATACATTGCATATATCCAACGATAGTGATAAAAAATCATCAAACAATACATTCGCATCCAAAGTGAGATTTATAACTATGTGAGCATTAAAATAGATAAATAACGCTCATCACAGACTGTCAACCCACCGATTGACAATTAAATAAATATTGGGACTAGTGTGTGTCCAATATCATCCCAATACCCGTGCGGGGTTTTCAGCCAACAACCAATAATATATTATTTGTGCACTTGGACGATGTGTGAAAAATTATTGTCCTAATCATATAAACAAGTCAGATAACTTGTAAATGGAGGTGTAACATTTTAACATCACAAACATATGTTTCAAGGCATCGCTACATTATATTTTCAACATTCATAGTCATATAATGAATATTTCATATATATTCATTCATTACATTAAAAATGTAAATTTTTATGTTTCAACATTTATATCTCAACCATGAATATTTATAAATCTTATCTTTACGTTGAAACATAATTTACATTAAAATATAACTTTTAATGTTTTCAAGTTTTCTATCTATACATTGTATATTTTACATAAAACATACTCTACATTAAAAATGGAATTTTTAATGTTTTCACATTTTTCTCATTGTAATGAATATCTCATTTCATTCTTATATTAAAAATATGATTTTTAATGTTTCAATATTTTTATCTCAAACAAATGATCATTTTTCATCTTTTCTACATATACGATAAAAATGTGAATTTCATCGTTAACACATTTTAACATAACATTTTCTATGTTCTTTAATGACAAATAAAAGAGTGTTTTAATATCATGACATTTTTCTTTTAATTACGATGTTTATTTGCATCTAAATATGCAAATAAAAATATAATCTTTTAACTGCGATATTTATTTGCATCTAAATATGCAAACAAAAATATAATCTTTTAACTACGATGTTTATTTGCATCTAAATATGCAAATAAAAATATAATCTTAATTCTAATGTTTTGTTTTTAATGTGTATCTAAATTACAAATAAATATATAACCTTTTTAAAACTATGTCTTATTTGCATCAAGAAATGCAAATAAGAATTTAACTTCCAATTTCAACATTTTATCTGTATTAAAGAATGCAAATAAAAGAATAACTTTTTAATTCAATGTCATATTTCTCTTTGACATGACTATAAAAATGCAACTTTCCTTTCTATTCACATTCTTAGCATTAAAATTTGTAGCAAAAATGCAAGTGAAAATGTAATTCCTTAAACTAGGCTTTTATCTGCATCTAAAATACAAATAAAAAGGTAACCTTTTTAATTCATATTTAATTTGCATCAAAGAATGCAAATAAAAATGCAATTTTTAAATCAATATTTTATTCACATCAAAAATGCAAACAAAAATATAACTTTCATTTTAATGTTTTTGTCTACATCTAAATACAAACAAAAATGCAACTTTAATTAATGTTTTGCTTACATCTAAAATTGCAAACAAAAATGCAACCTTTTTTTTTTTTTTTTTTAGGATGACGGATGTGTAGCACGGGGCTACACAGCTGGGTTAACTAGATAATAATAATATATAATATTTTGGTTGATAGGCCCAACCAGTGGCAAAGAGGTTAGGACATACCTTGTCCCAATTATAGATTACATAGATATATTACATAGAGCAGTCATAAATAGTACAACCCAAAAGATCATAAGCATGCGAAAATAGACAGACTGAGCTAGAGAAAACATAAAACATAAGACTTATGAAGCCAAAACAGGTAAGCATCGTAAGCATTTATCCATGTTGGGCCGAGCTGCTACATTGAGTTCCTGGAGAAGAGGGCTCCGAGAGAGTATGTCTGAAGTGAGCATGTCTCGATGTTCCTGTATATGTTTCAAACTAATGAATGATGAAACTGCAAATACCATAGTTATGCATGTTTCGCTTATTAAAGGTGTATGCGTTACGCTCAATTCATACAGCCCAACAAAAGATCGACAAGAAGGAGTCCATCAATTGATCCGGTGGGTTATGCTGCCAATATTCAAAGAAAGACGAGACTACGGGTATGTAACCGAGGAGGAAAGAGCTTGTTGCAGCCCAAATTCTAAAGGAAAAGTCACATTCGAAGAAAAGGTGATCGATTGTTTCATCACTTGCATTGCATAGGGTACATCTGAGATCGTTAATGATGTGTAGCTTACAGAGTCTGCTCCTGGTATTAATCCTGTTGTGCACCAGACACAATTGGATGAAGATCATTCGAGGTGATAGCCGACACTTCCAGAGACGAGGGAAGGTGAAAGAACGTCCTGGATGGGATAGAAACTTGTAGCAAGAAAAACAGAGAAGCCTTTGCTACGGTTTAAAGCCCACAAGTATTTATCAGCTCATTGGAGAGGTTAATTGATGTGGCTGCATTTAGGAGGTCTTGAATATCGGATAGAGTATTCAAATCTAAGAGACCCAGTGGGTAAAGGCTTAATAGGCTGGAGCCCAAAACAATCGAGACAGTCGAAAAAGGCCTGTGGACTTAGGAAAAGAGATTTGGGTAAAGCTTTGAAAGTGGCAGTGAGTACACCAGGCGTCGTGCCAAAAGAGACAACATTCTCCATTACCCAAATTAATTTCGAAGAGGGATTTGATTCTAGGGATTATGGTAATAACTCCAGCCCAAAAAGGAGATGATCTGGAAAGCGGTGAACAGTGAAGGATAAGGTTGGGGTTTGAGGCATAGTATCTAGATAAGATCCATTCTTTCTAGACGAAAGAACCAGGAGTAAGGAGGCGCCATAACCATTTGGCAAGCAGTGACTGATTAAAGAGAGCAAGGTTAGTGATACCCAAACCTCCATGTTCATGGGGCATGCAAACTATTTGCCAATTTATTAGACATTTAATTTTTCCTCCATTCCAGAGAAAGGTGCTTCGAATGGAATCAATTTTCTTTATGACCCAAGATGGGAGCTTGTGGAATGACATCAAGTAGAAGGGTATTGTGGAGAGGATGGATCTAACTAAGGTGAGATGACCGACTGATGATAGGGAGTTAGCTTTCCAGGATGCCAATCTGTTTTCAATTTTGGATACGAGAGGGAACCAGTCAGATCTCACGAGCTTGGTGGGGCGAAGTGGGACACCAAGGTAGGTTATCGGGAAAGTTTCAAGTTTGCAATTGAGGCAGCTGGAGATAGAGTGACCAAGTTCATTGGAGTTCCAAAGCATGATGACTGCGCATTTTCCATAGTTTTTGACAGGCCGAATGTAATGACCCGCATTTGCAGGGGCATTATAATTAATTTATTTAATTATATAAATAGTGATATAGAGAATTTAATGGTCATGGAATTAAATAATGGTGAATATTTAATTAAAATGATAAATTAAATAAGATATTAAATTCTGAAATAATCAAAATTGGCTGAAATGACGATATGGTGTGAACTGGATCATCTGTGATATTTAATTCAGCTTGGAATTGAATTAGAATAACGAATATATTATTTGAACGACAGTTTGAACGTATAACTATATTATAATTAAAAATCGAGCTCGAAATGGCGCTACAGTTCGTAAATTGGCGATTCAAACTTCAACTGAATGTACAGGATTCGTTTTAAGTCGGATTTCTGTGAAACAAGAAACGTGTGGAGCTGGTGGAGTATATCTTTCTAGTGGAAGAGAAAAATCGGGATTTCGTCATGTATATTTTGATTTACGTCCAAAACAAATTTTATAAAAGTCGCTGTGGAATTCCTTTATAATTTATAAAGGGATTATTTATATTTCAAAAAGGAATTTCAATATAAATCGAATATCGGGTTGACCCAGATTTGAAATATCAAGTTAGAAATTCATATAGGAATATTCTAGAGCTGTATGGTATTCCACTGTGAAAATATACGATAATTTTAATTATGAATATTTAATTTAATTATATTTAAATATATTTATATATTTAAATGGGTCATCCAGAGCTTTAAAAAAATAGCCAGTTTTGTAAACGAAGTCGGAATTCGACGAAACTAATTTTGTTGGATCCACAAGGTCAAATAGTTGTTAGATTTCCAGTTTCGTGATTTTTAGGGACACTGTGTAGCCGTACGGATTTTTAGAGTGGAAAACAGTCAGTATTTTGACATTTAAAAATACACTGTGTGAGCATACGAAGCCGGAATTTGACGAAACCAGTTTCTTTGGGACCGTAATGTCAAACTCTAGCAGTATGTCCAGTTTGGTGATTTTTGGGTATCGTGTGTGATTATAGGAATTTTAAAGGACAAAATAAAACTGCAGTTGATTATAAATTAATATAATAATCAAAATAAAAATATCTAAAATTTCTATAAATACCCCCAACTAATATCCTAAACCTAAATACATTTTCTCCTTAGTCAAATATTGCGCCGTCGGTTTTCTTATTCCAAACTTAGAAATCGATCTTTCAAAAATTCATGGAAATCAAAATAAAATCTTATAAATCATAAAACTTATATATTTGAATTCCTCAATGGATTTCCTTCAAGTCCATAACCTTTTTCACTGGTTCGACGTCAGTTTATTTCCTAGGGTTTTTCTACAACGAGTTAGGGTTAAAGCTTTCGTGGATCTATAAGCCTCATTTGAAGTTCATGTTGTAATATTGAGATTGAGGATGGAAAATGAGGTTTGTGTGCACGGTTTCGTAGAAAACCGTGACATTTTGGTTTGGTGATTGCACAGCGTCGAGGAGTTGGCTATTTGGCGCGATGGCGGTTTGAGAATGCGAGTTGGTTGTTCTTGGTACCAGAGGAGAGAGCGCGAGTAGTGAAGGAAGTGGGTGGCATTGAATTTGGGTTTCGCGAACAGATGATGGAGGAAAGGAGTTCTGAGTTTAAGAAATGGCCATTGTATTGGAGCAGGTTTATCACGGCAGTGTTTTGGGGAAGGAGGGATTGAGGAAGCGGGTTGGGTATTTAAGTGGGCCGAGGAAAACAATTGGGGTGAGGCCCAAAACCATTTAAAAGCCAAGCTTGTTCATTTATTTATTTAAATATATGTTTCAAATTGTAAATTAAACATCTCGCACATACGTTGTCAGTGTTTCGAAAAGTCAGATCCGTTGGGATCGTATCGACGAAGGAAATACAATGAGACTGACTGGGAGTGGATCGGAGTTCGTTTGGATTTATGGCAAATTAAACTGTTTGATTCAAATCAAACAAACAGTTTATCGTTCTTTAACGATGAACTGCGAAAGTGAGTAAATCTCATTAACTCTGAATATTTTATATTTTCATGTTGTATTTTTAGAACTGTTAAATATTGGCTGATTGACTTTGTGTTAACCATTTGATTGAACTGCTAGTCAGTTAGTTGAATTTCTATATTGATTCTGTTTAACAGAATATATCATATGGAACTGAAAGTGATGTTATCTATATTGTTTAACATCTGTGGTGCAGGGAAACAGGTTGGAGGAATCCAGTTGGATTCCTCAATATTTATTTTACTGTGATTCATATATTGTGATATATGATGTGATATATAATCTGTTGTTGATTATGTGTGTTTGGATGATATTTGTCGTTGTTATATGGTATGTTAAATACCATAAGAAATACTGGATGTGGGAAAGGGGATTTTCAAAGTGTATTTTGAAAATGAATTATTTATATAAAATTGATGGATTTTATATAGAAAAGGAAAAGGATTTTTATAAAGGAAATAATTATAAAATCAAAAGAGTAGAAAAGGAATATATTTGTAAAAACAAATACAAAGAAAGATATTTCCAAAACAAATAGAAAGAGAAATATTTGTAAATCATTTACAAATAGAATAGAAAAGGAAATATTTGCTGAACATTTACAAATAGATTTAATGGTATTATTTATTTATTTAGGAAACGAATAAAGGAAAAAAGGATTTATTTATTTAGGGAATAAATAAAAGAAAAGGGGTTATTTATTTAGGAAATAAATAGAGAAGATAAAAGGAGATATTTATTTTTAAGATAAATAGAAATCAAAGGAGATATTTATTTGTTTAAAATAAATAGAGAAGATAAAAGGAGATATTTACTTGTTAGAATAAATAGAGTTAATCAGTTAGAGTTAATCGATAGAGTTAAATCGAACTAGAGTTATTTAAATAGACTTATCGAATATTAGTTTACTCGAGTAGAGTTAAAGGAAAGGAGTTATAGATTTTTAGTTAATCGAAGGAATTATCGATTATTAGTTAAATCGAAAGGAGTTATCGATTATAGTTTAATCGAAAAGAGTTATCGATTTGTTTAATCGAAGTGAGTTATAAAATATTGGTTATTCGAAGGAGTTATCGAATTTAGTTATTCGATGGAGTTAATCAATTAGAGTTAAATCAAATGAGTTAATCAAATATAGTTTATTCGAATAGAATCAATTGAGTTAATCAAATATTAGTGATTCGAGTAAAGTAAAAGGAGTTATCGAGTATTAGTTATTCCAATAAGAGTTAAATAGAGTTAATCGAATATGGTTATTCGAATAGAGTTAAAGGAGTTATCGAATATAGTTTATTCGAAAGGAGTTCAGTGAAACGAGTAAATCGATTAGAGTTAAATCGAATAGAGTTAATCCAATAGCGTTAGTCCGATAGAGTTAATCCAATAGTGTTAGTCCAATAGAGTTAATCGATAAGGGTTAATCGAATAGAGTAAATTGAATAGAGTTATCGAATATACCTTATCGAAGGAAAGAATTATCGAATAGAGATGATTCGAACGAGAGTTACGTAAGGTAGTTGTTAAAGAATTAAAACAGTGAACTTTATCTATTTCAAGGTTAGAAACGTTGTTCAGTTAAGGTCTGAGAGATAGTATTACCCCAGCTTGATTGAGTCCATTTTTAACTAAGGAATGGTTAAGGTTCGAGAGTGAAAGTGGTTAAGTGTATTTAGTGAATAAGTATAGTGGTTTGAGTTGTCATCGCGATGTTGATTTAAACAACTATTTAAATCCAAGTAAAGAAGATTTGGAAATGTTTTCCAAATAGAATCAGAAACATAATCAAATGTTGAAAATTGGAAATATGGATTAGAAATGGAAATGTTTTCCAGTGTTAACATGTATTTTCTAAATATAGAAAATAAGGAAATATGAGTATATATATATATATATATATATATATATATGATTGATGAATGATTAATAGACTTTCCATCTGGAAATAATATTGTTGTTTGCACACATGTTTTTCTTCGATAGTTAAATCACAGACTATCGAAGATTTGACCATTTTAACGTTGTTAATATGGAGAGACCGGTTGGATTATTATCCAAAGAACCGCTCTGTATTGGCATAAGCATTGCGATCATATATGCCAAAGAAAATTAAAGACGGAGTAAAGTGAAAGGGTTGTTGTATAAATCTTAGATAACAGTGCCTAAGATGGATATACTGAATAGTGCCTTCGGTTCATCCTGTTCCTGGATGACTTGTATGGATGAATGTCTGATAGAGTATTTCAAGAAAGGTCACGTACATTGATTTCTTCAACCGTACCAAGAGTGGAAGCGAAGAAGGAAACTTCTTTTAGCTAACACATAATGTACTGTTGAGGACGTCAATCGGTGATTTGATGGATTTGACGATGTGGCATTCAAAGTGAATCTGGTGTGATGATAAAGCGTAGCTTCTAGCCTCACATCCGGTAAATGACAGAAATCGGGCAGGTAGCATGGCTATGTAGGTGGCACCTATTAGTGTGTATAATCACCTGATCTAGAGTTTCATTTACTTCTAAAAATCTATTTTTGATACTGTCCCATTCGGGAAACGGTTGCTGATCCTAACCATTCGTGATATACATTCGATACACTCAATCGAAATGAGGGGTCGGTCATGTGTGGCCGGGTTGCAAGATGTTCTTGTTGAACCCAGTGTATTCCTTTCTAGAGGTACACTAGCGAAAGGTGGTTCCATACCTTGTCATAGTTGGAAATCCATTACCCAATACGTGCTTGCAGTTTTGATTGTATACTATATATGTAGAACGTGAGATGAAAGCGTTTCTGCTAGATGATTATTATATTGTGGTTGATAGACATTATTATAATATAAAAAGGTTTTTGATATAAAGATAATTTGGATTCTCATAAGGGAAAAACCCGTTCCGTTATGCGGCATGGTCTCATGAGATATCGTTTACTTGTTCAAACCGTTTTAAACTGTTTTACTCATACCAGTCCCATGACTGACCCAGAGTTTATTTTATTTTGTTTCCCCTAAACTCTTGGGTGCCCAATTTTGCACGGGCAATCAAGTAGTCGGGATTTACAGATATACTGGAAGAGCTTGGAGCAGGAGACTTCTGGATTATATAGCTATAGTTATTTCCGCTGAGTTGTAAGTGTTGTACTCTTATAATATTACTGTATACGTATAATGATTTTATTTCAAGGATATGTTATCTATTATATGTTGTTCGTTCCGCTGTGAGATTCGTGTTACTCTGATGTTGTGTTCTTCTTCTTCTTCTATTCTAAGTTTCTATCTTATCTATCCTTACCCTCTAATTTCTTTCATTAATCATCCGGTATTTTTCGACGTTTGGTTAGTCATCATTGAGTTTATGGCGATAACCAAAGTCGACAAAAACCCGGGTCATTGCTGTTGGTATCAAAGCTTAAAGTTAAGTTATTACCCTAGCTCTGTGGCATGACTCGGTAGAGATAGGGTTAGTAATATCCTAGATTGAGTTTGAGTGTATATATACGAGTGAACGTATTTGTTATTGATATAAAAATTTGTTTTATATTGTAGAGATTCATTGGTTGAGTTGTTTATGGGTTCTGGTCGATCAGTTTGATCCACTGTATCGATAGGAGTTTATAAACACTTGAATACGATGGGTCGACATGATATGTTTTGAAAAGATGGTAAATTAAAATAAGTTTACCTATCTTGATATAGAGAAGATATATATATCAAAATTATAATATAGTGGATATATTGGTTGTTATTATAATCGAGCAAGATTATAAATTAAATGGTTATGTAGTTAACCAACCAGAATTCATATAAGTGAAATATGTGAAATCAGATGAATTAAATCTGAATTTAAACCAGAAATTGAATTAAAACTCTGGAGAATTGGATAAATGTTTGTAAATGGATTTGGATTAAAAGTAAGGAAAATTTAAGATCTTGGGAGATTTTAAATTGTTTTACAAGCTGTGTGAATTATACTTTGAAATGAAAGTGTAAATGTTTAAAAATGGTTTTATAATATTGAACTCACTTCAATCGCTGGAAAATAGATTCAGATGATGACAACTGCATCATCAGTATTCATTTTCGTGTTGTAAGTGATGAATTACTACCAGAGATACTATTTTGAATTTGTTTTGGACAAGACAAGTTGTGTTGAATTTCAAAATGGGATTTATAATATGGAATTTGAATAGAATTTGATATATAGAATTTGAATAACAGAATTTGATATATAGATTTGAATAATAGAAGTGATATAAAATTTGAACAGAAATTGAATAGAATTAACTAAGTCGAAGAGGAATTAGTTAATCGAGTTTTGAATTTGAAGTTGAACTTTGAAAGGTGAATTGGATTTGTAAATGGATATTCGAAATCGAATATAGAACTTAAATTTGAAATTTGGATTCAAATTAGTTAATAAGCAAGTTAAAATATATTTGAACATGTCATGTTCAAATATAAAAGTGAAATAGACTAAAGAGTTAATTAACAAATTAATTAACGAATTGAGTTAAAACGATCAGGTATAGTTAAAATAGATTGGGCAGGTATAAATATACATGAGATAGGTATGAATAAGTTATGAAGGTATATAAATAGAATGCTCGATGAAAAGGTATGTATTTAATTCATATATGAGATTTTATGCGCCGTATCGGCTAGCCGCTTGGCTTTTTTCTTTTTCTTTCGGATTGGTGAGGGCCATGGGAGGCTATTTGAAATATCCTGATGCTCCTAGTACAAAGGAGGTTATGGCGAATTTTTCCAGGAATTTAAGGAGTTATAATATTTTTAAGATAATTTGATAGTTAGAAATCAACGTATCGATATATATATAGAAGTCGATAAGGAAACGAACTTAGAAATAGAATAGTAAAATCAAAAAGGAAGACTAGGAATAAAATCTAGTAATAATAGAAAGAGGAAGCGTATACGTGTTTAAAAGTGAATAAGTAGTTGTATGGTTTTGATTAATCAAGTAGGTAGTCATATCTGTTTTGACGTTATAAATGTTATTCAGTTAAGGTCTGAGAAGTAGTTATACCCCAACTTGATTGATTTCATTATTAACAAATTAGTAGTAAGATTTCAGGCTCGAAGATCAAGGTTGAATAAGAGTTAGTTGAATATAGTATTTGGGTTGTCATAACGATGTTTTACAAAACATCCATTTAACCTAAATAAGTGTAAGCTTGGAAATATAATAAAGAATATTTCCTAAGTATAGAAATAAATGAGATCGGAAAAGAGATAAGTAATTGGAATATTTTCCAATTATAAATAGCATATATTTTCTAAAGTTTAGAAAATAAAGGAAGGCGATATTCTGAAATGTTTTCCAAATAACATAAAAGGCCAATACGGTTGTTGAAAATATTCGGTTAACAAATATTGACAAAGAAATAGAGAAATGATTTAACTAATGGAATATTAATTAAGGGCTCAATGACATGTTCAAAAGGAAAATTTGATTTTTGAAAAGAGTAAACTATTTAAAAACTCCCAGGAAGAATATTGTTTGAATTAAGAACAAATTAAACAGAGATTTGTGAAAGCAAATTTGAATTAAAGTAAAGCCAGTAAAGTGGTAACTGAGATTGAAATAGAATGATATCAAGACAAATTGGATTGTGGGAATCAAATTTGAAATGTAATGTGATAATCAAGTTAAGAGTTGGGAATCGAGAAGAAACTCGAGTTGAAATGATATTTGGCTTGGATATAAGCGAATGGTTGTGGATAAAAGCAGATTGGAATTTGATTGGGATAACCCTTGTATCCGCTGAATTGATAACAGGTGGAAAGGATAAAATGATATGCCGATAAAAGGTACAAGTTTATATTTCTATTGGATATAAGATTTATGAGCCGAATTGGCAAGCAGCTTGGCTGTTTGATTTTCTTTTGGGATGGAGATGGCATAGAGAGGCGAGTGGTGGTTTGATGTATTGACCAGTACAAAGGAGGTGCTGGCAAAAAAATTCGAAGAATTAAGGCATCAGAAAATTTTCAGGATTTTTGAAAATTTTGGTTGATAAAAATTAAATAAATTTTTAATTGAAATTAAATTGGTTCGGTTGAAACTGAAGTTAAGAAGTGAACAAATATGTTCTAATCAGTCGATAGGGTCGTTCTCTACCTTAGCAATTTCGAGGATGAAATTATTTTAAGTAGGGAAGAATGTAATGACCCGCATTTGCAGGGGTATTATAATTAATTTATTTAATTATATAAATAGTGATATAGGGAATTTAATGGTCGTGGAATTAAATAATGGTGAATATTTAATTAAAATAATAAATTAAATAAGATATTAAATTCTGAAATAATCAGAATTGGCTGAAATGACGATATGGTGTGAACCGGATCATCTGTGATATTTAATTCAGCTTGGAATTGAATTAGAATAACGAGTATATTATTTGAACGACAGTTTGAACGTATAATTATATTATAATTAAAAATCGAGCTCAAAATGGCGCTGCAGTTCATAAATTGGCGATTCAAACTTCAACTGAATGTACAGGATTCGTTTTAAGCCGGATTTCTGTGAAACAAGAAACGTGTGGAGCTGGTGGAGTATATTTCTCTAGTGGAAGAGAAAAATAGGGATTTCATCGTGTAGATTTTGATTTACGTCCAAATCAAATTTTAGAAAAGTCGCTGTGGAATTCCTTTATAATTTATAAAGGGATTATTTATATTTCAAAAAGGAATTTCAATATAAATCGAATATCGGGTTGACTCAGATTTGAAATATCAAGTTAGAAATTCATATAGGAATATTCTAGAGTTGTATGGTATTCCACTGTGAAAATATACGATAATATTTAGTTATAAATATTTAATTTAATTATATTTAAATATATTTATATATTTAAATGGGTCATCCAGAGCTTTAAAAAAATAGCCAGTTTTGCAAACGAAGTCGGAATTCGACGAAACTAATTTTGTTGGATCCGCAATGTCAGATAGTTGTTAGATTTCCAGTTTTCTGAATTTTAGGGTCACTGCGTGGCCGTACGGATTTTTAGAGTGGAAAACAGTCAGTATTTTGACAGTTAAAAATACACTGTGTGAGCATACGAAGTCGGAATTCAACAAAACCAGTTTCTTTGGGACCGTAATGTTAAACTCTAGCAGTATGTCCAGTTTGGTGATTTTTGGGTATCATGTGTGATTACAGGAATTTTAAAGGACAAAATAAAACTGCAATTGATTATAAATTAATATAATAATCAAAATAAAAATATCTAAAATTTCTATAAATACCCCAACTAAAATCCTAAACCTAAATACATTTTCTCCTTAGTCAAATATTGCGCCGTCGGTTTTCTTATTCCAAACTTGGAAATCGATCTTTCAAAAATTCATGGAAATCAAAATAAAATCTTATAAATCATAAAACCTATACATTTGAATTCCTCAATGGATTTCCTTCAAGTCCATAACCTTTTTCACTGGTTCGACGTTAGTTTATTTCCTAGGGTTTTTCTACAGCGAGTTAGGGTTAAAGCTTTTGTGGATCTATAAGCCTCGTTTGAAGTTCGTGTTGTTATATTGAGATTGAGGATGGAAAATGAGGTTTGTGTGCACGGTTTTGTCGAAAACCATGACATTTTGGTTCGGTGATTGCACAACATCGAGGAGTTGGCTGTTGGGCGCGATGGTGGTTTGAGAATGCGAGTTGGTTGTTCTTGATACCAGAGGAGAGAGCGCGAGTAGTGAAGGAAGTGGGTGGCATTGATTTTGGGTTTCGCGAACAGATGATGGAGGAAAGGAGTTCTAAGTTTCAGAAATGGCCATTGTATTGGAGCAGGTTTATCACGGTAGTGTTTTGGGGAAGGAAGTATTACGGAAGCGGGTTGAGTATTTAAGTGGGCCGAGGAAAACAATTGGGGTGAGGCCCAAAACCATTTAAAAGCCAAGCTTGTTCATTTATTTATTTAAATATATGTTTCAACTTGTAAATTAAATATCTCGCACATACGTTGTCAGTTTTTCGAACGGTCAGATCCGTTGGGATCGTATGGACGAGCGAAACACAATGAGACTGACTGGGAGTGGATCGGAGTTCATTTGGATTTATGGCGAATTAAACAGTTTGATTCAAATCAAACAAACAGTTTATTGTTCTTTAACGATGAACTGCCAAAGTGAGTAAATCTCATTAACTCTGAATATTTTATATTTTCATGTTGTATTTTTAGAACTGTTAAATATTGGCTGATTGACTGTGTGTTGACCGTTTGATTGAACTGCTAGTCAGTTAGTCGAATTTCTATATTGATTCTGTTTAACAGAATATATCATATGGAACTGAAAGTGATGTTATCTATATTGTTTAACATCTGTGATGCAGGGAAACAGGTTGGAGGAATCCAACTGGATTCCTCAACATTTATTTTACTGTGATTCATATATTGTGATATATGATGTGATATATAATCTGTTGTTGATTATGTGTGTTTGGACGATATTTATCATTGTTATATGGTATGTTAAATACCATAAGAAATACTGGATGTGGGAAAGGGGATTTTCAAAGTGTATTTTGAAAATGAATTATTTATATAAAATCGATGGATTTTATATAGAAAAGGAGAAGGATTTTTATAAAGGAAATAATTATAAAATCAAAAGAGTAGAAAAGGAATATATTTGTAAAAACAAATACAAAGAAAGATATTTGCAAAACAAATAGAAAGAGAAATATTTGTAAATCATTTACAAATAGAATAGAAAAGGAAATATTTGTAGAACATTTACTAATAGATTTAATGGGATTATTTATTTATTTAGGAAATAAATAAAGGAAAAAGGATTTATTTATTTTTGGAATAAATATGTAATAACCTGGAAAATCTGGGCCAGTTTAAAATTTTTATTTTGGCAATTTTAGCGAATTTCGAACATTTAAAATGAATTATTTTAAATAATATCGACGAGAAATTTATTTTGAATAGAGTTATAACGTATATATTATATACGTCGTCGTTTGAATATAATAATTATATATAATGATAAATAGAACTGAAAATGGCGCGGTAGTTCGATAATTCGATTTCAAACTTCAATTGAACATACCGGGTGCCAAACAAACCGGATTTTAGTGAAACCAAAAATAATAGGATCTGATAGAGAATATCTTTCCAACGAATCCGACAAATCGAAATTTCATAGCGGGAATCAAAAGATATGTCCAGTTGAAAATTCTGAATAGTCGCTATGGAATTCAGGCCCTTAAAATGGGAATTTTGCAAACGACCTCGGATTTCGACGAAACCACTTTTGTTGGGTCCGTGATGTCAAATTATTGCAAGGTTTCAAATTTCATAATTTTTCGAATCACTATGTGAGCGTGGCAATGGAAAATGCGTTTGACCAGTTTTAGTTGATTTTAATCGACTGGAAAATGGCCATTTTTCCAACGGTCATAGAATTCGACGAAACTAGTTTTTTTAGGACCGTATCGTCAATACGAAGCTAGAAATTATTTTTCGGGAATTTTTCGAGCTAGTATGTGGCCCCAGTAAATTGAAATGCGCGTTCAAATTCAATATATAGAGTTATATGTTGATTTTAACGGAAACTGATCGAGATAGTCGAATCAGCTTACGATACATATCCCATTGTGTTCGAAATGGGGGTAATTAGCTATGGGCGACAGGCGGTGGGTCTCGTTTCGAGGTCGAAAATAAAAGTTGCTTTTTGAAATTAAATAATTAAATAAATTAAAAAAATCCCTCCTTCCTCTCCTTTATAACTTCTGGCCCCCCCTTTTTTCAAAACCGATTTCAGCAGATAAATAAAAAAGAAGAAGAAGAAAACGACGAAGCGGAGAGGAGCCGCCGCCCCTCCCCGATGACCACCGCGCCGCCGTAGGTGGCGGAGCTGCACCCCCCTCCTTATTCCTCCCCTCGCGACCCTTCTCCGCTGCTTCCTCCCTCTTCTCATTCCGCCACCCCCACGCGCTCGCACCCAGACCCGAACCCGCAACCCCCTAGCCTCGCACTGACGCCAGTACCTCCCCCCACCCCGATGCAACCCCCTGGCGCCGCCGCCATTGGACCCCACGTCCGCCGTGAAGACCACCTCCTCCGCCTTAATCCGAAAACTAGTGAGTTCCATGTTTTTTCTCTATTTTATTTTATGACAAAATATAGGGTTTTGATGATATGAATAACACCATAAAAGCTTAGGTTTTATATAGATAAAAATAGGATTTTTATATAGAAAAAGCTTAGATTTTATTTTAATTTTTATATATAAACAAAGTTGAATTTTTATCATAGCAAAGATTAGATTTTTAAAATAGAAAGATTAGATTTTTAAACTATAAAAGATTTGATTTTTAAACTATGGAGGAATTTGATTTTTAACTTTGAAAAAGTTTGATTTTTAACAATGGAATGATCAGATATTTTACCATTGTAAAGAAGATATTTTTATCATTGTAAAGAAGCGATTTTTCATAGCAAAAAGAAATGATTTTCAATCATATAAAAGTTGAATTTTTATATTCATGAAGGTGAAATTTTTATTCGAAGAATGATATGATTTTTATATATTGAATAGCATAGTAAAATTTGATTTTTATATATTGAATAGCACAGTAAAAATTCGATTTTTATATATTAAATAGCATAGTAAAATTCGATTTTTATATATTGAATAGCACAGTAAAAATTCGATTTTTATATATTGAATAGCATAGTAAAAATTCGATTTTTATATATTGAATAGCATAGTAAAAATTCGATTTTTATATATTGAATAGCATAGTAAAAGTTCGATTTTTATATATTGAATAGCATAGTAAAAATTCGATTTTTATATATTGAATAGCATAGTAAAAATTCGATTTTTATATATTGAATAGCATAGTAAAAATTCGATTTTTATATATTAAATAGCTTAGTAATAATTCGATTTTTATATATTCAATAGCATAGTAAAAATTCGATTTTTATATATTGAATAGCATAGTAAAAATTCGATTTTTATATATTGAATAGCATAGTAAAAATTCGATTTTTATATATTAAATAGCATAGTAAAAATTCGATTTTTATATATTGAATAGCGAAGTAAAAATTCCATTTTTACATATGTAGTAAATACGGGCAACGAAAGTGAAGAAAGGCGAGAACGACGAAGATTTCTACTTAAGAAGAATCGTGGAGTTGGGATAGCTTTCTGTGAGAACTTCTCACTCTTCAATTTCTTTTTCTAGTTATACATATATACTAGGATGCAGACGGTGTTTAGTAGCACCCGGCACAATCGTCCACAGACCATGGACTTGTTTGTTTGGTTGTGTAGTTGGTTAGATTATTTGGTTTGAATTGAATTGTTTGGTGAAATGGAATGGATTTGATTGATGTGTGAATGGCGTGGGCCTTCACTAGACCGGGTATAAGGCTAAGCCTCGTCCCATTTCTAGTATCGTGCCGTTATGCCGCCGAAATTTTCTAAAATAAGTTAGAAGAATGAAAATATCATTTTATTGTGTAAATGAACTAAATAGAAATTAATGTGTTGGAAGAAAATAAAATATTTATATAGTTAAAAATATTTTATCGTTAAAAATATAATTTTTAACGTGAATGTGAATAAATAAATATTCATTTACAAACCGGACGGTTTGTTTATGTACACCT
The DNA here is from genome assembly GCA_030737875.1 of Allium sativum. Lineage (NCBI taxonomy): Eukaryota > Viridiplantae > Streptophyta > Magnoliopsida > Asparagales > Amaryllidaceae > Allium > Allium sativum. The sequence continues at coordinate 899,931,986 of CM060922.1, read as the reverse complement.
ATTTGAAGGACATTGATTGGGTCGATAAATTTTACACATCGCCCAACTGCACAAATAAAATCTGTGTTTGATTGTTTGAAACCCCACACGGGTATTGGGATAATATATGACATACACTAATCCCAATAATTAGTTGTATGTTGATCGATTGATTGACAGGCTGTTATAAGCGTTAGATATCTATATTTGATGCTTATACAGTGTAGTGCACTTTGGATGATTGTTGATTATTAATCGTTGCTATTATATACATGTGTTGTATGGAATCCATATAATTAACTTTATATGGTGATTGATTGGGCCTCATTCCAAGTTAGAAGATAAAGAATATTATAAAATAAAGGTTCATGTGTTGACCATACTCATCCGTTGAGATTAGTCATGTGTTGAACGAAATATTTTAACAATAAAATTTACATCTTTATCATTATAAAATAAAGGTTCATGTGTTGACCGTACTCATCCGTGGAGATTAGTCATGTGTTGAACGAAATATTTTAACAATAAAATTTACATCTTTATCATTATAAAATAAAGGTTCATGTGTTGACCGTACTCATCCGTTGAGATTAGTCATGTGTTGAACGAAATATTTTAAAAATAAAATTTACATCTTTATCATATATAAAATTTGAAACTAACTGGAAAACAGATCCATTTGTTGAATATAAAGCCGTGTTGATTAGAGATGCGCTATTTTGACGCGAACGATATTTATATCAATTATAAACAAATTGAATTTGATTTGAATAGAAAACGAATTTGATTTGATTATAAACAAATCGAATTGAATCGAATAGGAAACGAATTTGATTTGAAAAGAAAACGAATTTGATTTGATTAGAAAACGAATTGAATTTGAATTGAATCGAATAGAAAACGAATTTGATCTGAATAGAAAACGAATTCGAATTGATTTGAATAAGAAACGATTTCGAATTGAATTGAATTGAAAACGATTTCGAATTGAATTGAAAACGAATTTGATTTGAATTGAATATATAAGGAATTTGATTTGAATTGAATAAGAAAACGAATTTGAATTGAATTGAATAGAAATGAATTTGAATTGAAATCAATTTGAAGTGAATTTAAAGCAAATTATATGGAATATTCAATTTTGATTCGAAATTGAATAGGAAGTTGAATTTGTTTTAAAAACGAAATCAAAACGATTTATAAAATTCGTTTTAAAAGGGAATCGATGAAATATGTATTATATATAATATAATGGACTGAATAGAACGTGTCGCGCTGCGGCAGTTCGTAAATTTCGACCATTGAATTCGAACGGACATTACGGGAGATCCGACCGTCGGATTCTCCTAAAACCGGAACTGTTGGGTTCGTATCGAAAAGAGCTTTCTAACGAATATTAGAAATTTGAAATCTAACGGTTGGATTTGGAGATACGTCCAAATCAAATTTGAAAAAGGTCGCTGTAAGTGCAGTTCGATGGCCGTTGATGGAAATCGACTGTACGGGCCTTGATAAAATTATTAAAAATAGTAATAATTTGCGTAAAATCATAAGAAATGATTTGGGAAAAATTGGGGTGAAAAACTCCATGTTTGAAAAGATAAAAATAGATTTTTATCGAAATGAACTAGTTTTGAACTAAAATTAAAACCCATTTATTTTTAAATAAATAAATTGGATTTGAAACGGGTTTTAAATAGAATTGATTTGTGGGTTTATCATGAATGGTGCTTTAAATGACACTAGTTCTTTAACCCAGTAAAAGGAGTTATAAATGAATCTGCAATTAAATGTGAATTGATAATCTAAATTATCAAATTTGGAAAATAAGCGAGAATGGAGTATCACCAGTTTTGCTCCAAAGCGATAGTTAAATATTTAATTAGATTTGAACGTGAAATGGTAATTAATTTTACCGATAACACCGTGGTGTTAGATATGGAGTATTACCAGTTTTGCTTCATGGGATGAATAGGTTGGGATTGGGAAATAAAATAAATAATTACTTCGGTGTGGTTCGCTAATCTCGACTAGTTTGGAAAACCAGAATTTGGTTTGATATGACATCCAAAGGAAGATTAAAGGATAAATTTTAAAGAATTTATCTTGGATAAAATTAATGGGAACCTTTCCCTAAGAATATGAAATTTAGAAACTAGAGGTAGGTTAGTTAAGAAGAATGGTTTCCTGGATATTGATCTGATGTTGGTTTCGGCCTTCGGGGTTAATATTTGGGGAATGGCTCTCTTACTGATTTACGGTTAGTGACTAATGAATTGGAATGAGGCGTATGTTGTGTTTGTGTAACATTTGTTTTTAATATACGCGGGTTGTTCGGAAAGTCCAGGTTTATACCCATTCTGAATAACCGATTCGACGATATGTCGAAGATGAAGACGGTGGTCGAAGACCGGAAGTCTTCACATCGTTTGGATAATTACTAATGATCCTGATTGGGCTGTACACCCAAGAGGATGGAAATAGTTGGTGGTCGTCCAGACGTACTTGGAGATCGATGGATATGCGAGGAAAGTGCTTCCGGTTTCGTTCAGACCCAGAACGAACTTGTAAATGGATTGTGTGTCTGACATTGGATTTTATTCTGTGATGATTGATTTCTGTTAAATATATATCTGTTTGGCGGCGGAGAATTTATTCTCTTGCTTAACGCCCTTCTCTGAGACGTACGAGCTTAGAGGTTATATATCGATAGGTATCAATCGCATGGCATGAATTGCCTGTGTGGCATGCTGAGTTGCATGGATCGAGGCTTCTGTTGAAAAGCAAAGTCTTGTGGTTGATGATCAAAGCACGACCTATGTGGCAGCTTTGTGTATAGCGTGGATTCGCGAGCCTCACACCTCGATATGAGTCAAAAACGGGATGAGGACCCAAGGAGTGCACGACGTTTCTTTCTAGCTATGGGTGGTGTCAGTGACCTACCAGCCCTGACATTTATATACTTTTCACCTTTGTGGTTTGGATGCGAGGCGCCTCGAATATAGGTCCTATAGGGCCGGGAAACGTGTGTTCAGGAATAACTAATCCTCAAACGTAGGAGAGGACCGGTCTTGGAGGATCCCAGGGGTTACCCAGAGTGTGTAGTCCCGAGGCATTTGCTAGAGTGTCTCGAAGCGGAGAGGAGCTTGCCCCTTGCCTCGACTCATGACGGAAATCCAATTTCCAATACGTGTATTGCGGTTTTAATTGTAGAACTAGTATGGCGACATGATATATGGTACCCATGCCGTCTATGATTTATATTTATGATTGAAATGTTTTGACACTATACACTTATAATAGTATCAAATGATTTGTTTTAAACGTACCAAGCATGTTTGGCTATTATAAGGGAAAACCCTATCCTCCGGCTTGCGTTGCATTGTGTGATGGGACCTGGGTCTTATAATAGCTTCATTTTTCGAAAAAGCATTGCGCTGGTTATTCTATGCACTGGTATTCTTGGGAGGAAACCCATTCCGTGTTATACAGCGTGGTCCCTTGAATTACTCTCTTTTAAAGTAAAGTTTTAAATAACTGTTTTAGTTCTCACACCAGTCACATGACTGACCTGGAGTTTATTGTTTTAACCTAAACTCTGGGTGCCCTTATTTTTGACACGTGCAGCTAGTAGTTTTGGTTTTGCATATTTCTATTCACAAGATCCTGATTTACAGCTGGAACGATGCTCGGAAAGCTCTGTATCTGTGTATCACTTTCAGTGGTGTTTTGTATTATTTTCCGCTGCTATGTAATTTATTATAATCTATGATATTTATCGAATGTAATTTATTCAATTATACTCTGTATATTCTTGTATCTGATGAAATTTTTGTAATAACAATGAAATATTCTTCCGTCTGCTTTCTGTTTTGTCTTGTCCTCACAGTAATTCGTTCTTTCTCATCTCTTCGGAGACTGGGGAAGTTCGGGTCGGTTCAGTTGGTATCAGAGCTTTGGTTTACAGAGCTCGAGAACAAGACACATTAGAACTATACGAAAGAATTCATCAGATATTGGATTAGTAATATCCAATTAGAATGACTCGTTAGAGATAGGATTAGTAGTATCCTAGAACGAGTGTGTAGAGTATATTTTTCAAATGAAAACAGTTTTCTTTTGAAAATTTAATCCATTTTATACGTAATTGAATATTTATTTATTTTGAATTTGGACAATACGATATATATAAAGATTTTGCATATACGCGTCATGAACGTATATTCGAAGTTTTAATATATTAGATAGATATAGGATCACATTCTAGTCGCCCGGAGATGGTACTGATGATAGCACTTGCATCATCAGTATTTATGTTCGTGTTACGAAGGTGTGATATCTATATATTTCCATTAGACTAGAGTGAGAACCAAAACTAATATAGATAGTTTTATTGTTGTGATTTGGCATCAAAAACATGATTTTTGACTATATATCAAATTTATGAATTTGAAACGTTAATCCACTAATTGATTGATGTTTGTGTTGTTTGGTTATTTGTTTGCTAATTTTGAACCATTAAGCCTAATTGAACCGAATATTGAATTGTATTGAAAAGCGGTCGCATTTGCTTGCATATACATATACTTACATTGAACGGGTCATAGCAAGGAGGCTAGAGCAGAGAATAAAATTTGTTTGCCCGACAAATAGTTACATGTTTATCATAATTTACTGTTTTGTTTGGGTGATGATGATTTTATGAGCATATTGGCTAGCCGCTTGGCTTTTTCTTTTTCTTTTTGAGATCTGAAGGCCTTTATGGCAATTTCGGGATTTTCCCGTGGCTCCCGGTGCAGGGGAGGTTATGGCGAAATTTTTCGAAAATTCCGGGTGTTAGCCAAATTTTTGAAAATTCTCAGAAACTGAAAAGTTGGAGAATGGAAGCCAGATCAAACGTAGAGCTGATTAATCAAACCACTTTCGACTTTGTTCCTTTTCGGGGACGAAAAGATTTAAGTGGGGGAGATTGTAATAACCCGGAAAATCTGGGCCAGTTTAAAATTTTTATTTTGGCAATTTTAGCGAATTTCGAACATTTAAAATGAATTATTTTAAATAATAACGACGAGAAATTTATTTTGAATAGAGTTATAACCTATATATTATATACGTCGTCGTTAGAATATAATAATTATATATAATTATAAATAGAATTGAAAAAGGCGCTGTAGTTCGATAATTAGATTTCAAACTTCAATTGAACATACTGGGTGCCAAACAAACCGGATTTTAGTGAAACCAAAAATAATAGGATCTGATAGAGAATATCTTTCCAACGAATCGGACAAATCGAAATTTCATAGCGGGAATCAAAAGATATGTCCAGTTGAAAATTTTGAACAGTCGCTATGGAATTCAGGCCCTTAAAAATGGGAATTTTGCAAACGACCTCGGATTTCGACGAAACCACTTTTGTTGGGTCTGTGATGTCAAATTATTGCTAGGTTTCAAATTTCATAATTTTTCAAATCACTATGTGAGCGTGGCAATGGAAAACGCGTTTGACCAGTTTTAGTTGATTTTAATCGACTGGAAAATGGCTATTTTCCCAACGGTCTCAGAATTCGATGAAACTAGTTTTTTTAGGACCGTATCGTCAATACGAAGCTAGAAATTATTTTTCGGGAATTTTTCGAGCTAGTATGTGGCCCCAGTAAATTGAAATGCGCGTTCAAATTCAATATATAGAGTTATATGTTGATTTTAACGGAAACTGATCGAGATGGTCGAATCAGCTTACGATACATATCCCATTGTGTTCGAAATGGGGGTAATTAGCTATTGGCGACAGGCAGTGGGTCTCGTTTCGAGGTGGAAATAAAAGTTGCTTTTCGAAATTAAATAATTAAATAAATTAAAAAAAAAAATTTAAAATCCCTCCTTCCTCTCCTTTATAACTTCTGGCCCCCTCCCCCTTTTTTCAAAACCGATTTCAGCAGATAAATAAAAAAGAAAGAAAGAAGAAGAAGACGACGAAGCGGAGAGGAGCCGCCGCCCCTCCCCGATGACCATCGCGTCGCCGCAGGTGGCGGAACTGCACCACCCTCCTTCTTCCTCCCCTCGCGACCCTTCTCCTCCGCTGCTTCCTCCCTCTTCTCCTTCCGCCACCCCCACCCGCTCGCACCCAGACCCGAACCCGCAACCCCCTAGCCTCGCACCGACGCCAGTACCTCCCCCCACCCCGATGCAACCCCCTGGCGCCGCCACTGGACCCCACCTCCGCCGTGAAGACCACTCCTCCGCCTTAATCCGAAAACTAGTGAGTTCCATGTTTTTTCTCTATTTTATTTTATGAGAAAATATAGGGTTTTGATGATATGAATAACACCATAAAAGCTTAGGTTTTATATAGATAAAAATAAGATTTTTATATAGAAAAAGCTTAGATTTTATTTTAATTTTTATATATAAACAAAGTTGGATTTTTATCATAGCAAAGATTAGATTTTTAAAATAGAAAGATTAGATTTTTAAACTATAAAAGATTTGATTTTTAAACTATGAAGGAATTTGATTTTTAACTTTGAAAAAGTTTGATTTTCAACTATGGAATGATCGGATATTTTACCATTGTAAAGACGATATTTTTATCATTGTAAAGAAGCGATTTTTCATAGCAAAAAGAAATGATTTACAATAATATAAAAGTTGAATTTTTTTATTCATGAAGGTGATATTTTTATTCGAAGAAAGATATGATTTTTATATATTGAATAGCATAGTAAAATTTGATTTTTATATATTGAATAGCATAGTAAAAATTCGATTTTTATATATTAAATAGCATATTAAAATTCGATTTTTATATATTGAATAGCATAGTAAAAATTCGATTTTTATATATTGAATAGCATAGTAAATATTCGATTTTTATATATTAAATAGCATAGTAAAAATTCGATTTTTATATATTGAATAGCATAGTAAAAATTCGATTTTTATATATTAAATAGCATAGTAAAAATTCGATTTTTATATATTAAATTGCATAGTAAAAATTCGATTTTTATATATTGAATAGCATAGTAAAAATTCGATTTTTATATATTGAATAGCATAGTAAAAATTCGATTTTTATATATTAAATAGCTTAGTAAAAATTCGATTTTTATATATTGAATAGCATAGTAAAAATTCGATTTTATATATTGAATAGCATAGTAAAATTTCGATTTTTATATATTAAATAGCATAGTAAAAATTCGATTTTTATATATTAAATAGCGAAGTAAAAATTCGATTTTTACATATGTAGTGAATACGGGCAACGAAAGTGAAGAAAGGCGAGAACGACGAAGATTTCTACTTAAGAAGAATCGTGGAGTTGGGATAGCTTTATGTGAGAACTTCTCACTCTTCAATTTCTTTTTCTAGTCATACATATATACTAGGATGCAGACAGTGTTTAGTAGCACCCGAAACAATCGTCCACAGACCATGGACTTGTTTGTTTGGTTGTGTAGTTGGTTAGATTATTTGCTTTGAATTGAATTGTTTGGTGAAATGGAATGGATTTGATTGATGTGTGAATGGCGTGGGCCTTCACTAGACCGGGGATAAGGCTAGGCCTCGTCCCGTTTCTAGTATCGTGCCGTTATGCCGCCGAAATTTTCTTAAATAAGTTAGAAGAATAAAAATATCATTTTATTGTGTAAATGAACTAAATAGAAATTAATGTGTTGGAAGAAAATAAAATATTTATATAGTTAAAAATATTTTATCGTTAAAAATATAATTTTTAACGTGAATGTGAATAAATAAATATTCATTTACAAACCAGACGGTTTGTTTATGTACACCTATTTGAAGGACATTGATTGGGACGATAAATTTTACACATCGCCCAACTGCACAAATAAAATTTGTGTTTGATTGTTTGAAACCCCACACGGGTATTGGGATAATATATGACATACACTAATCCCAATAATTAGTTGCATGTTGATCGATTGATTGACAGGCTGTTATAAGCGTTAGATATCTATATTTGATGCTTATACAATGTAGTGCACTTTGGATGATTGTTGATTATTTATCGTTGCTATTATATACATGTGTTGTATGGAATCCATATAATTAACTTTATATGGTGATTGATTGGGCCTCATTCCAATTTAGAAGATAAAGAATATTATAAAATAAAGGTTCATGTGTTGACCGTACTCATCCGTTGAGATTAGTCATGTCTTGAATGAAATATTTTAACAATAAAATTTACATATTTATCATTATAAAATAAAGGTTCATGTGTTGACCGTACTCATCCGTGGAGATTAGTCATGTGTTGAACGAAATATTTTAACAATAAAATTTACATCTTTATCATTATAAAATAAAGGTTCATGTGTTGACCGTACTCATCCGTTGAGATTAGTCATGTGTTGAACGAAATATTTTAACAATAAAATTTACATCTTTATCATATATAAAATTTGAAACTAACTGGAAAATAGATCTATTTGTTGAATATAAAGCCGTGTTGATTAGAGATGCGCTATTTTGACGCGAACCATATTTATATCAATTATAAACAAATTGAATTTGGTTTGAATAGAAAACGAATTTGATTTGATTATAAACAAATCGAATTGAATCGAATAGAAAACGAATTTGATTTGAAAAGAAAACGAATTTGATTTGATTAGAAAACAAATTGAATTTGAATTGAATCGAATAGAAAACAAATTTGATCTGAATAGAAAACGAATTCGAATTGATTTGAATAAGAAACGATTTCGAATTGAATTGAATTGAAAACGATTTCGAATTGAATTGAAAACGAATTTGATTTGAATTGAATATATAACGAATTTGATTTGAATTGAATAAGAAAACGAATTTGAATTGAATTGAATAGAAATGAATTCGAATTGAAATCAATTTGAAGTGAATTTAAAGCAAATTATATGGAATATTCAATTTTGATTCGAAATTGAATAGGAAGTTGAATTTGTTTTGAAAACAAAATCAAAACGATTTATAAAATTCGTTGTAAAAGGGAATCGACGAAATATATATTATATATATAATATAATGGCCTGAATAGAACGCGCCGCGCCGCGGCAGTTCGTAAATTTCGACCATTGACTTCGAACGGACATTACGGGAGATCCGACCGTCGGATTCTCCTAAAACCGGAACCGTTGGGTTCGTATCGAAAAGTGCATTCTAACGAATATTAGAAATTTGAAATCTAACGGTTGGATTTGGAGATACGTCCAAATAAAATTTGAAAAAGGTCGTTGTAAGTGCAGTTCGATGGCCGTTGATGGAAATCGACTGTACGGGCCTTGATAAAATTATTAAAAATAGAAATAATTTGTGTAAAGTCATAAGAAATGATTTGGGAAAAATTGGGGTGAAAAATTCCATGTTTGAAAAGATAAAAATAGTTTTTTATCGAAATGAACTAGTTTTGAACTAAAATTAAAACCCATTTATTTTTAAATAAATAAATTGGATTTGAAACGGGTTTTAAATAGTATTGATTTGTGGGTTTATCGTGAACGGTGCTTTAAATGACACTATTTCTTTAACCCAGTAAAAAGAGTTATAAATGAATCTGCAATTAAATTGAAATGTGAATTGATAATCTAAATTATCAAATTTGGAAAATAAGCGAGAATGGAGTATCACCAGTTTTGCTCCAAAGCGATAGTTAAATCTTTAATTAGATTTGAACGTGAAATGGTAATTAATTTTACCGATAACACCGTGGTGTTAGATATGGAGTATTACCAGTTTTTCTTCATGGGATGAATAGGTTGGGATTGGGAAATAAAATAAATAATTACTTCGGTGTGGTTCGCTAATCTCGACTAGTTTGGAAAACCATAATTTGGTTTGATATGACATCCAAAGGAAGATTAAAGGATAAATTTTAAAGAATTTATCTTAGATAAAATTAATGGGAACCTTTCCCAAAGAATATGAAATTTAGAAACTAGCGGTAGGTTAGTTAAGAAGAATGGTTTCCTGGATATTGAACCGATGTTGGTTTCGGCCTTCGGGGTTAATATTTGGGGAATGGCTCTCTTACTGATTTACGGTTAGTGACTAATGAATTGGAATGAGGCGTATGTTGTGTTTGTGTAACATTTGTTTTTAATATACGCGGGTTGTTCGGAAAGTCCGGGTTTATACCCATTCTGAATAACCGATTCGACGATATGTCGAAGATGAAGACGGTGGTCGAAGACCGGAAGTCTTCACATCGTTTGGATAATTACTGACAATCCTGATTGGGCTGTACACCCAAGAGGATTGAAATAGTTGGTGGTCGTCCAGACGTACTTGGAGATTGATGGATATGCGAGGAAAGTGCCTCCGGTTTCGTTCAGACCCAGAACGAACTTGTAAATGGATTGTGTGTCTGACATTGGATTTTATTCTGTGTTGATTGATTTCTGTTAAATATATATCTGTTTGGCGGCGGAGAATTTATTCTCTTGCTTAACGCCCTTCTCTGAGACGTACGAGCTTAGAGGTTATATATCGATAGGTATCAATCGCATGACATGAATTGCCTGTGTGGCATGCTGAGTTGCATGGATCGAGGCTTCTGTTGAAAAGAAAAGTCTTGTGGTTGATGATCAAAGCACGGCCTATGTGGCAGCTTTGTGTATAGCGTGGATTCGCGAGCCTCACACCTCGGTATGAGTCAAAAACGGGATGATGACCCAAGGAGTGCACGACATTTCTTTCTAGCTATGGGTGGTGTCAGTGACCTACCAGCCCTGACATTTATATACTTTTCACCTTTGTGGTTTGGATGCGAGGCGCCTCGATTATAGGTCCTATAGGGCCGGGAAACATGTGTTCAGGAATAACTAATCCTCAAACGTAAGAGAGGACCGGTCTTGGAGGATCCCAGGGGTTACCCAGAGTGTGTAGTCCCGAGGCATTTGCTAGAGTGTCTCGAAGCGGAGAGGAGCTTGCCCGTTGCCTCGACTCATGACGTAAATCCAATTTCCAATACGTGTATTGCAGTTTTAATTGTAGAACTAGTATGGCGACATGATATATGGTACCCATGCCGTCTATGATTTATATTTATGATTGAAATGTTTTGACACTATACACTTATAATAGTATCAAATGATTTGTTTTAAACGTACCAAGCATGTTTGGCTATTATAAGGGAAAACCCTATCCTCCGGCTTGCGTTGCATTGTGTGATGGGACCTGGCTCTTATAATAGCTTCATTTTTCGAAAAAGCATTGCGCTGTTTATTCTATGCACTGGTATTCTTGGGAGGAAACCCGTTCCGTGTTGTACGGCGTGGTCCCTTGAATTACTCTCTTTTAAAGTAAAGTTTTAAATAACTGTTTTAGTTCTCACACCAGTCATATGACTGACCTGGAGTTTATTGTTTTAACCTAAACTCTGGGTGCCCTTATTTTCAACATGGGCAGCTAGTAGTTTTGGTTTTGCAGATTTCTATTCACAGGATCCTGATTTACAGCTGGAACGATGCTCGGAAAGCTTTGTATCCGTGTATCACTTTCAGTGGTGTTTTGTATTATTTTCCGCTGCTATGTAATTTATTGTAATCTCTGATATTTATCGAATGTAATTTATTCAATTATACTCTGTATATTCTTGTATCTGATGGAATTATTGTAATAACGATGAAATGTTCTTCCGTCTGCGTTCTGTTTTGTCTTGTCCTCACAGTAATTCGTTCTTTCCCATCTCTTCGGAGACTGGGGAAGTTCGGGTCGCTTCAAAATACAAGAAAAGGGGTTATTTATTTAGGAAATAAATAGAGAAGATAAAAGGAGATATTTATTTGTTAAGATAAATAGAAATCAAAGGAGATATTTATTTGTTTAAAATAAATAGAGAAGATAAAAGGAGATATTTACTTGTTAGAATAAATAGAGTTAAAAGAGTCAATCAGTTAGAGTTAATCGATAGAGTTAAATCGAACTAGAGTTATTTAAATAGACTTATCGAATATTAATTTACTCGAGTAGAGTTAAAGGAAAGGAGTTATCGATTTTTAGTTAATCGAAGGAATTATCGATTATTAGTTAAATCGAAAGGAGTTATCGATTATAGTTTAATCGAAAAGAGTTATCGATTTATTTAATCGAAGTAAGTTATAGAATATTGGTTATTCGAAGGAGTTATCGAATTTAGTTATTCGATGGAGTTAATTGATTAGAGTTAAATCAAATGAGTTAATCGAATATAGTTTATTCGAATAGAATCAATTGAGTTAATCAAATATTAGTGATTCGAATAAAGTAAAAGGAATTATCGAGTATTAGTTATTCGAATAAGAGTTAAATAGAGTTAATCGAATATGGTTATTCGAATAGAGTTAAAGGAGTTATCGAATATAGTTTATTCGAAAGGAGTTAAGTGAAACGAGTAAATCGATTAGAGTTAAATCGAATAGAGTTAATCCAATAGCATTAGTCCGATAGAGTTAATCCAATAGTGTTAGTCCAATAGAGTTAATCGATAAGGGTTAATCGAATAGAGTAAATTGAACAGAGTGATCGAATATACCTTATCGAAGGAAAGAATTATCGAATATAGATGATTCGAAGGAGAGTTACGTAAGGAAGTTGTTAAAGAATTAAAAGGGTGAACTTTCTCTATTTCAAGGTTAGAAACTTTGTTCAGTTAAGGTCTGAGAGGTAGTATTACCCCAACTTGATTGACTCCATTTTTAACTAAGGAATGGTTAGGGTTCGAGAGTGAAAATGGTTAAGTGTATTTAGTGAATAAGTATAGTGGTTTGAGTTGTCGTCGCTATGTTGATTTAAACATCTGTTTAAATCCAAGTAAAGAAGATTTGGAAACGTTTTCCATATAGAATCAGAAGCATAATCAAATGTTGAAAATTGGAAATATGGATTAGAAATGGAAATGTTTTCCAGTGTTAACATATATTTATAAACATAGAAAATAAGGAAATATGAGTATATATATATATGATTGATGAATGATTAATAGACTTTCCATCTGGAAATAATATCGTTGTTTGCACACATGTTTTTCTTCGATAGTTAAATCACAGACTATCGAAGTTTTGACCATTTTAACATTGTTAATATGGAGAGACCGGTTGGATTATTATCCAAAGAACCACTCTGTACTAGCATAAGCATTGCGATCACATATGCCAAAGAAAATTAAAGACGGAGTAAAGTGAAAGGGCTGTTGTATAAATCTTAGATAACAGTGCCTAAGATGGATATACTGAATAATGCCTTCGGTTCATCCTGTTCCTGGATGACTTGTATGGATGAATGTATGACAGAGTATTTCCAGAAAGGTCACGTACAATTATTTCTTCAACCGTACCAAGAGTGGAAGCGGAGAAGGAAACTTCTTTTAGCTAACACATAATGTATTGTTGAGGACGTCAATCGGTGATTTGATGGATTCGACGATGTGGCATTTGAAGTGAATCTGGTGTGATGATAAAGCGTAGCTTCTAGCCTCACATTCGGTAAATGACAGAAATCGGGCAGGAAGCATGGCTATGTAGGTCGCACCTATTAGGGTGTATAATCACTTGATCTAGAGTTTCATTTACTTCTAAAAACCTATTGTTGATACTGTCCCATTCGGGAAACGGTTGCTGATCCCAACCGTTGGTGATATACATTCGATACACTCAAGCGAAATGAGGGGTCGGTCATGTGTGGCCGGGTTGCAAGATGTTCTTGTTGAACCCAGTGTATTCCTTTCTAGAGGTACACTAGCGAAAGGTGGTTCCATACCTTGTCATAGTTAGAAATCCATTACCCAATACGTGCTTGCGGTTTTGATTGTATACTATATATGTAGAACGTGAGATGAAAGCGTTTCTGCTAGATGATTATTATATTGTGGTTGATAGACATTATTATAATATCAAAAGGTTTTTGATATAAAGATAATTTGGATTATCATAAGGGAAAAACCCGTTCCGTTATGCGGCATGGTCTTATGAGATATCGTTTACTTGTTCAAACCATTTTAAATTATTTTACTCATACCAGTCCCATGACTGACCTGGAGTTTATTTTGTTTTGTTTCCCCTAAACTCTTGGGTGCCCAATTTTGTACGGGTAGTCAAGTAGTCGGGATTTACAGATATACTGGAGGAGCTTAGAGCAGGAGGCTTCAGGATTATATAGTTATAGTTATTACCACTGAGTTTTAAGTGTTGTACTCTGATAATGTTATTGTATACATATAATGATTTTATTTCAAGGATATATTATCTATTATATGTTGTTCGTTCCGCTGTGAGATTCATGTTACTCTGATGTTGTGTTCTTCGTCTTCTTCTTCTATTCTAAGTTTCTATCTTATCTATCCTCACTCTCTAATTTCTTTCATTAATCATTCGGTATTTTTCGACGTTTGGTTAGTCATCACTGAGTTTATGGAGATAACCAAAGTCGACAAAAACCCTGGTCGTTACACCGAAGATGAGTTCAAAGGTGTAAAGAAGGACTTTGAGGCAGTGAATGTGGGAGGGGGAAGGTGAGAAAAAGAGAATGGTGTCATTTGCGAATTGGAGGTTAGAGATGGTTGAGCTAATGTTTGGGAGGTTAATGCTAGAAAGTAGACTTTTGGAGATGGCTAGTTTGACCATACGATTAAATACATCGGTTACTTGGAAAAAAATGAGGGGGGATAGGGGGTCTCTTTGTCTGAGACCATGGTTGGATTTTATGAGGCCTCAAGATTCACCATTAACACAGATAGTAGAGAAGCTTGAGTTAGAATATGTTCTATCCAGTTGCACCATTTAGGTGGGAAGCATCGATGGGCCATTAGGTCAAGAATAAAGTTCGAGTTTACTGAATTGAAGGCTTTGGAGAAGTCAAGCTTAAGCAGTACTCCAGGGGTGGAAGTAAAGTGACAGAAAGAGATGGCTTCTTGAGTGGCTGCTACGCAATCCATAATGTTTCGTCCAAGGATGAAGGCCGATTGTTCAGGACCAACAAGGGAGTCAATAAAGGTTTGGAGTCTATTAGCTAGAACTTTGCTAATAATCTTAAAGGTAGTGTTAAGGAGGCTAATGGGGCGGAAGGAGGATAACGGGGAGGCACCAACAGTTTTGGGGATGAGGGAAATGTTGGCATAGCTAAGTTTGGCAATGGAGGAGGGGTTTGACTGGAATTCAGAACACATGGCAAAAATATCGTGTCTGACGGTGGGCCAGAAGTGTTTGAAGAAAGATGGGCCAAAGCCATCAGGCCTAGGAGGTTTGTCATCTGACATTGAATAAACCGCGGCCTTAATTTCATTTTCGGTGAAGGGAAAGTCCATGTTAATGAGGGTGGGGGAAGGGTATAATATGTTCCAGTGAATGGTTGGGAGAGGAGGGGAGGGTTTGCCAAGGATATCGCGGAAGAAGTTTGTGAAAAGGAGGCAGATGTCAAAGGGGTTAGTGTAAGTTGAATCAGCATGGTGAATTTCAGAAATGAAGGAGGATCTGCGCCGTCCATTTTCTATTCGATGAAAATAGGCAGTATTTTTATCACCTTCGTCAATCCATTTGGCTTTGGATCGTTGTTTCCAACCCATTTCTTCTTGTTTTATCAATCTTTCTAATTCAACTTCGAGATCATTGAGCTTTGTTTCTTCTCCTGCGGCAAGAGGGTGTGATTCTTGTGCAATGTTCAAGGCAAGAATTTCATCTCGGATGGAGTTAATTCTGACTTTAATGGATCCCCATACTGTCCTAGCCCAAGGACGAAAGATTTTGCGGAGGGAGCGCAGTTTGGTGATGATGGTGGAGATAGGAGATTGAGCAGGGGTAGGTTGAGACCAAATTTGGTTGACAAAAGGTACAAAATAAGGTTCGAGGAGCCAGAGTTTTTCAAACTTGAAGGGATGCTTAGTGGGAACAATGGTGCCAGAGTCAAGTAGCAAGGGACAATGGTCTAAAAGAGTTGTGGCAAGTCCGTTGACTAGAGAGAGGGGATGAGAGTCTTCCCATGGAAGGTTAAAAAGGAAGCGGTCGAGTATGGCTAACGATGGGTCTTTTTGGCGGTTAGACCAGGTAAAAATTCTATTGCTAATGAGTGGTTCAATGAGTGAGCAAGAGTGGATGAAGGAGTTAAAGGTCTCAGAATCATGAGAGAAGTTGCCAGAGTTTCTTTCAAGGTTGGTTCTGGTTGTGTTGAAATCACCACCGATTAACCAAGGACCGCTAATATGGGTAGATAAGTTTTCACAGAAGATCCAGATCTGTTCTTTATCAACTGGGTCTGTTGGGCAGTAGACATTGGTGAAATGGTAAGTCGTATTTGTTCGAGTGTGTTGGAGAGTCACGTGGAGAATAGATGTGTGTGTAACTACGTGTCTTAGGGACCATGTGTTTTCATTCCATGAAGTTATTAGCCCACCACGAGTTTCAATGGCATTTACGTGGGCCCACCCATATAAAAATGGACCGCAAATGTTTCTAAAAGTGGAGTTGGACAGGTTAGAGAGTTTGGATTCTTGCAGGAGTAAAATATCAATATGATGGGGGGACAGAATCAAGTTGACAACATATTGTTTTGTGTGGTCCCCAAGTCCTCTGACATTCCAGGATACTATTTTCATTGGGAAAGGTTAATTCTCTGAGTTTCTAAAGTTTGCATGGCACAATATTGTTCTTCACATAAACTCACGCCCATGCAGTTAGCTAATTTTTTATTTAACAATTTATTAGCTGAAGAAAAAACGATAGTTTCATAAAAACTACCAGAGCCTCCAGGATGAGATCTGACACGGTTGATCCTTGCACTCCGGTGAACGTCAGTTGGAGTGGGTTGTGGCGTGTTGGAATCCAGCTACTCAGGTGTTGGTAGGCGTTGGATTTGAAGATGAAGAGGAGAGGGGAGGTCATAGTCTGCCAGGGGGTCCCATCTTGGTGTGAAGTTGTCTCTGGCTACGCTATGAAGAAGCATTAGGGAGGCATCATGTGTAGCCTGCTGGGCACTGTGGGTATTGATGTTTGCTTCATCGATCATGACATCATGGCGGTCACCATCTGATAGACTTGTTGGGGGTGTAATGTCATGGAAAAGATACCCACTATAGTCATAGTCTATACCCATCAGTAGAATTTCTGGTTTCTCGCATGGATGAGAATGTTCCCATTTTTCAACACAAATTTTGATATTTTTGTTATTAAGACAAACCACATAACGGGAAACAGCAGTTATACCTTCGAAAAATTGGATCTTTACGTACAGGTAGCGGTGGTCAACATACAAGCAGTCGCAGTTGTCCTCTTCTATGAAGTATCCCACAGGTTTGAGTGCCTCTCTGATAGCTGCATTATCATAGTGGAGGAATTCGGGGAAACCTTTCACTCTTGCCCAAGATTCTGGCTGGAGAACAGGCTGGGGTGGGAAGTCTGGTTCGGGACATGGCTGGAGAAGAAGACTAGCTCCAGAACGGTATAGAACTTTGAGGTAGAGGGCGTGGATTTTGGTCTTGATATAAGGGCAATCAATGAGAAAGGTGTTGTCTTCAATGAACCATGTGGCCCATCGATCATGTTTGAGGCTCGCCGTCAGGGCTTGTTCCACTTGTTGAGATGTCCATAGTCCATTGAGGATACTCGCTATGATGAAACAGTGAGTATTTGACAATAGGCGGAATACAAGAGGCATTGGGGAAGAAGAGTTAGGGTTTTGAGAAAGGGGAACTGAAGAGAGTGATTTGTGGGGGTTAGAGTGTTTAAACTTATCTTTTTGAATGTAATTATGACTTTGGTTTTGCTTGGATATTCGAAGAGATGTTTGAGCATACTTTTTCTGTGCCTTCTGCCTTGTTGATTCGTGACGATTTGGCATTCATGCTTTAGTTGACTGTGCATTGGGACCCCGCAAAAAAGCTTTTTGCTGTATTTTGTGTTTGTTGGAACACTGCGCAGCAGAGTGTCCAAAAAGGAACAGATGTAGCAAATCGTGTCGTTCCTGCACTGACACGTGGCCTTTATCCGCGCAACGTAAACAATGACCGTTGGATTTCAGGTAGGTAACCATCGAGTGGATTGATTTGAAATTAGGCAGACGACGACGAGGCTTGGGTGGACGGCGAGGCTCCGGGGGACATGGAGGAGGAGAGGCAGCTATCTCCGCGTACGACTTGGGCGATGGCGGAGGTGGCCTAAGAAAGTGGGTTGGCGGTGGGCAAAGAATGGAGGTGGAAGCGACGACGAGAGCGGTGGATGGCTGCTGTGCTGATGGAACCGGAGGGGGACGCGGAGGAGGCACGGGGGCAGCGGAGGGACAATGGAGGGTGGGTGGGAGTAAGACAGGGGAGGACGCCATTATTGCTATGAATGGTTTAGTAGAATTTGCTTATGTGGATCTTAAAAATGCAACCCTTATTTCCACCTTTTATTTGCATCAAAGAATGCCAATAAAAAAATATATAACTTTTAAATTTCAAGTTTATTTGCATCCAAGAGTGCAAATAAAAGTATAACTTTCATTTTCAATGTTTATTTGCATCAAAGAATGCAAATAAAGATGTAATTTTTTTTATTTCATGTTTTACGTTTGCATCTAAAATTCAAACAAAAAATGTAATCTTTTACTATAGTGTTTATTTGCATCTAAATATGCAAATAAAAGTGAAATCTTTTTCTTTTTAAATGCAACATTTTACGCATACAATAAATATACAGTTTTAACACTTTTCTATTTAACAAAATGAATATTTTGTTTTTCACACTTTTCTATTTAACAAAATGAATATTTTGTTTTTCTTTATTTTGTTTCAACAAAAATGATATTTTTGTTTCGACAAGAATAATCCATTCGAT
Organism: Allium sativum; assembly: GCA_030737875.1. Taxonomy (NCBI): domain Eukaryota; kingdom Viridiplantae; phylum Streptophyta; class Magnoliopsida; order Asparagales; family Amaryllidaceae; genus Allium; species Allium sativum. The sequence goes on along the minus strand of CM060922.1, from coordinate 899,913,216 downwards.
CAACATATCAACATAACAGAATTCATCAACCCAAATCCAATCACCAATAACAACACATAGCAATTAACGGTGGATGGATAATATCACAATCATAATTACTTCATTTTAATTATTTAAAAGGAAACAGAATTCTCACCTTGCTTTTTGTCTAAATTTTCAAAGTGCTTCGTTTCAGATCTGAACTACTTCATCGTGTAATGTTTGCCGTTGTGAATCCAATGCAAGTCGTTTCGGTCGATTTTGTTGCTGTATGAAGAAGTTATGCTATTTTCAAATTTCCTTACATTTATAATATAATTAATTTTATAATATATAATAATATATAAATTACACCTTCTTCCTTCTCTAACTTTTACAGGCCGTCGGTTTTCTATTCAGGTTCGATCCTAGGTTTAGACCTTTCTCTATCGAAGCGTCTGAAGATAATCGGACTGCTCCACCTTGTCGAGCTACGTGAACCGCACATAGGACCCCCCCTTCACGTCGAACTTGGTGGTGATCCTTGGCCAAAATCCAAGGTGGTGCGGCGATGGCTCCCGGGGATGATGTGAACAAAATACTCCACGATATATGATCCCGCCGTATAGTTCTATAGCTCTCGTCGTGCCCTTCGATTATGGGATTGAAAGACATACGAATTGATTCAGAGATTAAAAGAAATTAAGGAATGAAAGAGGGATCGAATAAACCATTCATTTGGAGGATGGCGGCTGCGTTCTTAGATTAGGGTTAGGGGTATGGTACGGTGTATTTTTAACCGTATTTACACTGTATACTCAGCATATTTTAATAAATTAATTCAAAAAAATAACTTGTTCGTTGATACTAACTCCGAATAGAACCCAACGAATATCGCCCTTAGCCAAATACCCCTGTCCCGGACACAATGGAATAGGTTTCGTAACCCAATTCAATGGTTTCGATAGGTTTTTCTTTAAATTTAAATATATAACATTTAATTTTTTAATTTAATCGTACATTTTAAATTACCGAGGACACATACGGACTCTAAAAATTCCAGAAAAATTATTTCTAGTTATGTTTTGACGATACAGTTCTAATAAGACTAATTTCGTCGAATTCCGAGTCCATTTGAAAAATGGCCATTTTCTAGTCGATCGAATTTGACTGAAATTGACAAAACACATTTTCATTCGCTACACTCACATATTAACTCTAAAAATTGTGAAAATTTAAACCTAGCAATAATTTGACGTTCCGGTTCCAACAAATGTGGTTTCGTCGAAAACGGAGGTCGTTTGCAAAATGGCTATTTACACGGGCTATATATATATAAATTCTATAGCGACTATTCTGAAAATTAAACTGGGCATAACTTTTGATTCCCACTATGAAATTTTGATTTTTCGGATTCTTGGAAAGATATTTTTAAACAAATTTACATATTTTTGGTTTCACTAAAATCCGTTTTATTTTGCATCCTGTACGGTTAGTCAAAGTTCACATTCAAATTTTCAAACTACCGCGCTATTTCTTACTCCTCTTATAATTAAAATAAATATATCCATTTTAACTTCGATTAAAATAAATTTTTAATTGTTATTATTTGAAATAAATTATTTTAACTATTCAAAATTCCACTAAAATTTCTAAAATAAATTTTTTAAATTGGTTCAGAATTTGCGGGTTGTTACAATCTCCCCCACTTAAAATATTTTCGTCCTCGAAAAGAAACGGAGCTAAAAGTTGTTAAATTAACCAATTCAATTTTCATTTTAACTATTGGTTTCAATAATTTTATTAGTTGGTTAACTTTTCAAATATATATAACTTTTATATATCAAAATCATATTTTCTAATATTGTATTATATATATAATCACAAATACGTTAATTATAAACCTATCACTCTGAACTCATTCTAGGGCATTACTAACCCCATCTCTAATGAGTTTTTCTCATTCTAGGATACTGCTGATCCTATCTCTAATGATTATTCTTATTGGATATTACTAATCCAATCTCTGATGAGTCTTTGTTCAGTTCTAATGAGTTTCACCCGAAAGATTTGAGCTAACCTGGCTCTGATACCAGCTGTAAAGGCTCGCAGCCAGTAGGTTAAACTTCAACCATGACATACAGATGGTCCCCCAGACACCTTGTTTTATGGCCAGCCTCTCGACTGCAATAACCAACCCTAATAAATAAGGGACATGTTGGGGTAAGAGCCCGCTGTTCGCCACCAAACAACATGGTGAGAACCCCCTATCATGCGTAACCGGCTCCTTAGCCAGCAACAAGGACTGGTATGAGAATATCAGAATACATTAACTTTGGGGCATACAACACATTAGAACAAATAACAGCAGACTTTTATAAACATCATAAAAATGTTACATTAGAGTACAGAATATCAAAGTACAACGAATATAATAATACAACGGAAGATTAAATTACAATAATTTTTATACAATGCAGCGGAATACAACTAATACAGCAGACGACTACCAATGCTTTGGACACGGCTTTAAGCTTCGATCCAGAATCCTGCTTAAGAAATGAATTATCTGCAAAGAGCTACTCAACTGCCCGTATGGAAAAGAGGGCACCCAAGTTTGCAAGAGAAACAAACTACAGGTCATTCATAGGACTAATATGAGAAATCCTACTTAAACTATCTAATAATAATAAGGCTGATCACATGACCACGCCGCTAACGCGGAACTGGTTTACTGCATTGGATTGCCAGTGCATAAATAAAGTAAATCGTTAAAACAATGCAATGCTTTTTAGAAAAAATGAAACTATTATAAGACTCAAGTCCCATCACACAATGCAACGGAAACTGGAGGGTAGAGTTTTACCTTATAATGGTCAAAAATGCTTGATACGATAAAATGAATTTGATATTTTTATAATTTATATATGTTTTAAAACATTTCAATCATAGACGACATGGCTACCATATACTATCACAATTAAATATTTGTTATGGAAATAATATAAATAATATAAAGTTTCAATTAAAGTTGGGGTATTTTAATTACCTCTCAGACCTTGACTCGACAAAGTTATAATCATCGTTGGGGTATTTCAATCATAATTGAAGTTGTAGTCTTTATTATGGAAATAATATAAATATTTTCACCATCATTACCATCACAAACTGGTATAATCCCTTGATAATAGTGAAGTAGTTCAAGTTGGGTTATTTTAATTACCTCTCAGACTTTGACTCGACAACGTTCTTTTCTTGAGATAGATAAAAGTTTATGATTAAGAAACTAATATTAATCATCACAAGTTCTAATTTTCTTTCTTATTTAGGATATGTTTTTATAAACTGTTGCAAACCTCTTTCGATTATAAGCACTTAACTTGATTGTTAAGTAAACTTTTATTATCATACAAGCCTTAAGCTTTAATCCTATTTATATAATTCAATTATAACTTGGATTTTTTACAAAAATCTATTTACCAACCTTTTATAACATTTCCCTTTTTATTTTTAAAGTCTTCTTTCAATCATAATCAGCCTTACTTAATTAAATTATTAAATAATCGCTTATTAAAATCGCCGCATTAGTCTTTTGAACTTCTTTATAACCTTTGGTTATAAAACTTGGATTTTATTCGAAAGTCCCTTATAAAGCTCTTTAAAAAAATTCATCTAAAAACTCATTTTAACTTGATTACCTTCTTAAATGATTTCAATCAAAAAGGTAATCCCTTTAATTATTATTAATTAAAATAATAATTAATTTCAAGATTAACAACAATAAAAGTATTTAACTTCCTTTTTAACTAAAGATATAATAGTTAATTTCTTAAAGTAATAATTTACTTTATTAATGGTTGTCAACTCGATAATTGTCTCTTTGACACCGTTAATTAAAAGATTAAATAATTTTTGGAAAATCTTATTAAGTTTTAAACCTTACTTTTTAAATCTACTTTAATTAGATTAAATGAAAATAAATACATTTAGTAACCAAATTTAGTTTGAATAGTTGACTTAGCCAACCGTAAAACATCAGCTACTTGTTAACTGTCTGTTACCTTACATTAATTAATAATATAATTAGTTTAATTCAATTCCACTTAATTGTTTTCTCAAAACAATTATCCTAAATTATTAACCCGTAGGTTAATTCCTGACTCTCTAGTTTAAAAACATAAGAATTTGCTAAATAAAATATCTATTTATAAAAACCAATTATAATTATCGATTTATTTATAAACTTCTATTTTATATTACTCATAAAATATAATTTAAACTTTGATTTAGTTATAAAAATATCTTTTTAACTTTAATTACATCAATTCGCCTGATAGCGAATCAACGTCTTAAAAAGATGAGTTATAGGCCATCTGCTGCCAATCACTTAATCAATATTATCTATTGATTGGAAACATAGCAACGTGTTCAACAACCAATATCCAAACAGAATTTCAATGTTACTTGGGTTAAACAATTCATATATAAATAATATAAAGCAAGTAATATACAAAATACTTGAGCAATCCAGTTGGATCCCTCCAACCTATTTTTCCCTACATCACATATCATAATATCATTTAATAATGCATATGAAACAGATAATTTTAACCTAATGCATTTAAAATAATGAAAATATAATTAATGTCAACCATCGAACAAAAAACAAACAATAGTCATCCAATTTATACTAACTACGATGAATTATAACTATATGAATTTAATCACATCATAGAATTCCAGAAGCCGTGAGAGTTAACCCACAATATGTTCTGATTCAATAATTTTTGGTCAGTTATATAATTTTAAATGAGCATTTGAAACTATATAAAATTTCATTAGTTTTGAATCTCTCCAAACCAGCTCGGTAGTGTAGTGTTCGTTCATATGATCCCAATGGATCTTGTTTCACTGAATTCAGTTTATGTATGAAAAATTATGATTGTTACAAGATCTAATTAAATTCAAAATAATAATTTAATTAACACCATAATTAATTAACATTAATCACCAAGCTTATCTTAATTAACTCGTGCTTAAGTGCTTTCTTAATATCGTAACCCTTCTTCCTTTGTCACTTCATTGTTCGAGACAAATAACCCAAATCGATGTTGTGCCACCACGTCCTGACATTGATTGGACGTCGCCTCCTCCCCGTCAACCAGTTCGCCACTCCAGGCCGTCCCCATGAAAAGCGACGCCAACCCCCTAATGCCTTCGTTTTCTTGTATTCTAGACATGAACGGAAACTTCCTTGTACTTGATTTCTCCACCTCCACATCAACTTCACACCACCGCAAAACTCTTCCCCTTTGACATGCGTATGATTTTCCTTCTGACACCATGGTCCCTCTTCACCTCCTCCAATCAGAAATCATCAAAAGGCAAAAAACTACGCCTCCACCTACGAACCCCTCCACCGGCATCCACAGGTGATCGCACCCCTCACCGCCACCACTAATCGATACCCCTCAACCTCCCCTACATCTTCCATCTTGGAAGTTTTTTCCAATTCTCAACGGATTTTGAGATTTAATTAAACATTTTGAACGATGAAAAAGAGAAGGCGAAGGCATGAATTTGGTTGACACGAGATGAATTTGACTTAGGTTTAGGGTAGATTTAGGGTATACTTATAGGTTAGCTTAATTATTAAAATATTCAAATGAAGCTTGAGACAACCCCAAACCCCATACTGACGGTGTCAAGGGTAATCTTTGGAATATAACACATAAACAGATAACAGCAGAACAGAATTAAATAAATACACCAGATAAACATAATCATCAGAGTTACACATTATACAGGATCATACTTTGTACAAATACAGTTCAGCTATACATAAATGTTTACAGCGGAAAACAAACATAATATGTACAAAAGGAGCTGAACAGCATAAAAAGAGATAAATGATAGAATCCATCTTCAGCTCCAGCCATCCAGAAAGAGCATGCTAAAACCTGAAAACAAGGCTGCCCATGTAGAAAAAGGGGCACCCGAGTTTGCAAGTGAGACAAACTACGAGTCAGTCATGGGACTGGTATGAGAAATCTACTTAACACATTCTACAATTGGTTAATCACAGGACCACGCCACTTTCGCGGAACAGGTTTACTCCATTGGATTGCCAGTTCTTTAAAACAAGTCAATCTTTTAAACATCGCAATGCTCTTTATAAAAATGAAGCCATTATAAGACTCAGTTCCCATCACACAATGCAACGCAAACCGGAGGATAGAGTTTTTACCTTATAATGGCCAAAATATGCTTGATACGAATAAAAAAAAAAGAATTTGATATTATTACTAGTGTTTATACGTTTCAAAAACAGTTTCAAATCATAAGTATCAATCACAGACGGCATTAATGCCCCATACCACTACGTCGCCATATATAGGTATACAATCAAAACCGCACAGTCACGTATTTGGAAATTGGATTTCCGTCATGAACCAAGGCAAAGGATAGTCCTTACCGACTTCGAGACAATCTAGCCCATGTCTCCGGAACAGCCGCAACTTCTCCTTGGATCGTCAGGGACGGTCCACATGGAGTGGATTATAGTACCTGAACAATACGTTTCCCCGCCCTTTGGGGCGTAAATGAGCCAACAAATGACTCCATCGGTCCCGGATCGACCGATATGTCCGAGGCGCCTCGCAACAGCGACAACCACATAGGTTAAAATAATATAAATGTCAGCCAGTTCAAGCACTGACACCACCTCTAGCTAGAAGGAAACGCATGCCCTCCCTGAGGTCCTCTCCCGTTTTTGGTTCATACCGGAGTGTGAGGCTCGCGAATTCACGTTATACACAAAGCTACGCCACACAGACGGTGCTTTGATCATCAACCACAAGACTTTGCTTTTCAACAGAAGCCTTGATCACTGCATCTCAGCATGCCACACAGGCAATTCACACCATGCAACTGATGGCTATCAATCACACAGAATGAATTCCAATGTCAGACACACAGTCCATTTACAAGTCCATTCTGGGTCTGAACGAAACTGGAGGCACTATATACCTCGCACACCCATCGATCTCCACGTACGTCTGGACGATCACCACTCATTATCCATATTTTGGGATGCCTCCCAATCAGGACATCATTTACCATCCAATCGAGGTGAAGATCTCCGGTCTTCAACCACCGTCTTCATCTTCGACTTCTTATCGTTGATTCAGTTATTCAGAATGGGATAAACCCGGTCTTTCTGAGCAACTCGCGTATATAATCAAAAAGTACTACACGAACACAACATATGCTTCATTCCAATTTGTTATTCACTAATCGTAAATTAGTAAGAGAATGATTTCCCTGATATTAACCCCGAAGGCCGAAACCAACATCAGATCAAAACCCAGGAAACCATCCGACTTAGCTAACCTCCAGTTAGTTTATAATTTTCACATTCAACCATCAAATATTCAATAAATCAGGTAAATTTGGTTTATTTCCATTCCAAATCGTTTATAATATTTTATAATGATTTATCGCTATTTTTATTTATTTATAGCCAACTCATTCAAACGACGCTTCAGGCCATAATGCGGCCGTGGTGCTGTTTTTCTTCAGATTTGATTTACACATATCTGAAAATCTAACTGTTGGATCTTCACAAATTTTATATCATTAGAAAGATCTTTTCAAAACGAATCCAACGGTTCCAGTTTTGGGAAAATCCGACGGTCGGATCTCCCGGTACACTCGTTTGAAGTTTCGATTTCAAAATACGAACTGCAGCGTCGTTATTCGATTTAATTTAATTATATATATATATAAATATAATCGATTCTGGCGCTGTTTTTCTTTATATTTGATTTAAACATTCCAGACAATCCAATAGTTTGATCTTTACAAAGTTGGTGTCATTGGAAAGATATTTCCAAAGCGAACCCGATGGTTTCTGTTTCGGGAAAATCCGATGGTCGGATCTCCCGCACTAATCGTTTGAAATCATGGTTTCAGAACACGAACTGCTGCTTCGTTATTCGATATATTTCAATTATATATATATATATAAATATAATCGATTCTTCGATTTCAAAACTATTTTCTTTTCATACATTTGATAAAAATGATATTTTTATCCAACCGACATTTATTTCGACACTTCACTATTTTTAACAATTCATGTATATAATAAAAATGTGATTTCTATTGCAAAACAATTTATTTCAAAACACGACTATTTTATATAGTTCATATAGATGATAAAAATATGGTTTTTATTATAAAACAATTTATTTCAAAACACGACTATTTTATATAGTTCATACAGATGATAAAAATAGGATTTTTATTATAAAACAATTTATTTAAAACACGAATACATTCAACATATGAATTTCTATTCAACGAATGAATTTCTATTCAACACATCAAGGTTTTCTATAGTTCGTATATATATAGTAAAAATGTTATTTTTATTGTTAAAGCAATTTATTTAAAACACGAATACCATTCAACACAAGAATTTCTATTCAACGAATGAATTTCTATTCAACACATGAATGTTTTCTATTCAACACACGAATATAGTTTCAACACATGAAAATAATTCTAACACATGAATATTATTCAAAATTTCAGTAGCATAACGGCAGGGTAGTTAAAACCGGGGTCGTCCCTAGTACGGCTCCTCGCTCTACCTTAAAGCCTCGCAGCTTTTGACAATGGGGATTTCATGCATCTAGTTCGCACGCAGGCGGAATGTATATTTTTTTTCATTTCCACAAACTAATCCTTTGTGGTTTCAACCAAATAATTCTCAACCACAAACGGGTATTTTTCAACCACAATCAATCAATTTCAACCACAAACAATTCTAATCAACCATTCGCTATCAACCAATTTTCACACCAATCACAACCAATAAATATCGTCTATGGTTTGTGGACGAGGGGCGTGTGTGTGTGTATATATATATATAAGTAAATTTCACTTCTATTCAACAAATATATAATTTTTACAACGGATATATAACTTATACATCGACTGTACAACTTATACAACGCTTATACATGTGGTGTACAACGCTTATATAACTCATGCATCGACTATATAATTTATACATCGTTGTTTTCCATATCGTTTATAATTCAGAAATCTTACATTGGGTTCCACTCCACCAAAAATAACAGAAGGCTCAGAAAAATATGCGGTCTCTAGAAGGCGTCCACACGAGTCCACTATCTCTTGTTTCACTGAATTTCGTCAACATAGCAAAAGGATATGATTTTTACAGTGAAATCAAAAACCGTAGCGCTTTAAACTGCTATTAAATAGTTTAAAATAGTTTCAGCTGTTACGTATCCGATTTGTTCAAAACTAGGTTTGATCTTTTCTCGCAATCCGTGTAGCTTGGTGATGATTGGCCTCTGCCACCTTGTAGTGCTCCGAGAGGCGCACATATCGATGGGGGTTTGGTGGCACTCGATGGTGGATCTGGCGGGTTACGGCGGCGCGAAGTCAACGACTTCGAGGGCGTGAATCTCAAGGCACAACGAACGAGGGGTGGCGTGGGAGGTATAGATTTGAAGCCCTCGACGAGTATACAAAAGCATCAATTGGGTCGGGGCCTATTACTGCGTGGATTGGTCGGAAAATGATCGGGAAGCGGTGAACATCTTCCATCGTCGATCAGGGGGAAAGAGAGATTTTTTTTAATAAAATTCTAATTGGCCGGGAGCTTTTAAAAGAGGGTTTTCTAACACGACCTCCAATCCAAACCCAACGACTGTCGTCCCTAGCTAAATACCCCCATTCCGAACACAATGGGATATGATTCATAGGCCCATTTGTTTGTTTCAGTTAGTTTTACTTCAAATTAAAATATAAAACATTCTATATTTAATTTGAACGTACATTTCAATTTGCCGGGGCCACATATTGATTCTAAAAATTCCCGAAAAATAAAGCTAGCTATGTTTTGACGATACGGTCCCAACAAAGCTAGTTTCGTCGAATTCTGAGACCGTTTGAAAAATGGCCCTTTTCTGGTCGATCCAATTTAATAGAAATTGACCAAACACATTTTCCTTTGCCACGCTCACATACTAGCTTCAAAAATTATGAAATTTGAAACCTAGCAATAATTTGACATCCCGGATCCAACAAAAGTTGTTTCGTCGAATTCCGAGGTCGTTTGCAAAATGGCCATTTTCACGGGCTATATAAACTCTATAGCGACCTTTCTGAAAATTCAGTTAGCCATAACTTTTGCTTCCTGCTAAGAAACTTCGATTTTTCAGATTCGTTAGAAAGATATTCACTAACAGATTTAAATATTTTTGGTTTCACTCAAATCCGTTTTATTTTGCACCCGGTACAGTCAGTCAAAGTTTGAATTCAAATTTTGAAACTACCGCGCCATTTCAGGCCTTGTTTAATATTAGAATTAATTATATTTATTTTCAAACGTCGATTCAAACTTACTTTTCATCGTTGTTATTTAAAATATTTATTTAAAATATTTAAAATCCACCAAAATAGCCAATTTAAAAATTTTTAATTGGTTCAGATTTTCCGGGTTGTTACAAAGCTTATGTACGAAGTAACATGCATAAACGACCACATATGAGCACCAATAGTGAAAAAACTATAATCCTATAATAACTTAATATTTCAGACATATTGGAACTGTTTTTGTCGAATTCCGAGATCGTTTGCAAAATTCCCTTTTAATTTAACAATGTGAATCAATACGCGTTTATATTACGCATGATCACAAAATAACTCCAATTGACTTGAAACTGGAAATCTTACAATAATCAATCATTACGGATTTTATAAAATTGGTTTTATTGAAATCCAAGATCATTTGAAAATTGGTTATTCTAAAGTTCAATATTAGATTGATAAAATATAATCGATCTCAAAACAAATAAATTCATTGATAATAAATTATTATTATCACATATATTCAAACCGAATCCTATAAACTTCAAAATAACTAATTTGGGTTTTTTAACTCAGTAATCTAAATTCTAGGTTAATACGATATTTGATTTATTAAAAAGTCCTTTTATTTTATTAAATAAATCGTTATGATTTATAAACGATTCCATAACGACTTTTTGGAAATTTGATTTGGACATAACTAAAAATCTACGAAGTGACATCTTAATTTTTCTCTTTCATTAGAAAAATATAATCCAATAGACTCAGACGATTCTTGTTTCAAATAACTCCGACTCGTATTGAATCATGTACATCCATTTAAAATTCAAAATGTAAAACTATGAACTACTGCGATGCTACAAGCTCATTTTTAATTAAATTTAATTTTTACGTTAAAACTTCATTATTAATTAATAAATTCCATATAAATCTTTTACCAAATCAACATTTTAAATTAATTTTAAATGTTTAAACTTAACGACTAAAAACTTGGGTCATTACACTATCTTGGTATATTGGGCCTATAGCTACATATATGGATTATTAGGTTTGATCCATTGAGGAGTAGATGGGTATGATGTAGGCGCATAAGCGAGAGTGTTACACTAGCAGCCTAATAAAAGTAAATCAGTAATAAAATGGTTTGTGTGATGTTATCTTTAAAAAGTGTAATATGCCCATTCACCAAAACTTTTGTTCTAATCTCCCCCTTATAACAAACCCGTAGGTTAGACATGTGGCAGAGACTTTATCGCTTAGAGACACATGTTACTCGGTGTCATTATTATGATTAGTATTTTCTTGCTATTATATTTTATTCAGTTTCGTTGCGAGATATTTTATTACGAGCTCTGATATGTTTATCATTGCCTTTCTATAGGATACCAGGCAAGCCAGCTCGATTTTCAGGGGACCTGAATTTTATCATTTTACAAAAAGATCGGGCCCGTTGAAATTTGGGTTGTTACACAAAGTAATTCGATTTAAAGGTTACAGTGTATCTTATTTAGACTCTAACTAAAAAGGTCTTATCCATGCTTCCACTAACTTCAAATAATCATTTAGACCATCCTTTCTCTAACATTGTGAATATGATAGATCTAACATTGTGAATATGATAGATCCATCAATAAAAAATAGGCTTTTAACTCCAATATGTCATGTAATGGACGAATGAAGACTTTGCCGCATTGAGTCGATCTACAGAGCCGTAGGCTATTTAACAGAATGTAACGACCCATATTCTACACATCATAGGATTGTAGAATATTTATTTCTTTCCCATGTGAAGTCGTATGGTCATGTAACTTTGGGAAATATCCATTAGAGTCATTTCCCATGCTTTTGATTTTTGTCGATTTTTAAATGACCATTTTACCCCTAGTTGGTACTGTTTTGGCCATAACTTTTGATTGAAAAGGAATTTTGACCTGAAACCACTTCCATTAGATTCGTTTGATGGTTTACCTTTCCGTAGAGTGGTCATAATAGCCAAACGGACTTACCGTTTGGGAGATATGGCTGAAACAAGGTTTGGAGGGTGAAAAACTGCTTAACCGGGCCAAATCGGGTGATTAGTGAGTAGGCCCATAACCCATTTCGGGATTAGGGTTATGGGAGGGCTGAAATGAGATGGAGTATCATTCCATTTCAGTTTTCTAGCCTCCATTTATCACCAAGGAACCTTAAAAATGGCCTCCAACCTCTAAATCACCTCCAAATCATCTTTTGGTCAAGGATTTGGCTTAGCAACCCCTAATCGAGGAAGATCTTCACCAAAGCAACATAGGAGCTGCTGTTTGGCAATGAGATTCACAACAAATCAGAGAATTATTTAAGATCTTAGTTTATTTTGTGGCTAAGGTGAGTGATTTGCATAGTTTTGCACTAATTATGGCTAATTAGGGGTGATTAGTGTTAATTAGTGAATTTAAACATGATAAAATTCTGGAAAAATGTTTATAAAATTCGGAATGATGTTTTAGACCTCTGATATGAATTTGGGTCAATTTGGTTAAGTTTTTCTAATCCTATTCTTAGTTTCACCTAAACATGCTTAAGGGAAAATAGGGGGTTTTGGCTATGTTTGATCCATTTTAACCTATCATATTGTTGTTTTGGTGTTTGAGGTCACTTCTATTTGTTGCTATGACTGTATGGTATGCTTTGTGATTGGTTAGAATAGTTAGAATGGTCGAAAACGCCGTCGAATGGTGTAAACTGCTCGCTGGAAGAACTGCAGGAAATCAGCCCGAACCGGACCGGATCGGTGGAAGCAAAGTCGATCTGAACCGATGGCGCGACCCGATCCGCCGATGCTTGAAGATCACGATCCGACGATGTGATTCGATCCGAGCCCTCCATCACGATCCACCTTCACGATCCGCTAGCAGCTCCGATCGCTAGAAGTAAGCATGACCCGATCCGACAGGGGCCCCACGAACTGATGAAGCACGACCCGATCCGAAGGAGCTTGTCACGAACCGATCCGTGGCGATGGACTTGGAGACTCCGACCCGATCCACTGAAGGGTACTCGAACCGATCCGATTGAGCGGGAGGACCACAAGCTAATGGCGTGACTCGATCTGAACCGTGGTGACGAGGAAAACTGGACTCCGACCCAGACGAGGCCGATCAGATCCGATGAAGAATGTTGAAGGCCGATCCGATCCGATTCGATGGTAATGACCAATAACCCGAGATGCAAAGGTAGTCCAAATGGAAGTTAGAGCTCAGGATCCCGAAGCCAGTTGGGAACCAATGAGTTCACTTCATGGTTGGACTTTGCTGCGGGACGTGTGCTAAGGAGTTGTCGACATTCATAACTTCGATTCACCACTAAAAAGGAATGATGGGCTACTTATCAGTGCAGTAGGGTCATTATGACCTGAGGGACAAGGTGATGGTAGCAAGACTACGTTATCAGTGCAGTAGGGTCATTATGACCTGAGGGGCAAGGTGATGCGTAGTAAGGCTATGAGCCAGCGCAGATGGGGTGAATAACTCCATGGGGCAAGTGGACATAGCGAGGAATTAGTGGCTACGTTATCAGTGCAGTGAAGCCATTTATGACTTCATGGGGCAAAGTGATCGTAGCAAGGAATGTTCGGTGATCGAAGTGGTGAATATCATATGCTTTACGCACTGAGTGAGAGATGTGAGGATGGATGCTATGTTTGATTGTTTGCCATCCCTATGACATGCACACCTCCCCCACCTCCGTATCTTTACACTGTTTGATATGGTACCTTAGAGTGTTGTACAGTATGTAGTGCTAACTCTTTGGTTGCAGGTCCAGGTTCAGGTATGTTTTAGTCTATCTGTTATTGTTCACTTTAGATGCTTATCGCTCATACCAGGCTTTATGTCTGACCCAGAGTTTTATGTCTCCTCTTATTACTCTGGGTGCTCACACGAGCAGATTAGAGACAGGTTAGCTGGTGATGCGCGAGTAGCTGATTCGGAGGTGGACAGGAGGCTTCCACGTATGATATATATATATATATATATATACATACACATTCTCCCTGTGTCGTTGGTGGTCGCTACTTGGGCATTAGTAGTGTACCTCATTTATCTTACTTCTGCTTTGAGATAGTTTGAAAGTTGTAATAAGCTGTATTCTGAATTTCCGCTGCTATAATTTTTAGTTCTAATTTTCAGCTTATGCACTGTCTCTCCTGTTTTATGTCAAGTATGTTGTTATTATATTTTGTTCTATGCGCTGTGAGACATTCTACAGGTTCTTTGTATGTTCATTTCTTTCTTCCTTTTCCTTCTGGCGACCCGTTCCATGCTAACTGGACATGTGTACAGTGCACTTTTGGAGTAAATGTCGGTTGGTGCGGGGCGGGCTGTCACACTTGATATCAGAGCTCTAGGTTGCGTAGTTAACCTAAGGAAAGACACTAGGGAGAGATAGTACGTATATGAGAGTGCGTATTTAGGATTATTTTGGTTTTCAAAAACTATGTATGTATATACTATTAGTAGTATAAAGATCAAGTCGCACTGCACTAGCACCACTATGGGGTCGTTAATCGTTTCCCTTTTTCAGATTGACGATGAGCCGAGACACGAAGGGTGCTGGTAGAGGGACCAACTAAGGGAATGCCGCTGACATGAGGGCAATGTTTACTAACCTCATGAGAGACATGCTTAGAGAAGTGCAAGGGGCAGTTCCCAATCCCGGAGTTGGTGTTGGCCCAGTAGTGCAGGCGCCTAAGGTCGATTTCGCCAAGTTGTGCAAAGATTACACTAATCTTGGTGGGAAGCCGTTCCACGGAACGGAGTCGGCCACGGATGTTCAGGACTGGATGGATAGCTGTGACTGTATCTTTGATGACTTGGGTCTTGAGGATGCGATGAAGAGAAGGCTAGCGTCTCATCAGCTGCAAGGGCGAGCGATGAATTGGTGGAATGCCATTAGAACAGCTACTCTGGAGGATCAGGTTACTTGGGATCAGTTCAAGGCTCGCTTTAGCGAGAAGTTTATTCCAGCTGCCCAGAAGTCAGTGTTGTTCAAGAGGTTCTTGAAACTCAAGAAGAACGGAAGGGCAGTTTCTGATTATATTGCTGAGTTCGACACTTTGTCGAAGTATGGACTGTCTCTCATTGATACTCTTGAGAAGAAGAATGAGAAGTTCATTACTGGTTTGGACGGATACTTGGGGGAAAGGCTTATCAACCATATCGATGAGACTTTTGAATCGATCGTGGGGAAAGCTTTGAGATTCGAGAGTCTTTACCCCAAGTCAAAGACTGAGGCTGCATCTGCAGAAGGGCCGAAGCCGCAAGTAGGTGGTGGAGGCAAGAATAGCTCTTAGAATAAGAGGAAGCAGGACCAATCAAAAGATGGTCAGAAAAAGAGTAAGAAGGATGTTGAGTGCTTCAGCTGTGGTAAGAAGGGCCATTATGCTAAAGAATGTCGGGCCAAGCCAGCGGAAAGGAAGTGCTACAACTGTGGTCAAGTGGGACATCATAAGGATAATTGTCCGCAACCTCTTAAGGAGAAGCAGATTGTGAAAGCATATGCTATTGATGTTGTTCCTTCTTCGTTGAATGCCCCAACTGCGGCGGAGAAAGGAAAGAATGTTGTTATTCAAGGTATTCTTTCTATTTATGATATACCAGTTCGAGTTTTGTTTGATACTGGGGCTTCCCGTTCCTTCATATCTAGTGACCTGGTAGATAGGTTGGGACTGGAACCCGAGATAGTCGATAGACCATTGGTTGTGACGAACCCGATTGGTGGTTCGACTAGCCTTAGTATGATTTGCAGGAATTCGGTCTTATCGAGTCATGGATGTATGTTTGTTTGTGATTGCTTTGTTTTGGGCTTTACTGGGTATGGCATTATATTGGGAGTCGATTGGCTCCAAAGATACGGGGTGGTGGTAGACTGTGGGGGCTTTTTGGTGACAGTGAGGGCGGATGATGGGCAGAGGGTAGTGTTTGGTAGCCTACCTAGTGATGGGGTTATGGCTAGTTTTGTAAATTCCCTCGACATCCTGCAGGATGAGTTGTCAGATGTGCCCGTGGTTGGCCAGTATCCGGACGTCTTCGAGGAGGTGACCGGGCTTCCACCACACCGAGAGTTTGAGTTCCGTATTGATTTAGTGAAAGATGCCAGACCTATAGTGATGCCACTTCGTCGTATGGCACCAAGGGAGCAGCGAGAGCTCGGGGTGCAAATCAGCAATCTTTTGAAGAAGGGATTTATTAGAAGGAGTGTCTCCGAGTGGGGAGCACCAGTGGTGTTTGCTACTAAGGCAGATGGTTCCCTTCGTTTGTGTGTGGACTATCGCGAGTTGAATAAGGTAACGAGGAAGAATAAGTATCCTCTACCGCGGATAGATGATTTGTTTGATCAACTGAAAGGAGCTAGAGTATTCTCCTAGTTGTACCTCGCGACACGATTTCATCAGCTACGAGTAGCGGATGAGAGTGTTCCGAAAACGGCATTTAGGACGCCGTCTGGATTTTATGAGTGGTTGGTCATGCCATTTGGGTTGACCAATGCACCAGCCTATTTTGTGGATCTTATGAATCGAGTATTCAGAGATCAGTTAAATAAGTTTGTTCTTGTGTTCGTGGATGATATCCTTGTTTACTCAAGGACAGAGGAGGAACACAAGGGACACTTGAGGATAGTGATGGAGGTGTTGAGGAAACACCAATTGAAAGCGAAATTCTCTAAGTGTCATTTTTGGGGAAGGGAAGTGAGATTCTTGGGTCATGTTGTTTCAGAGAATGGTATTGCCGTGGACCCTGCGAAGGTGGCTACGGTACAGGATTGGCCTACACCCAAGAATGCAACGGATGTAAGAAGTTTCTTGGGATTAGCTGGATATTATCGTAAGTTTATCCAGGACTTCTCCAAGATAGCAGCACCGTTGACTCAATTGACTAAGAAGAATCAGTCCTTCGTCTGGGACGGAGTGTGTGAGGATGCCTTCAAGAGTCTAAAAGAGAGGTTGACGCGTGCGCCAGTGTTAGTCATTCCTAAAGGGAATGAAGAGATGACGGTATACACAGATGCTTGTGGTACCGGACTGGGTGCCGTATTGATGCAAGGAGGTAGGTTTGTAGCTTATGCTAGTCGACAGCTAAAGCCGCATGAGAAGAAGTATCCTACCCATGATTTGGAATTATCATCGATTGTGTTTGCGTTGAAGATGTGGAGACACTATCTCTTGGGAGAAAGATTTGAGTTGTTTACCGATCATAAATCGTTAAAGTATCTCTTCTCCCAGAAAGATTTGAATCTCCGTCAGCAGAGATGGCTAGAGTTCTTGGCTTCGTATGATTTTGATATCGCATACACACCTGGGAAGGGTAATGCGGTAGCCGACGCCTTGAGTAGGAGACATGCCAGCTTAGGGGCAATGTTTCTTGAATGGAAGCAACTGGAGTATATCGCGGGGTTTGATTTCAGACCAAAGTGCTAATTGGATCCAGTCATGTTAGCTAGTTTGAAGATCAGACCCACTTTGATAGAGCGGATTGGTTCCAGCCCGAGGGACGATCCTAATCTATTGGAAATCATCTCCAAGCTAGAGATGGGTATCGATGAGGAGATAAATGTGTATGGGCTTGATCGAGATGGATGGCTTAGAAAGAATGGAAGACTAGTTGTGCCCAACGTGAATGGTTTGAGAGATGAAGTGCTTAGAGAATGTCATCACTCGAAACTAACTATACATCCCGGTGGTAATAAGATGTATCGGGACATGAAGCAGACTTACTACTGGGAAGGGATGAAAAGAGACGTTGGGAAGTTTATATCCAAATGCATGAATTTCCAGCTAGTTAAAGCTGAGCAAAAAAATCCTAGTGGGTTGTTGCAACCATTAGAAATTCCCAAATGGAAATGGGAGCAAGTCTCGATGGATTTCATCGATGGCTTACCAAGGACTAGATCGGGATATGATAGCATTTGGGTAATTGTGGACCGATTGACTAAAAGTGCAAGATTTATACCAGTCAAATCGACCAGAATGGAAACCAAGTTGGTAGAATTGTATATGAAGTGGGTAGTGAGATTTCATGGAGTACCCAAAAGCATTGTGCGTGACCGAGACCCGTTGTTTACTAGTGGGTTTTGGAAGAGCTTACAAGAGGCTTTAGGGTCAGGATTACATCTCAGTACCGCATATCATCCTCAGACCGACGGTCAGACGGAGAAGGTGAATCGTATATTAGAAGATCTCTTGAGAGCTTGTATATTGGATTTTGGTGGATCATGGGATGACCATTTGCATCTAGTAGAGTTTGCATATAATAATAGCTACCAATCCAGTATCGGTATGGCTCCATATGAAGCTTTGTACGGAAGACCGTGCAACTCACCATCATGTTGGATAGAAACTGGCGAGAAGTTTATGCTTGGACCAGATGTGGTGAGGGAAACTTCAGATAAGATTAAGATCATTCAGCAACGAATGAAAGCTGCCCAAGATAGGCCGAAGAGTTATGCCGATAAGAGGAGAAGAGATTTGAAATTCTCCGTTGGTGACTTGGTATTTGTCAAGATCTCTCCGTTAAAGAGCGTGATACGATTTGGCAGGAGAGGCAAGTTGGCACCAAGATTTGTTGGCCCATTCCCTGTTCTTGAACTAGTCGGGAATTTGGCATATAAAGTTGGCTTACCAGAGAAGATGGCGGGAGTTCACAATGTATTTCATGTTTCCCAACTGAGGAAGTTCGTTCACGACTCAGATGTGACTATTTCACCTGATCAGTTAGAGGACTTCGAAGTAGAAACCGAGGCGGTCGGGAACCGCAAGCCGATTCGTATTGTGGGGCATGATACGAAGCAACTTCGAAGGAAGGTGGTGAAGCTAGTCAAGGTTCAGTGGGGCGAGAACGAGAATGATTGTACTTGGGAGACAGAGGAGAGCATTAGGAAGGCATATCCAGAACTCTTTGTCTGGTAAGATTTACTTTATGATTTAGTTATTCCGCATGCTAGGATAGACTTATTTTGCTTGTTTGCATGTTTGATTGTTGTTTTATGGTTGATAGGCATGCGGGACCTTGTGTATGTTTTGATTAGGGAATTTCGGGGGCGAAATTTCTTAAGGGGGGGAGAGTGTAACGACCCGTATTCTACACATCATAGGATTGTAGAATATTTATTTCTTTCCCATGTGAAGTCGTATGGTCATGTAACTTTGGGAAATATCCATTAGAGTCATTTCCCATGCTTATGATTTTTGTCGATTTTTAAGTGACCATTTTGCCCCTAGTTGGTACTGTTTTGGCCATAACTTTTGATTGGAAAGGAATTTTGACCTGAAACCACTTCCATTAGATTTGTTTGATGGTTTACCTTTCCGTAAAGTGGTCATAATAGCCAAACGGACTTACCGTTTGGGAGATATGGATGAAATAAGGTTTGGAGGGTGAAAAACTGCTTAACCGGGCCAAATCGGGTGATTAGTGAGTAGGCCCATAACCCATTTCGGGATTAGGGTTATGGGAGGGCTGAAATGAGATGGAGAATCATTCCATTTCAGTTTTCTAGCCTCCACTTATCACCAAGAAACCTTAAAAATGGCCTCCAACCTCTAAATCACCTCCAAATCATCTTTTGGTCAAGGATTTGGCTTAGCAACCCCTAATCAAGGAAGATCTTCACCAAAGCAACATAGGAGCTGCTGTTTGGCATTGAGATTCACATCAAATCAGAGAATTATTTCAGATCTTAGTTTATTTTGTGGCTAAGGTGAGTGATTTTGCATAGTTTTGCACTAATTATGGCTAATTAGGGGTGATTAGTGTTAATTAGTGAATTTAAACATGATAAAATTCTGGAAAAATGTTTATAAAGTTCGGAATGATGTTTTAGACCTCTGATATGAATTTGGGTCAATTTGGTTAAGTTTTGCTAATCCTATTCTTAGTTTCACCTAAACATGCTTAAGGGAAAATAGGGGGTTTTGGCTATGTTTGATCCATTTTAACCTATCATATTGTTGTTTTGGTGTTTGAGGTCACTTCTATTTGTTTCTATGACTGTATGGTATGCTTTGTGATTGATTAGAATAGTTAGAATGGTCGAAAACGCCGTCGAATGGCGTAAACTGCTCGCTGGAAAAACTGCAGGAAATCAGCCCGAACCGGACCGAATCGGTGGAAGCAAAGGCGATCCGAACCGATGGCGCGACCCGATCCGCCGATGCTTGAAGATCACGATCTGACGATGTGATTCAATCCGAGCCCTCCATCACGATCCGCTAGCAGCTCCGATCGCTAGAAGGAAGCATGACCCGATCCGACAGGGGTCCCACGAACTGATGAAGCACGACCCGATCCGAAGGAGCTTGTCACGATCCGATCCGTGGCGATGGACTTGGAGACTCCGACCCGATCCGCTGAAGGGTACTCAAACCGATCCGATGGAGCGGGAGGACCACGAGCTGATGGCGTGACTCGATCCGAACCGTGGTGACGAGGAAAACTGGACTCCGAACCAGACGAGGCCGATCCGATCCGATGAAGAATGTTGAATGCCGATCCGATCCGATGAAGAATGTTGAATGCCGATCCGATCCGATTCGATGGTAATGACCAATAACCCGAGATGCAAAGGTAGTCCAAATGGAAGTTAGAGCTCAGGATCCTGGAACCAGTTGGGAACCAATGAGTTCACTTCATGGTTGGACTTTGCTGCGGGACGTGTGCTAAGGAGTTGTCGACATTCATAACTTCGATTCACCACTAAAAAGGAATGATGGGCTACTTATCAGTGTAGTAGGGTCATTATGACCTGAGGGGCAAGGTGATGGTAGCAAGACTACGTTATCAGTGCAGTAGGGTCATTATGACCTGAGGGGCAAGGTGATGCGTAGTAAGGCTATGAGCCAGCGCAGATGGGGTGAATAACTCCATGGGGCAAGTGGACATAGCGAGGAATTAGTGGCTACGTTATCAGTGCAGTGAAGCCATTTATGACTTCAAGGGGCAAAATGATCGTAGCAAGGAATGTTGGGTGATCGAAGTGGTGAATATCGTATGCTTTACGCACTGAGTGAGAGATGTGAGGATGAATGCTATGTTTGATTGTTTGCCATCCCTATGACATGCACACCCCCCCACCTCCGTATCTTTACACTGTTTGATATGGTACCTTAGAGTGTTGTATAGTATGTAGTGCTAATTCTTTGGTTGCAGGTCCAGGTTCAGGTATGTTTTAGTCTACCTGTTATTGTTCACTTTAGATGCTTATCGCTCATACCAGGCTTTATGTCTGACCCAGAGTTTTATGTCTCCTCTTATTACTCTGGGTGCTCACACGAGCAGACTAGAGACAGGTTAGCTGGTGATGCGCGAGTAGCTGATTCGGAGGCGGGCAGGAGGCTTCCACATATGATATATATATACATACACATTCTCCCTGTGTCGTTGGTGGTCGCTACTTGGGCATTAGTAGTGTACCTCATTTATCTTACTTCTGCTTTGAGACAGTTTGAAAGTTGTACTAAGCTGTATTCTGAATTTCCGCTGCTATGATGTTTAGTTCTGATTTTCAGCTTATGCACTGTCTCTCCTGTTTTATGTCAAGTATGTTATTATTATATTTTGTTCTATGCGCTGTGAGACATTCTACAGGTTCTTTGTATGTTCATTTCCTTCTTCCTTTTCCTTCTGGCGACCCGTTCCATGCTAACTGGACATGTGTACAGCGCACTTTTGGAGTAAATGTCGGTTGGTGCGGGGCGGGCTGTCACACGGAATTAGGCTAGGAAAGTGTAAGAAAAATGCACGAAAAACATTCGAAAAGATAAGGAACAATCGAGCTTGTTGTAAGTAATATTCTTTAGATATATCCACCTGCAAGATTAGCTAATTTTGGCTTGATGCAAGTCCCAACTTGAAATTAGGGTTGGATAAGAAGCGGTGCGACAGAATTAAAGCACATGATATTTGTTGGATGGATTAGCACCAGGTGGTGTAAACTTATTTGATTAGCCTAGGACATCTTGGCTAGTTTCCTTCTTTGACACGTCGAAGACATCGTTTCCTTAATGGATTTGCCTTCTATAAAACACTTCATTCTCTGCCATCGCTTTTCATTATTCTTCACCTTCTTCTTTGCCCTCCGTAACCTCTACACTAATTACCTTCACACATTTCTACCTACATGAATAATGGTTAATTCAGAAGCAAACTCTGATAACCAAGATTTATAAGACATGCATAATTTTTGAGCGTTACATAGAAGAAAGAGCGACATCTACCAAATTTACACATCGGAATTTACAAGCTTAATGTGAGTGGAAGATGTTGAATAGCTGTCAAGAATGCTATCAATGAAATTTTTGAATAGAAAGGCTTCGTATCTCTCTTTATGCAATAGACTGCAAAATTATGATATGATTACAATGGAAGGCGTTGGTGTTCAAGAACTAGTTGCAGTATTTATGTCCACTTTAGTTGAAACCCTCTCTAACCGACAACAGATCGGAAGATTTCAATTGTATGATAGCACAATTTCACTTTGTTTACATATTGTTTTAGATATTGTACATTTATACATTGTTGATGTCATCAAGCCTGATGGCCCTTAGTTCAGTACTATTCCTGATGAAATTAGAACCTCAAACCGCTATTATCCGCATTTTAGAAATTGTGTTGGTGCAATAGACGGTACACACATAAAAAACGCTTATCTCTAGATCTAGTTGTTACATATATAGGACGAAAACATTATCCTACATAGAATATCTTAGCAGCATGATCGTTCGATTTTTTGTTTATCTATGTTATAACTAATTGGAAATGTACTGCACATGATAATAGTTTTTTCAATTTACTTATGATAGAAGCTTAAATTTTTGTTGTCCTCAATCTAGACAGTATTATGTGGTTGATTCGTATTTTAACTTCAAAATGGATATTTAGCACCATATTATAATATTAGATATCTTGCTCCTTATTTTCGAGAAACTGCAAATCAACTGAAATTGGTAAATGGAAATGTTAATTTCTACCATTTGGCTTTACGTATGACAATTAAGAGAACATTTTAAGTATAAAAGAAAAAAAATTATAGTTTTGAAGAATATGTCAACATGCACATTCAAAACTCATGTAAACGTTGTCACAGCTACGACAATACACAATCATATATGGCAATACAACATGTGAAATCTAGATTTTGTGGTGTATGATGATGACTACAGTCATATTTTAGAGGAATATGTAGAGGGATATTATAGTACGAGAAACATAACAAATAGGGGATGTGTAATAACTTGGAAAATCAGAACCAATTTAAAATTTTTATTTTGACAATTTTAATGAATTTTTAATATTTAAAATGATTTATTTTAAATAATAACGACAAGAAATCTATTTAAATCAAAGTTAGAATATAAATATTTATTCTAATTATAAAAGGAATTGAAAATGGCGCGATAGTTTGAAAATTCGATTTCAAATTTAAAATGAATGTACGTATTCAAAGTAAACCGGATTTTAGTGAAACCAGAAATATTTGAATCTGTTCGAGAATATCTTTCCAATGAATGTGAAAAATCCAAATTTCATAGCGGGAATAAAAAGTTATGTCCAGTTGAAAATTCAGAATAGTTGCTATGGAATTTAGCCCTTAAAAATAGAAATTTTGCAAACGACATCCGTTTTCGACAAGACCACTTTTGTTGGATCCAGAATGTTAAATTATTGCTAGATTCCAATTTTCATCATTTTGGAACCAATATGTGAGCGTGGCGGATTTAAAAATGTTTGGTTAATTCAGTTTGAATTTAATCGACTGGAAAATGTCATTTTTTTCAAACGGTATCCAAATTCGACGAAATTAGTTTTGTCAGGACCATATCATGAAAACATAGCCAAATTAATTTTTCTGGAATTTTTGGATTTAGTATGTGGCCCCGGTAAATTAAAATCTACATTCAAATTTAATATATACTGATTTATATTTTAATTTTGATGAAAACTGATCGTAACGATCGAATTAGCTACCAGACATATCCCATTGTGTCCGAAACGGGGGTAATTAGTAAGGGGCGATTGTCGGTGGGTTCGATTTGAAGTTTAAATGAAAAAGCAACTGTTTAGAAAATTAAAAGAATTAAAATACAATTATATAAAAGGGTCAAACGCTTACTATCTCCCTCACAAAGTCAACCCGCCTGTGATAGCCCGTAACTTCCCCGGTAAGGAAAGCTCGGATTACCTTGAGAACACGACAAAATAGAACACAAACAGAAGAACATTTCATTGTTATTACAACAATTCCATCAGATACAAGAATATACAGAGTATGAACGAATAAAATACATTCGATAAATATCAGAGATTACAATAAATTACATAGCAGCGGAAAAACAATATAAAACACAACGGAAAATAATACATGGATACAGAGCTTTCCGGGCATTGTTCCAGCTGTAAATCAGGATCATGTGAATATAAATCTGCAAAATCTAGACTACTAACTGCCCGTGTCAAAAATAGGGGAACCCGGAGTTTAGGTTAAAACAATAAACTCCAGGTCAGTCATGTGACTGGTGTGAGAACTAAAACAGTTATTAATCTTTATTTTAAAAGAGAGTAAATCAAGGGACCACTCCGTATAACACGGAACGGGTTTCCTCCCAAGAACACTAGTGCATAGAATAAACAACGTAATGCTTTTTCGAAAAATGAAGCTATTACAAGACCCAGGTCCCATCACACAATGCAACGCAAGCCGGAGGATAGGGTTTTCCCTTATAATAGCCAAACATGCTTGGTACGTTTAAAACAAATCATTTGATACTATTATAAGTGTATAGTGTCAAAAAAATTCAAATCATAAATATCAATCATAGGTGGCATGGGTACCAACTATCATGTTGCCATACTAGGCTCTACAAATAAAACCGAAATATCTCGTATTGGAAATTGGATTTCCGTCATGAGTCGAGGCAAAGGCCAAGCTCCTCTCCACTTCGAGACACTCTAGCAAATGCCTCAGGACTACACATTCTGGGTAACCGCTGGGATCCTCCACGATCGGTCTCCCTTACGTTTGAGGATTAATTATTCCTGAACACACGTTTCCTGGCCCTATAGGGCCTATAATCGAGGAGCCTCGCATCAACAACCACAAAGGTGAAAATAATATAAATGTCAGCCAGTTTAAGCACATACACCACCCACAGCTAGAAAGAAACGTCGTGCACTCCTTGGGTCCTCATCCCATTTTTGACTCATACCGAGGTGTGAGGCTCGCGAATCCATGCTATACACAAAGCTACGCTACACAGGCCGTGCTTTGATCATCAACCACAAGACTTTGCTTTTCAACAGAAGCCTTGATCATCTGCCACTTAGGCATGCCTCACAGGCAATTCACTCCATGCGACAGATGTCCATCGATATACAACCTCTAAGCTCGTACGTCTCAGAGAAGGGCGTTAAGCAAGAGAATAAATTCTCCACCGCCAAACAGATGTATATTTAATAGAGATCAATCAGCATAGAATAAAATCCAATGTCAGACACACAGTCCATTTACAAGTTCGTTCTGGGTCTGAACGAAACCGGAGGCACTTTCCTCTCATATCCATTGATCTTCAAGTACGTCTGGACGATCATCAACTGATTCTCTCCTCTTGGGTGTACAGCCCAATCAAGATCATCAATAACCATCCAAACTATGTGAAGACTTCCGGTCTTCAACCACCGTCTTCATCTTCGACATATCGTCGAATCGGTTATTCAGAATTGGTATAAACCCGGCCTTTCTGAATAACCCGCGTATATAGTAAACAAATGTTACACAAACACAACATACGCCTCATTCCAATTCATTAGTCACTAACCGTAAATTAGCAAGAGAACAATTCCCTAAATATTAATCCCGAAGGCCGAAACCAACATCAGATCAATACCCAGGAAACCATTCTTCTTAGCTAACCTACAGTTAGTTTCTAAATTCCACATTCTTAGGGAAAGGTTCTCATTAATTTTACCAAAGATAAATTCTTTTTAATTTATTCTTTAATCATCCTTTGGATATCATTTCAAACCATATTATGGTTTTCCAAAATAGTCGGGATTAGCGAACTACACCGAAGTAATTATTTATTTTATTTCCCAATCCCAACCTATTCATCCCATGAAGAAAAACTGGTAATACTCCATATCTAATACCACGGAGTTATCGGTAAAATTATTTACCATTTCACGTTCAAATCTAATTAAAGATTTAACTATCGCTTTGGAGCAAAACTGGTGATACTCCATTCTCGCTCACTTTCCAAATTTGATAATTTTCATTATCAATTCACATTTCAATCTAATTACAGATTCATTAAAACTCCCTTTTACTGGATTAAAGAACTAATGTCATTTTAAACACAGTTCACGATAAACCCAAATCACATTCTATTTATTATCGGGTTAAAGAACAAGTGTTATTTCAAACACCCTTCACGATAAACCCACAAATCAATTCTATTTAAAACCCATTTCAAATCCAATTTATTTATTTAAAAATAAATGGGTTTTAATTTTAGTTCAAAACTAGTTCATTTCGATAAAAATCTATTTTTTTTCTTTTCATCCCAATTTTTCCCAAATCATTTCTTATGATTTTACACAAATTATTACTATTTTTAATACTTTTATCAAGGCCCGTACAGTCGATTTCCATCAACGGCCATCGAACTGCACTTACAGCGACCTTTTCCAAATTTGATTTGGACGTATCTCCAAATCCAACCGTTAGATTTCAAATTTGTAATATTCGTTAGAAAGATCTTTTCGATACGAACCCAATGGTTCCGGTTTTAGGAGAATCCGACGGTCAGATCTCCTGTAATGTCCGTTAGAAGTCAATGGTCGAAATTTACGAACTACCGCGGCGCGGCGCGTTCTATTCAGGCCATTATATATATAATATATATATTATATATACTTCGTCGATTTCCCTTTTAAAACGAATTTTATAAATCGTTTCAAATTTGTTTCAAAAACAATTGCAACCTTCATTTCAAATTCAAATCAAAATTGAATTTTCCCTTATAAATCCTTTTTACATTCATTTCTATTTGATTTCAATTCAAATCGATTTCAATTCTATTTCAGTTCGTTTTCAATTGAATTCAATTCAACTCAAATTCGTTTTCTATTCAATTCAATTCAAATTCGTTGTCAATTCAATTCAATTCAAATTCGTTTTCTATTCAATTCAATTTGAATTCGTTTTCTATTCAATTCAAATTCAAATTCGTTTTCTATTCAATTCAATTCAAATTCGTTTTCTATTCAATTCAATTCGAATTCGTTTTCTATTCAATTCAAATTCAAATTCGTTTTCTATTCAATTCAATTCAAATTAGTTTTCTATTCAATTCAATTCAATTCGAATTTCTAAATATTCGATTTCTAAATCTCTTTTCAATATTCATTATAAAACGAATATAATCGATATAAATATCGTTCGCGTCAAAATAGCGCATCTCTAATCAACACGGATTTATATTTTTCAATAGCTTCGTTATTCTATTCCACAAATGAATATTTATTCTATTCAACAAATGAATTTATATTTCTTTCAACACATGACTAATCCCAACAAATGAGTACTGTCAACATGCGGCTATTTTTGTTATTTAATATATTTTATAAAAATTATGGTATCTATCGTTTGATTTCAAATCAGACTCCAACCGTAAATTAGTAAGAGAACGATTCCCTAAATATTAACCCCGAAGGCCGAAACCAACATCAGATCAATATCCAGGAGACCACTCATCTTATCTATTTTCCAGTTAGTTTCTAATTTTATATATGATAAAGATGTAAATTTTATTGTTAAAATATTTCGTTCAACACATGACTAATCTCAACGAATGAGTATTGTCAACACATGAATCGATATTTTATAATATTCTTTATTTTCTAAATTGGAATGAGGCCCAATCAATTACCATATAATGTTAATTATATTGATTCCATACAACACATGTATATAATAGCAACGATAAATAATCAACCATCATCCAAAGTGCACCACGCAACTGCATAAGCATCAAATATAAATAATTAACGCTCACACAGTCTGTCGACCAATCGATCGACATACAACTAAATAACTGGGATTAGTGTACGGCAAATATCATCCCAATACCCGTGTGGGTTTCAAACAATCAAACACATATTTTATTTGTGCAGTTGGGCGATGTGTAAAATTTATCGTCCCAATCAATATCAGTCAAATCAGTGTATATAAACAAATCGTCTGATTTGTTTATAAATATTTATTTTATATACACGTTAAAAATTATAATTTTAACTATAAAATATTTTCCACTATAAAATATTTTATTTCATTCTACATCACACAATCAAATTTCACAACATAGCAACCAAACAAACAAGTCATCCATGGTCTGTGGACGACGTGTGTCGGGTGCTACTAAGCACCGTCTACATCCTAGCATATATTTTTAACTAGAAAAGGAAATTTAAAGTGAGAAGTTCTCACCGAGGGATCCACTCCTCCATTTCATTTCTGAACCGTCTGAATTCTTTTTTGATTTCAATCCGTCCCATCTCACTTCTTTTCACGTTGGTCATAGTAAAAATCATATTTTTAATATGATGTTCATTTTAAAAATCACATTTTTATTTCAACATATATATAATAAAAATCAGATTTTTATTTCGCTACATATATAAAGATCAAATTTTTATTCTCTATATAATATAAAAATCAAATTTTTAATACTTCTACTTTATAAAAATTATATTTTTATATTTCACATATGATAAAAAATCATATTTTTATAACTCTTCACTTATATAAAAATTATAATTTTTATATAATTAAAAATCTTACCTTTGTTTAATTAAAAACCACATCTTCTGTTAATCAAAGATTGCATCTTTCGCTAATAAAAAATTACATCTCTCGCTAATCAAAAATTACATCTTTATCTAATCAAAAATTACATCTTTCGCTAATCAAAAATTACATCTCTCGCTTATAAAAAATTACATCTTTATCTAATAAAAATTACATCTTTCGGTAATCAAAAAATTACAACTTTTAAAAATCCTAATTTTTGTCAATGTTATTTATTTTAAAAACTGATTTTATACATGCTAAAAATATTTTGAAAACTGATTTCTATCTTTTACAATCGATTACCCCAAATAAGTAAACAAAAATAAAGGAAAATAAATAAATCATAAAACTTACAGGGGCTGTGTGAAGAGGGGAGGGTGACTGGCGTTCGCAGTGGGGGTGGCGAGTAGGGGTTCGGCACCTCCAACGACGGAGCTTTGACCTAGGGGCGATGGGGTTAGGGTTTTTCGCGGTTTGGGGTCTTGGGCGCTGAAGTCCCTTGCTTTGGGGCTAGAGGTGGAAGGGGTAGGGGAAGCGATGGGCGGAGGAAGAAGTCGTCGGCCTTGGAGGCGCGACGGAGGTGTTGCGCTGGGCGCGATCGCGTTTTCCCCCCCTTTTTTTATTTTATTTTCTTCGATTAAGAAAACTGAAGGTGGGGGGTATGTTTGAGGAGAGAGGGAATAAAGGGGAATTTAATTATTTATTTAATTTAATTCTCTATATAAAGTTGACTTTTTATTCGAAATCGAAACGAGACCCACCGACTGTCGTCCCTAGCGTTTTACCCCTATTCTGAACACAATGGGATATGTATCGCAGGCCAATTCGACCGTTACGCTAAGTTTCCGTCAAATTTAAAATATAAATCAGTATATATTCAATTCGAACATACATTTCAAATTACCGGGGCCACATACGGACCCGAAAAATTTCAGAAAAAATATTTCTAGCTTCTACTGACGATACGGTCCTAACAAAACTAATTTAGTCGAATTCTGAGGCCGTTTGAAAAATGGCTATTTTCCAATCGATTAAAATCAACTAAAACTGGTCAAATGCATTTTCCTTTGCCACGCTCACATATTTATTCGAAAAATTACGAATTTTGGAATCTAGAAATAATTTGACATCACAGATCCAAAAAAAGTGGTTTCGTCAAAATCCGAGGTTGTTTGCAGAATTTCCATTTTTAAGGGCCAGAATTTCCATAGCGGCTATTCTGAAAATTCATTTGGCCATAACTTTTGATTCCCGCTATGAAATTTTGATTTTTCGGATTCGTTGGAAAGATATTCTCAAATAGATTCTAATATTTTTTGTTTCGCTAAAATCCGGTTTATTTTTGCACCCGGTACATTCATTTGAAGTTTGAAATCGAATTATCGAACTACCGCGCCATTTTCAATTCCTTTTATAATTTAAAATAAATATATATATATTCCAATGATGATCTATATAAATATATACGTTCGAATTCATTCAAAATAAATTTTCGTCATTATTATTTAAAATAATTCATTTTAAATAATCAAAATTCGCTCAAATTGCCAAAATAAATTTTTTTAAACTGGCTCAGATTTTCCGGGTTGTTACATTCTCCCCCACTTAAAACTTTTCGTCCCCGAAAAGGAACGAAGCCGAAAGTTGTTTAACTAATCAACTCAGCTTCCATTATTTCCATTATGGCTTAGGCTCTTCAACTTTTCAATTTCTAAGAACTTTTCAAATTTTTCAAAAATTTGGCCAACACCCTAAATTTTCGAAAAATTTCGCCATAACCTCCCCTGCACCGAGGACTCCGGGATATTTCATATAGCCTCTCATGGCCTTCTTCAACTCAAAAGAAAAAGAAAAGGTCAAGCGGCTAGCCAATCAGCTCATAAAATCATCATCACCCAAGCAAAACAGTAAATTATGGTAAACATGTACCTATTTGTCGGGCAAACAATTTTATTTCTCTGCTCTAGCCTCCTTGCTATGACCTGTTCAATGTAAGTACATGTATATGCATGCAAATGCGACTAATTTTCAATACAATTCAGTATTTAGTTCAATTTAGCATAAAGGTTAAAAATTATCAAACAAATAAACAAACAACACAACCATCAATCAATTAGTGAATTAACGTTTCAAATTCATAATTTGATACATATACAGAAAATCATGTTTTTGATGCCAAATCACACAATAAATTTATATAGTTTTGGTTCTCACCCCAGTCTAATGGAAATATATAGAAAATCACACCTTCGAAACTCGAACACACATTACTGATGCTATATTGTCATCAGTAGAATCATCTTCGGGCGACTAGAGTATGATTCTATATCTATCTAGTATATTAAAACTTCGAATATACGTTCATGAAGCGTATATGCAAAACCTTTATATACTGGATTATCCAAATTCAAAATAAATAAATATTCAAATACGAATAAAATGGTTTAAATTTTCAAAACAAAATTGTTTTCATTTGAAAAATATATTCATCACACTCGTTCTAGGATACTACTGATCCTATCTCTAACGAGTCATTCTAATTGGATATTACTAATCCAATATCTGATGAATTCTTTCGTATGGTTCTAATGTGTCTTGTTCTCGAGCTCTGTAAACCAAAGCTATGATACCAACTGTGATAGCCCGTAACTTCTCCGGTAAGGAAAGCTTGGATTACATTGAGAAGACGACAAAATAGAACACAAACAGAAGAACATTTCATTGTTATTACAACAATTCCATCAGATACAAGAATATACAGAGTATGAACGAATAAAATACATTCGATAAATATCAGAGATTACAATAAATTACATAGCAGCGGAAAAACAATATAAAACACAACTGAAAATAATACACGGATACAGAGCTTTCCGGGCATTGTTCCAGCTGTAAATCAGGATCCTATGAATATAAATCTGCAAAACCAAAATTACTAGCTGCTCGTGTCAAAAATAGGGGCACCCAGAGTTTAGGTTAAAACAATAAACTCCAGGTCAGTCATGTGACTGGTGTGAGAACTAAACCAGTTATTAATCTTTATTTTAAAAGAGAGTAAATCAAGGGACCATGTCGTATAACACGGAACGAGTTTCCTCCCAAGAACACTAGTGCATAGAATAAACAACGTAATGCTTTTTCGAAAAATGAAGCTATTATAAGACCCAGGTCCCATCACACAATGCAGCGCAAGCCGGAGGATAGGGTTTTCCCTTATAATAGCCAAACACGCTTGGTACGTTTAAAACAAATCATTTGATACTATATAGTGTCAAAACAATTCAAATCATAAATATCAATCATAGGTGGCATGGGTACCATCTATCATGTCGCCATACTAGGCTCTACAAATAAAACCGAAATATCTCGTATTGGAAATTGGATTTCCGTCATGAGTCGAGGCAAGGGGCAAGCTCCTCTCCGCTTCGAGACACTCTAGCAAATGCCTCAGGACTACACACTCTGGGTAACCCCTGGGATCCTCCAAGACCGGTCCTCCTTTACATTTGAGGATTAATTATTCCTGAACACACGTTTCCCGGCCCTATAGGGCCTATAATCGAGGCGCCTCGCATCCAACAACCACAAAGGTAAAAATAATATAAATGTCAGCTAGTTTAAGCACTGACACTACCCATAGCTAGAAAGAAACGTCATGCACTCCTTGGGTCCTCATCCCGTTTTTGACTCATACCGAGGTGTGAGGCTCGCGAATCCATGCTATACACAAAGCTATGCTACACAGGTCGTGCTTTGATCATCAACCACAAGACTTTGCTTTTCAACAGAAGCCTTGATCATCTGCCACTTAGGCATGCCACACAGGCAATTCACTCCATGCGACTGATGTCCATCGATATACAACTTCTAAGCTCGTATGTCTCAGAGAAGGGCGTTGAGCAAGAGAATAAATTCTCCACCGCCAAAAAGATGTTTATTTAATAGAGATCAATCAGCACAGAATAAAATCCAATGTCAGACACACAGTCCATTTACAAGTTCGTTTTGGGTCTGAACGAAACCGGAGGCACTTTCCTCGCATATCCATCGATCTCCAAGTACGTCTGGACGACCATCAACTGATTCTCTCCTCTTGGGTGTACAGCCCAATCAAGATCATCAATAACCATCCAAATGATGTGAAGACTTCCGGTCTTCAACCACCATCTTCATCTTCGACATTTCGTCGAATTGGTTATTCAGAATGGGTATAAACCCGGCCTTTCTGAATAACCGGCGTATATAGTAAACAAATGTTACACAAACACAACATACGCCTCATTCCAATTCATCAGTCACTAACCATAAATTAGCAAGAGAACAATTCCCCAAATATTAACCCCGAAGGCCAAAACAAACATCAGATCAATACCCAGGAAACCATTCTTCTTAGCTAACCTACAGTTAGTTTCTGAATTCCACATTCTTAGGGAAAGGTTCCCATTAATTTTATCAAAGATAAATTCTTTTAAATTTTTTCTTTAATCTTTCTTTGGATATCATTTCAAACCATATTATGGTTTTCCAAACTAGTCGGGATTAGCAAACCACACCAAAGTAATTATTTATTTTATTTCCCAATCCCAACCTATTCATCCCATGAAGCAAAACTGGTAATACTCCATATCTAATACCACGGCGTTATCGGTAAAATTAATTACCATTTCACGTTCAAATCTAATTAAAGATTTAACTATCGCTTTGGAGCAAAACTGGTGATACTCCATTCTCGCTCACTTTCCAATTTTGATAATTTTCATTATCAATTCACATTTCAATCTAATTACAGATTCATTAAAACTCCCTTTTACTGGGTTAAAGAACTAATGTCATTTTAAACACAGTTCACGATAAACCCAAATCACATTCTATTTAATATCGGGTTAAAGAACAAGTGTTATTTAAAAAACCTTTCACGATAAACCCACAAATCAATTCTATTTAAAACCTATTTCAAATCCAATTTATTTATTTAAAAAATAAATGGGTTTTAATTTTAGTTCAAAACTAGTTCATTTCGATAAAAATCTATTTTTATCTTTTCAAATATGGAGTTTTTCATCCCAATTTTCCCAAATCATTTTTTATGATTCTACACAAATTATTACTATGTTAATAATTTTATCAAGGCCCGTACAGTCGATTTCCATCAACGGCCATCGAACTGCACTTACATCGACCTTTTCCAAATTTGATTTGGACGTATCTCCAAATCCAACCGTTAGATTTCAAATTTCTAATATTCGTTAGAAAGCTCTTTTCGATACGAACCCAACGGTTCCGGTTTTAGGAGAATCCGACGATCGGATCTCCAGTAATGTCCGTTCGAAATCAATGGTCGAAATTTACGAACTGCCGCGGCGCGGCACGTTCTATTCAGGCCATTATATAATATATATATATATATATATATATATATATATATTTCGTTGATTCCCCTTTTAAAATGAATTTTATAAATTGTTTCAAAAACAATTTCAACCTTCATTTCAAATTCAAATCAAAATTGAATTTTCCCTTATAAATCCTTTTTACATTCATTTCTATTTGATTTCAATTCAAATCGATTTCAATTCTATTTCAGTTCGTTTTCAATTCAATTCAATTCAATTCAAATTCGTTTTCTATTCAATTCAATTCAAATTCGTTTTTTTATTCAATTCAACGTTTTCTATTCAATTCAATTTGAATTCGTTTTCTATTCATTTCAAATTCAAATTCATTTTCGAATTCAATTCAATTCAAATTCGTTTTCTATTCAATTCAATTCGAATTCGTTTTCTATTCAATTCAAATTCAAATTCGTTTTCTATTCAATTCAATTAAAATTCGTTTTCTATTTAATTCAATTCAATTCGAATTTCTATTTTTCAGTTAGTTTCTAATTTTATATATGATAAAGATGTAAATTTTATTGTTAAAATATTTCGTTCAACACATGACTAATCTCAACGAATGAGTACTGTCAACACCTGAATCGATATTTTATAATATTCTTTATTTTCTAAATTGTAATGAGGCCCAATCAATTACCATATAATGTTAATTATATGGATTCCATACAACACATGTATATAATAGCAACGATAAATAATCAACCATCATCCAAAGTGCACCACGCAACTGCATAAGCATCAAATATAAATAATTAACGCTCCACAGTCTGTCGACCAATCGATCGGCATACAACTAAATAATTGGGATTAGTGTACACCAAATATCATCCCAATACCCGTGTGGGGTTTCAAACAATCAAACACAATTTTATTTGTGCAGTTGGGCGATGTGTAAAATTTATCGTCCCAATCAATATCAGTCAAATCAGTGTATATAAACAAATCGTCCGATTTGTTTATAAATATTTATTTTATATACACGTTAAAAATTATAATTTTAACTATAAAATATTTTATTTCATTCTACATCACACAATCAAATTTCACAACATAGCAACCAAACAAACAAGTCATCCATGGTCTGTGGACGACGGGTGTCGGGTGCTACTAAGCACCATCTGCATCCTAGCATACTTTTAACTAGAAAAGGAAATTTAAAGTGAGAAGTTCTCACCGAGGGATCCACTCCTCCATTTCATTTCTGAACCGTCTGAGTTCTTTTTTGATTTCAATCCGTCCCATCTCACTTCTTTTCACGCTGTTCATAGTAAAAATCATATTTTTAATATGATGTTCATTTTAAAAATCACATTTTTATTTCAACATATATATATAATAAAAATCAGATTTTTATTTCGCTACATATATAAAGATCAAATTTTTACTCTCTATATAATATAAAAATCATATTTTTAATACTTCTACTTTATAAAAATTATATTTTTATATTTCACATATGATAAAAAATATATTTTTATAACTCTTAACTTATATAAAAATTATAATTTTTATATAATTAAAAATCTTACCTTTGTTTAATTAAAAACCACATCTTCTTTTAATCAAAGATTACATCTTTATCTAATCAAAAATTACATCTTTTGCTAATCAAAAATTACATCTCTCGCTAATCAAAAATTACATCTTTATCTAATCAAAAATAACATCTTTCGCTAATCAAAAATTACATCTCTCGCTAATCAAAAATTACATCTTTATCTAATAAAGAATTACATCTTTCGCTAATCAAAAAATTACATTTTTTAAAAATCCTAATTTTTGTCAATGTTATTTATTTTAAAAACTGATTTTATACATGCTAAAAATATTTTGAAAACTGATTTTTATCTTTTACAATCGATTACCCCAAATAAGTAAACAAAAATAAAGGAAAATAAATAAATCATAAAACTTACAGGGGCTGTGTGAAGAGGGGAGGGTGACTAGCGTTCGTAGTGGGGGTGTCGAGGAGGGGTTCGGCGCCTCCGACGACGGAGCGTTGACCTGGGGGCGATGGGGTTAGGGTTCTTCATGGTTTGGGGTCTTGGGCGCTGGAGTCCCTTGCTTTGGGGCTAGAGGTGGAAGGGGTAGGGGAAGCGATTGGCGGAGGAAGAAGGCGTCGGCCTTGGAGGCGCGACGGAGGTGTTGCGCTGGGCGCGATGGGGTTTCCCCCCCCCCCTTTTTTTATTTTCTTCAATTAAGAAAACTGAACCGGGGGAGGGGGGAGGGGGTGTATGTTTGAGGAGAGAGGGAATAAAGGGGAATTTAATTTAATTCTCTATATAAAGTTGACTTTTTATTCGAAATAAAAACGAGACACACTGACTGTCGTCCCTAGCGTTTTACCCCCATTCTAAACACAATGGGATATGTATCGCAGGCCAATTCGACCGTTACGGTAAGTTTCCGTCAAATTTAAAATATAAATCAGTCTATATTCAATTCGAACATTCATTTCAAATCACCTGGGCCACATACGAACCCGAAAAATTCCAGAAAAATTATTTCTAGCTTCGTTTTGACGATACGGTCCTAACAAAACTAATTTCATCAAATTTTGAGACCGTTTGAAAAATGGTCATTTTCCAGTCGATTAAAATCAACTAAAACTGGTCAAACGCATTTTCCTTTGCCACGCTCACATATTGATTCGAAAAATTACGAATTTTGGAATCTAGCAATAATTTGACATCACGGATCCAAAAAAAGTGGTTTCGTTGAAATCCAAGGTCATTTGCTAAATTTCCATTTTTAAGGGCCATAATTTCCATAGCGACTATTCTGAAAATTCATTTGGCCATAACTTTTGATTCCCGCTATGAAATTTTGAATTTTCGGATTCG
Source organism: Allium sativum (assembly GCA_030737875.1). NCBI lineage: Eukaryota > Viridiplantae > Streptophyta > Magnoliopsida > Asparagales > Amaryllidaceae > Allium > Allium sativum. The sequence continues at coordinate 899,875,736 of CM060922.1, read as the reverse complement.
TTGGAAAGATATTCTCAAATAGATTCTAATATTTTTGGTTTTGCTAAAATCCGGTTTATTTTGCACCCAGTACATACATTTGAAGTTTGAAATCGAATTATCGAACTACCGCGCCATTTTCAATTCCTTTTATAATTTAAAATAAATAAATATATTTATATTCCAACGACGATCTATATAAATATATACGTTCGAATTCATTCAAAATAATTTTTTGTCGTTATTATTTAAAATAATTCATTTTAAATAATCAAAATTCGCTAAAATTGCCAAAATAACAAATTTTAAACTGGCTCAAACTTTCCGTGTTGTTACACCGCCCCAAATTGAAAAACCCGATTCCCCTTCAGAAACCCGACGCCCCTACCTCCTATTGCCACCACGCCTCCACCCTATCGCCGCCGCACCTCAGATTTTATGCTCTTATATTTTATCTTTTGTAAATAAATAAATGATACTTTGGGTATTTTTATGTGTTTTTACATATTTCAAGTGATGCCTCCTTCATTTCAAATTAAAGGCCAACTACAAAGAAAAAGCTACTTCCCAATATCGAAGCTATCTCAAATGCAAAAGAAGTTATAGCTCAGTGGTAAAGGCATAGGAATTTGTATTGAGAGACCTGAGTTCGATCCCCGCCAAGTTCTCATTTTTTTGAAGAAAGGAACATGAATGCATTCACAACCTGCCTCATGCGTTTTGAAGAATAAATGAACTAAGTGATATTATATATATATATAGTCATATTTATGCATCTATATATATATATATATATATATATATAATATGCACTTAATGAGGACTTTTGAATTTTAGCGCAATCCTCTCAAGAATTTAAATCCAATCAATCAATTTGATTGTCATGCAAAAAGAAGGGGAAGGTTTTAATAACACATCTTCAATTAAACACATCTTTATCTTCTCACTGACCTTGCAATGCATCAAAAGGAAGGTACAATTCTTCAATCAAGCAAGGAATATTCTATCATTTTTGGAAAGGATATTTTCATATATTTATTTTGTGGGCCTTGTATTCAAATAGAAAGAGAAGGCTACATCATGTATAAAAAGACCACTGTATCATTGTAAAGGGGAGGCCATTTTTTCTCCACTATTTTGTATTCTCGTTTATTAATAAAAAGTTTTTCTTCATGTTAGTTGAATGTCTTTTTCTACTATAACGATTTGTGTGTTTACTTAATTAGTTTTGATAAAACACATATTGTTATTTTCTTTTATTACTGCATGTTAGCGAATGTCCATTTGATTAGATTCAACGGTACATTCTGCTTTTAATTTTCTGTTATTGTTCTAGTTATTATTGTCTTTTTCTAGTAATTGATTCCCTTCTTTTCGGTTGTTGAATTTGACATCGGTCTGATTAGATTCAGATTCGTAGTAGTTTCAATAACATTAATTCAAACAAAAACTTCTCCAAAATTTTCCTAACTCACCTAAAAATAGATAAATAATAAGATTTAAACACCTCCCTGTGATTCGATCTGCATATTACGCGACCTGTGCGCTTGCAGAATTTATTTTAAAATTTCGCGCTTTTCTAATTCATAGGAAAGCGACGATCAAGTTTTTGGCGCCGTTGCCGGGGGGTAAAAATTAAATTTTATTATTTATTTAATTTCCGATTCGTGTTAGTTTTTATTTTATTTTGTATATATTTTTGTTTCTTGTACATATAGAAAAAAACAATCTCAATTAGTGATGTGGCATATTAATTACATTGATACTGTCATGAACTAAGCAAGAGAAAAAAAAATAATTTCTTGCCTTTTTTTCTTTCAATTTCTTTTTCTATTTTCAATTATTCCTTTTCATTTTTCAATCCTCCTTCCAACTTTTATATTCATTTCTTCTTTTATAATCTTTCAAAAAAAAAAAATCTTGCCTTTTCTTTCCAAATTCTTTTCTATCTTTATTTCCTTTCCAATGTTTCATTTTACATTTGTTTCTTTCCCTGTTCCCTCCTATATTTCCTTTCCTTTGTTTAACTCCTTTCCATTTTCTTCTTTCTTTCACATTAAAAAAAAGGTTGGTTTGTTTTTGCAGTTCTCTAATCTGTCTTGACCATCAACACTGACCAACGTTCATTGCCATAACCTCCTATACATTCTGCCTTGCCCAATACTCAACACCCAACGTCAATCCTCCAAACCAAAATTCTGCCACTCTGCATCATACCCATAACCATACATCTTACCGATCATGGCAGTCTTCATCCTTCGATCATCGCTTCCATAGTTCAAACATCACCTTCACGCCCATCCATCATTTCTCAACATCAACCCCCCCTCAACAAATTCCCATTCAAAAAAAAAACTATTAATGTTCCTCGGTTTTTCTTTCCTTTTCTTCATTTATCTCTTTCCCTTCTTACAATATTTTCCAAATCTCATATCTTCCTTGATTTCTCCCTCAAACAAAAAAAAAAACTTTCCCTTCTTTTCTATTTCTTTCCTTTACATTTTTCTTAACATTTGTTTCCTTTTCTAATTTTTTTTCTCTTTTCCTTTACAAGTTTACAAAAGAAAAAAAAATCCATTTTTTTTCCTGTATTCTTTATCTTCTCAGCCACCTTTTTCATACAAATCATCCCTCCATCATCTTCAATACTTCAAATTTTCAACCTCCTCTCATAACACAAACCACTATCAAAAAAAATCTACAAACCTCACTTTTACTCATCCACAGCAACCACAAGACCATACAACTCCTCATCACAAACCCTTGATTTTGAACGACAACCCAATTCAAAACACAAATCAAGTCCTTCCCCTTCTGACATCCGCAACAAACCCGATTCACAACCGTCCACAGTTCAAATACCAATCCCAATTCATCCCCTTTGAACATCTCCGCCACCCCCTTAACAAAAATCACCAAAACGATTTTAGATCAAATCGGTTAGACAAACCCGTATACAGAATCGCGAACAACTGCTCACTTCGTATCAGTCAGACCCTCAGCCCAAAATCGCAGAACCCAAAAACCCCATAGCTGAGCATACCCAAAATCGCAACTACAAGCCAGAACCTCAACTCAGAACGCCAGTACCAGGCTCGAATACCCAAGCAAAACCCTTACCTCAAATTGCGATTCGATTAACTCTCCACGCACCGAGTCGAAAGCATCAAACCCCATCTGAACCACTGTGTTTTTAGAATAAAAAGGAAGAGAGAGTTTGAGATCTCGTTCTTTTGTTTTTCTGAGGAACTTATTTTCGGTATGTTATAGAAAATAACTGAAGGAAAGTTCATTCCGTTTGAGATTTGGAGCAATTCTTTTGAGAGATTTACAAGAAATTTTTTGTTTTAATCAGTATACGCGTTGTACAGGAGTGCCCCTGAGTTCCAAAAAAAAAAAAAAGAATCGGCCCTTGTGATTAGCTTATGTGCGTGGATTGAGTCAGTCTTCTGAGTCCATTCTAATTTTTATTTTTTATTTTGTGTTTTATTTTTCATTTAGTCTTTCGTGGTAAGCATTGTTGAGCTTACTTTTTATTTTATTTTATTCTTGTTCATCTTAGTTCTTTTGGCTTAGTACCTAGTTTTTTGTTTTTATCGAGTTCATTTTTTTTTCAATTTCTATTTAGTTTTTCCTTTCTTTTCTTAAAAAAAAGAGGGAAGTGACTTTACTTTCTATTTAGGCTTAATTTTTATTTTGTTAGCTGAGTAGTTTTACTTGTTTTATTTCTTTAGTCGAGTCAGTTTGTTAGTTTTTTTTTTCTTTTTCAAGTTTTTTCTTCTTCTCCTTTTCGATTGTTTTTATTTGCTATTCTTTCTAAAAAAACAAAATATAGAAAAAAATCAACCAAAGGATCAAGCAAAGAAAAAATTCAAGCAAACAATCAAAGGAATTCAAAGGTGAACAAATTGAAAATACTGGGATTTCAATCGATACAGCTACTCAACTGCTCTGGACTGACCGCCATACCCCCACTGTAAAAAAATTCTAAACTCTACAGGTGCTATATTTGCTTAAAAAAATATAGAAATTTCTTGTAAAAAATTTCTACAGGGGCAGCGGCTTACTTGTACAATATTTTAATTTTCTGTCATTACTCTGTGATTTTCTGTGATAGTTCTGTGTTGTTGAAATTTTTGAATCTATTTGGTGAGGAGCGAATTTCGATAATTAAAATCATCACTTTCATTGTTTTTCAGCAGTAAAATCTGATTAGTTATTTCAAATTATTTAACTACAAGAGTGTATTTCATGAAATTGATTTTCTCAACGGTTTGATCGCGGATATATATTAGTTCAATTTATTGAACTTCTAGCAAAAGAGGTTGCATACTACCCGTAAAACATTAGTCGTATCCCTTAGTATTTATACTATATGTGAATGGCCATAAGACCCTCTTCTCCCTTCAAATCGATATTATCAATTAATAAGATATACTAGTGTACATTATTTATTTTGAATTGAAGCTCATTTTGTCAACCTCGAATCTAAGATTTTCTTCGTTTACTTTTGATAACGATGAGTGAAAGAAGTGTCAGCCAACACAATTCTCCTAGGGGATCTCAAATAAATCAGAATTTTGATACTAGGATGGGTCAAGATCGAATAAATCAAAATTTTCACAATCTTAATGTCGGAATAGATAGACCCTTATCTCTTCGAGATCGATGTTACCCAACTAGAATTGTTCAACCTTCTGTCATTGTGTTCCCACCAGCTGAAGGGAACAATTTTGAGCTTAAACATTTGTTTATTCAAGGGGTACCAAAATTCACCGGTTCTGAAAAAGCTTATGAATTTTTAAGTGAATTTGAATTGTATTCGTCCACAACAAAAATGCAACAATTATCTAATGAATCAATCAAGCTAAGGCTAATCCCATTCGCACTACTTGAAAGCGCTAAAAGATGGCTAAATTCTCTTCCAAAACATTCCATACGAAGTTGGGATGAATTTGTTACTGTGTTCTTGAAAAAGTTTTTCCCTTTCCACAAGACACTAAAAATTCGAACTGAAATAAATCAATTTTCTCAAAATGAGGGGGAAACTTTTTCAAAATACTTTGATAGGTTCAACCAATTACTGTATAGTTGTCCTCGTCATGGAATCATAAATGATCACTTATGTCAAATTGTTTATGAGGGTCTAAACTATTAGACTAGAACTCAGTTAGAATCAATGTGTGGAGGAGATTTTATGTCTAGAACGGCCAATGAAGCTTGGAAATTCTTAGAGGATTATTCTGAAAAGGACATGCAATGGGAGTCTATTTGTGTTCCCCCTCGTACTTCTACTAGAGGAGTGCATGTCGTGGAACCAAATCATGTTCCTTTAGAAAATCAAACCCCTCAAGTCGGAGAAGGGTTACCCCAATATTACTCTAAAGACCAAGCCAATTCTATAGCTCAAAATAATCTTTACTCATCCACGTACAACCCTAGTTGGAGGAACCGCCCAAACCTTTCATGGTCAAATCCTAATAATTCGGCAAACCCATCTCACATGCAACCTTTTATTCCAAATCCAAATTACCTAGCTCCATCTCCCAATTCTCAAACATCTCAATCTGCACCTCAATCCAAACAACCTTATAGGCACCCCAATTTTCAATCATCAACTCAATCTACTCAACCGTCACAAGACATTGTGCGTTTAGAGAAACAGTTGAACTCTCATGAAGCTAAAATGAACTCGCACGACGCTAAACTTGACCAAATGATGAATATGATGACGCAACTAATGAAAAGTAACAAGAAGGGAAAGTTGCCTAGTCAACCCGAGGTGAGTCTAAAATATAACTCCCGTACTGTGAATTCTTGTGAGGATGGAAATAATTCGGTTAACGTTGTCACCACCCTGAGGTCTAGAAAAAGGATTGACAATAATGTTGGCAATCCCGACAACCATTCGATTTCAACCCCAATTGAAAATCTTGACACTCTTGCGATGGCAACCAATGCCAACTTCTTGGAACCTTATGAAATCCCATCTTCTTTGAATGTTGGCGACCCCAACATCTCTTCTTCTAATGTCGGCAACCCCGATAATATCTCCTCCTCAAATGTTGGCAATCCCGGCATCTCACCTTCTATTCCTGTACCTCAATCACTTTCCACATCGAAACCTTCTTCTTCGAACGATCAAATTTCTGAAAGATTCTATAAACCAATAGCCCCTTATCCTCACAGACTTAACAATAAGAAGAAGGATGCAAATTTCGAAAAAAAATCTTGAAATCTTCAAACAAGTTCGTGTCAATATTCCACTCTTAGACACCATTGAACAAATTCCTCAATATGCCAAGTGTCTCAAAGAGCTATGCACCCGAAAACGAGCCACTAATGTTCCTAAAACTTCCTTTCTGACTGCAAATACAAGCTCCATCCTTTCGAATCCTACCCCAGTCAAGTACAAGGACCCCGATTGCCCTACAATTGATTGCAAAATAGGAAACATTCACATATCTCGTGCCCTACTTGATCTTGGTGCCAGTGTAAATCTTCTTCCTTACACTGTTTATCGTCAACTTGGATTAGGGGAGATTAAACCAACAAACATCACTCTTCAGTTAGCTGATCGATCTTTTAAAAAACCGTTGGGTATAATTGAAGACGTTTTGATTCAAATTGAACAATTTTACTTCCATGTCGATTTCATAGTTCTAGAAACCGAGCCTGTTTTGAGTCATGGTAGTCAAATTCCATTGATTTTGGGTCGTCCCTTCTTAGCCACCTCAAACGCTATCATAAATTGTAGGAGCGGCCAACTTCGACTATCGTTTAGGCACTTAACCATTGAATTGAATATTTTTCATCAACCCAAATATTCTGAAATAGGAGAAGTTGACGTGATTGAAACAGTTGAAGAAGATACATCAGATTTAGCCCTTCAAGAAATTTCTCTTGCCTCAATAAACATATCCACTATGTCTTTTGAAGAAATTTTTGAAGACGAACTTAAAATTTTAAATGACAAGAATGAATATATGGAACATCTCAAGGATAATCGTAATTCCATATCATCAAAAGAAATTGTGGTTAAATGCTCAAATTTATGGGATTTTGATAATCTTCTACTGAATAACACAAATTATTGTCACAATAAACTCTTCATAGGGAAGATTTTGATTTTAGAATCTATTGACATGCCTATGATACGTCACGAGTTTGGAGGTAAGAAACTAGCACTCAACAATTTCGATAAGAACAAGTGTGGGGGGGGGGAAGAAATTTTATCCTTCACAAACCATTTATCATCTTCGTAGATTTCATCTTGCATATGATTTTCACATGCATATAGTTGCTAAATTGCATTTTATTTTACACATCATTTTGCATTTAATCCATCTTTGGGTTCTATCTTTCACATTTAGGAAACGTGTTAACAGTGTGGACACTGTTTAGTCCAAGTGTGGGGGGAGTCTGCATTGCATCCTTTTCATTTTTCTTTAATTTTTTTTCTTTTCGTTTTCATGCATTTAGATTAAACAATCATGCATTTTAGGTCATAGTAACATGCCAATTTTGTATTTTTATTTTTAAAAAAACATGACTCATTTTAGATTGATATAGCTAAATAAGTTTACAATTTTTTGTCAGTTGATAGTATTTTTTTTCTCTCAACTAAGATCGAATAAGAAATATAATGAAAAGTTGAATTTTGAAGGATAACAGTGTAACTGGTACATAGGGAGATTCTTAGGTGATGGCCATGAAATCTATTCTATATTGTAGTCTTTGTTTAAATAAGTGGAGGACTTAAAGTACTTATATTGGCTTTTCTAATCTTTAAAACTAAGTTGTGTTAAGCTGAATTCGCGTATCTCTCTCTTATTCTTATATTTTCAATAATAATAATAACAATCTAAGGGTATCTAACATTGCTTGTATATCGAGCGTTGGTGTGCAAACCCGCCAAGCTCTATCCGACATGTTGTTGACAAAGTCAGCGTTGGAATATCTTGGTCTCATTTTATGAGATTGGACACCTAAGGATTACCGACATGTTGTTGACAAAGTCAGCGTCGGTCTACACAATCCGCCAAGCTCTGTCCTAACTCTCCGTCAGTCCGCAAGGCAGTGTATGGGTGGTATACCTTGGTCTTTTAAGTTGGGTGTGTGTACTTAATCATAAATTTTAACTTTATAAAGAGAATAAGCGATGATGCCCAAACATTTCTTGACCTTATTGATTTGACTAGCCATACACAAGGAAATTAGAATACCACTTCACGAACTGTGACAAGAAAACTAAGAATCTATTTCATGGCTGCACTATTTATCAACCGAACCAACTGGCCAAACTAGAATTTAACATTTGAAAACTTGAATTGTGTTGAAAATTTGTGACAAGTTGAGGTATCTAAAATAAAATCAACTGACTAGAAATTGTTAACTTAAATTGTTATACCACTTTTCCGAAACAAGTCGTGTTGTCATTTTTTTGTTTTTTGTATATATCCATTGCATCCATGTAATTGCATTAGATCCACATACTGCATTTGGATTTTGTGGGTAGTATCCGCTGAAAACCCTCACAAGACACCACTCGTCCTACTAGGGACACCTAGAGGTTTAACGGCTTGTTGCATACGCTCAATGCAATCGTGTTTCCTACGAAAGTGTGACCTATCTAGTTTAATTTTTTATTTTTGTTTTACTCGAGGACGAGTAAAAGATAAGTGCGGGGGTATTTGATTAACATAGAAATGTGTTTATTTTATGCTCTTATATTTTATCTTTTGTAAATAAATAAATGATACTTTGGGTATTTTTATGTGTTTTTACATATTTCAAGTGATGCCTCCTTCATTTCAAATTAAAGGCCAACTACAAAGAAAAAGCTACTTCCCAATATCGAAGCTATCTCAATTGCAAAAGAAGTTATAGCTCACTGGTAAAGGCATAGGAATTTGTATTGAGAGACATGAGTTCGATCCCCGCCAAGTTCTCATTTTTTTTGAAGAAAGGAACATGAATGCATTCACAACCTGCCTCATGTATTTTGAAGAATAAATGAACTAAGTGATATTATATATATATATATATTCATATTTATGCATCTATATATATATATATATATATAATATGCACTTAATGAGGACTTTTGAATTTTAGCGCAATCCTCTCAAGAATTTAAATCCAATCAATCAATTTGATTGTCATGCAAAAAGAAGGGGAAGGTTTTAATTACACATCTTCAATTAAACACATCTTTATCTTCTCATTGACCGTGCAATGCATCAAAAGGAAGGACATTAATTACAATTCTTCAATCAAGCAAGGAATATTCCCTCATTTTTGGAAAGGATATTTTCATATATTTATTTTGTGGGCCTTGTATTCAAATAGAAAGAGAAGGCTACATCATGTATAAAAAGACCACTGTATCATTGTAAAGGGGAGGCCATTTTTTTCTCCACTATTTTGTATTCTCGTTTATTAATAAAAAGTTTTTCTTCATGTTAGTTGACTGTCTTTTTCTTCTATAACGATTTGTGTGTTTACTCAATTAGTTTTGATAGAACACATATTGTTATTTTCTTTTATTACTGCATGTTAGCGAATGTCCATTTGATTAGATTCAACGGTACATTCTGCTTTTAATTTTCTGTTATTATTCTAGTTATTATTGTCTTTTTCTAGTAATTGATTCCCTTCTTTTCAGTTGTTGAATTTGACATTGGTCTGATTAGATTCAGATTCGTAGTAGTTTCAATAACATTAATTCAAACAAAAACTTCTCCAAAATTTTCCTAACTCGTCTAAGAATAGATAAATAATAAGATTTAAACACCTCCCTGTGATTCGACCTGCATATTACGCGACCTATGCGCTTGTAGAATTTATTATAAAATTTCACGCTTTTCTAATTCATAGGAAAGCGACGATCAGTAATTGATTTTATAAAATAAAAATCAGTTTTTTTTTGTAATAGAAAAGAATAAAAAGATTTGATTTTTACAGAATAAAAAGATTTGATTTTTATATAATAAAAAGATTTAATTTTTATAAAATTTAAAGATTAGATTTTTGTTAATTTAAAAATTAGATTTTTATTTGTACGAATGGAATATATAAAAATATAATTTTTTTCTATTAAAAATATGATTTTTGTTTGAGTAAAATTCATTTTTTATTATTTGAATAGCGAAATAAAAATTCAATTTTTATTATTTGAATAGCGATATAAAAATTTGATTTTTATACATGAAGTAGTGGAATAAAAATATAATTTTTATATATGAGTAGCGATATAAAAATATCATCTTTATATATGAAGCAAAATAAAAATGTAATATTTTATATACGAACTATGATTTTTAATATATAAACATCATATTAAAAATATTATTTTTACTATGAACAACATGGAAAGGACCGCGTTGGAAATTTGGACAAATCCAAACGGTTAAGAAATTCAGAAATAGAACTGGAGGAGTGGATCCCAAAGGTGAGAACTTCTCACTTTAATTTATTTTCTAGTTAAATATATATACTAGGATGCAGATGGTGCTTAGTAACACCCGATACCTTTGTTTGAAACCATGTTTGTTTGGTTGATTGGATTATTTGGTTGAATTTGGTTTGGGAAATGAATTGAATTGATTGAATTTGGTTTGTACATGGCGCGAGCCATTATTAGGCTAGGGATAAGGCTAGACCTTATTCCAGTTCTAGTATCGCGCCGTTATGCTACCGAAATTTTCTAAAAATATTATAACAATAAAAATATCATTTTTATTGTATAAATGAACTGAATATTCTTGAGTTGAAACAAATATTTTATAGTTAGAAACATAATTTTTAAGGTGTATATGAATAAAATAAATATTCATTTACCAATTAGATGATTTGTTTATGTACACACATTTGACTGATATTGTAACAACCCGGAATTTTGGAACCAATTTAATAATTTTTATTTTAGAAATTTTAATGGATTTTAAATATTTAAAACAATTTATTTTAAATGATAACGATTAAAATTTATTCGAAGTTAGAATGAATATATTTATTATAAAAAGAGTTAGAAATAGCGCGGAAATTTAAAAAATTGATTTTGAACTTTGACTAAATGTACAAGATTCAAAATAAATCGGATTTTAATAAAACCAAAAATATTTAAATCTGTTTAATTATATCTTTCTAACGGATCTGAAAAATTGAAATTTCATAGCGGGAATAAAAAGTTATGTCCATTTAAAATTCAGAATAGTCGCTATAAAATTAATATAATATATAGCCCGTATAAATAGCCATTTTGCAAACGACCTCCATTTTCGATGAAACCATTTTGGTTGGATCCAGAATGTCAAATTATTGCAAGATTCCAATTTTTATAATTTTTGGAATTAATATGTGAGCGTAGTAAATTAAAACGTATTTGGTCAATTTCAATTGAATTGGATCGACCAGAAAATGGCCATTTTTCAAATGGTCTCCAAATTCAGCGAAATTAATTTTGTTAGGATCGTATTGTCAAAACATAGCTAGATTTATTTTTCGGGAATATTTGGAGTCCGTATGTGGCCCTGGTAAATTAAAATGTACGATCAAATTAAGTAATTAAATGATTTATATTTTAATTTAAAGAATAGTGGGCTGAGACAATTAAATTGGCTGATGGGACCTAGCCTATTGTGTCTGAAATGGGGGCATTTGGGTAGGAACAACTTTTGCTGGGCTGGATTTGTGGTTAGTATCAGTTAACGAGCTTTTTTGTCAATTAAAGAATTAAAGAATTAAAATATTATAAATAACTCTAGATGATCAAAACCCTAATCTCTAGTACAATTCCCAGCGCCGCCATCATATTTTCTACGACCACAACTCTCCATCATTTCTCCTCCTCTTTCTTTTAATCCCATCAACAAATTCGAGTGCTTCCAAAGACTAAATCGAAGAACTCATCGAGGGCAACGAATTCAACGGTGGAGATCCAAATGAATGAAGTGTATTTCGTGGATTTTGGGGGAAAATACGCCGGCTTTGGGTTCAAATTTCGTGTTGGTTGGTCCACCAATCTGGGCGTGGTTCAGCGCGAGGGAAAGTGGTGTGGAGGTGCACCAGGAGATGATGGTTGATCGGCTATAGGGCAACGTGGTGGCGGCAGTTTCTAGACCTAAAATCGGTGATGGGTTGAATCGTTATAGGAGTAACGAAGAAGGAGGGGCCGACTTTGAAAAGTAATCAGGATTTAAATTTGGTAATTAAAGTAATTGAATATTATTTAAAATTGTTTAAATATTCAAATGTTCATATATGAATCATACGATAACAGAATTCAGAAATTTTGGATCTGTTGGAACCGCCAAATTTAGATCTACAATATGGAACAGACGGAAACATATTTGGAGCGATCTATAATTTCAGAGGAATTACAAAGCATGGTGAGAAGTTCTATCTTTTTTATAATTAAAATTTATTAATCACAATTTGGTATTACTCATACGCTGAAATATTCTATTGATTGTCATACGTGATTTGATCTGTGATTGGTGTGTTATGTAAATCGGTTTAAAATTAACATATTTGTAAATTAGAATTGTGTTAAACAAAAATTATCATTTTTGTTAATTAGATTAGTTGAATCAAAAATTAACATATCTGTTAATTAGAATTGTGTTTAACTCAAATTATCCTTTTTGTTAATTAGATTAGTTGAATCAAAAATTAACATATTTGTTAATTAGAATTGTGTTTAACAAAAATTACCATTTTTGCTAATTAGATTAGTTGAGTCTAAAATTTACATATTTGTTAATATCATTTTTGTTAATTAGTTTAGTTGAATAAAAAATTAACATATTTGTTAATTAGAATTGTGTTTAACAAAAATTATCATTTTTGTTAATTAGATTAGTTGAATCCAAAATTAACATATTTTTTAAGTAGAATTGTGTTTAACAAATATTATCTATTTTTGTTAATTAGATTAGTTAAATCTAAAATTTACATATTTGTTAATTAGAATTATGTTTAACAACAATTGTCATTTTTGTTAACTAGATTAGTTGAATAAAAAATTAACATATTTTTTTAATTAGAATTGTGTTAAACAAAAATTATCATTTTTGTTAATTAGATTAGTTGGATCAAAAATTAACATATTTGTTAAATAGAATTTTGTTAAACAAAAATCATCATTTTTTTCAAATTAGAATAATGAAATTAAAATTATAATTTTGTCAAAATATAATTATTGGATCAAAATTGACATTTTTATCAAAATATAATTGTTGAGTTAAATTTGTCATTTTTGTCAAATCAAAATAGTTGAAATAAAAAGGACATTTTGTTGTAACAAAATAGTTGAAATAAAAGGACATTTTGTTGTAAGAAGATAGTGAAACAAAAATTATCATTTTTATAGTTGAATCAAAATAAACATTTTTGTAAAAATAGTTTAGTTGAACAAAAATAAACATTTTCGTCAAATTAGATTAGTTGAAACAAAATGTACATTTTTGTCAAAACATAATGGTTGAAACAAAATATACACTTTTGTCAAAACATATTAGTTGAAACAAAATGTAAATTTTTGTCAAAACATATTAGTTGAAACAAAATATACATTTTTGTCGAAATATAATAGTTAAAACAAAAATTTACATTTTTGTCAAAATATGATGGTTAAAAACAAAAATATTACATTTTTGTTAATTAGATAAGAGTTAAAACAATAGTTACGTTTTTGTTAAATAGATTTGAGTTAAAACAAAAGTTACGTTTTTGTTAAATAGATTTGAGTTAAAAAAAAAAGTTACATTTTTGTTAAATAGATTTGAGTTAAAAAAAAAGTTACATTTCTGTTAAATAGATTTGTGTTAAAACAAAAATAACATTTATCCTTTTGGTTCAAAAACCAAGAAACCGAAAGGTAAGTTTTGGTAGGATGACTTAGATGAGGGAGTTGAGTATTCACAAGAGGACGTTCATCCTTTTGGTTTGAGTTTGAAATCTTCTAGAAGACATGCAAGGAATAATCCTACGTATGACCCTTCTTTATCTTAAAGCAATTCTAGTTGACTCTGGTTTTATGGAATTTTCTTTGGGTCCTGGTATTAATTAGCATACGTGGAGCATGAGTAGGGATGCTTGACTATTCTTGGAGTGTTTTTTCTGAAGATATACAGTTGGTTTTTGTGAATTTGTTGTCACCTTTGGATTCTTTCCCTGGAGTATGTTATCATGATTTCATTCATGTTTTGGGAGAATACTGCTGAAGACGTCTGGAGTATCATTAGCTTATGCTGTGAGTTTTTTAGGTTATAAGGATTTTTTTCTTTTCAATGTATAGTTTATGAGATTGTCATATGGTTGTCCTTGTATTTTTGTTTATAGAGTAGTCCTCATTGTAATCAGTTTATATAGTGATATAAAATTTTGCGCTTAACTTTCAAAAGTAACATTTTTGTTAAGGAAATTTGAGCTAAAACAAAATAACATTTTTGTAAAATAGATCACTTTTGTTCATTTTGTTAAAATGGAATTTTAGACAAAATGAAATTATCACTTTTGTTCATTTTGTTAAAATAGAATTGTTAAAAAAAATGAAATTATCACTTTTTAATCATTTTGTTGAAATAGAATTGTCAACAAAATGAATGAATCACTTTTTAATCATTTTATTGAAATAGAATTGTCAACAAAAAGGAATGTATCACATTTTATGCATTTTGTCGAAACAGAATTGTCAACAAAAATGAATGTATTACTTTTTATGCATTTGTTGAATTAGAATTTTTATGTAAATTAAAGAATCATTTTTATTGTCACAACATACATCAGAATTTGTATGCAAGTTAAAGAATTATTTATATTGTCAATACATACTATAGGATTCGTATGCAAGCATAAGTGTCATTTTAATTTTTGTCAATACATACATTAGAATTTGTATGCAAGTAAAAAAAATTATTTTTATTGCCAACACATACAATAAGATTTGTATGTAAACATAAGAATCATTGTATTGTCAATACATACATTAGAATTTATATGCAAGTTAAAGAATTATTTTTATTGTCAAAACATAGATTAGAATTTGTATGTAAGTTAAAGAATTATTTTTATTGTCAACACATACATTAGAATTTGTATGTAATTTAAAGAACCATTTTTATTGTCAAAACGAATTAAAGATACATTTTTATCATTGAGTCATGCACTAGAATTTGTATGCAAATTAAAATAAATATTTTTATGTGTCATGTCACACATTGAAACTATATATATACAAAAAAAAATCTTTTTATTTGTTAGAGTCAAAAATAGAAATTGCATACAAATAATGAAAATAAAAACTATCTTTTTATTTGTCATTAGCAAAAATGTCATGTAAATAAAATACATATTTATTTACATTATGAACATGTAGATGCGTTATACCAATAAAACATTCTTTTATTTGGCGTGTTAAACACGTTAGTGGAATTGTCGAGTAATTTATGTTTATATATAATTTTTTATATATAAATATAAATTAAAATTAAATGAATCGTGTGTGGTAGTTCGCGTTTCAGAATCATAACTTTAAACGATCATACCGAAAGATATATAAAATTATATATAAACATAAATCCAACTGTTAGATTTCGAGAAATGTGCAAATCAAATTTGGGTAAAAACAGCGTCAGGGCTGCCTATTGACCCGAAGCGTCGTTAAATAAAATTGGGCTGTTTTTATATAAATAATAATAGCGATAAATCGTTATAAAATAATAGTAATGATATGAAATGGTTTAAATTATATATATGCGAGAATTATTTGAAATGACCGAGTTCAATCTCATTTCAAATAATTCTACGATGATTTAAATCGAAGATATTGAAGACGATGGTTGAAGACCGGCGATCTTCACATCAAATGGATGACGACTGATGCCCGACATTGGGTAGCTCCCAGTAAAGGTTTAAAGTGGTAGTTGTCCGGACGTACTTGTTGATTGTCCGGATAAGCAAGCAACTCTCTTCCGTATTAGACATACAGAATGAGGAATAAGGTGTCTCCGGTTTTGTTCAAACCTAGAACGGACTTATAAATGGATGTGTGTCTGACATTGGATTTCATTCCATGTAAATTTATTTCTATCTAATATATATCTGTTTGGTGGCGGAGAATTTATTCTCTTGATTAACACCCTTCTCTGAGACGCATGAGCTCAGAGGTTATATATTGATAGTTATTGATCGCATGGCATGAATTGTCAATGAGGAATGCCAAGATGCAAATGATCGAGGCTTTTGTTGAAAAGCAGAGCCTTATGGTTGATTATCAAAGCACGGTCTGTTTAGGCGTAGCTTTGTGTATAGCGTTACTTCGCAAGCCTCATACCCCGGTAAGAGTTAGAAACGGGACAAGGGAACGCATGGAGTGCACATGTTTCTTTCTAGCTAGAAGTGGTATTAGGGTTTCGCAAGCCCTGTAATTTTACTTATGTGGATGATAGATTACGAGGCCTTAGTTATATTGGTCGATAGTGACCAATTTATAGGTTCAATAGGACTGGGAAGCGTGTGTTCAGGCATAACTAATCCACTAAAGTATTTGTGGACCGGCCCGGCAGGATACAAGGGTTCACTGCGGGGGATCCTGATACATTTGCTAGAGTGTCTCGAATCGTTAAGGAGATCGTCCCTAGCCTTGACTCATGATGGAAACCCAATTTCCAATACGACATTACGGTTTTGATTATAAACCTATATATGGCGACATAGTATATGGTAGTTATGTCATCTAGGATTGATACATTTACTTTGATGTATTTTAAAACTGATTAGACACTAATAATATTATTAAAATATTACTTTCTACGTATCAAGCATGTTCGATCATTATAGAGTAAAACTCTATCCTCCAGTTTGCGTTGCATTGTGTGATGGGACTTGAGTCTTATAATGATTTCATTTTTCTAAAAAGCGTTGCGTTGTTTTGAATAATTTTTTTTTGTTTATGCATTGGCAATCCATTGGAGTAAACCCGTTCCACGTTAGCGGTGTGGTCTTGCGATTAGCCATATTGTTAGATAAGTTAGGAAAGATTTCACATACCAGTCCCACGACTGACTCGTAGTTTATTTCACTTTGCAAACTCGGGTGCCCTCTTTTCTATACGAGCAGTTGAGTAGCTTATTTTGCAGATATATTGGGCAAAATTATGTATCGAAGCATAAAATTGTGTCCAGAGCATTGATAGTCTTTAGCTGGGCTAGTTTATTCATTTCCGCTGCATTGTATTAAACTTATTGTAAATTAATCTTTTGTTATATTATTATTTTTCGATGTACTATGATATTCTGTACTCTGATGTAATGTTATTATGATGTTTATAAAAGTCTTCTGTTATTTGTTCTGGTGTGTTGTATGCCCAGAGTTAGTGCATTCGAGGATTTCCAACTTTTGGATCAGACCTGTGTGGTTATAGTTATAATGACCCGAAAATTCCCGCCCTTTGAATCGACCATAAACCACATAGGTCTGATCCAAAAGTTGGAAATCCTCGAAGGCACTAACTCTGGGCATACAACACATCAGAACAAATAACAGAAGACTTCTATAAACATTATAATAATATTACATCAGAGTACAGAATATCGGAGTACATCGACATAATAATACAACAATGGAAGATAATTTACAATAAATTTAATACAATGCAACGGAAGATTATCAATGCTTTGGACACAGCTTTACGCATCGATCCAGAATTCTGCTCAATATATCTACAAAATAAGCTACTCGACTGTCCGTGTGGAAAAGAGGGCACCCGAGTTTGCAAAGTGAAATAAACTACGAGTCAGTCATGGGACTGGTATGAGAAATCTTTCCTAACTTATCTAACAATATAGCTAATCATAGGACCATGTCGCTAATGCGGAATGGGTTTACTCCATTGGATTGCCAGTGCATAAATTAAATAAATTTTTATTCAAAACAACGCAATGCTTTTTAGAAAAATGAAATCATTATAAGACTCAAGTCCCATCACACAATGCAATGCAAACCGGAGGATAAAGTTTAACCTTATAATGATCAAACATGCTTGATACATAGAAAATAATATTTTAATATTATTATTAGTGTCTAATCAGTTTTAAAATACTTCAAAGTAAATGTATCAATCCTAGACGGCATAGTACCCCATTGTAATAACCCGGAAAATACGAGCCAATTGAAAATTTTTAAATTGGTTATTTTAAAGGAATTTGACCAACTGAAATAGAATATTTCAATAAAATAGTGAAGTAGAAATAGTGGGTCAGTTTGAAAATTTGAATTCAAACTTTGACTAACTGTGCAGGGTGGGAAATATAACGGATTTTAGCGAAACCAAAAATATTTAAATCTGTTAGTGAATACCTTTCTAACGAATCTGAAAAATCGAAATTTCATAATGGGAATCAAAAGTTATGGCCGAATGAATTTTCAGAAAGGTCGCTATATAGAATATATAGCCTTGGAAATTTGATATTTTGCAAACGACCTCGGAATTCGACGAAACCACTTTTGTTGGGTCCGGGATGTCAAACTATTGCTAGGTTTCAAATTTCATAATTTTTGAAGCTAGTATGTGAGCGTGGCAAAAGAAAATGTGTTTGGTCAATTTCTGTTAAATTGGATCGACCGGAAAATGACCATTTTTCAAACGATCTCAGAATTCGACGAAACTAGTTTTGTTGGGACCGTAGCATCAAGGCATAGCTAGAATTATTTTTCTGGAATTTTTCGAATCAGTTTGTGGCCCTGGCAAATTGAAATGTACGTTCAAAGTTAAAATTAAATGTTTTATACTTTAATTTGAAAAATAACTGACTGTAACAGTCGAATTGGCCAACAAAACATATCCCATTGTGTCCGGAATGGGGGTATTTAGCTAGGGGTGACAGTCGTTGGGTTTGAATTGGTGTCCGTGTGGAGAAACAATATTTTAAAATATAATAAAACCACGGGCCAATGGAAAAATTCCTTTCATTATTTTAATAAAATAAAAAAACACGAAAACCCCTTTTTTCTTCCCCGATCGACGGTGGAAATCGTCCAACCCTTTCGCCCCAAATTGCTGCCGCCTCAGCCCCCTATCGCCGCCGCCACCACCACCAGTCGACGCCGCCGCCTCCCCCTTCCAATCCGACCTACCCTCGTCACCTACCTCCTCCCCATCGACGAGAACGAGGCCCAGGAAGTCCGACACTTCGCAGCGCCACCCCGATCGCCACCGACCACCGAACCACCCCAAACCGCCACCGACCGACTCCCCTTTCCTCCCTCTTCCACGTCAGCACCTCCGATCATCCCCTCGTGCCTCGGTTTTCGCGAAAACCGCAACCCTAGTTTTGAACCATCGTGAAATGTGAGTTCTTTTTTATGTTTGCACTTTGAAAAATCATATCTTTATGGTGTGTTGACGAAATTTGATGAAACAGGAAACATCGGGACCGCAAGGAAGCTCTCTGCCACATAGAAGAGACCACGGATTTTTCTGAGTCATCTACGATTTTTAACACTCCGAAAACCAATGTGAGAAATCTAAATTAAATGAATTTGAATGGAAAATGTCGTGTATAAATTATATGAGCGAAATATAAATTAAATGAATTTGAATGGAAAATGTCGTGTATAAATTATATGAGCGAAATATAAATTACACACGTGTTGTATACCTCATGTACATGCGTGGTGTAAGCTATATAAGCGAAGTATGAATTATACATGCATAGAATAATTGATATATGTGTTGAAATGCAAGTGAAATATAGAAATTATAATATATATATCTATATATATACTCCCCTCATCCACAAACCATGGACGATATTTATTGTTGTGAATTGGTGTGAAATATTGGATAAAAAAAATGCGAATGGTTGAATAATTGTTTGTGCTTTATATTGCTTGGTTGTGGTTGAAAAATACCCATTGGTGATTGAGATGAATTGGAAATATTTGTGGAAATAAAAATAAAACATGCCGCCTGCGTGCGAATTAGATGCATGAATCCTCATTGTCAAAAACCGCGAGGAGCCGTACTAGGGACGGTGCCGGTTTTAACTACCCTGCCGTTATGCTGCCGAAATTTTGAATAATATTCATGTGTTAGAATTATTTTCATATGTTGAAATTATCTTCATGCGTTGAAATTAAAGTCATGTGTTGAAACTATATCCATGTGTGGAAATGTTCATGTGTTGAAAAGTGATATGTGAAAATTAAATTCATGTGTGAATGAATGAAGTGTTTAAACAACAAAATCACATTTTTATAATATATATGAAGTATGAAGAATATTCTCCATATATATAAATAGTTTCAACAATAAAAATTTCATCTTTCTTATATGAACAACATATATAAAATATCCATGTGTGGAAATGCTCATGTGCTGAGAAGTGTGTGTATTGGAAAAGTTCATGTATTGAATAAAAAGATCGAACAATAAAAATTACATTTTTATTGAAATTATAAAGTGTTGAAACATTCATGTGTTGAATAAATATTTTAAATGATAAAAATATCGTTTTTATCATATCTGTGATACGCTAAAGATATGGGAGCGATGAAATAAATATTTGTGAAAGAAATATTATTTTTAACATGCATAGGAACTAAATAAAATAGTCATGTGTTGAAATATATTTTAGTTCGACAAAATTATCAATTTTGAAATTTGAATTGTTAAAAATAGCCACTTGTTCAAATAAATATGCATGAGTTGAAATATTCATTAATTAGCTAATGATATGATTTTTTCCTATGCATGCAACATTAGAATGAATGGTGTTTTTAAACAAAAGGGAATCAAATATGAAGTTGAATGGAAAATGATAAGCGATAAGAATTGTATATATGTACATGCATATTTATTGAACAGGTTATAACAAAGGGGCTAGAGAAGAGGAATAAAATTTTGTTCCCGACAAATAGGTACACGTTTACTGTTTTGTTTGGGTGATGATTTTATGAGCCTATTGGCTAGCCGCTTGGCGTTTTCTTTTTCTTTTTCTTTTTGACATGAGACGCCCGTGTGGCTGTTTGGGAATTTTCCCAGCCCCTCCCGTATAAAGGAGGTTATGGCGAAATTTTCCAAAATTTAAAGGCGTTAGTGAAATATCTGAAGTGAAAACGATATAGGAATTTTTGAATGAACTATATTTATATAAATATATAAATATAAATAAAATTAAAACGAAACGTGGTCGTGCAGTTCGTGTTTTAAAACCGTGATTTCAAACGATGAGTGCGGGAAATCCAACCATTTGATTTTCCCGAAACCGCAACCGTTGGGTTCGCCTTGGAAATATCTTTCCAACGACACCAAATTTGTGAAGATCCGACGGTTGGATTGTCTGGAATGTTTAATTTAAATCTGAAGAAAAACAGCGCCAGAAACGATTATATTTATATATATATATATATATAATTAAATTAAATCGAATAACGACGCTGCAGTTCGTAAATTGAAATCGTAACTTCAAATGGCTAGTGTGGAAGATCCGACCGTCGGATTTTCCCAAAACTGAAACCGTTGGATTCGTTTTGAAATGATCTTTCTAATGACTTAAAATTTGTAAAGATCCAAAGGTTATATTTTCAGATATGTGTAAATCAAATTTAGTGAAAAACAGCGCCAGTGCATCGGCACGACCTGAATCGCCTTTTAATTAAATATGGCCGTTTTAAATAAATAAAAATGGCGATATATCGTTATAGAATACTATAGACGATATAGAGTGGAGATAAACAAATTTTATTGTGTTTGCTTGATATGTGATGGTTGAATGTATTTAACATGAAAATTATAACTAAAGAACTGCAATGTGAATGTTGAATAGTCCGACCATGTGATTAATTGATTTGAAAATCTAGATATACGTGGGTTATTTGAAACGGCCGAGTTCATCTCATTTCAAATAATCGATCGACGTTGAGAAGTCGAAGAGTCGAAGAGTCGAAGACGGTTGAAGACCGACGATCTTCACATTGGATGGACGGGCGCTACTGATGCTCGTGATTGGAGTAGCTACCGTGAAGGAGCTGAAGTAGTAGACGTCCAAACATATATAAAATTTCATGTGTTGAAAAGTGATATGTGAAAATTAAATTCATGTGTGAATGAATGAAGTGTTTAAACAACAAAATCACATTTTTATAATATATATGAAGTATGTAAAATATTCGCCTTATATATAAATAGTTTCAACAATAAAAATTTCATCTTTCTTATATGAACAACATATATAAAATATCCATGTGTGGAATTGCTCATGTGTTGAGAAGTGTGTATTGGAAAAGTTCATGTGTTGAATAAAATGATCGAATAATAAAAATTACATTTTTATTGAAATTATAAAGTGTTGAAACATTCATGTGTTGAATAAATATTTTAAATGATAAAAATATCGTTTTTATCATATATGTGATATGCTAAAGATATGGGAGCGTTGAAATAAATATTTGTGAAAGGAATATTATTTTTAACATGCATAGGAACTAAATAAAATAGTCATGTGTTGAAATATATTTTAGTTCGCCAAAATTATCAATTTTGAAATGTGAAGTGTTAAAAATAGCCACTTGTTCAAATAAATATGCATGAGTTGAAATATTCATTAATTAGCTAATGATATGATTTTTGCCTATGGATGCAACATTAGAATGAATGGTGTTTTTAAACAAAAGGGAATCAAATATGAAGTTGAATGGAAAATGATAAGTGATAAGAATTGTATATATGTACATGCATATCTATTGAACAGGTTAAAGCAAAGGGGCTAGAGAAGAGGAATAAAATTTTGTGCCCGACAAATAGGTACACGTTTACTGTTTTGTTTGGGTGATGATTTTATGAGCCTATTGGCTAGCCGGTTGGCTTTTTCTTTTTCTTTTTGACATGAGATGCTCGTGCGGCTATTTGGGAATTTTCCCAGCCCCTCCCGTACAAAGGAGGTTATGGCGAAATTTTCCAAAATTTAAAGGCGTTAGTGAAATATTTGAAGTGAAAACGATATAGGAATTTTTGAATGAAATATATTTATATAAATATTTAAATATAAATAAAATTAAAGCGAAACGTGGCCGTGTAGTTCGTGTTTTAAAACCGTTATTTCAAACGACGACTGCGGGAAATCCAACCATTGGATTTTCCCGAAACAGCAACCGTTGGGTTCGCCTTGGAAATATCTTTCCAACGGCACCAAACTTGTGAAGATCCGACGGTTGGATTGTCTGGAATGTTTAATTCAAATCTGAAGAAAAACAACGCCAGAAACGATTATATTTATATATATATATAAATATAAATATGATTAAATCGAATAACGACGCTGTAGTTTGTAAATTGAAATCGTAACTTCAAATTGCTAGTGTGGAAGATCCGACCGTCGGATTTTCCCAAAACTGAAACCGTTGGATTCGTTTTGAAATGATCTTTCTAATGACATAAAAGTTGTAAAGATCCAACGGTTAGATTTTTAGATATGTGTAAATCAAATTTAGTGAAAAACAGCGCTAGTGCATCGGCACGACCTGAATCGTCGTTTAATTAAATATGGCCGTTTTAAATAAATAAAAATGGCGATATATCGTTATAGAATACTATAGACGATATAGAGTGGAGATAAACCAATTTTATTGTGTTTGCTTGATATGTGATGGTTGAATGTATTTAACATGAAAATTATAACTAAAGAACTGCAATGTGAATGTTGAATAGTCCGACCATGTGATTAATTGATTTGAAAATCTAGATATATGTGGGTTATTTGAAACGGCCGAGTTCATCTCATTTCAAATAATCGATCGACGTTGAGAAGTCGAAGAGTCGAAGACGGTTGAAGACCGACGATCTTCACATTGGATGGACGGGCGCTACTGATGCTCGTGATTGGAGTAGCTACCGTGAAGGAGCTGAAGTAGTAGACGTCCAAACATACTGTTGATTGTACGGATATGTGAGGAATTGGTGCCTCCGGTTTTGTTCAGACCCAGAACGGACTTGTAAATGGACTGTGTGTCTGACATTGGATTTTGTTCTGTGCTGATTGATCTCTGTTAAATATATATATATCTATTTGGCGGTAGAGAATTTATTCTCTTGCTTAACGCCCTTCTCTGAGACGTACGAGCTCAAAGGTTAAGTATTGATAGAAATCAGTCGCATGGAGTGGATTGCCTATGTGGCACACCTAAGTGGCATATGATCAAGGCTTCTGTTGCAAAGTCTTGTGGTTGATGATCAAAGCATGGTCTGTGTGACGTAGCTTTGTGTATAACGTGAATTCGCGAGCCTCACACCCCGGTATGAGTCAAAAACGGGAGAAGGACCCAAGGAGTGCACGACGTTTCTTTCTAGCTATGATGGTGTCAATGACCTCCCAGCCCTGACATTTATATTTACTTTTCACCTGTGTGGTTGTTGGAATACGAGGCGCCTCGATTATAGGTCTGTAAGGACCGAGAAACGTGTGTTCAGGAATAATTAATCCTCAAAAGTAAGAGAGGACCGACCTTGGAGGATCCAGGGATTGCTGTGTGCGGTCCCGAGGCATTTGCTAGAGTGTCTCGAATCGGAGAGGAGCTTGCCCCTTGCCTCGACTCATGAAGGAATCCAATTTCCAATACGAAATATGCGGACATGATTGTATTACTAGTATGTCGACATAGTAGATGGTAGCTATGCCGCTTAAGATTGATATTTATGATTGAATTGGCTTTTGAAACATATATGCACTAGTAATAATATCAAACACTTTTGTTTTATTCATATGAAGCATTTTTGGCCATTATAAGGTAAAACTCTATCCTCTGACTTGCGTTGCATTGTGTGATGGGACCTGAGTCTTATAATGGCTTCATTTTATCAAAAGCATTGTGATGATTTAATCATTTACTTTATTTTATGCACTAGCACTCATTGGAGTAAACCCGTTCCGCGAAAGTGGCGTGGTCCTTTGATTTGCCTTATCATTGTTGTTAATAAGTTAAGTAGATTTCTCATACCAGTCCCATGACTGACTCGTAGTTTGTTTTACCTTGCGAACTCGGGTGCCCTCATTTTCACACGGGCAGCCTAGTTACAGGTATCTGGCGCACTTTTGGCTCATGGCGAGGCTTGACTACACTGTGCTGACTTTGACTCTTTCCACCATTTTAGTATATGTATTATGATTCCGCCATCGGCAATGTAGACTGATATTTATTTTGTGTACTCTTTATGTATGATTCTGCCTCTGGCGATGGTGACTGATTATGTATATTATGCACTAAGTTGTATCCTGTTCTGTGCTCTCTGAGGTGATGATATCTATATGATTCCGCTGTCATATGCGTGTAAATTATTTCATTTTATGTTTATGCTATTATCTATGATCTGCTAATGATGATTAATGTGTTATATTCCAATGATTATCCTTAACACCGTGTCACGGGGTTTTGGGATCGTCACAGCTGGTATCAGAGCTTTGGTTAACCTTAGTTCTGGAGTCTAACACATCAAACACTTCGTCAAAATAGAATCAGTTGTATTCTAAGGCGTGTAGCTCATTAGAGATAGGACTAGTAAAGTCCTAGAATGAGCCGAGCAGAATAGCAAAAACAATTTGATCAGTCCATCGTTATCTTTCCTTAAATTTTCTGCTTAACCATGCAATAAATTATCGTTTCTGTAAGCTGACTCTTTTCTTGCTTATACAGAACTTGAAAAATGGCTAACAGAGCAGCCGCCGCTAGAGGAGGCCGTGCTGGTCGTGGCAGAGGACGGGGAGAAGTCCCAGTAGAAGAAGGACCTTTGATACAACCCCCGGCCGCTCAATACTTCCAACTGGACCGTGTAGCTAAGAGGTACAAAAACCTAGGAGGCAAGACCTTCTCGGGAACTGGCACAGTAATAGAGGCCCTTGCATGGCTCAAAACATGCGAGAAAATACTGGAAGGCCTAAGGCTTGGAGATCAAGATAAAGCTATTATGGGCGCCTGGCTTATGCATAAACTAGCTGAACTATGGTGGGAATCTCTCACCGCCGGGAATAGAGAAGCTGGAAGAACCTGGGATGGATTCAAAGAACTCTTCAAAGAGAAATACGTCCCGGAACAAGCACTAGAACGAATGCACGATGACTTCGCCAACCTCCAGCAGGGGGATCTTTCAGTGCAGGATTATCTGAATAAATTTACATAGTTGTCGCCCTATGCTCCGGAGCTTGTCGCCACTGCAAAGTCAAAAAATAAGAGGTTTATCCTCGGGCTAAAGAGACAGTATCATGATAGAGCCATGGCCCACGTCAAGCTGGAATTTAATGAATTGGTGGAAATGACATGCAATTACGAAGACCTTGACCAAGGGCATCTGGAGCAGGATCGCGCTAAAAGTCAAGCCGGGAACAAACGCAAGCCTGCTGTGAATCAAGGAGAGTCAAGCCAAGCAGCATCCTCGAAACCTCAGACTGGCAAGCCGCCAAGAGGAAGCTGCTATAACTGCGGCAAAATGGGGCACTTCTCTAATGTTTGCATAGCCCCAAAGAGGCAGAAGACAAATTCACTAGGTTCAAGCCAGGGTTCTCAGAACCCTCGCTCCTGCTTTAATTGCCGCAAGACGGATCATCTTGTCAAAGACTGTCCCTTGCTGAAGAAGGCCGCAGTAGCTCACGTGTATGACGGGTCGAGCCCGCCGGCTGCTTCTGATGGAGCAGGTAAACCCGATGTTTTGGGAGGTACCCTTACAATTAAAAATATTCCTATCTCTGTATTGTTTGACACAGGTGCGTGGCGTAGTTTTATCGCTAGTAACACACTTCGCAAATTAAAGTTAAAACAGAGAAAGCTTAAAGAATCGGTGGAAGTTCATAACTCGATAGGAGGATCTCTTATTCTGAGTTCATGTTGTAGAGTGCCAATCTCTTATTCTTTCTACAAATTTCCCATTAATTTAATCGTTATGGACTTTCCCGAATTCGACGTTATCCTTGGGTTAGAATGGTTAACAAAATACGAATCCGAAGTAATTTGTGCAGAAAGAATCGTTAAAATTCGAACGAAGCTTGGACATATATTTATACCCTGTCATGGTTCAAATCCAGATAGAAAAGAATTTTGGTCGGCATTAGAAGTTATCCCCACTTCCATAGAAAGGATTCCAATTATTAGAAACTATGCGGATGTGTTTGAAGAAGTTGAAAACTTACCTCCGCAAAGAGAAATAGAATTCAGAATCGATCTAATTCCCAATGCCAGACCAGTGGTACATCCAATTCGCGGAATGACTCCGAGGGAAAAAGATGAATTAGGCGATCAAACTCATCAACTGTTGTGGAAGGGTCTAATCAGACCTAGCTTTTCTACTTGGGGTGCAGCTGTTGTGTTTGTCCCAAAGTCAGACGGTACTCTTCGATTGTGTGTTGATTACCGAGACCTCAACAAACAGACACTCAAAAACAAATATCCATTACCACGCATCGACGATCTGCTAGACCAATTAAATGGGGCGAGAGTATTTTGCCGAATGGACCTAGCTACAGGTTTTCATCAATTGAGAATAGCAGAAGAGTGTGTTCCTTTGACAGCTTTCAGAGGTCTAGACATATTTTATGAATGGTTAGTAATGCCGTCCGGCCTATGCAACGCTCCAGCATACTTTGTCGATCTAATGAATAGAGTGTTCAGGGGAGTTCTGAATAAATTTGTCCTCGTATTCATTGATGATATTTTAATCTACTCCAAATCAAAACCCGAGCATGAAAAACACTTATAACAAGTATTGGAGATTCTAAGAAAGAACGTCTTCAAAGCCAAATTCTCTAAGTGTCTTCTGGCAAGAAGAAGTGAAGTTTCTTGGCCATGTCGTGTCAGAGAAAGGGATTTCTGTAGACCCAAGCAAAATAACAGCGATTCAAGACCGGAAACAACCCACTACACCCACAGAGGTTAGAAGTTTTATGGGGTTGGCTAGTTATTATCGAAAGTTCGTTAAGGATTTTTCGAAGATATCCGGTCCGTTAACGAAGCTCACGAAGAAGCATGAGAAATTTAAGTGGACTTCCGACTGTGAAGAAGCTTTCCAGGAATTGAAATCGAAACTGACAACTGCTCCAGTGTTAACCATTATTGATGGCAATCAGGATTTAACGGTTTGGACAGATGCTTCTATTAGAGGTCTTGGTGCAGTGTTAATGCAAAGAGGACAAGTAGTCGCTTATGCAAGCCGCCAATTGAAACCGCATGAGAAGAATTTTGTAACTCATGATCTTGAGTTGCTAGCTATCGTTTTTTCATTAAAAATCTGGAGGCATTATTTATTGGGCGAGAAATTTGTGCTGTATACAGATCATCAATCATTGAAGTATTTATACACCCAGAAAGATCTGAATTTGAGACAACAGCGTTGGCTAGAATTTCTTGCAGCGTATGATCTTGATATCCTGTATACGCTGGGAAAGGCTAACGTTGTAGCGGATGCACTTAGTAGAAAAACCGCAATCATTTCCAATCTTATAATTACGCCTGGATTGATTGATAAGATTTCAGCCCTTCAAAAAGACGATGAATTCATCCAGAGAATCAGTCAGACGGTCAAGGAAGGTGAAACCACAAGTTTTCCTATTGACGATAAGGGGGTTCTCAGGTTAAATGATAGGATTTGCATTCCAAATATTCCAAGCCTTCGAAGAGAAGTGCTAGATGAATGCCATAAATCCAAACTTTGCATCCATCCTGGTGTGAGTAAAATGTACAACGATATCAAACGTACTTTTTGGTGGAAGGCAATGAAGAGGGATATTTCTTTGTATGTTAGCAGATGCCCTACTTGTCAATTGGTAAAGAGCATCCAACAGAAGCTGGCTGGATTGTTGCAACCGTTGGAAGTCCCAGGTTGGAAATGGGAACAGATTTCCATGGATTTCATAGATGGTTTGCCGCGAACCAGGAAAGATAATGACAGCATTTGGGTAATCGTAGATCGCTTCACGAAGACTGCCCATTTTATACCTGTCAGATCCAATAGAACCGCTCAAAGTCTAGCACAGATATATTTCAAAGAAATCGTTACGCTGCATGGAATTCCCATCAGCATAGTTAGTGATAGAGACCCAATATTTGCTAGCAAATTCTGGGAGGCTTTCCAGACAGAATTGGGAACGAAACTGAATATGAGCACCGCTTATCACCCTCAAACAGATGGCCAGACTGAGCGGGTGAATAGAATTCTAGAAGATTTATTGCGGGCTTGTATAATTGATTTTGGTGGGTCATGGGAAGATCACTTGCATTTGGCAGAATTCTCATATAACAATAGCTATAAAGCAAGTTTGGGAATGTCGCCATTTGAAGCATTATATGGCAGACCGTGCAGATCTCCAGCATGTTGGGTAGAACCTGGCAATAGACTTGTGTTAGGACCCAATATGATTAGAGAAGCATCTGATAAAGTCGATTTCATCAAAAAGCGATTGAGAACCGCGCAAAGCCGACAGAAAAGTTATGCAGATTCTAGAAGAAGAGATTTGACATTTGCTGTTGGTGACCATGTTTATTTGAAAGTTTCCCCGATGAGTGGAGTAATCAGATTTGGCAAAACTGGGAAGTTGGCACCGAGATTTATTGGTCCCTTTCCTATACTTGAACAAATTGGAACTCTTGCTTATAGGGTTCAATTACCAGATTGGTTGCCTGGAGTGCATGATGTATTTCACGTATCTCAACTTAGAAGACATGTGCATGATCTGGATCTTGTTGTAGAAGAAGCAGCGCAACATGATATAGACATAACTCCAGAATTAGCAGTTAAAAGAGAGCCATTAAAGATTGTTGGCAAAGAAACTAGAGAACTAAGAAGCAAAAAGGTTCATTTAGTTAAAGTGCAGTGGAGTAGTGATCCAAGAGACTGTGCTTGGGAGACTGAGGAAAGCATTAAGCAAGCTTACCCAAATGCAGAGTGGACATCTCTGACTAACTTCGGTGCAAGGTACCTTTACAATACTTTGCATTTACATTTTGTTTCCTAATTTACTGTTGTTTCCTTTTCGAGGACGAAAAGTTTTAAGTGGGGGAGATTGTAACAACCCGGAAAATACGAGCCAATTTAAAATTTTTAAATTGGTTATTTTAAAGGAATTTGAACAATTGAAATAGAATATTTCAATAAAATAGTGAAGTAGAAATAGTGGGTCAGTTTGAAAATTTGAATTCAAACTTTGACTGACTGTGCAGGGTGGGAAATATAACGGATTTTAGCGAAACCAAAAATATTTAAATCTGTTAGTGAATACCTTTCTAACGAATCTGAAAAATCGAAATTTCATAATGGGAATCAAACGTATGGCCGAATGAATTTTCAGAAAGGTCGCTATATAGAATATATAGCCCTGGAAAATTGATATTTTGCAAACGACCTCGGAATTCGACGAAACCACTTTTGTTGGGTCCGGGATGTTAAACTATTGCTAGGTTTCAAATTTCATAATTTTTGAAGCTAGTATGTGAGCATGGCAAAAGAAAATGCATTTGGTCAATTTCTGTTAAACTGGATCGACCAGAAAATGACCATTTTTCAAACGATCTCAGAATTCGACGAAACTAGTTTTTTTGGGACCGTAGCATCAAGACATAGCTAGAATTATTTTTCTGGAATTTTTCGAATCAGTTGGTGGCCCTGGAAAATTGAAATGTACGTTCAAAGTTAAAATTAAATGTTTTATACTTTAATTTAAAAAATAACTGACTGTAACAGTCAAATTGGCCGATAAAACATATCCCATTGTGTCCGGGATGGGGGTATTTAGCTAGGGGCGACAGTCGTTGGGTTTGAATTGGTGTCCGTGTGGAGAAACAGTATTTTAAAATATAATAAAACCACGGGCCAATGGAAAAATTCCTTTCATTATTTTAAAAAAATAAAAAAAAGCGAAAACCCCTTTTTTCTTCCCCGATCGACGGAGGAAATCGTCCAACCCTTTCCCCCCAAATCACCACCGCCTCAGGCCCCTATCGCCGCCGCCACCACCAGTCGACGCCACCGCCTCCCCTCTTCCAATCCGACCTACCCTTGTCACCTCCCTCCTCCCCATTGACGAGAACGAGGCCCAGGAAGTCCAACACTTCCCAGCGCCGCCCCGATCGCCATCGACCACCGAACCACCCCAAACCGCCACCGACCGACTCCCCTCTCCTCCCTCTTCCATGTTAGCACCTCCGATCATCCCCTCGTGCCTCGGTTTTCGCGAAAACCGAAACCCTAGTTTTGAACCATCGTGAAACGTGAGTTCTTTTTGATGTTTGCACTTGGAAAAATCATATCTTTATGGTGTGTTGACGAAATTCGATGAAACATAGGGACCGCAAGGAAGCTCTCTACCACATAGAAGAGACCGCGGATTTTTCTGAGTCATCTACGATTTTTAGCACTCCGAAAACCAATGTGAGAAATCTAAATTAAATGAATTTGAATGGAAAATGTCGTGTATAAATTATATGAGCGAAATATAAATTACACACGTGTTGTATACCTCATGTACATGCGTGGTGTAAGCTATATAAGCGAAGTATGAATTATACATGCATAGAATAATTTATATATGTGTTGAAATGCAAGTGAAATATAGAAATTATAATATATATATCTATATATATACTCCCCTCGTCCACAAACCATGGACGATATTTATTGTTGTAAATTGGTGTGAAATATTGGATTAAAAAAAGGTGAATGGTTGAATAATTTTTTGTGGTTGATATTGCTTGGTTGTGGTTGAAAAATACCCACTGGTGATTGAAATGAATTGGAAATAATTGTGGAAATAAAAATAAAACATGCCGCCTGCGTGCGAATTAGATGCATGAATCCCCATTGTCAAAAACCGCGAGGTTTTAAGGTAGAGCGAGGAGCCGTACTAGGGACGGTGCCGGTTTTAACTACCCTGCCGTTATGCTGCCGAAATTTTGAGTAATATTCATGTGTTAGAATTATTTTCATATGTTGAAATTATCTTCATGCGTTGAAATTAAAGTTATGTGTTGAAACTATA
Organism: Allium sativum; assembly: GCA_030737875.1. NCBI lineage: Eukaryota > Viridiplantae > Streptophyta > Magnoliopsida > Asparagales > Amaryllidaceae > Allium > Allium sativum. The sequence goes on along the minus strand of CM060922.1, from coordinate 899,843,742 downwards.
TCCATGTGTGGAAATGTTCATGTGTTGAAAAGTGATATGTGAAAATTAAATTCATGTGTGAACGAATGAAGTGTTTAAACAACAAAATCACATTTTTATAATATATATGAAGTATGTAAAATATTCGCCTTATATATAAATAGTTTCAACAATAAAAATTTCATCTTTCTTATATGAACAACATATATAAAATATCCATGTGTGGAATTGCTCATGTGTTGAGAAGTGTGTATTGGAAAAGTTCATGTGTTGAATAAAAAGATCGAATAATAAAAATTACATTTTTATCGAAATTATAAAGTGTTGAAACATTCATGTGTTGAATAAATATTTTAAATGATAAAAATATCGTTTTTATCATATATGTGATATGCTAAAGATATGGGAGCGTTGAAATAAATATTTGTGAAAGGAATATTATTTTTAACATGCATAGGAACTAAATAAAATAGTCATGTGTTGAAATATATTTTAGTTCGCCAAAATTATCAATTTTGAAATGTGAAGTGTTAAAAATAGCCACTTGTTCAAATAAATATGCATGAGTTGAAATATTCATTAATTAGCTAATGATATGATTTTTGCCTATGGATGCAACATTAGAATGAATGGTGTTTTTAAACAAAAGGGAATCAAATATGAAGTTGAATGGAAAATGATAAGTGATAAGAATTGTATATATGTACATGCATATCTATTGAACAGGTTAAAGCAAAGGGGCTAGAGAAGAGGAATAAAATTTTGTGCCCGACAAATAGGTACACGTTTACTGTTTTGTTTGGGTGATGATTTTATGAGCCTATTGGCTAGCCGGTTGGCTTTTTCTTTTTCTTTTTGACATGAGACGCTCGTGTGGCTATTTGGGAATTTTCCCAGCCCCTCCCGTACAAAGGAGGTTATGGCGAAATTTTCCAAAATTTAAAGGCGTTAGTGAAATATTTGAAGTTAAAACGATATAGGAATTTTTGAATGAAATATATTTATATAAATATTTAAATATAAATAAAATTAAAGCGAAACGTGGCCGTGTAGTTCGTGTTTTAAAACCGTTATTTCAAACGACGACTGCGGGAAATCCAACCATTGGATTTTCCCGAAACAGCAACCGTTGGGTTCGCCTTGGAAATATCTTTCCAACGGCACCAAACTTGTGAAGATCCGACGGTTGGATTGTCTGGAATGTTTAATTCAAATCTGAAGAAAAACAACGCCAGAAACGATTATATTTATATATATATATATATATATATATATATAAATATGATTAAATCGAATAACGACGCTGTAGTTTGTAAATTGAAATCGTAACTTCAAATGGCTAGTGTAGAAGATCGGACCGTCGGATTTTCCCAAAACTGAAACCGTTGGATTCGTTTTGAAATGATCTTTCTAATGACATAAAAGTTGTAAAGATCCAACGGTTAGATTTTTAGATATGTGTAAATCAAATTTAGTGAAAAACAGCGCTAGTGCATCGGCACGACCTGAATCGTCGTTTAATTAAATATGGCCGTTTTAAATAAATAAAAATGGCGATATATCGTTATAGAATACTATAGACGATATAGAGTGGAGATAAACCAATTTTATTGTGTTTGCTTGATATGTGATGGTTCAATGTATTTAACATGAAAATTATAACTAAAGAACTGCAATGTGAATGTTGAATAGTACGACCATGTGATTAATTGATTTGAAAATCTAGATATACGTGGGTTATTTGAAAAGGCTGAGTTCATCTCATTTCAAATAATCGATCGACGTTGAGAAGTCGAAGAGTCGAAGACGGTTGAAGACCGACGATCTTCACATTGGATGGATGGGCGCTACTGATGCTCGTGATTGGAGTAGCTACCGTGAAGGAGCTGAAGTAGTAGCTGTCCAAACATACTGTTGATTGTACGGATATGCGAGGAATTGGTGTCTCCGGTTTCGTTCAGACCCAGAACGGACTTGTAAATGGACTGTGTGTCTGACAATAGATTTTGTTCTGTGCTGATTGATCTCTGTTTGGCGGCGGAGAATTTATTCTCTTGCTTAACGCCCGTCTCTGAGACGTATGAGCCCAGAGGTTATGTATTGATAGAAATCAGTCGCATGGAGTGGATTGCCTGTGTGGCACGCCAAAGTGGCATATGATCAAGGCTTCTGTTGCAAAGCAAAGTCTTGTGGTTGATGATCAAAGCATGGTATGTGTGACGTAGCTTTGTGTATAACGTGAATTCGTGAGCCTCGCACCCCGGTATGAGTCAAAAACGGGTGAAGGACCCAAGGAGTGCACGACGTTTCTTTCTAGCTATGGTGGTGTCAGTGACCTCCCAGCCCTGACATTTATATCTACTTTTCACCTGTGTGGTTGTTGGAATATGAGGCGCCTCGATTATAGGTCTGTTAGGACCGGGAAACGTGTGTTCAGGAATAATTAATCCTCAAAAGTAAGAGAGGACTGGCCTTGGAGGATCCAGGGATTGCTGTGTGCGGTCCCGATGCATTTTCTAGAGTGTCTCGAATCGTAGAGGAGCTTGCCCCTTGCCTCAACTCATGAAGGAATCCAATTTCCAATATGAAATATGCGGACGTGATTGTATTACTAGTATGGCGACATAGTAGATGGTAGCTATGCCGCCTAGGATTGATATTTATGATTGAATTGGATTTTGAAACATATATGCACTAGTAATAATATCAAACACTTTTGTTTTATTCGTATGAAGCATTTTTGGCCATTATAAGGTAAAACTCTATCCTCCGGCTTGCGTTGCATTGTGTGATGGGACCTGAGTCTTATAATGGCTTCATTTCATAAAAAGCATTGCGATGATTTAATCATTTACTTTATTTTATGCCCTAGCACTCATTGGAGTAAACCCGTTCCGCGAAAGTGGCGTGGTCCTTTGATTTGCCTTATCATTGTTATTAATAAGTTAAGTAGATTTCTCATACCAGTCCCATGACTGACTTGTAGTTTGTTTCACCTTGCAAACTCGGGTGCCCTCATTTTCACACGGGCAGCCTAATTACAGGTATCTGGCGCACTTTTGGCTCATGGCGAGGCTTGACTACACCGTGCTGACTTTGACTATTTCCGCCATTTTAGTATATGTATTATGATTCCGCCATCGGCGATGTAGACTGATATTTATTTTGTGTACTCTTTATGTATGATTCCGCCTCTGGCGATGGTGACTGATTATGTATATTATGCACTAAGTTGTATCCTGCACTGTGCTCTCTGTGGTGATGATATCTATATGATTCCACTGTCATATGTGTGTAAATTATTCCATTTTATGTTTATGCTATTATCTGTGATCTGCTAATGATGATTAATGTGTTATATTCCAATGATTATCCTTAACACCGTGTCATGGGGTTTTGGGATTGTCACACCCATCCTACTATGTCGGTATATATAGGTTTACATTCAAAATCATAATGTCGTATTGGAAATAGGATTTTCGTTACGAGTCAAGGCTAGGGACGATCTCCTTACTGATTTGAGACACTCTAGCAATGTCTCAGGATTCGAACGCTGGAGAACCCTTGGATCCTGCTGGGCCGGTCCAAAAATACTTTAGTGGATTATTTATACCTGAACACACGCTTCTCGGTCCTACTGAACCAATAATTTGGTCACTATCAACTAATAAATCGGAGGTACCTCATAATCCATCAACCACATAAGTAAAATATCAGGGCTTGCAAAACCCTGATACCACTTTTAGCTAGAAAGAAACGTGTGCACTCCCAGCGTTCCCTTGTCCCGTTTCTGACCCTTACCGGGGTGTGATCCTCGCGAGGTAATGCTATACACAAAGCTATGCCGAAATAGGATATGCTTTGATCGTCAATCACAAGGCTTTGCATTTTAACAAAAGCCTGATCATTTGCATCTTGGCATAACACCTTAACAATCTATGCCATGTGATCGATAACTATCAATATATAACCTCTAAGCTCGTGCGTCTCAGAGAAGGGCGTTAAGCAAGAGAATAAATTGTCCGCCACCAACAGATATATATATTAAATAGAAATCAATTTACATGGAATGAAATCTAATGTCAGACACACATCCATTTACAAGTCCGTTCTTGGTCTAAACAAAACCGGAGACACCTTATTCCTCGTCAGTATGTCCAATATGGAAGAGAGGTACACGCTTATCTGAACGTTCAACAAGTACGTCCGGACAACTACCACTTTAACCCTTTCTAGGAGCGACCCAGTGCCGGGCATCAGTAGTTGTCCATTCGGTGTGAAGATCGTTAGACTTCAATCACCGTCTTCAATATCTTCGATTTAAATCATAGTATAATTATTTGAAACGAGATTGAACTCGGTCTTTTCAAATAATTCTCGCATATATAATTTAAAACCATTTTGTATCATTAATATTACTTTATAACGATTTATCGCTATTTTTATTTATATTGAAATAGCTCAATTTAATTTAATGACACTACGGGTTAATCGGCGGCCCTGGCGCTGTTTTTATCATAATCTGATTTACACTTTTCTCGAAATTTAACCGTTGGATTTTAACAAAATTTACATCGTTGGAAATATCTCCCCAAAGCAGTCCTAACGGTTCCAGTTTTAGGTAAATCCGATGGTCGGATCTTTTGATATAATTATATAAAGTTACGATCCCGAAACACGAACTACCGTGCGTGATTCATTTAATTTTAATTCATATTTATATATAAAATTATATGTAAATATAAACCATTTGATGATTCCACTAACGTATTTAACACGCCAAATAAAAGAATGTTTGATTGGCATATCATATCTACATGTTCATAATGTCACATAAAATATATTTTATTTACATGAAAATCGAGCTAATGACAAATAAAAAGCTAATTTTTATTTGTATTTCTGTTTTTAATTTCAACAAATAAAAAGGAATATTTTATTTGTAAAAACCCGGAAATTCCCGCTCTTTGAATCGACCATAAACCACACAGGTCTGACCCAAAGGTTGGAAATCTTCGAATACTTTAACTTTGGGAATACAATACATCAGAACAATAACAGCAGACTTTTATTAAATTATAATAATGTTACATCAGAGTACAGAATATATCAGAGTACATTGAAATAAAATTACAGCGGAAGATAAAATTACAATACTTTTAATACATTAAACAGCGGAAGACTACAAAGCTCTGGACACAGCTTTAGGCTTCAATCCAGGATCCTGCTAAAGAGAAAGATATCTGCAAAAAGCTACTCGACTGCCCGTGTGGAAAAGAGGGCACTCGAGTTTGCAAAGTGAAACAAACTACGAGTCAGTCATGGGACTGGTGTGAGAATTCTAAACTAATTTAATTAATAAGACAAATCCAAGGACCACGCCACTTTCGCGGAACGGGTTTACTTCTATGGATTGCCAGTGCATAAACCTAAGTAAATCGAGAAATAACGCAATGTCTTTTTGGAAAAATGAAACCATTATAAGACCCAAGTCCCATCACACAATGCAACGCACACCAGAGGATAGGGTTTTACCTTATAATGGTCAAAAGATGCTTGATACGTATAAAACGGATTTGATATTATTATTAGTGTATATATGTTTTAATGAAAAGATTTGAATCATAAGTATCAATCCTAGACGGCATGGTTACCATATAGCATGTCGCCAATACTAGTTCTACAATCAAAACCGCAAGGGCGTATTGGAAATTTGGATTCCATCATGAGTCGAGGCTAGGGGCAAGATCCTCTCCGATTCGAGACACTCTAGCAAATGCCTCAGGATTCCCCGCAGTGACCCTTGGAAGCGGTAGGGCCGGTCCCCGCCAATGGGCAGTGGATTAGTTATGCCTGAACACACGTTCCCCGGTCCCTTTGGACCTATAGTATGACCACCAACGGCCTATAAAAATAACGAGGCGCCTCAAAATCCATCATCCACATAAGTAAAATGTCAGGGCTGGCAGGTCGCTGACACCACTCTAGCTAGAAAGAAACGTGTGCACTCCCTACGGTCCATATCCCGTTTTTGACTCATACCGGGGTGTGAGGCTCGCGAAGTCACGATATACACAAAGCTATGCCTAAATAGACTATGCTTTGATCATCAACCACAAGGCCCTGCTTTTCAACAAAAGCCTTGATCAATGCATCTTAGTATGCCACATTGTCAGTCCATACTATACCATTGATTTCTACCAATATATAACCTCTAAGCTCATATGTCTCAGAGAAGGGTGTTAACCACCAAACAGATATATATTAAGAGAGATCAGCGAATGTAGTATAAGGGACTACAACGTCAGACATACATTCCATTTATAAACTTATGCCCTGGGTCTGGACGAAAGTCAAATCCGTACAAATCAACACTTCGTCCGAATGGCCACCACTGAAACCCTTTCAAGGTAGCTACTCCTCTCATGGGTCTCAGTAGCAACACATCCATTCGATGTGAAGATCGTCGGTCTTCAATTACCGTCTTGAAATCTTCGACTTAGAACGTCGTATAATCATTTGAAATGAGATTGAACTCGGTCTTTTCAAATGATTCTCGCATATATATATAATAATTTGAAAACATTTCCTATCGTTATTAATATTTGATAACGACCTATCACTATTTTTATTTATATAAAAATAGCTCGAATAAATTTAACGACGCTTCCCTGGCGTTGTTTTCAACAAAATTTGTTTTAGACATATCTTAAAATCTACCCGTCAGATTTTGGTAAATTTTATGTCGTTGGAAAGCTCTTTCCAAGACGGTCCTAACGAATCCAGTTTTGGGAAAATTCAACGGTCGGATCTTTCTATACAACCGCTTAAAGTTATGATTTCAAAACGCGAACTACCTCGCGTGTTTCGCTTAGTTTCAATTTATATTATATATATAAATCAAACCATTTGGCGCCTTCCATTATTTCAAAAATCCATTCTTTTGTTTATAACATAATATTTTTGTCCGCCAATTCTAATGCGACAAAAATCCTTGATTTTAACTATGTATATTTCTATATTAAATAAACAAATAATATTTTCCCTTATTCTTTTATTTACATATACACTGTAAATGTCATTTTATCCTCTTTACATTGAAAATGTAAAATTCTCTTTTTATTTGTATTTTACTTAGAAAATGGAAATGTTTTCTTTTATTTTACATTTACATAGAAAATATAAATATATTTTAATTTTACCTTTTACATAGAAAATGTAAATGTTACCTTTCTTTTACACTGAGAAATAATTTGACTCTTTTTCTTTACATTAACAAATTGTAACTCTTTATTTTGTTTTACATTAGAAAAATGTACATATTTTATTCTTTTTCTTTAACATAGAAAAATGTACATATCTTATTCTTTACTTTAACATAGAAAAATGTACATCTCTTATTCTTTTTCTTTATTCTATTTTAACAAGAATGGCAACCAAAATATGTTTCCCTTTTCTTAAAATGTAAGTTCTTTTTCTTTTGCTTTAAAAGAAAATATGATTTTTGTTCCTTTTTGTTTCATTTAAACAAAAATATGATTTTTGTTCCTTATTCTTTTCTATAAACAAAATGTTACTTTTGTTCTTTTTCTTCTCATTAAACAAAAATGAATATTTTCTTACATTAAACAAAAGTGTATGTTTTTGTTCTTATTCTTACATTAAACAAAAATGTATATTTTTGTTCTTATTCTTTTCATTTAAAGAAAAATGTAACTTTTGCCCCTTTTTATTACATTTAGGAAAAATGTATATCTTGTCCTTTTTATTACATTTAACAAGAAATGTAAATTTTCTTCTCTTTTGATTACGCTTAAGAAAATGTAAATTTTATTCTCTTATGAAAACATATTTTATTTATATACAATGGACATTTTTAATGTTCATTTACTATAAAACGTAAATTTTTAAAGTAAAGACATTCTTAAGTCATAATGTTTATTTCTAATGTTGCACACACATTAAAAATATGCATTCGATAGTCAAGACATTTTTATCTCAAAGTGTTTATTTTATCATTACATTGAACAAAAATGTATATATATATATATTTCTTTTCTTTTCTTTTTTTTTTTTACAAAAATGTATATTTTTGTTCTCTTCCTTCTTTTACTTAAACAAAATGAATCCTTGTTCTTCTATTCCTTTACTTTAACAAAATATGATTCGTTCTTTAACTTTTCTTTTAAACAAAATGTGATTTTGTTTCTTTAGCTTTTCTTTTAAACAAAATATGATTTTGTTTCTTTAGCTTTTCTTATAACAAAATTTGAATCTTTGCTCGCCAATCCTAATGCGACAAAATAACGATCAAAAATGTATTCTTTTTACTGAAAAGGATATTGCCTCAAAATTTGTTCTTTTTTGTTGAAAAAGAATTTAACATCAAATATTGTTCTTTTTGGTGAAAAAGAATCCAACATCAAAAATTGTTCTTTTTGGTGAAAAAGAACTTAACGTCAAACTTTGTTCTTTATAATCTCATCAACAAAAGAAATGTAAATTTTGTATTCACTAATCATATTTTGACAGAAATATGTTATTTTATTTATTAATCATATTTTGGCAAAAATATGGTTTCCTATTTATTAATTATATTTTTACACAAAAATGGTATTTTATTCTAATGCACTATTCTCTAACAAATATGTTATTATATTCTCTCCTTTTCTTTCTAATGTGTTAGTTATACAAAAATGTTATTTTTACTTCTATTGTAACATTTTTATGAAGTGTTATTTTAATTTACACAAAAATATTCAAATCAAACAATGTGATTTTTTATTCACACCAAAATATCCTAACCAAGAATGAACATCACAATCATCAAAATCCATAAACAACCATTCCATACATCACAGATTCAGAATTAATCAACATACATGCATCGAATTTAAATAGCGATAAATAATTAATATTTTTAATTATTTTTAAATATAGAAATCTCACATTGCGGTTCAGATCAGAAATTTCCTTGAATTTTGATTAGCTCTTTTATTTACACATAAAAATGTAAACAAAATGTGCTTACCAGTTATTTCTTTTTATTTACAAATAAGATGTAAATAAAATTGTAAATTCTAAATATGCCTTTTATTTACAAATAAAATGTAAATAAAAATGAAAATTTTAAATGTGTCTTTTTCTTTACAAACAAAGTGTTCGATAAAAATGTGCTTAACAAATGTGTATTCTTATTCAAAAGTAAAATGTGAATACAAGTGACTGAACCAAATGTGTAATCTTATTTACAAGTAAAAGTGTAAATAAAAATATAATTTCAATTTTTGATTTCCCCAAACAATATGATAATAAAATAGTTTGTCTTGTTTTGATAAATTAATTTAATACAAGACCGTGTTCAACATGATATACAAATTTTATGTCCATAAAATAAGAACAACTATATGATATTCCTAGCGGATTAAAATTTACCGATCTAATCCGATTCATAGTCAAGACGATATTTTTATTTGGATTAAAAATCTAGTTTAATCCAATAAAATTTTATTCTATTTTAAACACGATGATTTTAAACAGATTTATATAGATCTAAGTTTACATACACAGATTTATACAATACAACGCAATACAAACAACAAAACACAATTCATCATCACAATCAACAGACCAATAATCATATAAATTTCATCACAAACAGATCCAAATTATATACACACAGGCATCGTATAACAAATAATATAATTGAATTGATTAATAAATTTTTAAACAAAGAAATCTCACATTGATTGGTTTTGGTCCGGATTTTCTCTGAATTTTCAACAGTCTCTATTTTGGTCTTGGTCGGTTCTATGTTGTAGTGTTCTTCAATACGATTGCAACGCATTTCATTTCGTTGTATTATTTGTTAATTAAACTTTTGCTGATCCTTCTTTCCTTCTTCTTCGTGAATTGCCTGTCATCGTGAACCCACTTGCTCCCTGCCTCCATGGAAATCGATGCAAACGCTGCCACTTTGAAGCTCGATTTCTCATAAATTAGCGCACCAAAATTGATCTCAACCGTTGGTTGTGATGAGCTCCCCTAGCTATACACCTTTCCCTTTAGAAATTTTGGAAACCATCGACTTGATTGAAAGAAAAAAAAGAAAAAAAAGAAAGAACGAGAGAGCATTTCAACCATTGAAAAGAGAAGGGGTGGCGGCTACGTTTGTTTTTCTGAAATAAGGGTTAGGGTATTTATAAATTTATTTAATTCTCTTTTTTTTTTTAACCCCTTATGTTTTATTCTATTTTTGACTTATTAGATAATAACCTTTATGTTATTATTTTCTTCAGTTTTTGGTCCTTGTATGTTGTAGGAGTTACAATAGCATTTATACACTATTCGGAAAAATATGATACTAACTTAACAGCTGTATTCATTTATCGATTTTCCATATATGAAATTTATGTATCAAATGGATGGACATTCAAAGGAATTCATACGAATCATTTTTTATATGTTCAAGCAAAGGAAAATGACAATAACCTATTCATTATGTCAACTTAATTTATAAGTTTAGATTTTCTAGCAAATGTGTAATAGAATAAAACAAACTTATAAATATTTGATTTGCTTTAAATGCTTTTATAGGCATTAAATCATACAAATGATTTATTACTTATTTTGGTTCCCTCTAATTTCTTCGTTTGAAAAGAGAATTTGTATATATAAGTCTTTCATTGATTAACCTATTATTTTGTCTATTAATGAAAAAAAAATCGTTTTCATTCATGATAGGTTTATTATCGAGATTGATTTATCATAAGGAAATAAGGAGACTTCATGAAAAACAAAAACAAAAATGCAACCTTTGTAATTAAGATAGAAATGTATATTTGATTCCATTTTGTTTGTCTATATATTGAATTTTCATTCGCAGAATGTTAAAAAGAAAGGTATTATTAATTTCCATATATGTTATTAATTTATACAAAGTCATTAAATGGAAATTAATAGTGCAACATTTCTAAGGCAATAATATGTATATATAATAAAAACAAATGCCTTCTAAAAGGTAACCAAAATTATAATTATTTTCCTTCAAAAAGAAAAAAATTATTTTAAAATTAATGAAAAATTACATGAGATAGAAATGAAAAGGAAAAGAAAAGAAGGAAATACAATGCAATATTTATGAGAGGATAAATAAGAAGAATATTTCAATTTAGAAGGAGATGAATGATGTAGTATTAATGAAATAACGAAGAAAGGACAATGAAATAAATGCAGCTATTCACATTTAAAAAAATAAATTTATGAAGGTTTGAACCATTTCAAATTCCTGCACATTATTTGCAATACAAAATTAGTCTTTATTTATAAACTTCAATTTTTAAACTGTCACCGAAAAAAGAAAATTTCTTTCTTATTATTCTCTTCCTTTCTCTTAAATTCAAATATAGAGTAAAACGTTTTCTTTTGTCAAACGTTCATATTAATGGTTCAAATCTACAGGATATTCCAATATAAATTTGGTGTTCTTAGTATTCCATTTATACTTAATGTCATATTAAATATAATTCATTATGATTAATACGTTTTTCCAATAAGATTATTTAAGTCATATTAAATACAATTAATTTGTTTTTCAATACTAACATCAAATTAACGTACTTCCCAAGTTAACATAGAATGAACGTGTTTCCCATATTTTCTAACCTACGTCTTAATTCAAATAACATAAATTTTTAATCGTGATTATTTAAAAATAGAATTTTTTAAATTCTCCCGTATTTTCTAACAAAATTTTATGGAATAAAAAATTTAAATTTATCATCAATTTCCGGGTTGTTACAATCTCCCCCACTTAAAATCTTTTCGTCCTCGAAAAGGAACTAAGGTAAAAGTTGTTTAATTATCTAACCAAATTTTAATTTTCTTTTATTAATTTTATGTGTTGACTAACTTATCAAATATATATATATACTTTTATATATTTAAAATCAAATTTTCAAAAATAGATTATATATAATTAAAATACGTTAATTGTAAGCTTATCACTCTAAACTCATCCTAGGGCATTACTAACCCCATCTCTAATGAGTTTTCTCATTCTAGGATACTGCTGATCCTATCTCTAATGAGTATTCTTATTGGATATTACTAATCCAATCTCTGATGAGTCTTTTGTTCAGTTCTAACGAGTTGTACCCCAAAGATTTGAGCTAACCAGAGCTCTGATACCAACTGTAAAAACCCGGAAATTCCCGCTCTTTGAATCGACCATAAACCACACAGGTCTGACCCAAAGGTTGGAAATCTTCGAATACTTTAACTTTGGGAATACAATACATCAGAACAATAACAGCAGACTTTTATTAAATTATAATAATGTTACATCAGAGTACAGAATATATCAGAGTACATTGAAATAAAATTACAGCGGAAGATAAAATTACAATACTTTTAATACATTAAACAGCGGAAGACTACAAAGCTCTGGACACAGCTTTAGGCTTCAATCCAGGATCCTGCTAAAGAGAAAGATATCTGCAAAAAGCTACTCGACTGCCCGTGTGGAAAAGAGGGCACCCGAGTTTGCAAAGTGAAACAAACTACGAGTCAGTCATGGGACTGGTGTGAGAATTCTAAACTAATTTAATTAATAAGACAAATCCAAGGACCACGCCACTTTCGCGGAACGGGTTTACTCCTATGGATTGCCAGTGCATAAACCTAAGTAAATCGAGAAATAACGCAATGTCTTTTTGGAAAAATGAAACCATTATAAGACCCAAGTCCCATCACACAATGCAACGCACACCAGAGGATAGGGTTTTACCTTATAATGGTCAAAAGATGCTTGATACGTATAAAACGGATTTGATATTATTATTAGTGTATATATGTTTTAATGAAAAGATTTGAATCATAAGTATCAATCCTAGACGGCATGGTTACCATATAGCATGTCGCCAATACTAGTTCTACAATCAAAACCGCAAGGGCGTATTGGAAATTTGGATTCCATCATGAGTCGAGGCTAGGGGCAAGATCCTCTCCGATTCGAGACACTCTAGCAAATGCCTCAGGATTCCCCGCAGTGAACCCTTGGAAGCGGTAGGGCCGGTCCCCGCCAATGGGCAGTGGATTAGTTATGCCTGAACACACGTTCCCCGGTCCCTTTGGACCTATAGTATGACCACCAACGGCCTATAAAAATAACGAGGCGCCTCAAAATCCATCATCCACATAAGTAAAATGTCAGGGCTGGCAGGTCGCTGACACCACTCTAGCTAGAAAGAAACGTGTGCACTCCCTACGGTCCATATCCCGTTTTTGACTCATACCGGGGTGTGAGGCTCGCGAAGTCACGATATACACAAAGCTATGCCTAAATAGACTATGCTTTGATCATCAACCACAAGGCCCTGCTTTTCAACAAAAGCCTTGATCAATGCATCTTAGTATGCCACATTGTCAGTCCATACTATACCATTGATTTCTACCAATATATAACCTCTAAGCTCATATGTCTCAGAGAAGGGTGTTAACCACCAAACAGATATATATTAAGAGAGATCAGCGAATGTAGTATAAGGGACTACAACGTCAGACATACATTCCATTTATAAACTTATGCCCTGGGTCTGGACGAAAGTCAAATCCGTACAAATCAACACTTCGTCCAAATGGCCACCACTGAAACCCTTTCAAGGTAGCTACTCCTCTCATGGGTCTCAGTAGCAACACATCCATTCGATGTGAAGATCGTCGGTCTTCAATTACCGTCTTGAAATCTTCGACTTAGAACGTCGTATAATCATTTGAAATGAGATTGAACTCGGTCTTTTCAAATGATTCTCGCATATATATATAATAATTTGAAAACATTTCCTATCGTTATTAATATTTGATAACGACCTATCACTATTTTTATTTATATAAAAATAGCTCGAATAAATTTAACGACGCTTCCCTGGCGTTGTTTTCAACAAAATTTGTTTTAGACATATCTTAAAATCTACCCGTCAGATTTTGGTAAATTTTATGTCGTTGGAAAGCTCTTTCCAAGACGGTCCTAACGAATCCAGTTTTGGGAAAATTCAACGGTCGGATCTTTCTATACAACCGCTTAAAGTTATGATTTCAAAACGCGAACTACCTCGCGTGTTTCGCTTAGTTTCAATTTATATTATATATATAAATCAAACCATTTGGCGCCTTCCATTATTTCAAAAATCCATTCTTTTGTTTATAACATAATATTTTTGTCCGCCAATTCTAATGCGACAAAAATCCTTGATTTTAACTATGTATATTTCTATATTAAATAAACAAATAATATTTTCCCTTATTCTTTTATTTACATATACACTGTAAATGTCATTTTATCCTCTTTACATTGAAAATGTAAAATTCTCTTTTTATTTGTATTTTACTTAGAAAATGGAAATGTTTTCTTTTATTTTACATTTACATAGAAAATATAAATATATTTTAATTTTACCTTTTACATAGAAAATGTAAATGTTACCTTTCTTTTACACTGAGAAATAATTTGACTCTTTTTCTTTACATTAACAAATTGTAACTCTTTATTTTGTTTTACATTAGAAAAATGTACATATTTTATTCTTTTTCTTTAACATAGAAAAATGTACATATCTTATTCTTTACTTTAACATAGAAAAATGTACATCTCTTATTCTTTTTCTTTATTCTATTTTAACAAGAATGGAAACCAAAATATGTTTCCCTTTTCTTAAAATGTAAGTTCTTTTTCTTTTGCTTTAAAAGAAAATATGATTTTTGTTCCTTTTTGTTTCATTTAAACAAAAATATGATTTTTGTTCCTTATTCTTTTCTATAAACAAAATGTTACTTTTGTTCTTTTTCTTCTCATTAAACAAAAATGAATATTTTCTTACATTAAACAAAAGTGTATGTTTTTGTTCTTATTCTTACATTAAACAAAAATGTATATTTTTGTTCTTATTCTTTTCATTTAAAGAAAAATGTAACTTTTGCCCCTTTTTATTACATTTAGGAAAAATGTATATCTTGTCCTTTTTATTACATTTAACAAGAAATGTAAATTTTCTTCTCTTTTGATTACGCTTAAGAAAATGTAAATTTTATTCTCTTATGAAAACATATTTTATTTATATACAATGGACATTTTTAATGTTCATTTACTATAAAACGTAAATTTTTAAAGTAAAGACATTCTTAAGTCATAATGTTTATTTCTAATGTTGCACACACATTAAAAATATGCATTCGATAGTCAAGACATTTTTATCTCAAAGTGTTTATTTTATCATTACATTGAACAAAAATGTATATATATATATATTTCTTTTCTTTTTTTTTTTTTTTTTTTTTTACAAAAATGTATATTTTTGTTCTCTTCCTTCTTTTACTTAAACAAAATGAATCCTTGTTCTTCTATTCCTTTACTTTAACAAAATATGATTCGTTCTTTAACTTTTCTTTTAAACAAAATGTGATTTTGTTTCTTTAGCTTTTCTTTTAAACAAAATATGATTTTGTTTCTTTAGCTTTTCTTATAACAAAATTTGAATCTTTGCTCGCCAATCCTAATGCGACAAAATAACGATCAAAAATGTATTCTTTTTACTGAAAAGGATATTGCCTCAAAATTTGTTCTTTTTTGTTGAAAAAGAATTTAACATCAAATATTGTTCTTTTTGGTGAAAAAGAATCCAACATCAAAAATTGTTCTTTTTGGTGAAAAAGAACTTAACGTCAAACTTTGTTCTTTATAATCTCATCAACAAAAGAAATGTAAATTTTGTATTCACTAATCATATTTTGACAGAAATATGTTATTTTATTTATTAATCATATTTTGGCAAAAATATGGTTTCCTATTTATTAATTATATTTTTACACAAAAATGGTATTTTATTCTAATGCACTATTCTCTAACAAATATGTTATTATATTCTCTCCTTTTCTTTCTAATGTGTTAGTTATACAAAAATGTTATTTTTACTTCTATTGTAACATTTTTATGAAGTGTTATTTTAATTTACACAAAAATATTCAAATCAAACAATGTGATTTTTTATTCACACCAAAATATCCTAACCAAGAATGAACATCACAATCATCAAAATCCATAAACAACCATTCCATACATCACAGATTCAGAATTAATCAACATACATGCATCGAATTTAAATAGCGATAAATAATTAATATTTTTAATTATTTTTAAATATAGAAATCTCACATTGCGGTTCAGATCAGAAATTTCCTTGAATTTTGATTAGCTCTTTTATTTACACATAAAAATGTAAACAAAATGTGCTTACCAGTTATTTCTTTTTATTTACAAATAAGATGTAAATAAAATTGTAAATTCTAAATATGCCTTTTATTTACAAATAAAATGTAAATAAAAATGAAAATTTTAAATGTGTCTTTTTCTTTACAAACAAAGTGTTCGATAAAAATGTGCTTAACAAATGTGTATTCTTATTCAAAAGTAAAATGTGAATACAAGTGACTGAACCAAATGTGTAATCTTATTTACAAGTAAAAGTGTAAATAAAAATATAATTTCAATTTTTGATTTCCCCAAACAATATGATAATAAAATAGTTTGTCTTGTTTTGATAAATTAATTTAATACAAGACCGTGTTCAACATGATATACAAATTTTATGTCCATAAAATAAGAACAACTATATGATATTCCTAGCGGATTAAAATTTACCGATCTAATCCGATTCATAGTCAAGACGATATTTTTATTTGGATTAAAAATCTAGTTTAATCCAATAAAATTTTATTCTATTTTAAACACGATGATTTTAAACAGATTTATATAGATCTAAGTTTACATACACAGATTTATACAATACAACGCAATACAAACAACAAAACACAATTCATCATCACAATCAACAGACCAATAATCATATAAATTTCATCACAAACAGATCCAAATTATATACACACAGGCATCGTATAACAAATAATATAATTGAATTGATTAATAAATTTTTAAACAAAGAAATCTCACATTGATTGGTTTTGGTCCGGATTTTCTCTGAATTTCCAACAGTCTCTATTTTGGTCTTGGTCGGTTCTATGTTGTAGTGTTCTTCAATACGATTGCAACGCATTTCATTTCGTTGTATTATTTGTTAATTAAACTTTTGCTGATCCTTCTTTCCTTCTTCTTCGTGAATTGCCTGTCATCGTGAACCCACTTGCTCCCTGCCTCCATGGAAATCGATGCAAACGCTGCCACTTTGAAGCTCGATTTCTCATAAATTAGCGCACCAAAATTGATCTCAACCGTTGGTTGTGATGAGCTCCCCTAGCTATACACCTTTCCCTTTAGAAATTTTGGAAACCATCGACTTGATTGAAAGAAAAAAAAGAAAAAAAAGAAAGAACGAGAGAGCATTTCAACCATTGAAAAGAGAAGGGGTGGCGGCTACGTTTGTTTTTCTGAAATAAGGGTTAGGGTATTTATAAATTTATTTAATTCTCTTTTTTTTTTTAACCCCTTATGTTTTATTCTATTTTTGACTTATTAGATAATAACCTTTATGTTATTATTTTCTTCAGTTTTTGGTCCTTGTATGTTGTAGGAGTTACAATAGCATTTATACACTATTCGGAAAAATATGATACTAACTTAACAGCTGTATTCATTTATCGATTTTCCATATATGAAATTTATGTATCAAATGGATGGACATTCAAAGGAATTCATACGAATCATTTTTTATATGTTCAAGCAAAGGAAAATGACAATAACCTATTCATTATGTCAACTTAATTTATAAGTTTAGATTTTCTAGCAAATGTGTAATAGAATAAAACAAACTTATAAATATTTGATTTGCTTTAAATGCTTTTATAGGCATTAAATCATACAAATGATTTATTACTTATTTTGGTTCCCTCTAATTTCTTCGTTTGAAAAGAGAATTTGTATATATAAGTCTTTCATTGATTAACCTATTATTTTGTCTATTAATGAAAAAAAAATCGTTTTCATTCATGATAGGTTTATTATCGAGATTGATTTATCATAAGGAAATAAGGAGACTTCATGAAAAACAAAAACAAAAATGCAACCTTTGTAATTAAGATAGAAATGTATATTTGATTCCATTTTGTTTGTCTATATATTGAATTTTCATTCGCAGAATGTTAAAAAGAAAGGTATTATTAATTTCCATATATGTTATTAATTTATACAAAGTCATTAAATGGAAATTAATAGTGCAACATTTCTAAGGCAATAATATGTATATAGAATAAAAACAAATGCCTTCTAAAAGGTAACCAAAATTATAATTATTTTCCTTCAAAAAGAAAAAAATTATTTTAAAATTAATGAAAAATTACATGAGATAGAAATGAAAAGGAAAAGAAAAGAAGGAAATACAATGCAATATTTATGAGAGGATAAATAAGAAGAATATTTCAATTTAGAAGGAGATGAATGATGTAGTATTAATGAAATAACGAAGAAAGGACAATGAAATAAATGCAGCTATTCACATTTAAAAAAATAAATTTATGAAGGTTTGAACCATTTCAAATTCCTGCACATTATTTGCAATACAAAATTAGTCTTTATTTATAAACTTCAATTTTTAAACTGTCACCGAAAAAAGAAAATTTCTTTCTTATTATTCTCTTCCTTTCTCTTAAATTCAAATATAGAGTAAAACGTTTTCTTTTGTCAAACGTTCATATTAATGGTTCAAATCTACAGGATATTCCAATATAAATTTGGTGTTCTTAGTATTCCATTTATACTTAATGTCATATTAAATATAATTCATTATGATTAATACGTTTTTCCAATAAGATTATTTAAGTCATATTAAATACAATTAATTTGTTTTTCAATACTAACATCAAATTAACGTACTTCCCAAGTTAACATAGAATGAACGTGTTTCCCATATTTTCTAACCTACGTCTTAATTCAAATAACATAAATTTTTAATCGTGATTATTTAAAAATAGAATTTTTTTAAATTCTCCCATATTTTCTAACAAAATTTTATGGAATAAAAAATTTAAATTTATCATCAATTTCCGGGTTGTTACATTATTTATATATAGTTTCAATGCATGTTTTGATAATAAAAATAATTCATACAAATTCTAATGTATGTACTGTCAATAAAAAAGATATTTTAACTTTGCATACAGATTCTATTATATGCATTCAATAAAATGATATTTTAACTTTGTATATAAATTCTTATATATGCATTGTCAATGAAAATGTTATTTTAACCTTACATATAAATTCTAATATATGCAGTGTCAACAAAAATGTTATTTTAACTTTGCATATAGATTCTAATATATGCATTGTTAATAAAATGTTATTTTAACTTTTCATATAAATTCTACATATGTGCATTGTTAACAAAAAATGTTTTTTTAACTTTGCATATAAATTCTAATATATGCATTGTCAAAAAAAAATGTTACTTAACTTTGCATATAAATTCTAATGTATGCAATGTCCATAAAATGATATTTTAACTTCACATATAAATTCTAATATATGCATTTACAATAAACCATTTTGCATATAAATTCTAATATATCCATTTACAGTAAAATGATATTTTCATTTTTCATATAAATTTTAATATATGCATTTACAATAAAATGGTGTTTTCATTTTGCATATAAATTCTAATGTTATTTAACAAAAATGTATATTTTAATTAACAAAAAATGTATATTTTTGTCACAACCCTTTTAATTAACAAAAATGTATATTTTTGTCACATTCCTTTTAATTAACAAAAATGAATATTTTTGTTACGACCCTTTTAATGAACAAAAATGTTTCATCCTTTTTAATGAACTAAAGTGTTTCATTCTTTTTAATGAACAAAAATGTTTCATTTTTGTTTAATCCTTTTTAATGATTAAAAATGTTTCATTCTTGTTTAATCCTTTTTAATGAACAAAAATGTTTCATCCTTTTTAATGAACTAAAATGTTTCATCCTTTTTAATGAACAAAAATGTATATTCTTTTTAATGAACAAAAATGCTTCATTCTTTTTAATGAACTAAAGTGTTTCACTCTTTTTAATGAACAAAAATGTATATTTTTGTTTAATCCTTTTTAACGAACAAAAATGTTTCATCCTTTTTAATGAACAAAAATGTCTCATTCTTTTTAATGAACAAAAATGTTTATTTTTGTTTAATACTTTTTAATGAAGAAAAATGTTTCATTCTTCTTAATTAACAAAAATATTTCATTTTCTTAATGAATTAAAGTGTTTCATTCTATTTAATGAACAAAAATGTATAATTTTGTTTAATCCTTTTTAATGAACATAAATGTTTCATCCTTTTTAATGAACAAAAATGTTTTATTTTTGTTTAATCCTTTTTAATGAACAAAAATGTATATTCTTTTTAATGAACAAAAAGGTTTATTTTTTTTTAATCCATTTTAATGAACAAAAATGTTTCATCCTTTTTAATGAAAAAAAGTATATTCTTTTTAATGAACAAAAATGCTTCATTCTTTTTAATGAACTAAATTGTTTCATTCTTTTTAATGAACATAAATGTTTATTTTTGTTTAATACTTTTTAATGAACAAAAATGTTTCATCCTTTTTAATGATAAAAAAATGTTTCATTCTTTTTAATGAACATAACTAATTATTTTTGTTTAATCCTTTTTAATGAACAAAAACGTTTCATTCTTCTTAGTGAACAAAAATCAATTTTTTTAACGATTCTAATTTGACAAAATATTCATTTTTTGTTCAACTAAACTATTTTGACAAAAAGGAATATTTTTGATCCAACTATACTATTTGACAAAAATGAATATTTTTGTTTTCAACTAAACTATTAAACAAAAGTGATAATTTTTGTTTAACTCAATTCTAATTAACAAAGATGTTAATTATTTCATTTCCACAAATATAATGAACAAAATGATAAATTTTAATAACTATTTTCTAATTAACTCAAATGTCAACACATCTAATAAACACAACGTGATAATTTTGTTTAACTTTTTCTAATTAACACAATTGTTAATTTTGAATCAACAAATCTAATAAACACCACATGATGATTTTGTTTAACTTTTTCTAATTAACATAATTGTTAATTTTGAATCAACAAATCTAATAAACACCACATGATGATTTTATTTAACTTTTTCTAATTAACACAATTATTAATTTTGAATCAACAAATCTAATAAACACCACATCATGAATTTGTTTAACTTTTTCTAATTAACACAATTGTTAATTTTGAATCAACAAATCTAATAAACATTTTGTTTAACTTTTTCTAATTTACACAATTGTTAATCTTTTACAGATCTACAGAACACACCAAACATAGATCAAATCACGTACGACAATCAACAGGATACTACAGCGTATGAGTAATACTTCAATTATGATTAACAAATTTTAATTATATGTAGAAAAGTAGAATTTCTCACATTGGGTTTTGAATTATTCAAAATTTTAGATTGCTCCGTTTTAGCTCTAGTCAGTTCCATGTTGTAGATCGCATCGCTACGAATCCAACGCTCCTGAAATCGTCTGATTTCATCGCTGTTTGAGAGAGTTACGATATTATGAACATTTAATTACATAATTAATTTAATTAATTAAAACATAAATCACCCTCTGATTTATCCAGGCTACCCCTTTCTTCTTCTTTCCACTCTGTAAACCGCCAAACCCAAACCTCGCCTCCTTCCTTGCTTGTCGCACGCCACTTGAAGGGCCTAGCACCCGATCTGACTTTGCCACATCCATCGCCTTGACACACTGCTCCCATTGCCGTGCACCACCCATCACTCAAGCCCCCCAACGCCGTGCATAACCAGTTCGAACGCAGCGGTTTTGGGTCTGAAATTCTCACGATTTGCGAACTGAAAATCGATCTCAGCCGTTGGTCATGAAGATCTCATCGAGCTCTTTAATTTACTCTTTATATGTTACAATTTTTATTTAGAGGATTGGGAGAGATTTGAGTTTATTTTTCAGAAGATTCTGGCCATTGCTTTAAGAAGAACGGGGGCTGTATCATTTAGGGTTTAGATTAGGGTTTGCTAATTCATGTATTTATAATATTTTAATATTAAATTATCTAGTTTTTCAGAAAAGGCTCGTTACTTCTTAACCACTCCAATTTCAGCCCAACTAATTTTGCCTCTAGCCAAATACCCCCGTTCCGGACACAATGGACTAGGTCCCGTCATCCCGTTTAATCATCTCTGCCCACTTTTCTTTATTTTAAAATATAAATCATTTAATTGTTTAATTTAAATATACATTTTAATTTATCGCGGCCACATACCGACTCTTAAAATTACAAAAAAATATATTTCTAGTTATGGTCTGACGATACGGTCCTAACAAAATAATTTCGTCGAATTTGAAGACCGTTTGAAAAATGGCCATTTTCTGGTCAATCCAATTTGATTGAAATTGAGAAAACACATTTTCTTTCACCACACTCACATATTAAATCCAAAAATTATGAAAATTGGAATCTAGAAATAATTTGACATTCCGGATCCAACAAAGGTGGTTTCATCAAAAACGGAGGTCGTTTGCAAAATGACTATATTTAAGGGCTATATATATATATTAAAAATATATATAAATTCTACAGCGCCTTTTCTAAATTTTAAACTGAAGATAACTTTCAATTTTTATTTTGAAATCTCAGTTTCTTATATTTGTTAGAAAGATATAATTACACAGATTCAAATATTTCTTGTTTCGTCCAATTCTGATTTATATTGAATTATGTATATTTAATTGAAATTTAAAATTGAATTTCAAACTGCCGCGCCATTTCAGGCTCGTTATATAATTAAATTAAATTTATTCATTCTAACTTCGATTAAAATAAATTTTTAGTCGTTATTATTAAAAATAAATTATTTTTAAATATTCAAAATTCACTAAAATTTCTAAAATAAAAATTTTAAATTGGTGCCAAATTCCGGGTTGTTACAATCTCCCCCACTTAAAAATCTTTTCATCCTCGAAAAGGAACGGAGCTAAAAGTTGTTTAATTTACCAACTCAACTTTCATTCATTTATTAGTTTCAATAATTTTATTAGTTGATTAACTTTTCAAATATATATAACCTTTATATATTCAAAATCATATTTTCAAAGATCGGACTTTATATATATATATATATATATAATCACAAATACGTTAACTATAAACTTGTCACTCTCAACTCATTTTAGGGCATTTCTTACCCGATCTTTAAAGAGTTTTTCTCATTCTAGGATACTACTGATCCTATCTTTAATGAGTATTCATTTATAGGATATTTCTAATCCTACCTCTGATAAGTCTTTTGTTCAGTTCTAACGGGTTGTACCCCAAAGATTTGAATTAACCAAAGCTCTGATACCACATGTAATAACCTGAAAATCCCTGCCTTTGAATCGACCATAAACCATATAGGTCTGATCCAAAAGTTGGAAATCCTCGAAGGCACTAACTTTGGGCATACAACACATCAGAACAGATAATAGAAGACTTTTAAAAACATTATAATAATGTTACATCAGAGTACAGAATATCAGAGTATATCGATATAATAATACAACACCGGAAGATAATTTACAATGAATTTAATACAATGTAGCGGAAGACTATCAATGCACTGGACACAGCTTTAAGCCTCGATCTAGAATCCTGCTCAATATACCTACAAAATAAGCTACTCGACTGCCTGTGTGGAAAAGATGGCACCCGAGTTTGCAAAGTGAAACAAACTACGACTCTGTCGTGGGACTAGTATGAGAAATCTTTCCTAACTTATCTAACAATACGGCTAATCACAAGACCACGCCGCTAACGCGGAACGGGTTTACCCCATTGGATGGCTAATGCATAAATTAAATAAGTTTTTATTCAAAACAACGCAAGCTTTTTAGAAAAATGATATCATTATAAGACTCAAGTCCCATCACACAATGCAATGCAAACTGGAGGATAGAGTTTTACCTTATAATGATTAAACATGCTTGATACGTAGAAAATAATATTTTAATATTATTGTTAGTGTCTAATCAGTTTTAAAATACTTCAAAGTAAATGTATCAATCCTAGACGGCATAGTACCCATCCTACTATGTCGCTATATATAGGTTTACATTCAAAACCGTAATGTCGTATTGGAAATAGGATTTCCGTCATGAGTCAAGGCTAGGGACGATCTCATTACCGATTTGAGACACTCTAGCAATGACTTAGGATTCGGATGTTGGCGAACCCTTGGATCCTGCAAGGCCGGTCCAAAAATACTTTAGTGGATTAGTTATACCTGAACACACGCTTCCTGTTCCTATTGAACCTATAATTTGGTCACCATTGACCAATAAATCCTAGGTACCTTATAATCCATCAACCACATAAGTAAAATGTCAGGGCTTGCAAAACCCTGATACCACTTCTAGCTAGAAAGAAATGTGTGCACTCCCTGCGTTCCCTTGTTACGTTTCTGACCTTTACTGGGGTGTGAGGCTCGCGAGGTAACGCTATACACAAAGCTATGCCGAAATAAGCTATGCTTTGATCATCAACCACAAGATCCTTCTTTTCAACAAAAGCCTTGATCATTTGCAACTTGGCATGCCACATTAACAATCCATGCCGTGTAGTCGATAACTATCAATATATAACCTCTGAGCTCGTGTGTCTCAGAGAAGGGTGTTAAGCAAGAGAATAAATTCTCCGCCACCTGTAACAACCCGAAAATCTGGGCCAGTTTAAAATTTTTATTTTGGAAATTTTAGCGAATTTTGATTATTTAAAATAGAATTATTTTAAATAATAGCGACAAGAAATTTATTTTGAATATATTTAGAACGTATACATTATATACGTCATCGTTAGAATATAAATAATTATATATAATTATAAATAGAATGGAAAATGGCGCGGTAGTTCGATAATTCGATTTCAAACTTCAATTGAATGTATTGGGTGCAAAACAAACCGGATTTTAGCGAAACCAAAAACAATAGAATTGATTCGTGAATATCTTTCCAACGAATCCGAAAAATTGAAATTTCATAGCGGGGATCAAAAGATATGTCCAGTTGAAAATTCTGAATAGTCGCTATGAAATTCAGGCGCTTAAAAATGGAAATTTTGCAAACGACCTCGGATTTCGACGAAACCACTTTTGTTGGATCCGCAGTGTCAAGTTATTGCTAGATTCCAAATTTCATAATTTTTCGAATCATTTTGTGAGCGTGGCAAAGGAAAACGTGTTTTGACCATTTTAGTTGAATTTAATCGACTGGAAAATGGCCATTTTTCAAACGGTCTCAGAATTCGACGAAACTAGTTTTGTTAGGACCGCATCGTTAATACGAAGCTAGAAAATATTTTTTTGGAATTTTTCTAGTTAGTATGTGACACCAGTAAATTGAAATGCAAGTTCAAATTCAATATATAGAAGTATATGTTGATTTTGATGAAAACTGATCGAAACGATCGAATCGGCCTACGATACATATCCCATTGTGTTCGGAATGGGGGTGAAACGCTATGGACGACAGGCGGTGGGCCTCGTTTAGAGGTCGTATGTAAAAGTCAACCTTCAGGGATTTAAAAAAATTAAATAATAAATTAAATAATATAAATTTTATAAACCCCCCCTCACTTCTTCTTCCCGATTCAGTTTTTTAAAATAAAAAAAAACCCTAGCTTCACGATCGATGGCGGCCATCGCCATCTCCCCGCCGCCGCCCATCCCCAGTCGCCTCCGTCGTTACCCCCCCCTCCCCCTCCTGGAGCCTCGCGATACCCCCCCCTCCTGGAGCCTCGCGATACCCCCCTCCTGGATCCTCGCGATACCCCCCCCCTCTTGGAGCCTCGCGATACCCCCCCCTCCTGGAGCCTCGCGATACCCCCCCCCCCCCCCCCCCCCCGCCGCCTCGACTGACGCGCATCACCCCCCCTCTCCAGTTTTCGTCTGTAAGTTTTATTTATTTATTTTATTTTATTTATTTTTCAAATTTTCGGTTATCGTTCTATTTGATTTTAAAACCGATTTTTAGATTTGAAAACTGAAATCTATTTGATTTTTAAAAATGAAAAGGCAAGATTTGTAACATGAAGTTAAAGCGATAAAAATCAGATTTTTAACATGAAGTTAAAGCGATAAAAATTCAATTTTTATATATTGAATAACGAAGTAAAAATTCGATTTTTATATATTGAATAACGAAGTAAAAATTTGATTTTTATATATTGAATAACGAAGTAAAAATTCGATTTTTATATATTGAATAACGAAGTAAAAATTCGATTTTTATATACTGAATAGCGAAGTAAAAATTCGATTTTTATATATTGAATAACGAAGTAAAAATTCAATTTTTATAAATTGAATAGCGAAGTAAAAATTCGATTTTTATATGTGTAGTGGCTACGGGCGAAGAAAGTGATAAGAGACGAGAACGGCGAAGATTTCTATAAATGAAGTGTCGTGAAGTTGGGATAGCTATCGGTGAGAACTCCTCACTCCTCACTCTAAATTTCTCTTTCTCTAGTTATATAAATTTATACTAGGATGCAGACGGCGTTTAGTAGCACCCGACACCCGTCATCCACAGACCATGGATGGCTTGTTTGTTTAATTGTTTGGTTGTGTAGTTGGTTAGATTATTTGGTTTGAATTGAATTGTTTGGTGAAATGAAATTGATTTGATTGATGTGTGAATGGCGTGGGCCTTCACTAGACCGGGGATAAGGCTAGGCCTTGTCTCGTTTCTAGTATCGTGCCGTTATGCCACCGAAATTTTCTAAAAATAAGTTAGAAAAATAAAGATAACATTTTATTTAATAAATGAACCGAATAGAATATTCATAGGTTGAATAAAATAGTTTGATCGTTAAAAATATAATTTTTAACGTGAATGTGAATAAATAAATATTCATTTACAAACCGGACGGTTTGTTTATGTACACCTATTTGAAGGACATTGATTGGGACGATAAATTTTACACATCGCCCAACTGCACAAATAAAAAATCTGTGTTTGATTGCTTGAAACCCCACACGGGTAATGGGATGATATTTGACGTACACTAATCCCGATTGTTTAGTTGTATGTCGATCGATTGATTGATAGGCTGTTATAAGCGTTGAATATTTATATTTGATGCTTATACAGTGTAGAATGCACTTTGGATGATGGTTGATTATTCGTCGTTGTTGATATATACATGTGTTGTAGAAAATCCATATAATCAAAATTATATGGTAATTGATTGGGCCTCATTCCAGTTTTAAAATAGAAATATTTGAAAAAGAAATATTTGAAATAGAATATTTGAAAATAGGAATATATGAAGCCGTATTGATTAGATTGACGCCATTTTGACGTGAACGATAGTTATATCGATTTTATTCATTTTATAATGAATATCGAAAGTGATTTCAAAATCTGATATTTTGAAAAGAATTGAATATAAATAAATTCGAATTGAAATTGAATAGAAACAAATTCGAATTGAAATGGAATAGAAATGAATTCGAATTGAAATTGAATTGAATTGAAATCGAACTAAAATTGAATTAGAAATCAATTTGAAATGAATTTAAAATGAATTTAAATTGGAATATTCAATTTTGATTTGAAATTGAATATGAAGTTGAAACCGTTTTGAAAATGAATTTAAAAACGATTTATAAAGCACGTTTTGAATTGAAATCGACGAAGTATATATTATATATATATAATATAATGGCCTGAATAGAACGCGCCGCGCCGCGGCAGTTCGCGAATTTCGACCATTGACTTCGAACGGATATTACGGGAGATCCGACCGTCGGATTCTCCTAAAATCAGAACCGTTGGGTTCGTATCGAAAAGAGCTTTCTAACGAATATTAGAAATTAGAAATCTAACGGTTGGATTTGGAATTATGTCCAAATCAAATTTGGAAAAGGTCGTTGTAAGTGCAGTTCGATGGACATTGATGGAAATCAACTGTACGGGCCTTGATAAAATTATTAAAAATAGTAATAATTTGTGTAAAATCATAAGAAATGATTTAGAAAGGATTGGGATGAAAAACTCCATATCTGAAAAGATAAAAATAGTTTTTTATCGAAATGAACTAGTTTTGAACTAGGATTATAATTCTATTTTTTTTTTAAATAAATAAATTGAATTTGAAAGGGGTTTTAAAAATAACCAGAATTTCCAATGATTTCATTGGAGTGGATTTGAATCGAAATTGTCTTCGGAATATTTCGATGTTGGAATTCGTGATTATACGGATGTTGTTATGGAAATTTGAAAGATATATATTTATATCGTTATTTCCAATACGACATTTGTTAATCGTAGAATTTGATATTGAATATAAGCCGATATATTTTCTATTCAGAGCCTTGTATTGAATATCAAATGTGATTTGGGTTTGTCGTGAATGGTGTCTTCACTAACACTGTTCTTGAACCCAGTTGAGAGAAGATTAAATCCTTTTATTTAGATTTAATGAAGTGTACCAATTAAATAATATTTAATTGGAATTGAATTTATATTGATTTTTGGGTTTATCGTGGATAGTTTTTTAATAACACTCGTTCTTTAACCCGATAATTAATGGAATGTGATTTTGGGTTTATCGTGAACTGTGTTTTAAATGACACTGATTCTTTAACCCAGTTAAAGATTAAAACTAAGTGGAGTTTTAATGAATCTTTAATTAGATTGAAATAATCGAAAATGGAGTATCACCAGTTTTACTCCAGGCGATAGTTAAATCTTCAATTAGATTTGAACGTGAAATGGTAATTGAATTTACCGATAACACAGTGGTGCTAGATATGAAGTATTACCAATTTTACTTCATGGGATGAATAAGTTGGGATTGGGAAATTAAAACAAATGATTACTTCGGTAAGGTTCGTTAATCCCGACTAGTTGAATCAAAATTCAAAAGAAGATTAGAGAATAAATTCAAGGAATTTATCTTTGATAAAGTTAATGGGAACCTCTCACTATGAATGTGAAATTTAGAAACTAATTGTTGGTTAGCCAAGCAGAATGGTTTTCTGGATATTGATCTGATGTTGGTTTCGGCCTTCGGGGTTAATATTTGGGGAATTATTCTCTTGATTAATTTACGGTTAGCGACTGATGAATTGGAATGAGGCGTATGTTGTGTTTGTGTAACACTTATTTAAAATATACGCGAGTTATTCGGGAAGACCGGGTTTATCCCATTCTGAATAACTGATACGACGATAAGTCGAAGATGAAGACGATGGTCGAAGACCGGAGGTCTTCACGTCGTTTGGGTGATTACTGATGATCTTGATTGGGCTGTACACCCAAGAAGATGGAAACAGTTGGTGATCGTCCAGACGTACTTGGAGATCGATGGATATGCAGGGTACTAGGTGCCTCCGGTTTCGTTCAGACCCAGAACGGACTTGTAAATGGACTGTGTATCTGACATTGGATTTTAGTCCGTGTGATTGATCTCTATTAAATATATATATCTGTTTGGCGGGGGAGAATTTATTCTCTTGCTTAACGCCCTTCTCTAAGACGTACGAGCTCAGGGGTTATATATTGATGGATATCAAACGCATGGAGTGAATTGCCTGTGTGGCATGCCTAAGTGGCAATTGCTCGTGGCTTCTGTTGAAAAGCAAAGACTTGTGGTGATGATCAAAGCACAGCCTGTGTGGCACAGCTTTGTGTAACGTGAATTCGCGAGCCTCACACCCCGGTTGTGAACCAAAAACGGGAGAGGACGTCAGGGAGGGCATGCGTTTCTTTCTAGCTAGGGTGGTGTCAGTGACCTACCAGCCCTGACATTTATATACTTTTCACCTATGTGGTTGTTGCTGTTACGAGGCGCCTCGGTTTGATCGAACGATCCGGGTCCGGTGGAGTCATTCGTTGGCTCATTTACGCCCCATAGGGCGGGGAAACGCAAGTTCGGGATTTAAGTTTAATCCACATCGGTGGACCGACCCTGAGGATCCATGGGTCGATGCGCTCTGACCCTGAGGCTCGGGCTAGACAGTCTCGAAGTCGGTGAGGACTATCTTTTGCCTCGGTTCAAAGATGGAAACCCAATTTCCAAATACGTGACATTCGCGGTTTTTTTTGTAGAGCCTAGTATGGCGACATGATATATGGTACCCATGCCGCCTATGATTGATACTTATGATTTGAAGTTGTTTTATACACTATGCACTTATAATAGTATCAAATGATTTGTTTTAAAACGTATCAAGCATTCTTTGGCTGTTATAAGGGAAAACCCTATCCCCCGGCTTGCGTTGCATTGTGTGATAGGACCTGGGTCTTATAACAGCTTCATTTTCTTTATTTAGCATTGCGCTGTTTGTTTTATGCACTGGTGTTCTTGGGAGGAAACCCGTTCCGTGTTATACGGCGTGGTCCCTTGATTTACCTAACTTTAAAATAAAGATTTATAACTGTTTTAGTTCTCACACCAGTCCCATGACTGACCTGGAGTTTATTGTTTTAACCTAAACTCTGGGTGCCCCTATTTTGACACGGGCAGCTAGTAGTTTTGGTTTTGCAGATTTATATTCACAGGATCCTGGTCTACAGCTGGAATGATATCCGGAAAGCTTTGTATCCGTATATCTCTTCTAGTTGTGTATTGAGTTATTTTCCGCTGCGATGTATTTAAATGTAATTTAAATCTCTGATATTTCTGTGTAATGTATATTCATTTATACTATGTATATTCTTGTAATCTTATGCATTGTTGTAATATACAATGAAATGTTCTCCCGTCTGCGTTCTGTTGTGGCTTGTTCTCGAACTATCCGCACTTTCCTTTACGGGGAAGTTACGGGTTTTTACAGTTGGTATCAGAGCTTTGGTTTACAAAGCTCAGAGAACAAGGCACATTAGAACCATACGAAGGAATTCATCAGATATTGGATTAGTAATATCCAATGAGAATGACTCGTTAGAGATAGGATCAGTAGTATCCTAGAATGAGTGTGAAGAGTATATTTTTAAAGTGAAAACAATTTTTGTTATTAAAATTTAAATCGTTGTATACGTATTTGAATATTTATTTTATATTGATTAGGACAGTCCAGTATATAAAATTTTTGCATATACGCCTTGCAAACGTGTATTTGAAGTTTTAATATACTGGATAGATATAGAATTACACTCTAGTCGACCGGGGGTGATTCTGATGATTGATATATCATCATCAGAATTTATATTCGAGTGACGAACGTGTAATATCTATATATTACCTATTGACTGGTGTGAGAACCAAAAATTAGATAAGGCTTATTGTTGTGATTTGGCATCAAAAATGTGATTTTTGTCTATATATCAAAGTTATGAATTTGAAATGATAATTCACTACTTGATTGATGGTTGTGTTGTTTGATTATTGTTTGAATAATTAAATGTTGAACCTTTAACCAAATTGGTCAAATATTGAATTGTATTGAAATTTGGTCGCATTTTCTTGCATATACATGTACTTACATTGAACAGGTCATGGCAAGGAGGCTAGAGCAGAGAATAAAATTTGTTTGCCCGACAAATAGGTACATGTTTATCATAATTTACTGTTTTGTTTGGGTGATGATGATTTTATGAGCCTATTGGCTAGCCGCTTGGCTTTTTCTTTTTGAGATCAGAAGGCCAGTATGGCAATTTCGGGATTTTCCCGTGGCTCCCGGTGCAGGGGAGGTTATGGCGAAATTTTTCGAAAATTTAGGGTGTTAGCCAAATTTTTGAAAAGTTCTTAGAAACTGAAAAGTTGAAGAACTTAAGCCGTAATAAAAATAATGGAAGTTGAGTTGAATTGTTAAACAACTTTCGACTTTGTTCCTTTTCGGAACGAAAAGTTTTAAGTGGGGGAGATTGTAACAACCCGAAAATCTGGGGCAGTTTAAAATTTTTATTTTGGCAATTTTAGCGAATGTTGATTATTTAAAATAGAATTATTTTAAATAATAGCAACGAGAAATTTATTTTGAATATATTTAGAACGTATATATTATATACGTCGTCGTTAGAATATAAATAATTATATATAATTATAAATAGAATGGAAAATGGCGCGGTAGTTCGATAATTCGATTTCAAACTTCAATTGAATGTACCGGGTGCAAAACAAACCGGATTTTAGCGAAACCAAAAACAATAGAATCGATTCGTGAATATCTTTCCAACGAATACGAAAAATTGAAATTTCATAGCGGGGATCAAAAGATATGTCCAGTTGAAAATTCTGAATAGTCGCTATGAAATTCAGGCCCTTAAAAATGGAAATTTTGCAAACGACCTCGGATTTCGACGAAACCACTTTTGTTGGATCCGCAGTGTCAAGTTATTGCTAGATTCCAAATTTCATAATTTTTCGAATCATTTTGTGAGCGTGGCAAAGGAAAAAGTGTTTTGACCATTTTAGTTGAATTTAATCGACTGGAAAATGGCCATTTTTCAAACGGTCTCAGAATTCGATGAAACTAGTTTTGTTAGGACCGCATCGTCAATACGAAGCTAGAAAATATTTTTCTGGAATTTTTCTAGTTAGTATGTGATCCCAATAAATTGAAATGCAAGTTCAAATTCAATATATAGAAGTATATGTTGATTTTGATGAAAACTGATCGAAACGATCGAATCGGCCTACGATACATATCCCATTGTGTTCGGAAAGGGGGTGAAATGCTATGGACGACAGGCGGTGGGCCTCGTTTAGAGGTCGTATGTAAAAGTCAACCTTCAGGGATTTAAAAAAATAAATAATATAAATTTTATAAACCCCCCCTCACTTCTTCTTCCCGATTCAGTTTTTCTTAAAAAAAAAACCCTAGCTTCACGATCGATGGCGGCCATCGCCATCTCACCACCGCCGCCCATCCCCAGTCCCCTCCGCCGTTACCCCCCCCCCCCCCCTCCTGGAGCCTCGCGATACCCCCCCCCTCTTGGAGCCTCGCGTTACCCCCCCTCCTGGAGCCTCGCGATACTCCCCCCCCCTCCTGGAGCCTCGCGATACCCCCCCCTCCTGGAGCCTCGCGATACCCCCCCCCCCCTCCTGGAGCCTCACGATACCCCCCCCTCCCCCGCCTCGACTGACGCGCAACACCCCCCCATCCAGTTTTCGTCTGTAAGTTTTATTTATTTATTTTATTTTATTTATTTTTCAAATTTTTGGTTATCATTCTATTTGATTTTAAAACTGATTTTTAGATTTGAAAACTGAAATCTATTTGATTTTTAAAAATGAAAAGGCAAGATTTTTAACATGAAGTTAAAGCGATAAAAATCAGATTTTTAACATGAAGTTAAAGCGATAAAAATCAGATTTTTAACATGAAGTTAAAGCGATAAAAATTCGATTTTTATATATTGAATAACGAAGTAAAAATTCGATTTTTATATATTGAATAACGAAGTAAAAATTCGATTTTTATATATTGAATAACGAAGTAAAAATTCGATTTTTATATATTGAATAGCGAAGTAAAAATTCGATTTTTATATATTGAATAACGAAGTAAAAATTCGATTTTTATAAATTGAATAGCGAAGTAAAAATTCGATTTTTATATGTGTAGTGGCTACGGGCGAAGAAAGTGATAAGAGACGAGAACGGCGAAGATTTCTATAAATGAAGTGTCGTGAAGTTAGGATAGCTATCGGTTAGAACTCCTCACTCCTCACTCTAAATTTCTCTTTCTCTAGTTATATAAATATATACTA
This sequence comes from Allium sativum, assembly GCA_030737875.1. Classification (NCBI taxonomy): domain Eukaryota; kingdom Viridiplantae; phylum Streptophyta; class Magnoliopsida; order Asparagales; family Amaryllidaceae; genus Allium; species Allium sativum. The sequence continues at coordinate 899,810,007 of CM060922.1, read as the reverse complement.
GGATGCAGACGGTGTTTAGTAGCACCCAACACCCGTCATCCACAGACCATGGATGGCTTGTTTGTTTAATTGTTTGGTTGTGTAGTTGGTTAGATTATTTGGTTTGAATTGAATTGTTTGGTGAAATGAAATTGATTTGATTAATGTGTGAATGGCGTGGGCCTTCACTAGACTGGGGATAAGGCTAGGCCTTGTCTCGTTTCTAGTATCGTGCCGTTATGCCGCCGAAATTTTCTAAAAATAAGTTAGAAAAATAAAGATAACATTTTATTTAATAAATGAACCGAATAGAATATTCATAGGTTGAATAAAATAGTTTGATCGTTAAAAATATAATTTTTAACGTGAATGTGAATAAATAAATATTCATTTACAAACCGGACGGTTTGTTTATGTACACCTATTTGAAGGACATTGATTGGGACGATAAATTTTACACATCGCCCAACTGCACAAATAAAAAATCTGTGTTTGATTGCTTGAAACCCCACACGGGTATTGGGATGATATTTGACGTACACTAATCCCGATTGTTTAGTTGTATGTCGATCGATTGATTGATAGGCTGTTATAAGCGTTGAATATTTATATTTGATGCTTATACAGTGTAGAATGCACTTTGGATGATGGTTGATTATTCGTCGTTGTTGATATATACATGTGTTGTAGAAAATCCATATAATCAACATTATATGGCAATTGATTGGGCCTCATTCCAGTTTTAAAATAGAAATATTTGAAAAAGAAATATTTGAAATAGAATATTTGAAAATAGGAATATATGAAGCCGTATTGATTAGATTGACGCCATTTTGACGTAGTTATATCGATTTTATTCATTTTATAATGAATATCGAAAGTGATTTCAAAATCTGATATTTTGAAAGGAATTGAATATAAATAAATTCGAATTGAAATTGAATAGAAACGAATTCGAATTGAAATGGAATAGAAATGAATTCGAATTGAATTGAAATCGAATTGAAATTGAATTAGAAATCAATTTGAATTGAAATCAATTTGAAATGAATTTAAAATGTATTTAAATTGGAATATTCAATTTTGATTTGAAATTGAATATGAAGTTGAAACCGTTTTGAAAATGAATTTAAAAACGATTTATAAAGCACGTTTTGAATTGAAATCGATGAAGTATATATTATATATATTATATATATAATATAATGGCCTGAATAGAACGCGCTGCGCCGCGGCAGTTCGCGAATTTCGACCATTGACTTCGAACGGATATTACGGGAGATCCGACCGTCGGATTCTCCTAAAACCGGAACCGTTGGGTTCGTATCGAAAAGGGCTTTCTAACAAATATTAGAAATTAGAAATCTAACGGTTGGATTTGGAATTATGTCCAAATCAAATTTGGAAAAGGTCGATGTAAGTGCAGTTCGATGGCCATTGATGGAAATCGACTATACGGGCCTTGATAAAATTATTAAAAATAGTAATAATTTGTGTAAAATCATAAGAAATGATTTAGAAAGGATTGGGATGAAAAACTCCATATCTGAAAAGATAAAAATAGATTTTTATCGAAATGAACTAGTTTTGAACTAGAATTATAATTCTATTTTTTTTTAAATAAATAAATTGAATTTGAAAGGGGTTTTAAAAATAACCAGAATTTCCAATGATTGCATTGGAGTGGATTTGAATCGAAATTGTCTTCGGAATATTTCGATGTTGGAATTCGTGATTATACGGATGTTGTTATGGAAATTTGAAAGATATATATTTATATCGTTATTTGCAATACGACATTTGTTAATCGTAGAATTTGATATTGAATATAAGCCGATATATTTTCTATTCAGAGCCTTGTATTGAATATCAAATGTGATTTGGGTTTGTCGTGAATGGTGTCTTCACTAACACTGTTCTTGAACCCAGTTGAGAGAAGATTAAATCCTTTTATTTAGATTTAATGAAGTGTACCAATTAAACAATATTTAATTGGAATTGAATTTATATTGATTTTTGGGTTTATCGTGGACAGTGTTTTAATAACACTCATTCTTTAACCCGATAATTAATGGAATGTGATTTTGGGTTTATCGTGAACTGTGTTTTAAATGACACTGATTCTTTAACCCAGTTAAAGATTAAAACTAAGTGGAGTTTTAATGAATCTTTAATTAGATTGAAATAATCGAAAATGGAGTGTCACCAATTTTACTCCAGGCGATAGTTAATTCTTCAATTAGATTTGAACGTGAAATGGTAATTGAATTTACCAATAACACCATGGTGCTAGATATGAAGTATTACCAGTTTTACTTCATGGGATGAATAGGTTGGGATTGGGAAATTAAAACAAATGATTACTTCGGTAAGGTTCGTTAATCCCGACTAGTTGAATCAAAATTCAAAAGAAGATTAGAGAATAAATTCAAGGAATTTATCTTTGATAAAATTAATGGGAACCTCTCCCTATGAATGTGAAATTTAGAAACTAACTGTCGGTTAGCCAAGCAGAATGATTTTCTGGATATTGATCTGATGTTGGTTTCGGCCTTCAGGGTTAATATTTAGGGAATTATTCTCTTGATTAATTTATGGTTAGCGACTGATGAATTGGAATGAGGCGTATGTTGTGTTTGTGTAACACTTATTTAAAATATACGCGAGTTATTCGGGAAGACCGGGTTTATCCCATTTTGAATAACTGATACGACGATAAGTCGAAGATGAAGACGATGGTCGAAGACCGGAGGTCTTCACGTCGTTTGGGTGATTACTGATGATGTTGGTTGGGCTGTACACCCAAGAAGATAGAAACCGTTGGTGATCGTCCAGACGTACTTGGAGATCGATGGATATGCGGGGTACTAGGTGCCTCTGATTTCGTTCAGACCCAGAACGGACTTGTAAATGGACTGTGTGTGTGACATTGGATTTTAGTCCGTGTGATTGATCTCTATTAAATATATATATGTTTGGCGGCAGAGAATTTATTCTCTTGCTTAACGCCCTTCTCTGAGACATACGAGCTCAGGGGTTATATATTGATGGATATCAAACGCATGGAGTGAATTTCCTGTGTGGCATGCCTAAGTGGCAATTGATCGAGGCTTCTGTTGAAAAGTAAAGTCTTGTGGTGATGATCAAAGCACAGTCTGTGTGGCACAGCTTTGTGTAACGTGAATTCATTAGTCTCACACCCCAGTTGTGAACCAAAAACGGGAGAGGACGTCAGGGAGGGCATGCGTTTCTTTCTAGCTAGGGTGGTGTCAGTGACCTACCAGCCCTGACATTTATATACTTTTCACCTGTGTGGTTGTTGCTATTACGAGGCGCCTCGGTTTGATCGGACAATCTGGGTCCGGTGGAGTCATTCGTTGGCTCATTTACGCCCCATAGGGCGGGGAAACGCAAGTTCAGGATTTAAGTTTAATCCACATTGGTGGACCGGCCCTGAGGATCCAAGGGTCGATGCGCTCTGACCCTGAGGCTCGGGCTAGACAGTCGCGAAGTCGGTGAGGACTATCTTTTGCCTCGGTTCATAGATGGAAACCCAATTTCCAAATACGTGACATTTGCGGTTTTATTTGTAGAGCCTAGTATGGCGACATGATATATGGTACCCATGCCGCCTATGATTGATACTTATGATTTGAAGTTGTTTTATACACTATGCACTTATAATAGTATCAAATGATTTGTTTTAAAACGTATCAAGCATTCTTTGGTTGTTATAAGGGAAAACCCAATCCCCCGGCTTGCGTTGCATTGTGTGATAGGACCTAGGTCTTATAACAGCTTCATTTTCTTTATTTAGCATTGCGCTGTTTGTTTTATGCACTGGTGTTCTTGGGAGGAAACCCGTTCCGTGTTATACGGCGTGGTCCCTTGATTTACCTAACTTTAAAATAAAGATTTATAACTGTTTTAGTTCTCACACCAGTCCCATGACTGACCTGGAGTTTATTGTTTTAACCTAAACTCTGGGTGCCCCTATCTTGACACGGGCAGCTAGTAGTTTTGGTTTTGCATATTTATATTCACAGGATCCTGGTCTACAGCTGGAATGATATCCGGAAAGCTTTGTATCCGTATATCTCTTCTAGTTGTGTATTGTATTATTTTCCGTCTGCGTTCTGTTGTGGCTTGTTCTCGAACTATCCGCACTTTCCTTTACAGGGAAGTTACGGGTTTTTACACCACCAGCAGATATATATTCAATAGAAAGCAATTTACATGGAATGAAATCTAATGTCAGACACACATCCATTTACACGTCCGTTCTGGGTCTAAACGAAACCGGAGACACCTTATTCCTTGTCCCTTATGTACAATACAGAAGAGAGGTGCTCGCTTATCCAGACGATCAACAAGTACGTCCAGACAACTACCACTTTAACCCTTTACTAGGAGCGACCCAGTGCCGGGCATCAGTAGCCATCCATTTGATGTGAAGATCGCCGGTCTTCAATCACCGTCTTCGATATCTTCGATTTAAATCGTCGTATAATTATTTGAAATGAGATTGAACTCGGTCTTTTCAAATAATTCTTGCATATATAATTTAAAACGATTTTGTATTTTTAATATTACTTTATAACGATTTATCGCTATTTTTATTTATATAAAAATAACTCAATTTAATTTAACAACGCTTCGGGTCAATTGGCGGCCCTGGCGCTGTTTTTATCATAATCTGATTTACACTTTTCTCGAAATCTAACCGTTGGATTTTAACAAAATTTATATCTTTGGAAAGATCCTTCCAAAGCGGTCCTAACAGTTCTAGTTTTGACAAAATCCAACGGTCAGATCTTGTGGTATAACCGTTTAAAGTTACAATCCCGAAACGCGAATTACCATGCGCGATTCGTTTAATTTTAATTCATATTTATATATAAAATTATATATAAATATAAACCATTCGACGATTCCACTAACATATTTAACTTGCCAAATAAAAGAATGTTTTTTTTTCATATCATATCTACATCTTCATAATGTCACATAAAATATATTTTATTTACATGACAATTGAGCTAATGACAAATAAAAAGCTAATTTTTATTTGTATTTTTATTTTTAACTTTAACAAATAAAAAAGAATATTTTAATTTTTATATAGTTTCAATGCATGTTTTGACAATAAAAATAATCCATACAAATTCTAACTTATGTACTATCAACAAAAATGATATTTTAACATTGCATACAGATTCTAATATATGCAGTGTCAATAAAATGATTGTAACAACCCTGAAAATCAAAACCAATTTATATTTTTTATTTTGACTATTTTGTTGAATTTTGAATAGTTGAAATAATTTATTTTAAATAATAACGATTAAAAATTTATTTAAATCGAAGTTAGAATGAATATATTTATTTTAATTCTAAAAGGAGTTAGAAATAGCGCGGTAGTTTGAAAATTTGAATTCAAACTTTGACTGATTGTACCGGATGAAAAATAGATCGGATTTTAGTGAAACCAAAAATATTTAAATCTGTTTAAGAAAATCTTTCCAATGAATCCGAAAAATTGAAATTTCATAGTGGGAATCAAAAGTTATGGTCAGTTGAACTTTCAGAATAGTCGCTATGGAATTTAATATAATATATGGCCCGTATAAAGTGGCATTTTTCAAACGACCTCCGTTTTCAACGAAACCACTTTGTTGTAGCCGGAATGTCAAATTATGCAGGATTCCAATTTTTATTATTTTTGGGATCAATATGTGAGCATGCAAAAGAAAATGTGTTTTGACTATATTTGTCAATTTCGATTAATCAGAAAATGACTATTTTTCAAACGGTCTTCAAGTTCGACGAAATCAGTTTTGTTGAGACTGTATCGTCAAAATAAAGCTAGATATAATTTTTCTGAGATTTTTAGGATCAGTCTGTGGCCCCGGTAAATTAAAATGTCCGATCTAATTAAATAATTAAATGTTTTATTATTTAAATTGAAGAATATCTGACTGAAACAGTCGAATGGGCCTACAAGACCTATCCCATTATGTCCGGAATGGTGGTATTCGGCTAAGGGCGTCACTCATTGGGTTTGATTTGGAATTAGGAGCGATATAGAAATTTAAACAGAATTAAATAAAATTAAAATATGTAAATATACCGTATAGAATACAGTATACGGTCTAAACCCTAGTACATCTCCTTCAGCCGCCATCGTTTCAAATCCAAGGCCACCGAGCTTCTGTTTTGATTCCTCAACCATGATCAATCCACATCAAATCAAACCAAGGTCCTTAAGGCAATTTCATAGAGGACCACACACTCTTCAAATTAGTACGGTCAGATTTCCCGCTGGTGGCATGTACATCGAGAATCGAGATCACCAATCGCCGTCATTCGCGCCGAATTTGCTCCCTCCGGCTAGACTCGAGCTTGACATGAAGGGGTGCTTCGGGGGCACCTTCCAGAGCTCGTCATCGTGGTACCATCGATTGACGCCTCGTGCCTCGACTGGAGCACAAGGTCGAACCCTGGGTTCGAAGGAATTTGGTAAACTCACGGCTGTTAACATTTGGAAGAAGAAAGGTGTTTATTTTTTTCAATAAATTCCTTAATTATTTTTTATAAAAATATCACTATCGTATAAAAATCATAACTCTCACATACGATAACGAAATTCTATAAAACAGGAAACATTGGACTCGTGGAATCGTACACGACATTTCGGATCTGACCGGAGAATTTTTAGAGCTCGTTACAATTTTTGGCGTTGTCAAATCAATGTGAGATATCTAAATTCAGAAATAAATTAAATAAAATTATATTAGGTTGCAGACGGAGTTTAGAAACTCCTGACACCCGTCGTCCGCAGACCATGGATGACTTGATTGATTTGTGATATGCGATTGATTGAATTTTGGTGTTTGTTTGTGGATTGAAAAGGAAAAAGAAATTGTAATTGATTGATATTTAAAAGAAAGAAAAATATTTGTCTGAGTACGAACTAGATTATTTAAATTCCCCCTTGTCAAAAACTGCGAGGCTTTAAGGTAGAGCGAGGAGCCGTTCATCGGGACGATGCCGGTTTTAATTACCCTGTCGTTATGCTGCCGAATTTTTTTTAAAAAAAAATATTTGTGTGTTAAAAATTATTCATGTTGTGATATAAATTTTTTATAAACAATAAAAAGTTCACATTTTTATTGTAAATAAGAAAAGAGAAAAATGAACATGTTTTTTGAAATAAAAAATATGTGAACATTAAAAATCTCATTTTTAATGAAATTGGGAAATGAACATGTTTAATTATAAAAACTACATTTTAAATGTAATGATGGAAATAAGAATATGTTCATGTATAATTTACATAAACATGATTATATTAAAAACTTAATTTTTAATGTAATAAGTGAAATGAGAAAATTGTTCAGGTTTTAAATAAAACATGTTTAACATTAAAATTTTCATTTTTTATGTAAATATAGAATATAGGAGAATTGTTCATGTTTCTAAAATAGAATATATTAACATTAAAAAATTTATTTTTAATTTAATGTAGACAATAAAAACATGTTGTCACTGAAAACTACATTTTCTATAATGTAATGTAAGAGAGAAAAGACTACATCTTTTCTAAAATGAAAGTAAAGGATTACATTTTCTATAATGTAATAAAAAGATAGAAAAGAATACATTTTTCTTTGTAATAAGAAAGAATATATTTCTATAATGTAATGATGAAAAGAAAAGATTACATTCTTATGTAATAAAAGAACAGATATAAAAGGTTACATTCTAATGTAATTAAAGTAAAAAAAAGAATTACATTTTTATACAATGTAAGAAGATTACATTTTTGCTTAGTATAAAAAGATTATATTTTTGTGCAATATAAAATGGGTTATATTCTCATGCAACATTTGTTTAAGGTATAGGAGTTCAAAAATATAAAGTTTACATTTTTTTTAGGTAAATGAGAACATAGAAAAATGTACATGTTTTAAATATAAAAACATGTTTACATTAAACATCACATTTTTAATGTAAAGAAAGGAAATATAGAATATTCATAGTTAGAAATGGAGAGGAAGAGCAATAAAAATTTACATTTTTTTATTGTAGTGTAACAAACGAAGAAAAATATTCATTGCTTGGAAAAAATGAAGAACAATAAAAATTTACATTTTTATTGTAATGTAAGAAATAAAGGAAAATGTATATGTTTTGAAATGGACTCGTGTTCATCAAATAACATGAATATGAAGTTTACAAAATTATTTGAAGAATAAATAGTTTGGAATCGATGAGCGAATTATATTTATATTTATATATATATATATATATATATGTAAATAAAAATAAAACGAATCGCACTGCTGCAGTTCGCGTTTTGAAACCATAACTTCAAACGATTATACTGAGAGATCCGACCGTCAGATTTCCTCAAAACTGGAACCTTTGGGTTCGCTTTGGAAAAAGCTTTCCAACGATATTAAATTTGTTAAAATCCGACGGTTAGATTTGGAGAAATGTGTAACTCAAATTTTGATGAAAACAGCGCCAGGGCCATGTAATGACCTGAAGTGTCGTTTAATTGAAAATGACTATTTTTAAATAAATAAAAATATCGATAAATCGTTATAAAATATTATAAGCGATATGGAATGGAAAGAAATGATTTTGAACTATATATATTTGAGAATTATTTGAAAAGACCGAGTTAAATCTCATTTCAAATAAATATACGATGACTGGAAGTCAAAGATTTGAAGACGGTGGTTGAAGACCGACGATTTTCACATCGAATGGATGTGTGGCTACTGATGCTCATGATTGGAGTAGCTACCTTGATGGGGCTACAGTGGTAACCGTAAGGACGTATTGTTGATTTTTCGGATATGCAAGGTATAAGGTGCCTCTGGTTTCGTTCAGACCCAGAACGGACTTGTAAATGGATTGTATGTCTGACGTTGTATTCCTTTATACTGTACTCGTTGATCTCGGCTAAATATATATCTGTTTGGTGTTTAACACCCTTCTCTAAGACGTACGAGCTTAGAGGTTATATATTGGCAAAAATCAATGGTATGGTATGGATTGACAATGTGGCATGCCAAAATGCAAATGATCAAGGTTTATTGTTGAAAAGCAGAGTCTTGTGGTTGATGATCAAAGCACAGCCTATCTAGGCACAGCTTTGTGTATTGCGTTACTTCGCAAGCCTCACACCCTGTTATGAACCAAATACGGGAGTAAGGACTGCAGGGAGGACATACGTTTCTTTCTAGCTAGAAGTGGTGTCTGTGTTTTAACAAGGCCAGACATTTTTACTTATGTGGATGATGAAATGAGGTGCCTCGGTTATTTGAGTCCCTAATGGCTCTATTTACGCCTCATAGGGCGGGAAAACGTATTGTTCAGGCATTACTAATCCACTGACATATTTGTGGACAGGCCCTGAAGATCCAAGGGACGATGCGTTCTGTTCCTGAAACATGGGGTAGATTGTCTTGAATTCGGTAAGGACTATCTTTTGCCTTGGTTCATGATGGAAATCCAACTTCCAATATGACCCATGCGGTTTTGATTGTATTACTAGTACAGCGACATAGTATACGGTAGCTATGCCGTCTATGATTGATATTATGATTGAAATGTTTTTAAAACATATATATATATATACACTAATAATAGTATCAAATTCATTTTATCGTATGAAGCATTTTTTACCATTATAAGGTAAAACTCTGTCCTCTGGTTTGCGTTGCATTGTGTGATGGGACTTGAGTCTTATAATGGTTTCATTTTTATAAAAAGTAATGCGCTGTTTGATGATTTACTTTATTTATGCACTGGCAATCCAATGAGTAAACCCGTTCCGCGTTAGCGGCGTGGTCCTGTGATTAGCCTCGTTATTAAATAGGTTAGATAAAATTTCTCATACCAGTCCCACGACTGACTCGTAGTTTGTTTCACTTTGAAACTCGGGTGCCCTCCTTTTCACACGGGCAGCCTTGTATACAGGTTTAACACATTTATTCTGGATAGCTATGGAGTTGAAGATGGACGTTATCACTCCTATTTTGCTGTTCAGACTTCACTTGGTATATTATGATTTTATTCCGCTCCAGACATTTTATATTAAGCTGAACTGTATTATTGCAAAGTATGATCTGATTATGCTGTGTAACTCTGATGATGTATTGTTTCCAGTGTAATTTGATGAACATTATCTACTGTAATTCTCTATTTCTGTTATGTTGTTATTGTTATGTGTTATATTCCAATGATCATCCTTACTTACGTATACACGGGGTTTGGGGTCATCAATGATATTTTAACTTTGCATATAAATTCTAATATATGCATTGCCAATAAAAGTGTTATTTTAACTTTTCATATAAATTTTAATATATGCATTGTCAACAAAAATGTTATTTTAACTTTGTATATAGATTCTAATATATGCATTAGTAATAAAATGTTATTTTAAATTTGCATATAAATTCTACATATGTGCATTGTTAACAAAAAATGTTATTTTAACTTTGCATATAAATTCTAATATATGCATTGTCAACAAAAATGTTATTTAATTTTGCATATAAATTCTAATGTATGCATTGTCCATAAAATGATATTTTAACTTCGCATATAAATTCTAATATATGCATTTACAATAAAATGATATTTCCATTTTGCATATAAATTCTAATATTTGCATTTACAATAAAATGATACTTTCATTTTGCATATAAATTCTAATATACGAGTTTACAATAAAATGATGTTTTTATTTTGCATATAAATTCTAATGTTATTAAACAAAAATGTATATTTTAACTAACAAAAATGTATATTTTTGTTTCAACCTTTTTAATTAACAAAAATGTATATTTTTGTCACAACCCTTTTAATTAAAAAAATGTATATTTTTTGTTACAACCCTTTTAATGAACAAAAATGTTTCATCCTTTTTAATGAACTAAAGTGTTCCATTCTTTTTAATGAACAAGAATGTTTCATTTTTATTTTTAATCCTTTTTATTGATCAAAAATGTTTCATTTTTGTTTAATCCTTTTTAATGAACAAAAATGTTTCATCCTTTCTAATGAACAAAAATGTTTCATCCTTTTTAATGAACAATAATGTATATTCTTTTTAACGAACAAAAATTCTTCATTCTTTTTAATGAACAAAAATGTTTCATTTTTTTTAATGAACAATAATGTTTCATTTTTGTCTAATCCTTTTTAATGAACAAAAATGTATATTCTTTTTAATGAACAAAAATGCTTCATTCTTTTTAATGAACAAAAATGTTTTTTTTTAATGAACAAAAAATTTCATTTTTGTTTAATCCTTTTTAATGAACAAAAATGTATATTCTTTTTAGTGAACAAAAATGCGTCATTCCTTTTAATGAACAAAAGTGTTTCATTCTTTTTAATGAACAAAAATGTATATTTTTGTTTAATCCTTTTTAATGAACAAAAATGTTTCATCCTTTTTAATGAACAAAAATGTTTCATTCTTGTTAATGAACAAAAATGTTATTTTTTTAAATCCTCGTTAATGAAGAAAAATGTTTCATTCTTCTTAATGAACAAAAATGTTTCATTTTCTTAATGAACTAAAGTGTTTCATTCTTTTTAATGAACAAAAATGTATATTTTTGTTTAATCCTTTTTAATGAACAAAAATGTTTCATCCTTTTTAATGAACAAAAATCTTCCTTGTTTAATCCTTTTTAATGAACAAAAATTTTTCATCCTTTTTAATGAACAAAAATGTTTCATATTTTTAATCCTTTTTAATGAACAAAAATTTATATTCTTTTTAATGAAAAAAATGTTTATTTTTGTTTAATCCTTTTTAGTGAACAAAAATGTTTCACCCTTTTTAATGAACAAAAATATATATTCTTTTTAATGAACAAAAATGCTTCGTTCTTTTTAATGAACTAAAGTGTTCCATTCTTTTTAATGAACAAAAATGTATATTTCTGTTTAATCCTTTTTAATGAACAAAAATATTTCATCCTTTTTAATGAACAAAAATGTTTCATTCTTTTTAACGAACAAAATTGTTTATTTTTGTTTAATCTTTTTTAATGAACAAAAATGTTTCATTCTTCTTAATGAACAAAAATGAATATTTTTGTTTAACAATTCTAATTTGACAAAATGTTCATTTTTTGTTCAACTAAACTATTTTGACCAAAAAGAATATTTTTAATCCAACTATACTATTTGACATTTTGTTTTCAATTGAACTATTAAACAAAAGTGATAATTTTTGTTTAACTCAATTCTAATTAACAAAGATGTTAATTATTTCATTTCCACAAATCTAATAAACAAAATGATAAATTTTGTCTAACTATTTTCTAATTAAATCAAATGTTAATTTTGAATCAACACATCTAATAAACACAACATGATAATTTTGTTTAGCATTTTCTAATTAACACAATTGTTAATTTTAGATCAACAAATCTAATAAACACCACATGATGATTTTGTTTAACTTTTTCTAATTAACACAATTGTTAATTTTGAATCAACAAATATAATAAACACCACATAATGATTTTGTTTAACTTTTCTAATTAACACAATTGTTAATTTTGAATCAACAATCTAATAAACACCACATGATGATTTTGTTTAAATTTTCTAATTAACACAATTGTTAATTTTGAATCAACAAATCTAATAAACACCACATGATGATTTTGTTTAACATTTTCTAATTAACACAATTGTTGATTTTTGAATCAACAAATCTAATAAACACCACATGATGATTTTGTTTAACGTTTTTTAATTAACACAATTGTTATTTTTGAATCAACAAATCTAATAAACACCACATGATGATTTTGTTTAACTTTTTCTAATTAACACAATTGTTAATCTTTTACAGATCTACAGAACACATCAAACACAGATCAAATCACGTACGACAATTAGTAGGATATTACAGCGTATAAGTAATACTTCAATTATGATTAACAAATTTTAATTATATATAGAAAAGTAGAATTTCTCACATTGGGTTTTGAATTCTTCAAAATTTTAGATCACTCCGTTTCAGCTCTAGTCGGTTCCATGTTGTAGATCTCATCGCTACGAATCTAACGCTCCTGAAATTGTCTGATTTCATCGCTGCTTGAGAGAGTTATGATATTATGAACTTAATTACATAATTTAATTAATTAATTAATTAAAACATAAATAGCCCTCTAATTTATCCAAGCCACCCCTATATTCTTCGTTCCTCTCTGTAAACCGCTGAACCCAAACCTCGCCTCCTTCCTTGCCTGTCGCATGCCACCTGAAGGGCCTTGGACCCGATTCGACTTTGCCACATCCATCGCCTCGACACACTCCTCTCATCGTCGCACACCACCCATCACTCAAGCCGCCCAACGCCGCGCAAAACCAGTTCGAACGCAACGATTTTGGGTCCAAAATTCTCACGATTTGCGAACTGAAAACCGATCTCAACCATTGGTCATGAAGATCTCATCGAGCTCTTTAATTTACTCTTTATATGTTTCGATTTTTATTTAGAGGATTGAGAGAGATTTGAGTTTATTTTTCGGAAGATTCTGGCCATTATTTTAAGAAGAACGACGACTGTATCATTTAGGGCTTAGATTAGGGTTTGCTAATCCATGTATTTATAATATTTTAATATAAAATTCTCTAGTTTTTTCAGAAAAGGCCCGTTACTTCTTAACCACTCCAATTTCAGCCCAACTAATGTTGCCCTTAGCAAAATACCCCTGTTTCGGATACAATGGACTAGGTCCCATCAGCCCGTTTGATTGTCTTAGCCCACTTTTCTTTATTTTAAAATATATATCATTTAATTGTTTAATTTAAACGTACATTTTAATTCACCGAGGCAACATGCTAACTCTGAAAATTACAGAAAAATCTTTTCTACTTATGGTTGACGATATGGTCCTAACAAAATTAATTTCATTGAATTTGAAGACCGTTTGAAAAATGGCCATTTTTTGGTCAATCCAATTTGAATGAAATTGACAAAACACATTTCCTTTCGCCACGCTCACATATTAATTCCAAAAATTATGAAAATTGGAATCTAGCAATAATTTGACTTTCCGAATCCAATAAAAGTGGTTTCTTCTAAAGCTGAGGTCGTTTGCAAAATGGCTAGATTTAAGGGCTATATATATTAAAAATATATATATATTATATAGTAATTTTTCTAAATTTTAAACTGGACATAACTTTCAATTTTTATTATAAAATCTCAGTTTTTTTTATTTGATAGAAAGATATAATTAAACAGATTCAAATATTTCTTGTTTCGTCCAATTCTGTCTTATATTGAATTCTGTAAATTCAATAGAGATTTAAAATCGAATTTTCAAACTGTCATGCCATTTCAGGCTCGTTATATAATTAAATAAAATTTATTTGTTCTAACTTCGATTAAAATAAATTTTTAGTCATTATTATTTAAAATAAATTATTTTTAAATATTCAAAATTCACTAAAATTTCTAAAATAATTTTTTCTAATTGGTTCCAAAGTTCCGGGTTGTTACAATGGTCGATTCAAAGGGCAGGGATTTTTGGGTCATTACAGGTGGTATCAAAGCCTTGGTTAACTCAAATCTTTGGGGTACAACTTGTTAGAACTGAACAAAAGACTCATCAGAGGTAGGATTAGTAATATCCTATAAAAGAATACTCATTAGAGATAGGATCAGTAGCATCCTAGAAAGAGAAACTCATTAGAGATGGAGTTAGAAATGCCCTAGAATGAGTTAAGAGTGACAAGTTTTTAATTAACGTATTTATGATTATATATAATCCGATCTTTGAAAATATGATTTTTAATATATAAACGTTATATATATTTGAAAAGTTAATCAACTATTGAAACTAATTAAAGAATGAAAATTTAGTTGATTAGTTAAACAACTTTCAGTTTCGTTACTTTTCGAGGATGGAAAGATTTTAAATGGGGCAGACTAGAACAACCCGGAATTTTGGAACCAATTTAATAATTTTTATTTTAGAAATTTTAAGGGATTTTAAATGTTTAAAATAATTATTTTAAATGATAACGATTAAAAGTTATTTAAATCGAAGTTGGATTGAATATATTATTATAAAAAGAGATAGAAATAGCGCGGCAGTTTGAAAATTTGATTTTGAACTTTGACTGGATGTACATGATTCAAAATAAATCGGATTTTTGTAAAACCAAAAATATTTGAATTTGTTTAATTATATCTTTCTAACGGATCTGAAAAATTGAAATTTCATAGCAGGAATAAAAAGTTATGTCCAGTTAAAAATTCAGAATAGTCGCTATAGAATTTAATATAATATATAGCCCGTATAAATAGCCATTTTGCAAATGACCTCCGTTTTTTACGAAACCACTTTGGTCGGATCCAGAATGTCAAATTATTGCAAGATTCCAATTTTCATAATTTTTGGAATTAATATGTGAGCGCAGTAAATTAAAACGTATTTGGTCAATTTTAGTTGAATTGGATCGACCAGAAATTGGCCATTTTTCAAACGGTCTCCAAATTTGGAAAAAATAATTTTTTTTAGAACCATATCGTCAAAACATAGCTAGATTAATTTTTTGGGAATTTTTGAAGTCTGTATGTGGCCCGGGTAAATTAAAATGTACAATCAAATTAAATAATTAAATGATTTATATTTTAATTTAAAGAAAGGTGTTCCGAGATGATCGAATGGGCTGATGGGACCTAGCCCATTGTGTCCAGAACATGGGAATTTGGGTGGGAACAACTTTCGCTGGGCTGGATTTGGAGTTAGTATCAGTTAACGGGCTTTTTTGTGAATTAAAGAATTAAATAATTAAAATATTATAAATAACTCTAGATTATCAAAACCCTAATCTCCAATACAATTCCCAGCGCCGCCATTATATTTTTTTTTATATCCACAATGCTCCATTATTTCTCCTCCTCTTTCTTTTAATCCCATTAACAAATTCGAGTGCTTCCAAAGACTAAATCGAAGAACTCATCAAGGGCAATGAATTCAACGGTGGAGATCCAAATTAATGAAGTGTAATTCGCGGATTTTGGGGGAAAATACGCCGGCTTTGGGTTTAAATTTCGTGGTGGTTGGTCCATCGATCTAGGCATGGTTCAACGCGGGGGAAGGTTGTGTGGAGGCGCACCACGTGGTGATGGTTGATCGGGATATAGGGCAACATGGTGGCGGCGATTTCTAGACCTAATAATCGGCGATGGGTTGAATCGTTACAGGAGTAATGAAGAAGGAGGGGCCGACTTTGAAAAGTAATTAGGATTTAAATTTGGTAATTAAGTATTATTTAAAATTGTTTAAATATTCAAATGTTCATATCTTAATCATACTATAACAGAATTCAGAAATTTTGGATCCGTTGGAACCACAAAATTTAGATGTATAATATGGAATAAACGGAAACATATTTGGAGCAATCTATAATTTCTGAGGAATTACAAAGCATGGTGATAAATTCTATTTTTTTTAATAATTAAAATTTATTAATCATAATTGTGGTATTACTCATACGCTGAAATAATCTGTTGATTGTCATGCGTGATTTGATCTGTGATTGGTGTGCTATGTAGATCTGTTTAAAATTAACATATTTGTTAATTAGAACTGTGTTAAACAAAAAATATCATTTTTGTTAATTAGATTAATTGAATCAAAAATTAACATATTTGTTAAATAGAATTGTGTTTAACAAAAATTATCATTTTTGTTAATTAGATTAGTTGAATCAAAAATTAACATATTTGTTAATTAGAAATGTGTTAAACAAAAGTTATCATTTTTGTTAATTAGATTAGTTGAATCTAAAATTTACATATTTGTTAATTAGAATTGTGTTTAACAAAAATTATTATTTTTGTTAATTAGATTAGTTGAATCAAAAATTAACATATTTGTTAATTAGAATTGTGTTTAACCAAAATTATCAATTTTGTTAATTAGATTAGTTGAATAAAAAGTTAACATATTTGTTAATTAGAATTGTGTTTAACAAAAAATATCATTTTTGTTAATATATTAGTTGAATTTAAAATTTACATATTTGTTAATTAGAATTGTGTTTAACAAAAATTATCATTTTTTGTTAATTAGATTAGTTGAATCAAAAATTAACATATTTGTTAATTAGAGTTGTGTTAAACAAAAATTATCATTTTTGTTAATTAGATTAGCTGGATCAAAAATTAACATATTTGTTAATTAGAATTGTGATAAAAAAATCATCATTTTTGTCAAATTAGAATAATGGAATTAAAATTAACATTTTGTAAAAATATTATTATTGGATCAAAATTGACATTTTTGTCAAAATAAAATTGTTGAATTAAATTTGTCATTTTTGTCAAATCAAAATAGTTGAAATAAAAACGACATTTTGTTATAACAAAATAGTTGAAATTAAAAGGACATTTTGTTGTAAGAAGATGGTGAAACAAAAATTATCATTTTTATAGTAGAATCAAAGTATACATTTTTGTCAAAATAGTTTAGTTAAACAAAAATATACATTTTTGTCAAATTAGATTAATTGAAACAAAATGTACATTTTTGTCAAAATATAATGGTTGAAACAAAATATACACTTTTGTCAAAACATATTAGTTGAAACAAAATGTACATTTTTGTAAAAACATATTAGTTGAAACAAAATATACATTTTTGTCAAAATATAATAGTTAAAACAAAAATTTACATATTTGCCAAGATGTGATAGTTAAAAACAAAAAAAATTATATTTTTGTTATAAGAGTTAAAACAAAAGTTACATTTTTGTTAAATAGATTTGAGTTAAAACAAAATTTACATTTTTTTAAATAGATTTGAGTTAAAACAAAATTTACATTTTTTTAAAATAGATTTGAGTTAAAACAAAAGTTAAATTCTTGTTAAATAAATTTGAGTTAAAACAAAAGTTACATTTTTGTTAAATAGATTTGTGTTGAAACAAAAATAACATTTTTGTTAAGCAAATTTGAATTAAAACAAAATAACATTTTTGTAAAACATATCACTTTTGTTCATTTTGTTAAAATGGAATTTTAGACAAAATGAAATTATCGCTTTTGTTCATTTTGTTGAAATAGAATTGTCAACAAAATGAATGAATCACTTTTTAATCATTTTGGAACTGTCAACAAAATGAATGAATCGCTTTTTAATCATTTTGTTGAAATAGAATTGTCAACAAAAATGAATGTATCACTTTTTATGCATTTATTGAATTAGAATTTTTATGTAAATTAAAGAATCATTTTTATTGTCATAACATACATTAGAATTTGTTTGCAAATTAAAGAATTATTTTATTGTCAATACATACAATAGGATTTGTATGCAAACATAATAGTCATTTTAATTTTTGTCACTACATACATTTGAATTTGTATGCAAGTTAAAGAATTATTTTTATTGGAAATACATACAATAGGATTTGTATGTAAACATAAGAGTCATTTTATTGTCAATACATACATTAGAATTTGTATGCAAGTTAAAGAATTATTTTTATTGTCAAAACATGCATTAGAATTTGTATGTAAGTTAAGAATTATTTTTATTTTCAATACGTACAATAGGATTTGTATGTAAGTTAAAGAATCATTTTTTTTATCAATACATACATTATAATTTGTATGTAAGTTAAATAATTATTTTTATTGTCAAAACATACGCTAGAATTTGTATACGAATTAAAGAAACATTTTTATTGTTGAGTCATACACTAGAATTTGTATGCAAATTAAAATAAATATTTGTATGTGTCATGTCACACATTGAAATTATATATAAATACAAATAAAATATTTCTTTTTATTTGTTAAAGTCAAAAATATAAATTGCATACAAATAATGAAAATAAAAACTATCTTTTTATTTGTCATTAGCAAAAATGTCATGTAAATAAAATACATATTTATTTGACATTATGAACATGTAGATGCGTTATACCAATAAAACATTATTTTATTTGGCGTGTTAAACACGTTAGTGGAATCATCGAGTAATTTATGTTTATATATAATTATATATATATATATAATTTAAAAATAAATGAATCGCGGGCGGTAGTTCGCGTTTCGGAATCGTAACTTTAAACGATCATACCGAAATATATATAAAATTATATGTAAACGTAAATCCAACGGTTAGATTTCGAGAAATGTATAAATCAAATTTGGGTAAAAACAGCGCAAGGGTCGCCTATTGACCCGAAGCGTCGTTAAATTGAATTGGGCTGTTTTTATATAAATAAAAATATCGATAAATCATTATAAAATAACATTAACGATATGAAATGGTTTAAATTATATATATGCGAGAATTATTTGAAAAGACCGAGTTCAATCTCATTTCAAATAATTATACGACGATTTAAATCGAAGATATTGAAGACGATTATTGAAGACCGGCAAAGTAATGACACTCATTTTGGCCGACCTTAATCGATCGCTAGATCGATCAAAATCGTTCAAAACCCACATACGTTAACTTTGAGAATACAATACATCAGAACAATAACATCAGACTTTTATAAACATCATAATAATGTTACATCAGAGTACAGAATATCAGAGTACATCGAAAAATAAAATAATACAGCGGAAGATAAATTACAATATTTTAATACATTGCAGTGGAAAATTATCAAAAGCTCTGGACACATCTTTAAGCTTCGATCCAGGATCCTGCTAAAGAGATGAATATCTGCAAAAAGCTACTCGACTGCCCGTGTGAAAAATATGGGCACCCAAGTTTACCAGTGAAACAAACTACAGGTTAGTCATGGGACTGGTATGAGAAGTCTTAACTTAACTAATCTAAATAAAAGGCTAATCACAGGACCACGCTGCTAACGCGGAACGGGTTTACTCCATTGGATTGCCAGTTCATAAAATGTAACGACCCAGATTTTTGAACAGTTTATTTTAAATATTTAGTATGGTTTTAAATATTGATTCGAATATAAATGGATTTTTATTATGGAATTTATCGGGTTAATAATCGATATAGGATTTAATATCGAATATATTGAATTGCCGTAATACTAGAACGATAAATAAATTGACGTTGAGTTAAAACTGAAAAAAAAAATTCAGTCGACTAATATAAAATTCTGTACTGAAATGAAACGATAATAATTATTGATGAATGTATTTGTTTGAAATCGATTTATGTTTTAAATCTAATTTAATTTTACCCCTTCTATACAGTCAAATAAAATCTCAAAAACCCTTCCGTTGAATTCAGAATAGTGAATAACAGTGGGAACATCAATTGTTACGGTTGGATAGTGGTCCGGGACTTTGAGTTAAGGAACCACAAAATATTTTAAACAAAATTAGATTAAATCAAATCAATTTATTTTCAAAGCCTATGTTTTCATTTCAGCCGACCTTATTCTTTATTAGGCAGACCTACTTCCCTCGAGCATAAAATCCTGTCTTCCTCTTTCGAAATATGAAAAACAGTGTTTTAATGACCTCGTACCTTATGTCCCCTTACTCTTCTATAAATTCGCGACCCTCTTCCTTTTCCTTCACATTTTTCTTTCACCCGTTCCTCATTCCCTCAGAACCAAATCGAAAGCTTCATATTGAAGCCGCAAACGAGGGTCTGGGAAATTGATTTCGAATTATTAAGGGGTGCGATACGAGGAGAGTTCGATGATCAAAGTCAGGGTTCGAACTGGGTTGCCGCGATGTCAGATTGGGAGGTGAGAGTCGCGACTACGACGATGTCTTCGAGATGGGGATTGGGTATCGTGATTGGAAAATGAAGCTCGACATCACCAGGAGCGCTTGCGTTGAGGGGCTGGCACTTTCGGTGGTGGCTTGCTAGATGAGGCGAATCCAGTTAGGGCAGCGCGGTGGTCACAGGTAGCTAGGGTTAAGGCCGGCAACGAAGTGAATATAGGGAACAATGGTATCAGGATGTTTGCCTAGAAGTGGGAATGACAGGCTTCGAACAGGGAAGGATTAACGCAGGTATTAATCATTTAAACTGTGTTTAATTAGCCGAGTCTAGGTATTTAAGATTTATGACAGTTATTATTTTAAATAAAACTACTTTAATCTGATTAAATGAATTTGTGTAAACCGATATAGTTAGCTAGTGTAGTAATTAAAATGTTAACTAATCATTAAGTATAAGATTTAAGAAAGTTAGATTTTTAATTTATCATTTAAAGGTATTTATATGAACAATGTGTAATTAATTTATACAAGGAAGGAAAAATTAAGCAATAAGGTATATATTGGTTTCGTTTTTATTTATTTAAATTTTATAAGGGAAAATAAATTATAAGAGTAGGAATTTGATTTTTACTGTCCTATTAGTTAGCTAGTATACAAATGAAATTGTAACCTTATCATTTGTGTATAAAGTTAGGTTTAAAAATAAAGAAAAATTGGAATTTAGTTTGCACGGGTAATTAATAAATTTAATTCGAATAATTCGATAACTGAAATACTTTGTTCTATATTGGAAAAAAACAGACGTATAGAGAAAATCACCGTAAAGTTTATAAAATATGCTTCAGTGGATATTCAGCACAGTCAAAATCCCGTTGAGTAAATCTCACTCACCTTTAGAATTATTTTTATTTCATTAAAAATAATTGTTTGTTGCTTGTGTGAATGTTTTCTGGTTATTTTATATATATTAGTTATTTAGGCTATTATATATATATTGGGTTGATTGATTGGTTGGATTCCCGCAGTCTCATTAGCGGATGCCCGCAGTTTCATAGCGGATGATTACCCTATACGCCCCACGCTATGATTAGTGGATGACCTTCTATACCGCGATATTCTGCCACGAAGCAAAATGGGTATTATTTATGTGCTAACATCTGTGGATGCAGGAAAATAGGTTGGAGGAATCCAACTGGATTCCTCAAAAATATATTATCTGTTTGTTTATTTGTTTGCATATATATTGTTATATATGATGTGTTAGAAAAATAAATAATTCGTTGCTTTGTGTGTTTAAATATCACTGGGCTTGAACATTGATTTATAAAAATATCGTGGAAGGATATTTGAGTTTTTTAAAAAAAGGAAAAATTCTATTTTTAAATAGAATTTGAATTTTTAATGGAAATAAAAATATAAACTTGTTTTGAAAAATAAAACAAGTAGTTCCTTTATAAACGAAATTTATAAATAGTTCTTTTATAACGAGGTTATAAAATGAAGAGAAAAGAATGATCATTTGATAATTCAGGAATAAAAATACAAGTGTGACATTGGAATGAGAAATCTATCTTCAAAGGAAAAATAGAAATATCGATTTCAAAAGGAATTGAAGTCGAGACTTGTTTAAAGAAATTGGATATAAGAATTCAAATAGAAACAGACTTTGAAATATAGAATTTCAAAGAAGAATTGAAATATGAAATTTGAATAGAGATTTGAAATGGAATTCAAATATGAAATTTGAATAGAGATTTGAAATAGAAATTCAAGTATTGAATTTGAACATGAAATTGAATATAGGAATTCAAGTAGAAGTTTGAATATGGAATTTCAAAAATAGAATTTGAAATAAACTTTGAAAGTAGGATTTCAAAGTAGGATTGAAATAGGATTTCAAAATAGGAAATCCAAATAGTTTTGAAATAGAATTTGAATTTAAGGGAATTGAAATAGAATTTGAATTCAAAGGAATTCAAATGGGATTGAAATAAAGGAAATTCAAAAATGGAATTTCAAATAAAAGAAGAATGTAATTTGAAATATTGGGAATTTCAAATAAGAGAAAATGGAATTTGAAACATTTAGAATTTCAAATAGAATTTAAATGGAGTTTGAATATTTGAATTTCAAATGGAGTTGGGATATTCGAGAATTCAAATAGACTTTAAATATGGGAATTTCAAACAAAATTTGAGAATGGAGTTTAAATCCAGAATTTGAATTCAAGAGATATAAATCTAGAATTTGAATCCAAGGGATATAAATCTAGGATTTGAATTCAAGAGGAATTTAAATATGGCATTTGAATTCAAAGTGAAGTTTAATATGAGATTTGAAA
Source organism: Allium sativum (assembly GCA_030737875.1). NCBI lineage: Eukaryota > Viridiplantae > Streptophyta > Magnoliopsida > Asparagales > Amaryllidaceae > Allium > Allium sativum. The sequence continues at coordinate 899,786,944 of CM060922.1, read as the reverse complement.
TTCTAATAGAATGAAAATAGACTGGAGTATAGAAATTTAAATGGAGATTGGAAATGGGATTTGAATAAGGAAATTCAAATGTAGAATTTCAAAGTAGAACTTGAACTAAAACTTTGAAAATAGAATTTCAAATAGAACTCGAAATAGAATTAACTATGGGATTTGAATATGGAAATTCAAATGGAATTGAAACTATGGATTTGAATATATTAAAATCAGAATGGAATTGAATTTCATTCAAACGAAGTTTAAAAGTTTATATATATAAATATAATTAAAACGAACTCTCCGCAGCGCTGCAGTTCGTAAATTGGCGACTCGAACTTCAATTGAATATACAGAACCCAATTGAAGTCGAAATTCTTTGAAACAAGAAACGTCAGGACCGGTTCGATAATAGTTTTCTAATGAAAGAGAAAAATATGAATTTCGTCGTATAGATTTTGAGTTGTGTCAAAAATCAAATTTTCAGAAAAACAGCGCCAGAACTATTTAAAAACCATAACGGTTTATTTCATTTTATAAAAGGATTTTAAGCGAATAAAATCCGAATTTCTATTTAGAAAATTTCAGATTTGAGTTATAAAATATATGTGAACTCAGGTGGAGTAATGAATTGATTTTTGAAACAGAAATCAGATTTTTGATTTTTGAATAGAATTAACTAATTCGAATAGGAATTTGTAAATGAGATGTTGAATTGATATTGGGCCTTAAATAAGTATATTCGATTTGAAAATTTATATTCGAAAAAGAAAAGAGAACTAGAATGGAAATTGAAATTCAATTTGATTATGAACGAGTTAAATATTTTGTTTGAACAGGTTATGTTCAACAAAGGAGTAAAATAGGCAAAATGGCCGATTTAAAGAATAAATGGGCGGAACTGAATTCAAACGATTAGATAGTGTTGAATTGAATTGAAAACAGGTGAACAGGTGTTAAACAGATATGGGATGGAGTATATGAAGATTTTAAATTTATGTGCTCGACAAAAGGTACATGTTTAATTCATATATGGGTTTTATGCGCCGTATCGGCAAGCCGCTTGGCTTCTTCTTTTTCTTTTTGAGATTAGAAGGACCGGGAAAGCTATTTGAAATTTCCCGATGCTCCCGATATAGGGGAGGTTATGGCGAAATTTTCCGGAAATTTAAGGAGTTAGAATATTTTTAAGATATTTTGATAATTTGAAATCATTGTATCGACGTATTCAATTCGATAGTAAAGTGAATATAAAAATCGAATGTTGTAAACAAAAAGGGATAGAGATAAGTGATTGGAATTGTTTCCAATTGCAAATAGAGATATTTTCTAATATATAGAAAATAAAAGAAGTTAATATTTGGAAACGTTTTCCAAATGGCATAAGAGGCCAAGATGATTATTGAAATATTTGGTTAACAAATATTGATAGAGAAAATGGAGAAGTGATTAAATTAATAAATATTAATTAAAGAGCCCAGTGATTTGTTTGATATGTTGGATGAACACTTGTTTTTATTCGATAGTTAAATCACAGACTATCGAAGTTTTTGACCATCGTTGTCAATATGGAGAGACCGGTTGGATTATTATCCGAAGAACCACTCCGTATCGGCATAAGCGTTGCGAACCAAGTATGCTGAATATATTGAAGACGGAGTGAAGTGTAAGGGCTTTTTCTATTAATAGAAATAGTGCCTTCGGATTCGTTCAATCCCAGAATGAACGTAAATGGACGAATGTCTGACAGAGTATTTCCAATGATCAAATGGGTTGGTCTGTATGAATATATATGGTTGCAACGGATTTATCCCTTAGCATAACATCCAGAATATTTGTGCAAACTTAACTAGTGATTAACGGATCTGACAATGTGGCATTCAAAGTGATTGTGTTATCAATGAATGGTAAGTATGCGTAGCCTCAGGCCTCAACAACCGGGAAAGGACAAAAATCGGGCAGGCAGCATGGCTATGTGGGTCGCACCCATTAGGGTGTATAATCACCTATCTAGAGAAATTCCTTTTGTTTCTAAATCTATCGATTCTGCCCATTCGGGAAACGGTGGTTTGAGTCCAACCGTTGGTGATATACATTCGATACACTCAAGCGAAATGAGTGGTCGGTCATGTGTGGGCCGGGTTGCAAGATGTTCTTGTTGAACCCAGTGTATTCCTCTCTAGAGATACACAGTCGGAAGGTGGTTCCATACCTTGTCATGTTGGAAATCCAATCTCCAATAAGCGCCATGCGGTTTTTGATTTTATACTATATATGTGGAGCGTGAGATGCAAGCGTTCTGCTATTTGGTTATTTACTTGTTGTAGACATTATTATAATATCACTAGATTTTCGTATCAAAGTGTTTTGGGTTATAGTAAGGTAAAAACCGTCCGTGTTTATGTGTGGGCTGGTCTTACTATTATCTTTTCTTTTGAAAGGATTTTTAAAGTTAAACAAGTGGTTGGAGTTTACTCACACCAGTCCCATGACTGACCCAGAGTTTATTTTGTTTTGTTTTCCCTAAACTCTTGGGTGCCCAAATTTGTACGGGCAGTCAAGTAGTCGGGATTTCACATATTCATTTGAAGGAGCTGGAAGCAGGAGGCTTCACCGGTTAGCTATAGGCTATCATATATTCCGCTGTGGACCTTGTTTGTATCTGGAAACAGGAGTTTATAACTGTTCCAGAAATGACTGTTGTGCTCTGATGATGGTATGTAGGAAAAATTACTGACTTGTATTTCAAAAGTTATGTTATATAATATATTTTATTCGATCCGCTGTGAGTTTGTGATCTTCGTTTTCTTCTATTCTAATATTTCTTTCTTTCTATTTCTCATCCTCTAACTTCTTTCTAATAATGATTCGTATTTGTGTACAATTTGGGTTGGACGTGTGGTGTTATTAGTCAATTCAGATAGCACGGATTTGCGGGCCTTTACAGTTGGTATCAGAGCTTAGGTTGAGCGAATACCTAGGCTTGTGTGGCATGTGCTCATTAGAGATAGGGTCAGTAGTACCCTAGAATGAGTTGAGTGTATATACGAGAGAGCGTATTTGTTAGTTGATATAAAAGTTGGTTTATATTGTGTTGACTAGTCTGTTGAGTGGTTTATGAATTCTGGTCGGATAGTGGGACGCCACAAAGTCGATAGGAATTTCTAAACACTTGAACAGGAGATTGAACACGATATTGTTTTAAAGTGGGTGAAATTATTTTACCCAAAATTACATTTTGATATAAAAAGAATAATTTTTGAAATTATTATATTATATGGATGTGTTGATTGATATCATTATAATCAGATGAGATTATAAAATTAGAATGGTTATTTATAACCAAACTGAATTTGTATATGAATAAAATATATACAAATGAGATGAATTGAAATTGAATTCAAACCAGAATTTGGAATTTAAATCCTGGGAAGTTTGAAAATATTTTCTAAAGTATATTAAAAGAATATAGCTTTGTTTTGAAAAAGCCGTTTGAATAAAAATCATATTTGAATGGACTTGGAAATAGATAAAGCACTGAACTCACTTCAGTGGCTGGGAAATAATTCTGATGATGACTGCAGCTTCATCAGTGTTCATTTTCGAGTTCTAAGTGACAAATGGCTACCTTAGAAAAGTTTTGATGGAATTTGTTTGGAAGGAAAACAAGTGGTTTGAAAATTCAAATGTTTTGAGTTTTAGATGGAAATAAATATAAGTATATATTTATGTATTTCAAAGGATTTGAAATGAAAACCCTGGGATTTGAATTCTGAAATTGGAATTTAACTTAAGCAAGTTAAATGGGTCGGGGTGAATAAATTGAATATAACTAATTTGGATAAACTGGTGTTGAACCAATATGAATAGAATATGAATTGGATGTGAAGGCATATGAAAGGAAGAAGACCAAAAGTTTGGTTGGAAGTAAAATCATAAGAATATGAGGAATTGGGTTTCAACATAAGTGAGATGTTGAAAAGAAATAGATTTGTACCCTTTTTCCTACCTTAGCAATTTCGAGGACGAAATTATTTTAAGGGGGGAAGAATGTAACGACCCAGATTTTTGAACAGTTTATTTTAAATATTTAGTATGGTTTTAAATATTGATTCGAATATAAATGGATTTTTATTATGGAATTTATCGGGTTAATAATCGATATAGGATTTAATATCGAATATATTGAATTGCCGTAATACTAGAACGATAAATAAATTGACGTTGAGTTAAAACTGGAAAAAAAAATTCAGTCGACTAATATAAAATTCTGTATTGAAATGAAACGATAATAATTATTGATGAATGTATTTGTTTGAAATCGATTTATGTTTTAAATCTAATTTAATTTTACCCCTTCTATACAGTCAAATAAAATCTCAAAAACCCTTCCGTTGAATTCAGAATAGTGAATAACAGTGGGAACATCAATTGTTACGGTTGGATAGTGGTCCGGGACTTTGAGTTAAGGAACTACAAAATATTTTAAACAAAATTAGATTAAATCAAATCAATTTATTTTCAAAGCCTATGTTTTCATTTCAGCCGACCTTATTCTTTATTAGGCAGACCTACTTCCCTCGAGCATAAAATCCTGTCTTCCTCTTTCGAAATCTGAAAAACAGTGTTTTAATGACCTCGTACCTTATGTCCCCTTACTCTTCTATAAATTCGCGACCCTCTTCCTTTTCCTTCACATTTTTCTTTCACCCGTTCCTCATTCCCTCAGAACCAAATCGAAAGCTTCATATTGAAGCCGCAAACGAGGGTCTGGGAAATTGATTTCGAATTATTAAGGGGTGCGATACGAGGAGAGTTCGACGATCAAAGTCAGGGTTCGAACTGGGTTGCCGCGATGTCAGATTGGGAGGTGAGAGTCGCGACTACGACGGTGTCTTCGAGATGGGGATTGGGTATCGTGATTGGAAAATGAAGCTCGACATCACCAAGAGCGCTTGCGTTGAGGGGCTGGCACTTTTGGTGGTGGCTTGCTAGATGAGGCGAATCCAGTTAGGGCAGCGCGGTGGTCACAGGTAGCTAGGGTTAAGGCCGACAACGAAGTGAATATAGGGAACAATGGTATCAGGATGTTTGCCTAAAAGTGGGAATGACAGGCTTCGAACAGGGAAGGATTAACGCAGGTATTAATCATTTAAACTGTGTTTAATTAGCCGAGTCTAGGTATTTAAGATTTATGACAGTTATTATTTAAATAAAACTACTTTAATCTGATTAAATGAATTTGTGTAAACCGATATAGTTAGCTAGTGTAGTAATTAAAATGTTAACTAATCATTAAGTATAAGATTTAAGAAAGTTAGATTTTTAATTTATCATTTAAAGGTATTTATATGAACAATGTGTAATTAATTTATACAAGGAAGGAAAAATTAAGCAATAAGGTATATATTGGTTTCGTTTTTATTTATTTAAATTTTATAAGGGAAAATAAATTATAAGAGTAGGAATTTGATTTTTACTGTCCTATTAGTTAGCTAGTATACAAATGAAATTGTAACCTTATCATTTGTGTATAAAGTTAGGTTTAAAAATAAAGAAAAATTGGAATTTAGTTTGCACGGGTAATTAATAAATTTAATTCGAATAATTCGATAACTGAAATACTTTGTTCTATATTGGAAAAAAACAGACGTATAGAGAAAATCACCGTAAAGTTTATAAAATATGCTTCAGTGGATATTCAACACAGTCAAAATCCCGGTGAGTAAATCTCACTCACCTTTAGAATTATTTTTATTTCATTAAAAATAATTGTTTGTTGCTTGTGTGAATGTTTTCTGGTTATTTTATATATATTAGTTATTTAGGCTATTATATATATATTGGGTTGATTGATTGGTTGGATTCCCGCAGTCTCATTAGCGGATGCCCGCAGTTTCATAGCGGATGATTACCCTATACGCCCCACGCTATGATTAGTGGATGACCTTCTATACCGCGATATTCTGCCACGAAGCAGAATGGGTATTATTTATGTGCTAACATCTGTGGATGCAGGAAAACAGGTTGGAGGAATCCAACTGGATTCCTCAAAAATATATTATCTGTTTGTTTATTTGTTTGCATATATATTGTTATATATGATGTGTTAGAAAAATAAATAATTAGTTGCTTTGTGTGTTTAAATATCACTGGGCTTGAACATTGATTTATAAAAATATCGTGGAAGGATATTTGAGTTTTTTAAAAAAAGGAAAAATTCTATTTTTAAATAGAATTTGAATTTTTAATGGAAATAAAAATATAAACTTGTTTTGAAAAATAAAACAAGTAGTTCCTTTATAAACGAAATTTATAAATAGTTCTTTTATAACGAGGTTATAAAATGAAGAGAAAAGAATGATCATTTGATAATTCAGGAATAAAAATACAAGTGTGACATTGGAATGAGAAATCTATCTTCAAAGGAAAAATAGAAATATCGATTTCAAAAGGAATTGAAGTCGAGACTTGTTTAAAGAAATTGGATATAAGAATTCAAATAGAAACAGACTTTGAAATATAGAATTTCAAAGAAGAATTGAAATATGAAATTTGAATAGAGATTTGAAATGGAATTCAAATATGAAATTTGAATAGAGATTTGAAATAGAAATTCAAGTATTGAATTTGAACATGAAATTGAATATAGGAATTCAAGTAGAAGTTTGAATATGGAATTTCAAAAATAGAATTTGAAATAAACTTTGAAAGTAGGATTTCAAAGTAGGATTGAAATAGGATTTCAAAATAGGAAATCCAAATAGTTTTGAAATAGAATTTGAATTCAAGGGAATTGAAATAGAATTTGAATTCAAAGGAATTCAAATGGGATTGAAATAAAGGAAATTCAAAAATGGAATTTCAAATAAAAGAAGAATGTAATTTGAAATATTGGGAATTTCAAATAAGAGAAAATGGAATTTGAAACATTTAGAATTTCAAATAGAATTTAAATGGAGTTTGAATATTTGAATTTCAAATGGAGTTGGGATATTCGAGAATTCAAATAGACTTTAAATATGGGAATTTCAAACAAAATTTGAGAATGGAGTTTAAATCCAGAATTTGAATTCAAGAGATATAAATCTAGAATTTGAATCCAAGGGATATAAATCTAGGATTTGAATTCAAGAGGAATTTAAATATGGCATTTGAATTCAAAGTGAAGTTTAATATGAGATTTGAAATTCTAATAGAATGAAAATAGACTGGAGTATAGAAATTTAAATGGAGATTGGAAATGGGATTTGAATAAGGAAATTCAAATGTAGAATTTCAAAGTAGAACTTGAACTAAAACTTTGAAAATAGAATTTCAAATAGAACTCGAAATAGAATTAACTATGGGATTTGAATATGGAAATTCAAATGGAATTGAAACTATGGATTTGAATATATTAAAATCAGAATGGAATTGAATTTCATTCAAACGAAGTTTAAAAGTTTATATATATAAATATAATTAAAACGAACTCGCCGCAGCGCTGCAGTTCGTAAATTGGCGACTCGAACTTCAATTGAATATACATAATCCAATTGAAGTCGAAATTCTTTGAAACAAGAAACGTCAGGACCGGTTCGATAATAGTTTTCTAATGAAAGAGAAAAATATGAATTTCGTCGTATAGATTTTGAGTTGTGTCAAAAATCAAATTTTCAGAAAAACAGCGCCAGAACTATTTAAAAACCATAACGGTTTATTTCATTTTATAAAAGGATTTTAAGCGAATAAAATCCGAATTTCTATTTAGAAAATTTCAGATTTGAGTTATAAAATATATGTGAACTCAGGTGGAGTAATGAATTGATTTTTGAAACAGAAATCAGATTTTTGATTTTTGAATAGAATTAACTAATTCGAATAGGAATTTGTAAATGAGATGTTGAATTGATATTGGGCCTTAAATAAGTATATTCGATTTGAAAATTTATATTCGAAAAAGAAAAGAGAACTAGAATGGAAATTGAAATTCAATTTGATTATGAACGAGTTAAATATTTTGTTTGAACAGGTTATGTTCAACAAAGGAGTAAAATAGGCAAAATGGCCGATTTAAAGAATAAATGGGCGGAACTGAATTCAAACGATTAGATAGTGTTGAATTGAATTGAAAACAGGTGAACAGGTGTTAAACAGATATGGGATGGAGTATATGAAGATTTTAAATTTATGTGCTCGACAAAAGGTACATGTTTAATTCATATATGGGTTTTATGCGCCGTATCGGCAAGCCGCTTGGCTTCTTCTTTTTCTTTTTGAGATTAGAAGGACCGGGAAAGCTATTTGAAATTTCCCGATGCTCCCGATATAGGGGAGGTTATGGCGAAATTTTCCGGAAATTTAAGGAGTTAGAATATTTTTAAGATATTTTGATAATTTGAAATCATTGTATCGACGTATTGAATTCGATAGTAAAGTGAATATAAAAATCGAATGTTGTAAACAAAAAGGGATAGAGATAAGTGATTGGAATTGTTTCCAATTGCAAATAGAGATAGTTTCTAATATATAGAAAATAAAAGAAGTTAATATTTGGAAACGTTTTCCAAATGGCATAAGAGGCCAAGATGATTATTGAAATATTTGGTTAACAAATATTGATAGAGAAAATGGAGAAGTGATTAAATTAATAAATATTAATTAAAGAGCCCAGTGATTTGTTTGATATGTTGGATGAACACTTGTTTTTATTCGATAGTTAAATCACAGACTATCGAAGTTTTTGACCATCGTTGTCAATATGGAGAGACCGGTTGGATTATTATCCGAAGAACCACTCCGTATCGGCATAAGCGTTGCGAACCAAGTATGCTGAATATATTGAAGACGGAGTGAAGTGTAAGGGCTTTTTCTATTAATAGAAATAGTGCCTTCGGATTCGTTCAATCCCAGAATGAACGTAAATGGACGAATGTCTGACAGAGTATTTCCAATGATCAAATGGGTTGGTCTGTATGAATATATATGGTTGCAACGGATTTATCCCTTAGCATAACATCCAGAATATTTGTGCAAACTTAACTAGTGATTAACGGATCTGACAATGTGGCATTCAAAGTGATTGTGTTATCAATGAATGGTAAGTATGCGTAGCCTCAGGCCTCAACAACCGGGAAAGGACAAAAATCGGGCAGGCAGCATGGCTATGTGGGTCGCACCCATTAGGGTGTATAATCACCTATCTAGAGAAATTCCTTTTGTTTCTAAATCTATCGATTCTGCCCATTCGGGAAACGGTGGTTTGAGTCCAACCGTTGGTGATATACATTCGATACACTCAAGCGAAATGAGTGGTCGGTCATGTGTGGGCCGGGTTGCAAGATGTTCTTGTTGAACCCAGTGTATTCCTCTCTAGAGATACACAGTCGGAAGGTGGTTCCATACCTTGTCATGTTGGAAATCCAATCTCCAATAAGCGCCATGCGGTTTTTGATTTTATACTATATATGTGGAGCGTGAGATGCAAGCGTTCTGCTATTTGGTTATTTACCTTATGTAGACATTATTATAATATCACTAGATTTTCGTATCAAAGTGTTTTGGGTTATAGTAAGGTAAAAACCGTCCGTGTTTATGTGTGGGCTGGTCTTACTATTATCTTTTCTTTTGAAAGGATTTTTAAAGTTAAACAAGTGGTTGGAGTTTACTCACACCAGTCCCATGACTGACCCAGAGTTTATTTTGTTTTGTTTTCCCTAAACTCTTGGGTGCCCAAATTTGTACGGGCAGTCAAGTAGTCGGGATTTCACATATTCATTTGAAGGAGCTGGAAGCAGGAGGCTTCACCGGTTAGCTATAGGCTATCATATATTCCGCTGTGGACCTTGTTTGTATCTGGAAACAGGAGTTTATAACTGTTCCAGAAATGACTGTTGTGCTCTGATGATGGTATGTAGGAAAAATTACTGACTTGTATTTCAAAAGTTATGTTATATAATATATTTTATTCGATCCGCTGTGAGTTTGTGATCTTCGTTTTCTTCTATTCTAATATTTCTTTCTTTCTATTTCTCATCCTCTAACTTCTTTCTAATAATGATTCGTATTTCTGTGCAATTTGGGTTGGACGTGTGGTGTTATTAGTCAATTCAGATAGCACGGATTTGCGGGCCTTTACATAAAATATAGTAAATCGTTAAACAATGCAATGCTTTTTAGAAAAATGAAACCATTATAAGACTCAAGTCCCATCACACAATGCAACGCAAACCGGAGGATAGAGTTTTACCTTGTAATGGTCAAAAATGCTTGATACGACAAAACCGATGTGATATTATTACTAGTGTATATATATGTTTCAAAAATAATTTCAATCATAATGTGTCAATCATAGATGGAATAGCACCCCATCCTACTATGTCGCCATATTAGTTCTACAATCAAAACCGCATGGAGTCGTATTGGAGATTTGGTTTCTGTGACAACCCCATTCCCGAAGAGACGGTGCAAGGGTAATCTTTGGAATATAGCACATAAACAGATAACAGCGGAACAGAAATAAAAAAAAATACACCAGATAATGTACAATAGAATACACTGGATAAATATAATCATCAGAGTTACATAGTATATAGAATCATACTTAGTACAAAATACAGTTCAGCTATACATAAATGTCTACTGCGGAAAAGAAAACATAATATGTACAACAGGAGCAGAACAGCATAAAAAGAGATAAATGATAGAATCCATCTTCAGCTCCAGCTATCCGGAAAGAGCCTGCTAAAACCTGAATACGAGGCTGCCCATGTAGAAATAGGGGCACCCGAGTTTGCAAGTGAAACAAACTACGAGTCAGTCAAGGGACTGGTATGAGAAATCTACTCAACACATTTTTAAATATGGCTAATCACAGGACCACGCCACTTTCGCGGAACGGTTTTCCTCCATTGGATTGCCAGTGATTTAAAAGAAATAATTCTTTTAAACATCACAATGCTTTTTATAAAAATGAAGCCATTATAAGACTCAGTTCCCATCACACAATGCAACACACACCAGAGAATAGAGTTTTACCTTATAATGGCCAAAATATGCTTGATAAGAGCAAAACAAATCATTTGATATTATTGCTAGTGTATATATGTTTCAAAAATAATTTCAACCATAACTATCAATCATAGGTGGCATTAATGCCCCATACCACTATGTCGCCATATATAGGTATACAATTAAAATCGAACGATGTCGTATTTGGAAATTGGATTTCCGTCATGAGCCAAGTCAAAAGATAGTCCTTACCGAATTCGAGACAATCTAGCCCATGTCTCAGGCAAGCGCGCAGACAAGCCTTGGATCGTCAGGGCCGGTCCACCGACGTGGATAAAAATTCCTGAACACTGCGTTTCCCCGCCCTATGGGGCATAAACTGGTCATATCTGACCACACCAACGACTCCGAAGAGAACGAAGCAAACCGAGGCCTCGCTTTCCATCACCCACATAAGTAAAATACCCGGGCGTGTAAAACCCAAAGCACAACTCCTAGATAGAAGAAAACGCATGTCCTCCCAGATGTCTGTCTCCCGTTTCTGGCTCATACCGGGGTGTGAGGCTCGCAAAACAACGTTATACACAAAGCTATGCCACACAGGCCATGCTTTGATCATCAACTACAAGACTTTGCTTTTCAACAGAAGCCTTGATGATCTATCACTTAGGCGTGCCACACAGGCAATTCACCCCGTGCGACTGATTTCTATCGATATATAACCTCTGGGGTCGTACGTTTCAGAGAAGGGCGTTAAGCAAGAGAATAAATTCTCCGCCGCCAAACAGATATATATATAATAGAGATCAATCGACACAGAACAAAATCCAATGTCAGACACACAGTCTATTTACACATTCGTTCTGGGTCTGAACGAAACCAGAGGCACTCAATACCTCGCATATCCGTACAATCAACAAGTACGTCCGGGTGGCTACTACTTCAACCCCGTCAAGGTAGCTACTCCTATCATGAGCAACAGTAGCACCCCTCCTTTCAACGTGAAGATTATCGGTCTTGCACCGTCTTCATATCTTCGACTTTCAATCGTCGATCAATTATTTGAAATGAGAATTAACTCGGCCTTTTCAAATAATTCACGTATATTTAAAATTTCAAATCAATTTATTTAAATGGTTAAATTATTCAATGTCACTAATTTTGTTCTTTAGTGTAATTTTCATGTAAAACACATTCAACCATCAAATATCACATAAACCGAGCAAATTCAGTTTATTTCCACTCCATATTGTTTATAATGTTTTATCATGATTTATCGCTATTTTTATTTATTTAAAAATAGCCAATATATTAAAACTACGCTTCAGGCCATAACGCGGCCGTGGCGTTGTTTTTCTCCAGAGTTGATTTACATATATCTGAAAATCTAACCGTTGGATCTTCACAAAATTTATATCATTAGAAAGATCTTTTCAAAACGAATCCAAAGGTTTCAGTTTTGGGAAAATCCGACGGTCGGATCTCCCGCACTAATCGTTTGAAGTTACGATTTCAAAATACGAACTACAGTGTCATTATTCGATTTAATTTAATTATATTTATATATATATATATATATATAATCGATTCTGGCGCTGTTTTTCTTTAGATTTGAATTAAACATTCCAGACAATCCAACTGTTGGATCTTTACAAAGTTGGTGTCGTTGGAAAGATATTTCCAAGGCGAACCCAACGGTTGTGGTTTCGGGAAAATCCGATGGTCGGATCTCCCGCACTAATCACTTGAAATCACGGTTTCAAAACACGAACTGCAGCCTCTTTATTCACTATATTTTGATTGTATTTATATAAATATATATATATATATAGTTCTTTCATCGATTTCAAAACACTATCCACTTTATAGATTTGATAGAAATGATATTTTTATCTAACAGACATTTATTTCAACACTTCGCTATTTTCAAAAATTCATGTATATAATAAAAATGTGATTTTTTTGTAAAACAATTTATTTCAAAACACAACTATTTTATATAGTTCATATAGATGATAAAAATATGATTTTTATTATAAAACAATTTATTTCAAAACACGACTATCATTCAACACATGAATTTCTACTCAACACATGAATATAGTTTCAACACATGAAAATAATTCTAACACATGAATATTATTGAAAATTTCGGCAGCATAACGGCAGGGTAGTTAAAACCGGGACCGTCCCTAGTACGGCTCCTCGCTCTACCTTAAAACCTCGCGGTTTTTGACAATGGGGATTCATGCATCTAGTTCGCACGCAGGCGGCATGTTTTATTTTCATTTCCACAATCTATTCTAATTTTGTTTCAATCACCAATGGGTATTTTTCAACCACAACCAATCAATTTCAACCACAAACAATTCTAATCAACCATTCTCTATTAACCAATTTTCACACCAATCACAAATAATAAATATCGTCCATAGTCTGTGGACGAGGGGAGTATATATATATTCGTATATAATTATATTTCGATTCACTTCAATTCATTTCAACGCACATACAATTTTTACAATGCATATATAACTTATACATCGAACATACAACTTATACAATGCTTATACATGAGGTGTACAACGCTGATATAATTCATACATCGACTATATAATTTATACATCGTTGTTTTCCATATCGTTTATAAATTAGAAATCTCACATTGGGTTCCACTCCACCAAAAATAGCAGAAGGCTCAGAAAAATATGCGGTCTCTTCTAGAATGTAGAAGACGTCCACACGAGTCCACTGTCTCTTGTTTCACTGAATTTCGTCTACAAACGAAAAAGATATGATTTTTACAGTGAAATCTAAAACCGTAGCGCTTTAAAGTGCTATAATATAGTTTCAGCCGTTAGCTCACCTCGATCTTCAAAACTAGGTTTGCCAATAACTCGACATCCGCAGCACTTGGACGAGATCGGTTGGCGCCACCCTCTAGGCCTTGGAACGGCGCTCAGATCGATATAGGGGGCCCCCACTTCGACGGCTCCTCCTGCTCACGGCGGTGCCTCAAAGTTGACAACTTCGTGGACCCGTAACTCCCTCCACACGCGACGAGAGGTGATGAGACTGGGACGGATTTGAAGCTCGAGCTTCAAAGATGTCCAAAGGGGCCTAGGGTTTTAGTGCGTGTATCGAGAGGGAAGGAGGAGAGAAGGGAAGAAGTGAGGTTGCCATTCGTAGCTGATGGATCGGGGAGAGAGAAGGATGGTTTGTCGAGATATGATTGGGCCACGGTTTTATATTAATTTTTTAATTTAATTAATTCGAAAAATGCCCTTTTCTCCCACGAACTCCAATTCCAGCCCAACGACTGTCGTCCCTAGCTAAATACCCCCATTCCGAACACAATGGGATATGTTTCGTAGGCCCATTCGACTGTTTTAGCCAGTTTTTTATTCAAATTAAAATATAAAACATTCAATATTTAATTTGAACGTACATTTCAATTTGCCGGGGCCACATACTGATTCGAAAAATTCCAGAAAAATAAATCTATCTATGTTTTGACGATACGGTCCCAACAAAACTAGTTTCGTCGAATTTTGAGACCGTTTGAAAAATGGCCATATTTTGGTCGATCCAATTTAACTGTAATTGACCAAAACACATTTTCCTATGCCACGCTCACATACTAGCTTCAAAAATTATGAAATTTTAAACCAAGTAATATATTCACATCCCGGATCCAACAAAAGTGGTTTCGTCGAATTCCGAGGTTGTTTTCAAAATGGCCATTTTCACGAGCTATATAAATTCCATAGCGACCTTTCTGAAAATTCGTTTGGCCATAACTTTTGCTTTCCGCTATGAAACTTCGATTTTTAAGATTCGTTAGAAAGGTATTCACTAACAGATTTAAATGTTTTTGGTTTTACTAAAATCCGTTTTATTTTGCACCCGGTACAGTCAGTTAAAGTTTGAATTCAATTGTTGAAACTACTGCGCCATTTCAGGCCTTGTTTATAATTCAAATTAATTCTATTCCTTTTCAACATCGATTCAAACTAACTTTTCTTCGTTATTATTTAAAATATTTAAAATATTTATTTAAAATATTTAAAATCCACTATTTTAGCCAATTTAAAATTTTAAAAAGGTTCAGATTTTATGGGTTGTTACAATCTCCCCCACTTAAAACTTTTCGTCCCCGAAAAGGAACAAAGTCAAAAGTGGTTTGATTAACCAACTCTACTTTCAATCTGGCTTCCATTCTCCAACTTTTCAGTTTCTGAGAATTTTCAAATTCTTTAAAAATTTGGCTAACACCCGGAATTTTCGAAAAATTTCACCATAACCTCCTTTGTACGGGGAGGGATTTGGAAATTTATTGGGCCGTATAAGGTACCCAATAAATCCTATAAAGCATACACATATTTATAGTGATATATTCTGGTGTTTACAGGGGAGCGTGTATAGATAATAACTCCAGAGAATAAATTCTCGTCACCCTGTCAAAGCCTGAGGGAGTGTGTATTTTTAATTGCTCGAGAAGATAAATCCTCGTCACCTCGTCCCGTGTGGGAAATTATTAGTCCATGTGTCGTATCTAATAACTCGAGAGACGTGATTATTGTCAACTCCAGACCCATGTGGGGTTTTTATTAATCTGGCAAATTACCGTTATATTTTATATGGTCCATATCAGTCATCAGTTCAACCTGTAAAATATAGTCATCGCCATACAAGCCTCTCGCTCGTACGGTAAATCTTCATCCTCGTCACACAAGATCCAAATGCTTACGTGGTATATGATGAAGTATGCCTATTTTCAAGAAGTATGTCATGTATTGTAGTTCAAAATTAATTGTTACTATCCTATGGCGACATTTATTAATTACACATAGAATAACCAGCACTCCGCATCCAATGGCACTCACAGGAGTTGATATAATAATAAAATTGCGCATCCAACTCATTAAGGTTTACCTATTTGTTGGGCGCGCAAATAAAATCTTTACTCAACAGCTAATCCATTTACCTGTTCAAACATATATAATGCACATGTATATATTTCTATCTATTTTTAAATCAGTTCTATGTGTGATTTAATCGAATAAATTCTACCATTCATCCTCTTATTGATTAAATTAACTATCATTTTAAATTATTAATCAAATCCACTATCACATAACACAAACAAAAAGCAATTTGTTTTTAACTTTTCAAAATCATACAAATTAATTCTACTATCTTTTTAAATTAATCAGACTACAGAAGTAAAAGTGCACATCCATGGAAAGAAAATAACAACAAAGTAGAGAATTAAATGGTAATGCGAAGTACGGTAAATGTACCTTGCACCAGAGTCAATCAGAGATATCCACCCTGCACTTAGGATAGGCTTTATTAATGCTTTCCTCTGTTTCCCAAGTACAATCTCGCGGATCTCCACTCCATTGCACTTTGACTAAGTGAACCTTTTTGTTCCTCAGCTCCTTGGTTTCTTTGCCAATTATCTTTAGCGGCTCTCTCCTAACGGCCAATTCTGGAGTGATTTCTATATCCTGTTGCGCTGCATCTTCCACGATTAAGTCTGGATCATGAACGTGCTTTCAAAGTTGAGATACGTGAAATACATCATGCACTCCAGGCAACCAATCAGGCAATTGAACCTTATATGCGAGAGTTCCAATCCGTTCAAGAATAGGAAATGGACCAATGAATTTGGGCGCCAATTTCCCTGTTTTACCAAACTGGATAACTCCTCTCATCGGAGATACTTTCAAATATACATCAACAAATGATATATCCCTTCTTCTCTTATCTGCATAGCTCTTTTGTCGGCTTTGGGCGGCTAGTAATTGTTTCTTAACGAAATCGACTTTATCTACAGCATCGCAAATCATATCTGGCCCCAATACAAGTCTGTTACTAGGTTCAACCCAACAAGCAGGGGATCAGCACGGTCTACCATACAATGCTTCGAATGGTGACATTGTCAGGCTCGCTTGGTAACTGTTGTTATATAAGAATTCAGCCAAATGTAAATGGTCTTCCCACGATCCGCCAAAATCAAGAATACAAGCCCGCAATAAATCTTCAAGAATACGATTCACCATCTCAGTCTGACCATCTGTCTGAGGATGATATGCGGTGCTCAAGTTCAGTTTCGTTCCTAATTCTACTTGGAATGCTTCCCATAATTTACTGGCAAAAATCGGGTCACGATCACTAACGATGCTCATGGGAACTACGTGCAGTCTAACAATTTCCTTGAAATATACCTGTGCCAGAATTTGAGTAGTTCTATTCGATTTGACAGGTATGAAATGAGCGATCTTCGTAAATCGATCCACGATCACCCAAATACTGTCATTTCCTTTTCTGGTCCTCGGCAAACCATCTATGAAGTCCATAGAAATCTGTTCCCGCTTTCCACCTGGAATTTCTAAAGGTTGCAATAGTCCCGCGAGCTTCTGCTGATCGCTTTTGATTTGCTGACAGGTGGGACACCGACTAACATATATAGATATATCTCTTTTCATTGCCTTCTACCAAAAATTTCGCTTGAGTTCATTATACATCTTGCTAACCCCTAGGTGGATACTCAGCTTGGACTTGTGGCATTCATCAAGAACTTCTCTTTTGAGCTCGGAGACGTCGGGAACACAAATCCTTCCTTTTAATCTAAGAATTCCCTCGTTATCCACTTGGAAACTGGATGCATCGCCTTTTTGAATTCTTTTGATCATCTCCTTAACAAAATTATCATCTTTCTGTAGAATGGAGATCTTATCAATCAAGGAAGTCGTACCGATAAAGCTGGCGATTATTACATTCTTTCTACTCAGCGCATCTACCACAACATTGGCTTTCCCTGGAGTGTACAAAATCTCAAAATTGTACGTTGAAAGAAATTCTAGCCAACGCTGATGTATCAGATTCAAATCCTTCTGGGTGAACAAGTATTTCAATGACTGATGGTCCGTATACAGTTCGAATTTCTCACCCAAAAGGTAGTGCCTCTAGATTTTCAAGGCGAACACGATGGCTAACAGCTCAAGATCATGAGTCACATAATTCTTCTCATGTAGTTTCAGTTGACGGCTAGCATAAGCAATCACTTGACCTCTTTGCATTAACACTGCACCAACGCCCTCTCTAGAAGCGTCAGTCCAAACCTTCAAGTCCTCATTGCCATCTATTATTGTTAACACTGGAGCGGTCGTCAGTTTCAGCTTCAGCTCTTGGAAAGCTTCCTCACATACCGGAGTCCAATTGAATCTCGAATGTTTCTTAGTCAGTTTCGTTAAGGAACTGGATGTCTTCGCAAAATCCGTAATGAATTTCAATTAATAACTGGCCAACCCGAGAAAACTTCTAACTTCTGTTGGCGTATGAGGCTGTTTCCAATTCTGAATAGCAATGATTTTACTGGGATCCACTGAAATTCCTTGCTTTGACACGACGTGGCCAAGAAATTTATCTTCTTCCTGCCAGAATATACATTTGGAAAACTTTGCTTTTAAAACATTCCTTCTTAGAATTTCTAACACTCGTTCCAGATGTTTTTCGTGCTCGCTTTCTGATTTAGAGAAGATTAGAATATCATCAATGAAAACCAGAATAAATTTATTCAATACTCCTCTGAATACTTTGTTCATTAAATCGACGAAATAGGTCGGAGCGTTACATAAGCCGAACGACATTACTAACCACTCGTAGAATAAGTCTGGACCTCTGAATGCTGTCAAAGGAACACACTCTTCGGCGATACGAAGTTGATGGAAACCTGTAGCTAGGTCCATTCGTGAAAATACTCGTGCGCCGTTCAATCGATCCAACCAATCATCAATCCACGGCAATGGATATTCGTTTTTCAATGTCTGCTTGTTCAAGTCATGATAATCTACACATAGCTGAGAGTACCGTCTGACTTCGGGACAAATACCACTGCTGCCCCCCAATCAGAAAAGCTTGGCCTGATTAGACCCTTCCATACAAGCTGTCTAGTTTGATTATCTAACTCTTCTTTTTCTTTCAAGGTCATTCTTCGAATAGCATGAACTACTGGCCTTGCATTCGGAACCAAAGAGATTTTAAAATCGATTTCTCTCTGCGGAGGTAAGCTAACGACTTCTTCGAACACATCCGCATAGTTCTTAACAACTGGGATATCTGCAATGTCGACCTGAATATTCTCTGAAACAGTAGGAACAGGTTCTATTTGAGCAGGAGAAACATCTAATGCTGCCCAGAAGTCTTTTCTGTCAGAATTTGAACCTTCACATGGAATGGTTATATAATTTCCTGATTTAATTTCTTCCCTTACGACTCTATCGGCGCATTTAACCTCAGCTTCATACTTGGTTAACCAATCCATTCCCAGAATCAGATCAAACTCTGTAAAATTCATGACAATCGCAATAGTAGGAATCGGTAGCAGGAAAAAGAAACTGGAACCCCACAAACCCAACTAAGATCGACGGAACCCCCAACCGGATTATGTATAGTCATGGGTTCTCTGAGCTTTTTCAAATTCAAGTCTAGTTTCTTCACCGCATTCTTTGCAACAAAGCTTCGCGACGCGCCTGGATCAAATAGTACTTTAACTGGAATGTTTTTGACAGTAAGCATGCCCTCCAAAACATCTGGCCTCTCCTGACTAGCTGAGGATGCAGGAACCTCTGCTACTTTTTTTACCTGTACCTTTTCAGGTTTCTCCAATAACCGGCAATCCCGCTTTATGTGGCCAGCCCGATGGCACATATTGCATTTTCTTTTCTCTTGGAAGTTGCCCTTGGATTTCGACCCAATCTTTCTTTCCCTTTTCGAGGATTACGGGTCCTTTCTCGGATATAACATTTTTCCGATTGAATCTAGGCTTCTTTCTGAGCTTAGACTTCGTACTGGCCTCAGGCTGTGTACTCGCCTCGGGGCTATCAGTTTCGAATTTTCTTTTGCTGCTAGAACTGACTTCATCTTCGTCTCGCAACATATCTTTCCTATCGAGATCCTCATACTGGTAGGCCATGTATATCATTTCAGAAAAAGGAAGATTCACATGCCCCATTACCTTGTTCTGGTATTTTCTTTGAAGACCATTAGTGAACCTCATATTCTTCATCTTTCGCTTTTCAATTAGATGCGGGGCAAAACAAGAAAGTTCATTGAATCTCTTATGATATTCGGGAATATTCATATCACCTTGTATCAGATAGTAGAACTCATCGTATAACCGCTCAGTTGCTTTTGGAGGAATAAACCTTTGGTTGAACATTTCTTTGAATCTATCCCAGGTGATATCACCTTCTGGATTATCCCTAATAATTAACTCCCACCAGAACAAAGCTTCGTCTTTGAGTGCCCAAGATGCCACTAATCTTTTCTGGCCATCTCTTAGCTGGAGACGCTCAAGAATTCTTTCAACAGAACGCATCCAATCTTGGGTTTGACTAATGGATTCATTTCCCGAGTATGGTACTCCACCCAGATTTCGATACTTCTTTAATAAAGCTTCTAGATCTGGTTCTGCATTTCTCCTGTTTCTGACACTCATTTTCTAGTACTTCTGCAAATGGCAGATCAAGTGTCAGGTCAACAGAAAAGATATTTTAAAACATAGAAACATATACTTGAATGTAAATGTGTCTATCAAGGTGCATTTCATTCTGCTATACTCATACTAGGATATTACTGATCCTATCTGTAATGAGTTACTCGTCCTAGAACACTCTTGGTTCTATTTCTGACGAGTTCAATCATATGTTATATTCCAGGCTTAACCGAAGCTCTGATACCACGTTTGTGACAACCCCATTCCCGAAGAGACGGTGCAAGGGTAATCTTTGAAATATAGCACATAAACAGATAACAGCAGAACAAAAATAAATAAATACACCAGATAATGTACAATAGAATACACTGGATAAATATAATCATCAGAGTTACACAATATATAGGATCATACTTAGTACAAAATACAGTTCAGTTATACATAAATGTCTACTGCGGAAAAGAAAACATAATATGTACAACAGGAGCTGAACAGCATAAAAAGAGATAAATGATAGAATCCATCTTCAGCTCCAGCTATTCGGAAAGAGCCTGCTAAAACCTGAATACGAGGCTGCCCGTGTAGAAATAGGGGCACCCGAGTTTGCAAGTGAAACAAACTACGAGTCAGTCAAGGGACTGGTATGAGATATCTACTCAACACATTTTTAAATATGGCTAATCACAGGACCACACCACTTTCGCGGAACGGGTTTCCTCCATTGGATTGCCAGTGCTATAAACAAATAATTCTTTTAAACATCGCAATGCTTTTTATAAAAATGAAGCCATTATAAGACTCAGTTCCCATCACACAATGCAACACACACCATAGGATAGAGTTTTACCTTATAATGACCAAAATATGCTTGATACGAGCAAAACAAATCATTTGATATTATTGCTAGTGTATATATGTTTCAAAAACAATTTCAATCATAACTATCAATCATAGGCGGCATTAATGCCCCATACCACTATGTCGCCATATATAGGTATACAATTAAAACCGCACGATATCATATTTGGAAATTGGATTTCCGTCATGAGCCAAGGCAAAAGATAGTCCTTACCGAATTCGAGACATTCTAGCCCATGTCTCAGGCAAGCGCACAGACAAGCCTTGGATCGTCAGGGCCGGTGCACCGATGTGGATTAAAATTCCTGAACACTGCATTTCCCCACCTTATGGGGCGTAAACTGGTCATATCTGACCACACCATCGGCTCTGAAGAGACCGAAGCAAACCGAGGCCTCGCTTTCCATCACCCACATAAGTAAAATACCCGGGAGTGTAAAACCCAAAGCACCACTCCTAGCTAGAAGAAAACGCATGTCCTCCCTGATGTCCGTCTCCCGTTTCTGGCTCATACCGGGGTGTGAGGCTCGCGAAACAACGCTATACACAAAGCTATGCCACACAGGCCATGCTTTGATCATCAACCACAAGACTTTGCTTTTCAACAGAAGCCTTGATCATCTATAACTTAGGCGTGCCACATAGGCAATTCACCTCGTGCGACTAATTTCTATCGATATATAAACTCTGGGCTCGTACATCTCGGAGAAGGGCGTTAAGCAAGAGAATAAATTCTCCGCCGCCAAACAGATATATATTTAATAGAGATCAATCGGCACAGAACAAAATCCAATGCCAGACACACAGTCCATTTACACGTTCGTTCTGGGTCTGAACGAAACCGGAGGCACTCAATACCTCGCATATTCGTACAATCAACAAGTACGTCTGGGTGGCTACTACTTCAACCCCGTCAAGGTAGCTACTCCTATCATGAGCATCAGTAGCACCCCTCCTTTCGACGTGAAGATTATCGGTCTTGCACCGTGTTCATATCTTCGACTTTCAATCGTCGATCAATTATTTGAAGTGAGAATTAACTCGGCCTTTTCAAATAATTCACGTATATTTAAAATTTCAAATCAATTTATTTCAATGGTTAAATTATTCAATGTCACTAATTCTGTTCTTTAGTGTAATTTTCACGCAAAACACATTCAACCATCAAATATCACATAAACCGAGCAAATTCAGTTTATTTCCACTCCATATTGTTTATAATATTTTATCACGATTTATCGCTATTTTTATTTATTTAAAAATAGCCAATATATTCAAACTACGCTTCAGGCCATAACACAGCCGTGGCGCTGTTTTTCTCTAGATTTGATTTACAGATATCTGAAACCGTTGGATCTTCACAAAATTTATATCATTAGAAAGATCTTTTCAAAATGAATCCAACGGTTTCAGTTTTGGGAAAATCCGACGGTCGGATCTCCCGCACTAATCGTTTGAAGTTACGATTTCAAAATACGAACTGCAGCGTCGTTATTCGATTTAATTATATGTATATATATATAATCGGTTCTGGTGCTGTTTTTGTTCAGATTTGAAAACATTGCAGACAATCCAACCGTTGGATCTTTACAAAGTTCGTGCCGTTGGAAAGATATTTCCAAGGCGAACCCAACGGTTGTGTTTTCGGGAAAATCCGATGGTCGGATCTCCCGCACTAATCGCTTGAAATCACGGTTTCAAAACACGAACTGCATCCTCTTTATTCACTATATTTTGATTGTATTTATATAAATATATATATATATAAATATAGTTCTTTCATCGATTTCAAAACACTATCCACTTTATAGATTTGATAGAAATGATATTTTTATCTAACAGACATTTTTTTCAACACTTCACTATTTTCAACAATTCATGTATATAATAAAAATGTGATTTTTATTGTAAAACAATTTATTTCAAAACACGGCTATTTTATATAGTTCATACAGATGATAAAAATATGATTTTTATTATAAAACAATTTATTTCAAAACACGACTATCGTTCAACACATGAATTTCTACTCAACACATGAATATAGTTTCAACACATGAATATTATTGAAAATTTCGGCAGCATAACGGTGGGGTAGTTAAAACCGGGACCGTCCCTAGTACGGCTCCTCGCTCTACCTTAAAACCTCGTGGTTTTTGACAATGGGGATTCATGCATCTAGTTCGCACGCAGGCGGCATGTTTTATTTTCATTTCCACAATCTATTCTAATTTTGTTTCAATCACCAATGGGTATTTTTCAGCCACAACCAATCAATTTCAACCACAAACAATTCTAATCAACCATTCGCTATCAACCAATTTTCACACCAATCACAAACTATAAATATCGTCCATGGTCTATGGACGAGGGGAGTGTATATATATATATATATATATATATATATATTCGTATATAATTATATTTCGATTCACTTCAATTCATTTCAACGCACATACAATTTTTACAACGCATATATAACTTATACATCGAACATACAACTTATACAATGCTTATATATAAGGTGTACAACGCTGATATAATTCATACATCGACTATATAATTTATACATCGTTGTTTTCCATATCGTTTATAAATTAGAAATCTCACATTGGGTTCCACTCCACCAAAAATAGAAGAAGGCTCAGAAAAATATGCGGTCTCTTTTAGAATGTAGAAGACGTCCACACGAGTCCACTGTCTCTTGTTTCACTGAATTTCGTCTAAAAACGAAAAAGATATGATTTTTACAGTGAAATCGAAAACCGTTGCGCTTTAAAGTGCTATAGTATAGTTTCAGCCGTTAGCTCACCTCGATCTTCAAAACTAGGTTTGCCAATAACTCGACATCCGCAGCACTTGGACGAGATCAGTCGACGCCACCCTCTAGGCCTTGGAACGGTGCTCAGATCGATATAACGGGCCCCCACTTCGACGGCTCCTCCTGCACACGGCGGCGCCTCAAAGTTGACAACTTCGTGGACCCGTAACTCCCTCCACACGCGACGAGAGGTGATGAGATTGGGACGGATTTGAAGCTCGAGCTGAGATCTTCATAGATGTCCAAAGGGGCCTAGTGTTTTAGTGCGTGTATCGAGAGGGAAGGAGGAGAGAAGGGAAGAAGTGAGGCCGCCATTTGTAGCTGATGAATCGAGGAGAGAGAGAAGGATGGTTTGTCGAGATATGATTAGGCCAGGGTTTTATATTAAATTTTTAATTTAATTAATTCCAAAAATGCCCTTTTCTCCCATGAACTCCAATTCCAGCCCAATGTCTGTCGTCCCTAGCTAAATACCCCCATTCCGAACACAATAGGATATGTCTCGTTGGCCCATTCGACTGTTTTAGCCAGTTTTTTATTCAAATTAAAATATAAAACATTCAATATTTAATTTGAACGTACATTTCAATTTGCCGGGGCCATATACTGATTCGAAAAATTCGAAAAAAATAAATCTAGCTATGTTTTGACGATACGGTCCAAACAAAACTAGTTTCGTCAAATTCTGAGACCGTTTGAAAAATGGCCATATTGTGGTCGATCCAATTTAACTGTAATTGACCAAAACACATTTTCCGTTGCCATGCTCACATACTAGCTTCAAAAATTATGAAATTTGAAACCTAGCAATAACTTCG
The DNA here is from genome assembly GCA_030737875.1 of Allium sativum. Lineage (NCBI taxonomy): Eukaryota > Viridiplantae > Streptophyta > Magnoliopsida > Asparagales > Amaryllidaceae > Allium > Allium sativum. The sequence continues at coordinate 899,761,965 of CM060922.1, read as the reverse complement.
CATCCCGAATCCAAAAAAAAAGTGGTTTCATCGAATTCCGAGGTCGTTTGCAAAATGGCCATTTTCACGAGCTATTTAAATTCCATAGCGACCGTTCTGAAAATTCATTTGGCCATAACTTTTGCTTTCCACTATGAAACTTCGATTTTTCATATTCGTCAGAAAGGTATTCACTAACAGATTTAAATTTTTTTGGTTTTACTAAAATCAGTTTTATTTTGCACCCGGTATAGTCAGTTAAAGTTTGAATTCAATTTTTGAAACTGCTGCGCCATTTCAGGCCTTGTTTATAATTCAAATTAATTCTATTCCTATTCAACATCGATTCAAACTAACTTTTCGTCACTATTATTTAAAATATTTATTTTAAATATTTAAAATCCACTATTTTAGCCAATTTAAAAATTTTAAACTGGTTCAGATTTTACAGGTTGTTACAGTTTCCATCAAGAGTCAATGCTAGGGAGGAGCTCCTTACCGGTTCGAGGACACTCTAGCAAATGCCTCAGGATCACACCTATGGGCAACCGTTGGATATCTGCAGGGCCGGTCCCTAGCTAACGGTAGTGGATTAGTTATGTCTGAACACACGTTTCCCGGTTCCTTTGAACCTCCATATGGCCACTAACAACCTATAAATCCGAGGTACCTCAAAATCCATCATCCACATAAGTAAAATGCCAACCAGTTTAAGCACTGACATCACTCTAGCTTGAAAGAAATGTGTGCACTCCCTGCGTTCCCTTCTCCTGTTTTTGACTCATACCGGGGTTTGAGGCACGCGAAGTCACACTATACACAAAGCTATGCCTAAACAGGCTACGCTTCGATCATCCCACAAGGCTCTGCTTTTCAACAAAAGCCTTGATCCATGCATCTTGGCATGCCACATTGACAATTCACGCCACACTATCGATAAATATTAATATACACCAGGGTGTTAAGCAGAGAATGAATTCTCCACCACCAATCAGATATACATTAATAAAAATCAATTTAATTGCATGAAATGAATTCCAACGTCGAACACGCATCCATTTACAAGTCCGTTCTGGGTCTGCCCGAAACCGGAGATACCCGAGAGGTTCTCGCTTATCCGGACAATCAACACATACGTCCGGACGGCTACCCCTGACTCCCCTTCAAGGTAGCTACTCCAATCGTGGGCCTCAGTAGCAATCCATCCATTCGATGTGAAGATCATCGGTCTTCAATCACCGTCTTCAACTCTTCGACTTAAATCGTCGTATAATTATTTAAAATGAGTTAAACTCGGTCTTTTCAAATAATTATTGAATAATTATCATTTAAATCATTTCATATCTTTCATATTTATTTGTAACGGTTTATCGCTATTTTTTTTATATATAAAAATAGCTCATTTAATTTAACGACGCTTCGGGTCGATGGCGGTCTTGGCGCTGTTTTTATCGAAATTTGATTTACACTTATCTCGACATCTAACTATTGGATTTTAACAAAATTTATATCATTGGGAAGATCTTCCCAAAGCGGTCCTAACGGTTCCAGTTTTGGGAAAATCCGACGGTCAGAACTTTCGGTATAATCGTTTGATGTTGCAATTTCAAATCGCGAACTGCAGCAGCGTGGTTCGTTTTATTTTAATTTATATATATATATACATATATATGTGTAAATATATAAATATAAATCGTTTGGCGATTTCAATTATTTAGATCTATACTTTTTATCGCATCTAAAATGACGATAAAAATATCGCTCTTATTTCTACTTTTTTTATTGTTCTTAGAACGTCAATAAAAATACTTCTTTTAATTCTAATCTTTTTATTGAATAAAATATCAATAAAAATGTTGCTTTACATTTATCCTTTTTGTTTACACTTAAAATGTAAATAAAGATATCACGTTACATTTTTTCCTTTTCATTTGCATCAAAAGGTAAATAAAAAAATAACCTTTTAATTCTAATCCTTTTTATTATCTCTATTCTGAAAATAAAAATATAACTTCAAATTCTATCATTTTGATTACATCTGAAATGTAAATTAAAATGCCTCTTTTAATCTAATCTTTTTATTCACACCTAGAATGTAAATAAAAATGTAACTTTGATTCTATTCTTTATTTACATCTAAATATGCAAATAAAAATGTACTTTCTAATTCATGTTTTAATTCACATATAACATGCAAGTAAAAATTTCACTTTTTAATCCAAGATTCTATTTACATCTAAAATGTAAATATAAATTTACCTTTTTAATTCACGGTTCTATTTACCTCTAAAATATAAATATAAGTTTCACTTTTGATTTCTATGTTTGTATTTACATCTAAAATGAAAATAAATAAAAAATGAACTTTTTAATTCAAGTTTTTATCCACATCTAAAATGTGAATAAAAATGTACTTTTTCAATTCAGGTTTTTATTCACCTCTAAAAGGTGAATAAAAATGTACTTTTTTCATGTTTTTTATTTATATCTAAAAATATAAATAAAAACGTCAACTTTTTTTATAATCATGTTTTTATTTACAACTAAATTGCAAACAAAAATGTACTTTATATTTTCATGTTTTTATTTGCAACTAATTTGCAAATAAAAATGTACTTCATTTTCTATGGTTTTTATTTGCGTATAAAAAAGAAAATAAAAATGTACTTTTAAATTTCATGCCTTATATTCATATCTAAAATGTGAATAAAATATCCTTTATAGATTCATGTCTTTACTCTCATCTAAAATGTGAATAAAATATACTACTTTAGTTCAAGTCTTTTATTTACATGTAAGATGTAAATAAGATATACTTCTTTATTCATGCCTTTATTTACATGTAAAAAGGTAAATAAGATAAACTTTCTTTTCTAATACATGTTTTAATTTACCTGAGAAATGTAAATAAAATATTCTTTTCTAATGTTTCATACTACAATAAAAAAAAAAGGAATCTTTTTATTGTATATTCTTAAACAATTTTCTATAAATTCTAATGACAAATAAAAGGATATGCTTTTAACACTTTCCTATTTAACAAAATGAATATTTTGTTTTTCATTCTTTTCTATTTAACAAAAGGAATATTTTGTTTTTCATTCTTTTCTATTTAACAAAAGGAATATTTTGTTTTTCATTCTTTTCTATTCAACAAAAGGAATATTTTGTTTTTCATTCTTTTCAATTTAACAAAAGGAATATTTTGTTTTTCATTCTTTTCTGTTTACCAAAAAGAATATTTTGTTTTTCATTCTTTTCTATTCAACAAAAGGAATATTTTGTTTTTCATTCTTTTCTATTTAACAAAAGGAATATATTTTTTTTCATTCTTTAATGCAACATTTTAGAATGAAAATGTTATATTTTTCTTTAATGCAACATTTTAAACTAAAAATGTTATTTCTTACTTATGTAACATTTTAAAATAAAAATGTTATTTCTTTCTAATGTCAATTTTTATAAGAAGGTGTTATTTTAATCTAATATCACATTTGATAACAAAGTGTTATTTTAACCCAATGTACATTCTTTAACAAAAATGTTATTTTAATTCTCATGCAACAATTTATAATAAAAATGTTATTTTTCTCTAATGCAACATTTTATATGAAAATGTTATTTCTAATCTAATATAACATTTTACATAAAATGTAATTTTCAATCTAATGTAACATTTTACATAAAAATGTAATTTCTATTTCTAATATAGCATTTTACATAAAAATGAAATCTCTAATCTAATATCACATGAAATAATATTTTATGTGTAGATATTTTCCTATAAATTATAATGTCAGATAAATGCATATTTATTTGTAAACAGATTCCTATGTTATTCTAATGACAAATAAATGAATATTTATTCGTAAACAATTTTCTATGTTATCTTAGCAAATAAAAATGGTTATTTTATTTGTTAACAAATCCTATTTAACAAGTAAAATAAACATGCTATTTAATGTGACTACAAATTATATTTACATGACAAATAAAATAATGTTTTATTTGCATGACGATTTTATTTTTAACATGAAACATAACAATGGTATTTTCATGGGTATACAAATGACGAATAAATGGTCATTACTTTGTAATCAAATTCCTATGTTATACAAATGCCAAATTTTTGGTAATGCATTCATTACATAAAAAAAATTGATTTTTTTTAATGTAATGATGTTTTCTATTTTAATCATGACCCTTTTTTGGTAATGCATTCATTACATTAATATACGTAGTTTTAATGTAATCCTTTTTTGCACTTCATAAACATGAAACAATTTTTATATTTTATCATTACATGAAATATGTACATTTTATTGAAATCATGTTTTTACTATTTTAAAACATTTCCCTATTTCACGCAAATGTCAACTTGGGTGTCACAAATTTGGTAGCAAAAATAATGGTTTTTTTTAATTAACCAATTTCCTATTTATCTAAACATATGAATTTGATGTCACAAATATGATAATTAAAAATAATGGTTTTTGTTTAATCATTTTTCCTATTTACCCAAACGTATGATTTTGGTGTCACAAATATGATAATTAAAAATAATGGTTTTTGTTTAACCAATTTTCCTATTTACCAAAATGTATGATTTTGGTGTCACAAATATGATAATTAAAAATAATGGTTTTTGTTTAACCATTTTTCCTATTTACCCAAACGTACGATTTTGGTGTCAACACAATTATCCATTTTCAACTGATCCACACCACATAACAATCACAAATCAAATCAAGCATGGCAGTCATAGAATAATACAACATATGCATAATTACCACATTTAGAATTAACAATTATTATTTTTATTTGTAATAATACAAGTAAAAAGAAAGGATTCCTCACATCGATTTGTCTGAATTTTCAACTGTATCCGTTTCAGCTTTAATCATTTCCATGTTGTAGAGTTCGGCAAGACAATTCCAATGCAACTGGAATCGCTGAATTCTGAATCCGTTTGACAAAGATACAAGTGTTTGAATGTTAATTACATTAAATAAATTCATTAATAACTTGATTAATTAATTTAATATATTAATTACATTAACCTAAAACACGGCCGTTACTTTCTGGTACTCCATCTTCTTCATCGAAACGCAGGAACCCATCGAGCTCAACCTTGAAACCTCCAACCACACGGCTCCCGGATGCATCGTTCTCCGATCTGAAAGCTCCATGCTGCCAAGCCTCAAGTCGCCATCCCTGTGCTGGCAACACTTGCCATCTCGCGGGTCCCATTTGGTCAGAAAACCCATATGAACTGCCGTTGTTTCAAGCAGGATTCCGGTCTCCTCGGCGAGTATTATTAGATTTTCACCGTTGAATAGATCAATTTCATTTCCCTCTTTCATTTTGCTTTGGAAGTGTTGATTTTTTTTATTTAGAGAAGAGGGAGATCGAATGGAAGAAGGTTCGGTGCTTTATGGCCATTGTTTTCTTTAAAGACGGCGGCTGATGTTTAGACATTAGGGTTTAGGATAATTTAGGATTATATTTATAATATAATATTCGTTAATTCACTAAAAAGTCCTTAATTGACATGCATTGGTATTTAAAGGAAATATTGTCGTTTTAATATTAATTATTTCCCTTTCTTGATTTAATCCCTTTCTATCACACACATTTGTTTTCCTATTTTATTAAATGAAGTTTGCTAATATGTTAATGTTAATAATCTTCCATTACTTTCAAATTCAAGCGCTCATTGTTTTTTTTTTAAATTAATGTTTGTGTATACTTTCCGATTATTTTATAAAATACCATTTATTAACTTTCATTCCTTCTTCTGTTTCTTTTTATTTAATTCTGTATATTCCATTGTAATGTTTCCAATTTCAAACGGACATTACCCCATGGTTACTTTAATAATTTTGTTGCTTAAAATGCGGTGTTACATAACTAACTAAAATATTTTATGTTTTACAATTTTATTTATAATGCTTTGCTTTACGAGTCTAAACATAATTACTGCAAATTCTCTTCCTAGTTTACCATTCTAAATTTACATCTTTTTTTTCATTTAAGCCCCGATGTGCTTCCAGACTAATGAATACTATAAATTAAGTATTATATGTACTTATATGAAGATATATTAAAGTAAAGATCAACATTTCTCTATTCAGAAATCTTAAAGTAAATCACATAGATACAGAGAATAACGGAATAAAATTAATGCTTACTATATATATATATATATATATATATATATATATATATATATATATGAATTAATGTGTATTTTACATTATATTGTAATATTTGGAAATTATGTTTGTATAAATTGTAAGGTAAATGATAACATCAATTAAGAATGGTAATTAGAGGAATACATTGAATGTTAACTAATTTAAAAAAAAAATAACGATTGTAATAGATTAATTGACTAGCGCAAGAAACCGGTGGCTACTTAATTCGTAGGTGATAAATTGGAAATAAGTTACAATTAATACACAAAATTTATTGTCATATTTCCATGAATGTATGTAGTATACATTGTATATACGTGTAAAACCAAATAAATAGATAGAAAGACAACAGGTGAATAGAAATTTATGCATACATGTATGTACGTGTTAAAACAAATAAATTTTGCTGAGTATTTCATGATATATATATATATATATATACACACACACACACAAAATGAAAGATGGCAATGACATTAATGTTTCTTGTGCATGAATAAATAAATAAATAAACAAATAATTGCTACGTTAAAATTATTTTTTATTTAAATAAAAAAAATGAAAATTTTAAATTTTGACACATTTTCTAACAAAATTTCCTTAAAATAAATTTTTAAAATTGGCTCTGATTTTCCGGATTGTTACAATCTCCCTTACTTAAAATCTTTTCATCCTCGAAGGGAACGGAGCTGAAAGTTGTTTTATTTATCAACTCGATTTTCCTTCTTTTATTGGTTTCAATAATTTTATTAGTTGAACTAATAATCACACAACACAATCATCAATCAATTAGTTGATTAATTTTTCAAATATATGTAACTTATATATATATATATATATAAATCATATTTTCTAAGATCGGATTATATATATAATCACAAATACGTTATTTATAATCTTGGCACTCTCAACTCATTCTAGGGCATTGCTAACCCCATCTCTAACGAGTTTTATCATTCTGGGATACTGCTGATCCTATCTCTAATGAGTATTCTTATTGGATATTATTAATCCAATCTCTAATGAGTCTTTTGTTCAGTTATAAAAAGTTGTATCCCAAAGATTTGAGCTAACCTGAGCTCTGATACCAACTGTAACGACACGGATTTTGGCCGACCTTAATCGATCGTTAGATCGATCAAAATCGTTCAAAACCCACATACGTTAACTTGGGAATACAATAACATCAGACTTTTATAAACATCATAATAATGTTATATCAGAGTACAGAATATCAGAGTACATCGAAAAATAAAATAATACAGCGGAAGATAAATTACAATATTTTAATACATTGCACGGAAGATTATCAAAAGCTCTAGACACAGATTTAAGCTTCGATCCAGGATCTTGCTAAAGAGATGAATATCTGCAAAAAGCTACTCGACTGCCCATGTGAAAAATATGCGCACCCGAGTTTGCCAGTGAAACAAACTACAGGTTAGTCATGGGACTGGTATGAGAAATCTTAACTTTACTAATCTAAATAAAAGGCTAATCACAGGACCACGCCGCTAACGCAGAATCAGTTTACTCTATTGGATTGCCAGTGCATAAAATAAAGTAAATTGTTAAACAACGCGGTGCTTTTTAGAAAAATGAAACCATTATAAGACTCAAGTCCCATCACATAATGCAACGCAAATCGGAGGATAGAGTTTTACCTTATAATAGTCAAAAATGTTTGATACGATAAAACTGATGTGATATTATTACTAGTGTATATATATGTTTCAAAAACAATATCAATCATAATGTATCAATCATAGACGGCATAGCACCCCATTCTACTATGTCGCCATACTAGTTCTACAATCAAAACCACATGGAGTCGTATTGGAAATTTGGTTTCCATCAAGAGTCAAGGCTAGGGAGGAGCTCCATACCAGTTCGAGGACACTCTAGAAAATGCCTCAGGATCACACCTATGGGCAATCCTTGGATATCTGCAGGGTCGGTCCCTACCTAACGGTAGTGGATTAGTTATGCCTGAACACACGTTTCCCGGTTCATTTGAACCTCCATATGGCCACTAACAGCCTATAAATCCGAGGTACCTCAAAATCCATCATCCACATAAGTAAAATGCCAACCAGTTTAAGCACTTACATCACTCTAGCTTGAAAGAAACGTGTGCACTCCCTGCGTTCCTTTCTCCCTTTTTGACTCATACCGGGGTGTGAGGCTCGCGAAGTCACGCTATACACAAAGCTATGCCTAAACAGGCTATGCTTCGATCATCCCACAAGGCCCTGCTTTTCAACAAAAGCCTTGATCCATGCATCTTGGCGTGCCACATTGACAATTCACGCCATGCTATCGATAAATATTAATATACACCAGGGTGTTAAGCAGAGAATGAATTTTTCACCACCAATCAGATATACATTAATAAAAATCAATTTAATTGCATGAAATGAATTCCAACGTCAGACACGCATCCATTTACAAGTCTGTTCTGGGTCTGAATGAAACCGGAGATACCCGAGAGGTTCTAGCTTATCCGGACAATCAACACATACGTCCGGACGACTACCCCTGACTCCTCTTCAAGGTAGCTACTCCAATCATGGGCCTCAGTAGCAAAGCATCCATTCGATGTGAAGATCGTCGGTCTTCAATCACCGTCTTCAACTCTTCGACTTAAATCGTCGTATAATTATTTAAAATGAGTTAAACTCTGTCTTTTCAAATAATTATCGAATAATTATCATTTAAATCATTTCATATCATTCATATTTATTTGTAACGGTTTATCGCTATTATATATATATATAGCTCATTTAATTTAACGACGCTTCGGGTTAATGGCGGCCCTGGCGCTGTTTTTATCGAAATTTGAATTACACTTATCTCGACATCTAACCATTGGATTTTAACAAAATTTATATCTTGGGAAGATCTTCCCAAAGCGGTCCTAACGGTTCCAGTTTTGGGATAATCCGACGGTTGGATCTTTCGGTATAATCGTTTGATGTTACGATTTCAAATCACGAACTGCAGCAGCGTGGTTCGTTTTATTTTAATATATATATATATATGTATATGTAAATATATTAATATAAATCGTTTGGCGATTTAAATTATTTAGATCTATACTTTTTATCGCATCTAAAATGACGATAAAAATATCGCTCTTATTTCTACTTTTTTTATTGTTCTTAGAACGTCAATAAAAATACTTCTTTTAATTCTAATCTTTTTATTGAATAAAATATCAATATAAATGTCGCTTTACATTTATCCTTTTTGTTTAAACTTAAAATGTAAATAAAGATATCACTTTACATTTTTTTTCTTTCATTTGCATCAAAAGGTAAATAAAAATATAACCTTTTAATTCTAATTCTTTTTATTGTCTCTATTTTGACAACAAAAATATAACATCAAATTCTATCTTTTTTATTACATCTAAAATGTAAATTAAAATGCCTCTTTTAATCTAATCTTTTTATTTACACTAAGAATGTAAATAAAAATGTAACTTTGGTTCTATTCTTTATTTACATCTAAATATGCAAATAAAAATGTACTTTCTAATTCATGTTTTAATTCACATATAAAATGCAAGTAAAAATTTCACTTTTTAATCCAAGATTCTATTTACATCTAAAATGTAAGTATAAATTTACCTTTTTAATTCACGGTTCTATTTACGTCTAAAATATAAATATAAGTTTCACTTTTGATTTCTATGTTTGTATTTACATCTAAAATGTAAATAAAAAAATGCACTTTTTAATTCAAGTTTTTATCCACATCTAAAATGTGAATAAAAATGTACTTTATCAATTCAGGTTTTTATTCATCTCTAAAAGGTGAATAAAAATGTACTTTTTTCATGTTTTTTATTTATATCTAAAAATATAAATAAAAACGTGAACTTTTTTTTTATAATCATATTTTTAGCTACAACTAAATTGCAAACAAAAATGTACTTTATATTTTCATGTTTTTATTTGCAACTAATTTGCAAATAAAAATGTACTTTATTTTCTATGGTTTTTATTTGCGTATAAAAAGGCAAATAAAAATGTACTTTTAAATTTCATGCCTTTTATTCATATCTAAAATGTGAATAAAATATCCTTTATAAATTCATGTCTTTACTCTCATCTAAAATGTGAATAAAATATACTCTTTTAGTTCAAGTCTTTTATTTACATGTAAAATGTAAATAAGATATACTTCTTTATTCATGCCTTTATTTACATGTAGAAAGGTAAATAAGATAAACTTTCTTTTCTAATACATGTTTTAATTTACATGAGAAATGTAAATAAAATATTATTTTCTAATGTTTCATACTACAATAAAAAAATGAATCTTTTTATTGTATATTCTTAAACAATTTTCTATAAATTCTTATGACAAATAAAAGCATATGCTTTTAACACTTTCCTATTTAACAAAATGAATATTTTGTTTTTCATTCTTTTCTATTTAACAAAAGGACTATTTTGTTTTTCATTCTTTTCTCTTTAACAAAAGGAATATTTTGTTTTTCATTCTTTTCTATTCAACAAAAGGAATATATTGTTTTTCATTCTTTTCTATTTAACAAAAGGAATATTTTGTTTTTCATTCTTTAATGAAACATTTTAGAATGTAAATGTTATATTTTTCTTTAATGCAACATTTTAAACTAAAAATGTTATTTCTTACTTATGTAACATTTTAAACTAAAATGTTATTTCTTTCTAATGTCAATTTTTATAAGAATGTGTTATTTTAATCTAATATCACATTTGATAACAAAGTGTTATTTTAACCCAATGTACGTTCTTTGACAAAAATGTTATTTTAATTTTCATGCTACAATTTAAAATAAAAATGTTATTTTTCTCTAATGCAACATTTTATATGAAAATGTTATTTCTATACTAATATAACATTTTACATAAAATGTAATTTTCATTCTAATGTAACATTTTACATAAAAATGTAATTTCTATTTCTAATATAGCATTTTACATAAAAATGAAATCTCTAATCTAATATCACATGAAATAATATTTTATGTGTGGATATTTTCCTATGAATTCTAATGTCAAATAAATGCATATTTATTTGTAAACAGTTTCCTATGTTACTCTAATGACAAATAAATGAATATTTATTCGTAAACAATTTTCTATGTTATCTTAGCAAATAAAAATGGTGATTTTATTTGTTAACAAATCCTATTTAACAAGTAACATAAACATGTTATTTAATGTGACTACAAATTATATTTACATGACAAATAAAATAATGTTTTATTTGCATGACGGTTTTATTTTAAACATGAAACATAACAATGGTATTTCCATGGGTATACAAATGACGAGTAAATTGTCATTACTTTGTAATCAAATTCCTATGTTATACAAATGCCAAATTTTTGGTAATGCATTCATTACATTAAAAAAATTCATGTTTTCTATTTTAATCATGATCCTTTTTTGGTAATGCATTCATTACTTTAATATACGTAGTTTTAATGTAAACCTGTTTTACATTTCATAAACATTAAACAATTTTTATATTTTATCATTACATGAAATATGTACATTTTATTGAAATCATGTTTTTACTATTTTAAAACATTTCCCTATTTCACGCAAATGTCAACTTGGGTGTCACAAATTTGGTAGCTAAAATAATGGGTTTTTTTTATTAACCAATTTCCTATTTATCTAAAAATATGAATTTGGTGTCACAAATATGATAATTAAAAATAATAGTTTTTGTTTAACCATTTTTTCTATTTACCCAAACATATGATTTTGGTGTCACAATATGATAATTAAAAATAATGGTTTTTGTTTAACCATTTTTCCTATTTACCCAAACATATGATTTTGGTGTCATAAATATGATAATTAAAAATAATGGTTTTTGTTTAACCATTTTTCCTATATACTCAAACGTATGATTTTGGTGTCAATACAATTATCCACTTTCAACAGATCCACACCACATAACAATCACAAATCAAATCAAGTATTGTAGTCACATAATAGTACAACATATGCGTAATTACCACATTTAGAATTAACAATTATTATTTTTATTTATAATAATACAAATAAAAAGAAAGGATTTCTCACATCAATTTGTCTGAATTTTCAACCATCTCCATTTCAGCTTTAATCATTTCCATGTCGTAGAGTTCGGCAAGACAATTCCAACGCAACTAGAATCACTGAATTCTGAATCTGTTTGACAAAGATACAAGTGTTTGAATGTTAATTACATTAAATAAATTCATTAATAACTTGATTAATTAATTTAATATATTAATTACATTAAGCTAAAACACGGTCGTTACTTTCTGCTACTCCATCTTCATCATCGAAACGCAGGAACCCATCGTGCACAACCTTGAAACCTCCAACCGCACGGCTCCCGGATGCATCATTCTCCGATCTGACAGCTCCACACAACCAAGCCTCGAGTCGCCATCCCTGTGCTGGCCACGCTTGCCATCACGCGGGTCCCATTTGGTCAGAAAACCCACACGAACTGTCGTTATTTCAAGCAGGATTCTGGTCTCCTCGGCGAGTATTATCAGATCTTCACCGTTGAATAGATCGATTTCATTGCCCTCTTTCATTTTTCTTTGGAAGTTTTGATTTTTTTTATTAAAAGAAGAGGGAGATCGAATGGAAGAAGGTTCGGTGCTTTATGGCCATTGTTTTCTTCAAAGACGGCGGCTGACGTTTAGACATTAGGGTTTAGGATAATTTAGGATTATATTTATAATATAATATTCGTTAATTCACTAACAAGTCCTTAATTGACATGCATTGGTATTTAAAGGAAATATTGTTGTTTTAATATTAATTATTTCCCTTTCTTGATTTAATCCCTTTCTATCACACACATTTGTTTTCCTATTTTATTAATTGAAGTTTACTAATATGTTAATGTTAATAATCTTCCATTACTTTCAAACTCAAACGCTCATTGTTTTTTTTGTTTTAAAAAAAATTATTGTTTGGGTACACTTTTCGATTATTTTATAAAATACCATTTATTAACTTTAATTCCTTCTTCTGTTTCTTTTTATTTAATTCTGTATATTCCATTGTAACGTTTCCAATTTCAAACGCACATTACCCCATGGTTATTTTAATAATTTTGTTGCTTAAAATGCGGTGTGTTACATAACTAACTAAAATATTTTATGTTTTCCAATTTTACGAAATAATGCTTTACTTTATGAGTCTAAACATAATTACTGCAAATTCACTTCCTAGTTTACCATTCTAAATTTACATCTTTTTTTTTGTTTAAGCCCCGATGTGCTTCTAGACTAATGAATACTATAAATTAAGTATTATATGTACTTATATGAAGATATATTAAAGTAAAGATCAACATTTCTCTATTCAGAAATCTTAAAGTAAATCACATAGATACAGAGAATAACGGAATAAAATTAATGCTTACTATATATATATATATATGAATTAATGTGTATTTTACATTATATTGTAATATTTGGAAATTATGTTTATATAAATTGTAAGGTAAATGATAACATCAATTAAGAATGGTAATTAGAGGAATACATTGAATGTTAACTAATTTAAAAAAAACGATTGCAATAGATTAATTGACTAGCGTGGGAAACCAGTGGCTATTTAATTCATAGGTGATAAATTGGAAATAAGTTACAATTAATACACAAAATTTATTGTCATATTTCCATGCATGTATATAGTATACATTGTATATACGTGTAAAACCAAATAAATAGAAAGAAAGACAACAGGTGAATAGAAATTTATGCATACATGTATGTACGTGTTAAAACAAATAAATTTTGCTGAGTATTTCATGATATATATATATATATAATGAAAGATGACAATGACATTAATGTTTCTTGCGCATGAATAAATAAATAAACAAACAAATAATTGCTACGTTAAAATTATTTTTTATTTAAATAAAAAAAAGAAAAATTTAAATTCTAACACGTTTTCTAACAAAATTTCCTTAAAATAAATTTTTAAAATTGGCTTTGATTTTCCGGGTTGTTACAATCTCCCTTGCTTAAAATCATTTCATCCTCGAAAAGGAACGGAGCTGAAAGTTGTTTTATTTATCAACTCAATTTTCCTTCTTTTATTGGTTTCAATAATTTTATTAGTTGAACTAATAATCACACAACACAATCATCAATCAATTAGTTGATTAGTTTTTCAAATTTATGTAACCTATATATATATATAAATCATATTTTCTAAGATCGGATTATATATATAATCACAAATATGTTATTTATAATCTTGGCACTCACAACTCATTCTAGGGCATTGCTAACCCCATATCTAACGAGTTTTCTCATTCTAGGATACTGCTGATCCTATCTCTAATGAGTATTCTTATTGGATATTACTAATCCAATCTCTGATGAGTCTTTTGTTCAGTTATAACAAGTTGTATCCCAAAGATTTGAGCTAACCTAAGCTCTGATACCAACTGTAACGACACACATTTTGGCCGACCTTAATCGATCGCTAGATCGATCAAAATCGTTCAAAACCCGCATACGTTAACTTTAGGAATACAATACATCAGAACAATAACATCAGACTTTTATAAACTTCATACTAATGTTACATCAGAGTACAGAATATAAGAGTACATCGAAAAATAAAATAATACAGCGGAAGATAAATTACAATATTTTAATACATTGCAGCGGAAGATTATCAAAAGCTCTGGACACAGCTTTAAGCTTCGATCCAGGATCCTGCTAAAGAGATGAATATCTGCAAAAAGCTACTCGACTGCCCGTGTGAAAAATATGGGCACCCGAGTTTGCCGGTGAAACAAACTACAGGTTAGTCATGGGACTGGTATGAGAAATCTTAACTTAACTAATCTAAATAAAAGGCTAATCATAGGACACGCCGCTAACGCGGAACGAGTTTAATCCATTGGATTGCCAGTGCATAAAATAAAGTAAATCATTAAACAATGCAATGCTTTTTAGAAAAATGAAACCATTATAAGACTCAAGTCCCATCACACAATGCAACGCAAACCAGAGGACAGAGTTTTAACTTATAATGGTCAAAAATGCTTGATACGATAAAACCGATGTGATATTATTACTAGTGTATATATATGTTTCAAAAACAATTTCAATCATAATGTATCAATCATAGACGGCATAGCACCCCATCCTACTATGTCGCCATACTAGTTCTACAATCAAAACCGCATGGAGTCGTATTGGAGATTTGGTTTCCATCAAGAGTCAAGGCTAGGGAGGAGCTCCTTACCGATTCGAGGACACTCTAGCAAATGCCTCAGGATCACAACTATGGGCAACCCTTGGATATCTGCAGGGTCGGTCCCTACCTAACAGTAGATGATTAGTTATGCTTGAACACACATTTCCCGGTTCCTTTGAACCTGTAATAACCCGGAAAATACGAGCCAATTTAAAATTTGTAAATTGGTGATTTCATAGGGATTTGAACAATTGAAATAGAATATTTCAATAAAATAGTGAATTAGAAATAGTGAGTCGGTTTGAAAATTTGAATTCAAACTTTGACTGACTGTGCAGGGTGGAAAATACAACGGATTTTAGCGAAACCAAAAATATTTAAATCTGTTAGTCAATACCTTTCTAACGAATCTGAAAAATCGAAGTTTCATAACGGGAATCAAAAGTTATGGCCGAATGAATTTTCAGAAGGGTCGGTATATAGAATATATAGCCCTGGAAAATTGATATTTTGCATACGACCTCGGAATTCGACGAAACCACTTTTGTTGGGCCCGGGATGTCAAACTATTGCTAGGTTTCAAATTTCATAATTTTTGAAGCTAGTATGTGAGCGTGGCAAAAGAAAATGTGTTTGGTCCATTTCTGTTAAATTGGATCGACCAGAAAATGGCCATTTTTCAAACGACCTCAGAATTCGACGAAACTAGTTTTGTCGGGACCGTAGCATCAAAACATAGCTAGATTTATTTTTCTGGAATTTTTCGAATCAGTTTGTGGCCCTGGCATCAAAACATATCCCATTGTGTCCGGAATGGGGGTATTTAGCATCAAAACATATCCCATTGTGTCCGGAATGGGGGTATTTAGCTAGGGGCGACAGTCGTTGGGTTTAAAAAGGAGTTCGTTTGAGAAAACACTATTTAAAAATTTAATATAGTCCTCGGCAAATCAGAATTTTCCTTTCATAAATTTTTTTTTTAAAAAAAAAACCCCCGATCAACGGCGACCCGAGCTCCCTACCTTCTCTCCTCCACCGCCGTCGCCTCCAGACTTCGCCACCGCCACCATTCGACGCGTCTCAGCCCCCTCTTCAAATCCGACCCCAGCATCGCCACCCTCGTCGCCTCCTCCGCCTGAATCGAGGCCAGGAAGTCCCGACCTTCCCAGCGCCGCCGCCGCTCCGATCTGCCACCGCACCCCCTCAAACCACCACCGACTTGAAGCCCTCTCTTCCCTCTTCCACGTCAGCACCCCCGATCGTCCCCACGTGCCACTGATTTCGCGAAAACTGTAAACCTAGTTTTGAAGCTTCGTGAAAGTGAGTATTTCTTTGATCTTTACACTTTGAAAAATCATATCTTTTTGGTGTGTTGACGAAATTCGATGAAACAGGAAACGTCGAGACCGCAAGGAAGCTCTCTACCCAATAGAAGAAGCCGCGGATTTTTCTGACATCGTATCGATTTTTAGCGCTCAGAAAACCAATGTGAGAAATCTAAATTAATGTGAAATTGAATAGAAAATGTCGTGTATAATTTATATAAGCGAGATATAAATTACATACGTGTTGTATACCTCATGTACATACGTAGTGTAAGCTATATAAGCGAAGTACAAATTTTACATGCATAGAATAATTGATATATGTGTTGAAATGAAGTGAAATATAGCAATTATATTTATATTATATATATATACTCCCCTCGTCCACAAACCATGGACGATATTTATTGTTGTGAATTGTGTGAAACATTGGATGAAAAATACGAATGGTTGAAAAATTGTTTGTGGTTGATATTGGTTGGTTGTGGTTGAAAAATACCCATTGGTGATTGAAATGAATTGGAAATATTTGCGGAAATAAAAATAAACATGCCGCCTGCGTGCGAATTAGATGCATGAATCCCCTTTATCAAAAACCGCGAGGTTTTAAGGTAGAGCGAGGAGCCGTACTAGGGACGGTGCCGGTTTTAACTACCCTGCCGTTATGCTGCCGAAATTTTGAATAATCTTTGTGTGTTAGAATTATTTTCATATGTTGAAATTATTTTCATGCGTAGAAAGTAAAGTCATATGTTGAAACTATATCCATGTGTGGAAATGTTTGTGTGTTGAAAAGTGTTGTGTGAAAATTGAATTCGTTTGTGAATGAACAAAGTGTTTAAACAATAAAAATCACATTTTTATTATATATGAAGTATGAAAAATATTCGCCTTATATAAATAGTTTCAACAATAAAAATCCCATCTTTCCAATATGAATAACATAAATAAAATGTCCATGTGTGGAAATGCTCATTTGTTGAGAAGTGTGTGTAGTGGAAAAGTTCATGTGTTGAATAAAAAGATCGAACAATAAAAATTACATTTTTATTGAAACTATGAAGTGTTGAAACCATCCATTGGTTGAATAAATATTTTGAACGATAAAAATATCATTTTTATCATATATGTGATATGCTAAAGATATGCGGACGTTGAAATAAATATTTGTGAAAGAAATATTATTTTTAACATGCATAGGAACTAAATAAAATAGTCATGTGTTGAAATCTATTTTAGTTCGCCAAAATTATCATCTTTGAAATGTGAAGTGTTAAAAATAGCCACTTGTTCAAATAAACGTGCATGAGTTGAAACATACATTAACTAACTAATGATATGATTTTAGCCTATGCATGCAACATTAGAATGAATGGTGTTTTTAAACCAAAGCAAATCAAATATGAAATTGAATGGAAAATGATAAGTGTTAGAAATTGTATATATGTACATGCATATCTATTGAACAGGTTAAAGCAAAGGGGCTAGAGAAGAGAAATAAAATTTTGTGCCCGACAAATAGGTACATATTTACTGCTTTGTTTGGGTGATGATTTTATGAGCCTGTTGGCTAGCCGCTTGGCTTTTTCTTTTTCTTTTTGATATGAGACGCCCGTGTGGCTATTTGGGAATTTTCCCAGACCCCCTCGTACAAAGGAGGTTATGGCGAAATTTTCCAAAATTTAAAGGCGTTAGTGAAATAATTGAAGTGGAAACGATATAGGAATTTTTGAATGAAGTATATTTATATAAATATATAAATATAAATAGAATTAAAACGAAACGTGGCCGTGCAGTTCGTGTTTTGAAACCGTGATTTCAAATGACTAGTGCGGGAAATCCGACCATTGGATTTTCCCGAAACCGCAACCATTGGGTTCGCCTTGGAAATATCTTTCCAACGGCACCAACTTTGTGAAGATCCGACGGTTGGATTGTCTAGAACGTTTAATTCAAAACTGAAGAAAAACAGCGCCAGAAATGATTATATTTATATATATATATAAATATAATTAAATTAAATCGAATAACGACGCTGCAGTTCGTAAATTGAAATCGTAACTTCAAATGGCTAGTGTGGAAGATCCGACCATCGGATTTTCCCAAAACTGAAACCGTTGGATTCGTTTTGAAATGACCTTCCTAATGATGTAAAATTTGTGAAGATCCAACGGTTAGATTTTCAGATATGTGTAAAACAAAATTAGTGAAAAGCAGCGCCAGTGCATCGACACGACCCGAAACGTCGTTTAATTAAATATGGTCGTTTTAAATTAAATAAAAATGGCGATATATCGTTATAAAATACTATAGACGATATAGAGTGGAAATAAACCAGTTTTGTTGTGTTTGCTTGATATATGATGGTTGAATGTATTTGACGTGAAAATTTTAAATAAATAACAGAAATGTGAATGTTGAATAGTCCAACCATGTGATTAATTGGTTTGAAAGTCTAAATATACGTGGGTTATTTGAAAAGGCCGAGTTTATCTCATTTCAAATAATCGATCGACGTTGAGAAGTCGAAGAGTCGAAGACGGCTGAAGACCGACGATCTCCACATTGGATGGATGGGCGCTACTGATGCTCGTGATTGGAGTAGCTACCATGAGGGAATTGAAGTAGTAGCCGTCCAAACATACTGTTGATTGTACGGATATGGGAGGAATTGGTGCCTCCGGTTTCGTTTAGACCCAGAACGGACTTGTAAATGGACTGTGTGTCTGACATTGGATTTTTTCTGTGTTGATTGATCTCTGTTAAATATATATCTATTTGGCGACGGAGAATTTATTCTCTTGCTTAACGCCCTTCTCTGAGACGTACGAGCTCAGAGGTTATGTATTGACAGAAATCAGTCGCATGGAGTGGATTGCCTGTGTGGCACGCCTAAGTGGCATATGATCAAGGCTTTTGTTGCAAAGCAAAGTCTTGTGGTTGATGATCAAAGCATGGTCTGTGTGACGTAGCTTTGTGTATAACGTGAATTCGCGAGCCTCACACCCCGGTATGAGTCAAAAACGGGAGAAGGACCTAAGGAGTGCACGACGTTTCTTTCTAGCTATGGTGGTGTCAGTGACCTCCCAGCCCTGACATTTATATCTACTTTTAACCTGTGTGGTTGTTGGAATACGAGGCGCCTCGATATAGGTCTGTAAGGACCGGGAAACGTGTGTTCAGGAATAACTAATCCTCAAAAGTAAGAGAGGACCAGCCTTGGAGGATCCAGGGGATTGCTGTGTGCGGTCCCGAGGCATTTGCTAGAGTGTCTCGAATCGGAGAGGAGCTTGCCCCTTGCCTCGACTCATGAAGAAATCCAATTTCCAATACGAAATATGCGGATGTGATTGTATTACTAGTATGGTGACATGATATATGGTACCCATGCCGTCTAGGATTGATATTTATGATTGAATTTGCTTTTGAAACATATATGCACTAGTAATAATATCAAACACTTTTGTTTTTTACGTATGAAGCATTTTTGGCCATTATAAGGGAAAACTCTATCCTCCGGCTTGCGTTGCATTGTGTGATGGGACCTGAGTCTTATAATGGCTTCATTTTATAAAAAGCATTGCGTTGATTTAATCGTTTACTTTATCTCATGCACTAGCACTCGTTGGAGTAAACCCGTTCCGCGAAAGTGGCCTGGTCCTTTGATTTGCCTTATTATTGTTGTTAATAAGTTGAGTAGATTTCTCATACCAGTCCCATGACTGACTCGTAGTTTGTTTCACCTTGCAAACTCGAGTGCCCTCATTATCACACGGGCAGCCTAGTTATAGGTTTCTGACGCATCTTTTGGCTCATGGCGAGGCTTGACTACACTGTGCTGACTTGGATTTTCTCCGCCATTATTGTATCTATATTATGATTTCGCCATTGGCGATGTAGACTAATATTCCTTTTGTGTACTCTTTATGTATGATTCCGCCTCAGGCGATGGTGACTGATTATGTATCATTATGCACTAAGTTGTATCCTGTATTGTGCTTCTCTGATGTGATGATATCTATATGATTCCGTTGTCATATGTGTGTAAATTATTCTATTTTCCTGTTTATGCTATTATCTGTGATCTGCTAATGATGATTAATGTGTTATATTCCAATGATTATCCTTAACACCGTGTCACGGGGTTTTGGGATCGTCTCAGATGGTATCAGAGCTTTGGTTAACCTTAGTTCTGGAGTCTAACACATTAAACACCTCATCAAAATAGAATCAGTAGTATTCTAAGGCGAGTCGCTCATTAGAGATAGGACTAGTAAAGTCCTAGAATGAGCCGAGCAGAATAGTAAAAACAATTGATCAGTCCATCGTTATCTTTCCGTAAATTTTCTTCTTAATTATGCAATAGACTATCATTTCTGTTAGCTGACTTTTTCGTTGCTTATACAGAATTTGAAAAATGGCTACCAGAGCAGCCACCGCTAGAGGAGGCCGTGCCGGCCGAGGCCGAGGAAGGGGAGAAGTCCCAGCTCAAGAAGGACCTTTGATACAACCTCCGGCAGCTCAATACTTCGAGCTTGACCGTGTAGCTAAGAGATATAAGAACTTAGGAGGCAAGACCTTCTCGGGAACTGGCACCGTAATAGAGGCCCTTGCATGGCTCAAAACATGCAAGAAAATTCTTGAAGGCCTAAGGCTAGGAGACGGAGACAAAGCTATTATGGGCGCCTGGCTTATGCAGGAACAAGCTGAATTATGGTGGGAATCTCTTACCGCCGGGAATAGAGAAGCTGGAAGAACATGGGAGGGATTCAAAGAACTCTTCAAGGAGAAATATGTCCCAGAATAAGCTCTAGAAAGAATGCACGATGACTTCGCCAATCTCCAGCAAGGGGATCTTTCCGTGCAAGATTATCTGAATAAATTTACAATGTTGTCGCCCTATGCTCCAGAGCTCGTCGCCACTGCGAAATCCAAGAATAAGAGGTTTATCCTTGGGCTAAGACGACAATATCATGATAGAGCCATGACCCATGTCAAGCTAGAATTCAACGAGCTGGTGGAAATGACATGCAACTATGAAGACCTTGATCAAAGGCATTTGGATCAGGATCGCGCTAGAAGCCAAGCCGGAAACAAGCGCAAGCCTGCTGTAAATCAAGGCAAGTCAAGCCAAGCAGCATCTTCAAAACCTCAGACTGGCTAGCCGCCAAGAGGAAATTGCTTTAACTGTGGTAAGCCGGGGCACTACTCAAACGTCTGCACAGCTCCGAAGAGGCAGAAAACGAATTCTCAAGGCTCGAGCCAAGGCTCTCAGAACCCTCGCTCGTGCTTCAATTGTCGCAAGGCCGATCATCTGGTCAAAGACTGTCCTTTGCTGAAGAAAGCTACAGTAGCTCATGTCTATGACGGGTCTAGCCCGCCAGCTGCTTCCGATGGAGCAGGTAAACCTGATGTTTTGGGAGGTACCCTTACAATTAAAAATATTCCTGTTTCTGTATTGTTTGACACAGGTGCGTCGCGTAGTTTTATGGCTAGAAACACAGTGCACAAATTAAAGTTAAAACAGCGAAAGCTCAAAGAATCGGTTGAAGTTCATAACCCGATAGGGGGTCCTATTACTCTCGGTTCATATTGTAGAGTGCCAATCTCTTATTCTTTCTACAAGTTTCCTTTCAATCTAGTCGTTATGGATTTTCCCGAATTCGATATCATTCTAGGGCTGGATTGGTTAACGAAGTACGAAGATGAAGTGAATTGTGCGGAAAGAATCGTTAAAATTCGAACGAACCTTGGACATATATATATACCCTGTCATGGTTCGAATCCGAATAGAAGAGAGTTTTGGTCAGCATTAGAACTTATCCCCACTTCCATGGAAAAGATTCCGATTGTTAGAAACTATGCGGATGTGTTTGAAGAAGTTGAAAACTTACCTCCGCAAAGAGAAATAGAATTCCGAATCGATTTAATTCCCAATGCCAGACCAGTGGTGCATCCAATTCGCAGAATGACTCCGAAAGAAAACGAAGAATTAGGCGATCAAACTCGTCAACTGTTGTGGAAGGGTCTAATCAGACCTAGTTTTTCTAATTGGGGTGCAGCTGTTGTGTTTGTCCCAAAGTCAGACGGTACTCTTCGATTATGCGTTGATTACCGAGACCTCAACAAACAGACGCTCAAAAACAAGTATCCATTACCCCACATTGATGATTTGCTAGACCAATTGAATGGGGCGAAAGTATTTTCCCGAATGGACCTAGCTACAGGTTTTCATCAATTGAGAATAGCAGAAGAGTGTGTTCCTTTGACAGCTTTCAGAGGTCCAGACATATTTTATGAATGGTTAGTAATGCCGTTTGTCCTATGCAACGCTCCAGCATACTTTGTCGATCTAATGAATAGAGTGTTCAGGGGAGTTCTGAATAAATTTGTCCTCGTCTTCATCGATGATATTTTAATCTACTCCAAATCAAAACCCGAGCACGAAAAACACTTAGAACAAGTATTGGAGATTCTAAGGAAGAACGTCTTCAAAGCCAAATTCTCTAAATGTGTCTTCTGGCAAGAAGAAGTCAAATTTCTTGGCCATGTCGTGTCAGAGAAAGGAATTTATGTTGACCCAAGTAAAATAACAGCGATTCAAGACTGGAAACAACCCACTACTCCCACAGAAGTTAGAAGTTTTATGGGGTTGGCTAGTTATTATCGAAAGTTCGTTAAGGATTTTTCGAAGATATCCGGTCCGTTGACGAAGCTCACAAAGAAACATGAGAAGTTTAAGTGGACTTCCGACTGTGAAGAAGCTTTCCAGGAATTGAAATCGAAACTGACCACCGCTCCAGTGTTAACTATTATTGATGGCAATCAGGATTTAACGGTTTGGACAGATGCTTCTATTAGAGGTTTTGGTGCAGTGTTAATGCAGAGAGGCCAAGTAGTCGCTTATGCAAGCCGCCAACTGAAACCGCATGAGAAGAATTATGTGACTCATGATCTTGAGTTGCTAGCCATCGTTTTTGCATTGAAAATCTGGAGGCATTATTTATTGGGTGAGAAATTTATTTTGTACACAGATCATCAATCATTGAAGTATTTATATACCTAGAAGGATCTGAGTCTGAGACAGCAGCGTTGGCTAGAATTTCTTGCAGCGTATGATCTTGATATCCTGTATACGCCGGGGAAGGCTAACGTTGTAGCGGATGCACTTAGTAGAAAAAACCGCAATAGTTGCCCATCTTATAATTACACCTAGCTTGATCGATAAGATATGTGCTCTCCAGAAGAATGATTATTTCATTCAAAAGATCAAAGAAAGAATCCAGAAGGGAGAACCCTCAAGCTTTCAAGTAGATAAAGAAGGAGTTCTGAGGCTGAATGGGAGAATTTGTGTTCCCAACCTTCCTGAGCTCAAAAGAGAAGTGCTGGACGAATGCCATAAATCCAAATTTTGCATCCATCCAGGTGTGAGTAAAATGTACAACGATATCAAACGCACTTTCTGGTGGAAGGCAATGAAAAGGGATATTTCTTTGTATGTCAGTAGATGTCCTACTTGTCAATTGGTCAAGAGTGACCAACATAAGCTAGCTGGACTGTTGCAACCGTTGGAAGTCCCAAGTTGGAAATGGGAGCAGATTTCCATGGATTTCATAGATGGTTTGCCGCGAACCAAGAAAGGTAATGAAAGCATTTGGGTAATCGTAGATCGCTTCACGAAGACTGCCCATTTTATACCTGTCAGGTCCAATAGAACTGCTCAAAGTCTAGCACAGATATATTTTAGAGAAATTGTTAAGCTGCATGGAATTCCCATCAGCATAGTCAGTGATTGAGATCCCCTATTTACCAGCAAATTCTGGGAGGCTTTCCAGACAGAATTGGGAACAAAACTGAATATGAGCATCGCTTATCACCCACAAACAGATGGCCAAACTGAGCAGGTGAATAGAATTTTAGAAGATTTATTGCGGGCTTGTATAATTGATTTTGGTGGGTCATGGGAAGATCATTTGCATTTGGCAGAATTCTCATATAACAATAGCTATCAAGCAAGTTTGAGAATGTCACCATTTGACGCATTATATGGCAGACTCTGCAGATCTCCAGCATGTTGGGTAGAACCTGGCAACAGACTTGTACTAGGACCCGATATGATTAGGGAAGCATCTGATAAAGTGGACTTCATCAAAAAGCGTTTGAAAACCGCCCAAAGCCGACAGAAAAGTTATGCAGACTCTAGAAGGAGATATTTGACATTTGCTGTTGGTGATCATGTTTATTTGAAGGTTTCTCCGATGAGAGGAGTAATCAGATTTGGCAAGACTGGGAAGTTGGCACCGAGATTTATTGGTCCCTTTCCTATACTTGAACGTATTGGAACTCTTGCCTATAGGGTTCAATTGCCAGATTGGTTGTCTGGAGTGCATAATGTATTTCACGTATCTCAACTTAGAAGACACGTGCATGATCTGGATCTTGTTGTAGAAGAAGCAGTGCAACAGGATGTGGAGATAACTCCAGAATTAGCACTCAGAATAGAGCCATTAAAGCTTGTTGGCAAAGAAACTAGAGAACTCAGAAGCAAAAAGGTTCATTTAGTTAAAGTGCAATGGAGCAGTGATCCTAGAGACTGTACTTGGGAAACTGAGGAAAGCATTAAGCAAGCTTACCCCAAATACAGAGTGGATATCCCTGATTAACTCCGGTGCAAGGTACCTTTACAATACTTTGCATTTACATTTTGTTTCCTACTTTACTGTTGTTTCTTTTTTGAGGACGAAAAGGTTTAAGTGGGGGAGATTGTAATAACCCGGAAAATACGAGCCAATTTAAAATTTTTAAATTGGTGATTTCATAGGGATTTGAACAATTGAAATAGAATATTTCAATAAAATAGTGAATTAGAAATAGTGAGTCGGTTTGAAAATTTGAATTCAAACTTTGACTGACTGTGCAGGGTGGAAAATATAACGGATTTTAGCGAAACCAAAAATATTTAAATCTGTTAGTCAATACCTTTCTAACGAATCTGAAAAATCGAAGTTTCATAACGGGAATCAAAAGTTATGGCCGAATGAATTTTCAGAAGGGTCGGTATATAAAATATATAGCCCTGGAAAATTGATATTTTGCATACGACCTCGGAATTCGACGAAACAACTTTTGTTGGGTCCGGGATGTCAAACTATTGCTAGGTTTCAAATTTCATAATTTTTGAAGCTAGTATGTGAGCGTGGCAAAAGAAAATGTGTTTGGTCCATTTCTGTTAAATTGGATCTACCAAAAAATGGCCATTTTTCAAACGACCTCAGAATTCGACGAAACTAGTTTTGTTGGGACCGTAGCGTCAAAACATAGCTAGATTTATTTTTCTGGAATTTTTCGAATCAGTTTGTGGCCCTGGCAAATTGAAATGTATGTTGAAAGTTAAAAATTAAATGTTTTATACTTTAATTTGAAAAATAACTGACTGTAACAGTCGAATTGGCCTACGAAACATATCCCATTGTGTCCGGAATGGGGGTATTTAGGTAGGGGCGATAGTCGTTGGGTTTAAAAAGGAGTTCGTTTGAGAAAACACTATTTAAAAATTTAATATAGTCCTCGGCCAATCAGAATTTTCCTTTCATAAATTTTTTTTTTTTTAAAAAAAGAAACCCCCCCCCCCCCCCGATCAACGGCGACCCGAGCTCCCTACCTTCTCTCCTCCACCGCCGCCGCCACGGTCACCTCCAGACTTCGCCACCGCCACCATTCGACGCGTCTCAGCCCCCTCTTCAAATCCGACCCCAACATCGCCACCCTCGTCGCCTCCTCCGCCTGAATCGAGGCCAGGAAGTCCCGACCTTCCCAGCGCCGCCGCCACTCCGATCTGCCACCGCACGCCCTCATACCACCACCGACTTGAAGCCCTCTCTTCCCTCTTCCACGTCAGCACCCCCGATCGTCCCCACGTGCCACTGATTTCGCGAAAACTGTAAACCTAGTTTTGAAGCTTCGTGAAAGCGAGTTTTTCTTTGATCTTTACACTTTGAAAAATCATATCTTTTTGGTGTGTTGACGAAATTCGATGAAACAGGAAACGTCGAGACCGCAAGGAAGCTCTCTACCCAATAGAAGAAGCCGCGGATTTTTCTGACATCGTATCGATTTTTAGCGCTCAGAAAACCAATGTGAGAAATCTAAATTAACATGAAATTGAATAGAAAATGTCATGTATAATTTATATAAGCGAGATATAAATTACATACGTGTTGTATACCTCATGTACATACGTAGTGTAAGCTATATAAGCGAAGTACAAATTTTACATGCATAGAATAATTGATATATGTGTTGAAATGCAAGTGAAACATAGCAATTATATTTATACTATATATATATATATGTGTATATATATATATATATATATATATATATACACTCCCCTCGTCCACAAACCATGGACGATATTTATTGTTGTGAATTGGTGTGAAACATTGGATGAAAAATACGAATGGTTGAAAAATTGTTTGTGGTTGATATTGGTTGATTGTGGTTGAAAAATACCCATTGGTGATTGAAATGAATTGGAAATATTTGTGGAAATAAAAATAAACATGCCGCCTGCGTGCGAATTAGATGCATGAATCCCCATTGTCAAAAACCGCGAGGTTTTAAGGTAGAGCGAGGAGCCGTACTAGGGACGGTGCCGGTTTTAACTACCCTGCCTTTATGCTGCCGAAATTTTGAATAATCTTTGTGTGTTAGAATTATTTTCATATGTTGAAATTATTTTCATGCGTAGAAAGTAAAGTCATATGTTGAAACTACATCCATGTGTGGAAATGTTTGTGTGTTGAAAAGTGTTGTGTGAAAATTGAATTCGTTTGTGAATGAACGAAGTGTTTAAACAATAAAAATCACATTTTTATTATATATGAAGTATGAAAAATATTCGCCTTATATAAATAGTTTCAACAATAAAAATCCCATTTTTCCAATATGAACAACATAAATAAAATGTCCATGTGTGGAAATGCTCATTTGTTGAGAAGTGTGTGTAGTGGAAAAGTTCATGTGTTGAATAAAAAGATCGAACAATAAAAATTACATTTTTATTGAAACTATGAAGTGTTGAAACCATCCATTGGTTGAATAAATATTTTGAACGATAAAAATATCATTTTTATCATATATGTGATATGCTAAAGATATGCGGACGTTGAAATAAATATTTGTGAAAGAAATATTATTTTTAACATGCATAGGAACTAAATAAAATAGTCATGTGTTGAAATCTATTTTAGTTCGCCAAAATTATCATCTTTGAAATGTGAAGTGTTAAAAATAGCCACTTGTTCAAATAAACGTGCATGAGTTGAAACATACATTAACTAGCTAATGATATGATTTTAGCCTATGCATGCAACATTAGAATGAATGGTGTTTTTAAACCAAAGCAAATCAAATATGAAATTGAATGGAAAATGATAAGTGTTAGAAATTGTATATATGTACATGCATATCTATTGAACAGGTTAAAGCAAAGGGGCTAGAGAAGAGAAATAAAATTTTGTGCCCGACAAATAGGTACATATTTACTGCTTTGTTTGGGTGATGATTTTATGAGCCTGTTGGCTAGCCGCTTGGCTTTTTCTTTTTCTTTTTGATATGAGACGCCCGTGTGGCTATTTGGGAATTTTCCCAGACCCTCCCGTACAAAGGAGGTTATGGCGAAATTTTCCAAAATTTAAAGGCGTTAGTGAAATAATTGAAGTGGAAACGATATAGGAATTTTTGAATGAAGTATATTTATATAAATATATAAATATAAATAGAATTAAAACGAAACGTGGCCGTGCAGTTCGTGTTTTGAAACCGTGATTTCAAACGACTAGTGTGGGAAATCCGACCATTGGATTTTCCCGAAACCGCAACCATTGGGTCGCCTTGGAAATATCTTTCCAACGGCACCAACTTTGTGAAGATCCGACGGTTGGATTGTCTGGAATGTTTAATTCAAAACTGAAGAAAAACAGCACCAGAAATGATTATATTTATATATATATAAATATAATTAAATTAAATCGAATAACGATGCTGCAGTTCGTAAATTGAAATCGTAACTTCAACTGGCTAGTGTGGAAGATCCGACCATCGGATTTTCCCAAAACTGAAACCGTTGGATTCGTTTTGAAATGACCTTCCTAATGATGTAAAATTTGTGAAGATCCAACGGTTAGATTTTCAGATATGTGTAAAACAAAATTAGTGAAAAGCAGCGCCAGTGCATCGACACGACCCGAAACGTCGTTTAATTAAATATGGCCGTTTTAAATTAAATAAAAATGGCGATATATCGTTATAAAATACTATAGACGATATAGAGTGGAAATAAACCAGTTTTGTTGTGTTTGCTTGATATATGATGGTTGAATGTATTTGACATGAAAATTATAAATAAATAACTGAAATGTGAATGTTGAATAGTCCAACCATGTGATTAATTGGTTTGAAAGTCTAAATATACGTGGGTTATTTGAAAAGGCCGAGTTTATCTCATTTCAAATAATCGATCGACGTTGAGAAGTCGAAGACGGCTGAAGACCGACGATCTCCACATTGGATGGATGGGCGCTACTGATGCTCGTGATTGGAGTAGCTACCATGAAGGAATTGAAGTTGTAGCCGTCCAAACATACTGTTGATTGTACGGATATGCGAGGAATTGGTGCCTCCGGTTTCGTTCAGACCCAGAACGGACTTGTAAATGGACTGTGTATCTGACATTGGATTTTGTTCTGTGTTGATTGATCTCTGTTAAATATATATCTGTTTGGCGGTGGAGAATTTATTCTCTTGCTTAACGCCCTTCTCTGAGACGTACGAGCTCAGAGGTTATGTATTGACAGAAATCAGTCGCATGGAGTGGATTGCCTGTGTGGCACGCCTAAGTGGCATATGATCAAGGATTTTGTTGCAAAGCAAAGTCTTGTGGTTGATGATCAAAGCATGGTCTGTGTGACGTAGCTTTGTGTATAACGTGAATTCGCGAGCCTCACACCCCGGTATGAGTCAAAAACGGGAGAAGGGCCCAAGGAGTGCACGACGTTTCTTTCTAGCTATGGTGGTGTCAGTGACCTCCCAGCCCTGACATTTATATCTACTTTTCACCTGTGTGGTTATCGGAATACGAGGCGCCTCGATATAGGTCTGTAAGGACCGGGAAACGTGTGTTCAGGAATAACTAATCCTCAAATGTAAGAGAGGACCGGCCTTGGAGGATCCAGGGGATTGCTGTGTGCGGTCCCGAGGCATTTGCTAGAGTGTCTCGAATCGGAGAGGAGCTTGCCCCTTGCCTCGACTCCTGAAGGAATCCAATTTCCAATACGAAATATGCGGATGTAATTGTATTACTAGTATGGCGACATGATATATGGTACCCATGCCGTCTAGGATTGATATTTATGATTGAATTTGCTTTTAAAACATATATGCACTAGTAATAATATCAAACACTTTTGTTTTATACATATGAAGCATTTTTGGCCATTATAAGGGAAAACTCTATCCTCCGGCTTGCGTTGCATTGTGTGATGGGACCTGAGTCTTATAATGGCTTCATTTTATAAAAAGCATTGCGTTGATTTAATCGTTTACTTTATCTCATGCACTAGCACTCATTGGAGTAAACCCGTTCCGCGAAAGTGGCGTGGTCCTTTGATTTGCCTTATTATTGTTGTTAATAAGTTGAGTAGATTTCTCATACCAGTCCCATGACTGACTCGTAGTTTGTTTCACCTTGCAAACTCGGGTGCCCTCATTATCACACGGGCAGCCTAGTTACAGGTTTCTGACGCATCTTTTGGCTCATGGCGAGGCTTGACTACACTGTGTTGACTTGGATTTTCTCCGCCATTATTGTATCTATATTATGATTCCGCCATTGGCGATGTAGACTGATATTCCTTTTGTGTACTCTTTATGTATGATTCCGCCTTAGGCGATGGTGACTGATTATGTATCATTATGCACTAAGTTGTATCCTGTACGGTGCTTCTCTGATGTGATGATATCTATATGATTCCGCTGTCATATGTGTGTAAATTATTCTATTTTCCTGTTTATGCTATTATCTGTGATCTGCTAATGATGATTAATGTGTTATATTCCAATGATTATCCTTAACACTGTGTCACGGGGTTTTGGGATCGTCTCAGAACCTCTATATGGCCACTAACAACCTATAAATCTGAGGTACCTCAAAATCCATCATCCACATAAGTAAAATGCCAACCAGTTTAAGCACTTACATCACTCTAGCTAGAAAGAAACGTGCGCACTCCCAGCGTGCCCTTCTCCCGTTTTTGACTCATACCGGGGTGTGAGGCTCGCGAAGTCACGCTATACACAAAGCTATGCCTAAACAGGCTATGCTTCGATTATCCCACAAGGCCCTGCTTTTCAATAAAAGCCTTGATCCATGCATCTTGGCGTGCCACATTGACAATTCACGTCATGCTATCGATAAATATTAATATACACCAGGGTGTTAAGTAGAGAATGAATTTTTCACCATCAATCAGATATACATTAATAAAAATCAATTTAATTGCATGGAATGAATTCCGATGTCAAACAGGCATCCATTTACAAGTCCGTTCTGGGTCTGAACGAAACCGGAGATATCCGAGAGGTTCTAGCTTATCCGGACAATCAACACATACGTCCGAACGGCTACTCCTGACTCCCCTTCAAGGTAGCTACTCCAATCATGGGCCTCAGTAGCAACCCATCCATTCGATGTGAAGATCGTCGGTCTTCAATCACCGTCTTCAACTCTTTGACTTAAATCGTCGTATAATTATTTGAAACGAGTTAAACTCGGTCTTTTCAAATAATTCTCGTATAATTATCATTTAAATCATTTCATATCGTTCATATTTATTTGTAATGGTTTATCGCTATTTTATATATTTATATAAAAATAGCTCATTTAATTTAACGACGCTTCGGGTCGACGGTGGCCCTGGCGCTGTTTTTATCGAAATTTGAATTACACTTATCTCGACATCTAACCATTGGATTTTAACAAAATTTATATCGTTGGGAAGATCTTCCCAAAGCGGTCCTAACGGTTCTAGTTTTGGGAAAATCCGACGGTCGGATCTTTCGGTATAATCGTTTGATGTTACGATTTCAAATCGCGAACTGCAGCAGCGTGGTTCGTTTTATTTTAATTTATATATATATATATATATATATATATATATATACATATAAGTGTGTAAATATATAAATATAAATCGTTTGGCGATTTCAATTATTTAGATCTATACTTTTTATCGCATCTAAAATGACGATAAAAATATCGCTCTTATTTCTACTTTTTTTATTGTTCTTAGAACGTCAATAAAAATACTTCTTTTAATTCTAATCTTTTTATTGAATAAAATATCAATAAAAATGTTGCTTTACATTTATCCTTTTTGTTTACACTTAAAATGTAAATAAAGATATCACATTACGTTTTTTTCTTTTCATTTGCATCAAAAGGTAAATAAAAATATAACCTTTTAATTCTAATCCTTTTTATTGTCTCTATTCTGACAATAAAAATATAACGTCAAATTCTATCATTTTGATTACATCTAAAATGTAAATTAAAATGCCTCTTTTAATCTAATCTTTTTATTTACACCAAGAATGTAAATAAAAATGTAACTTTGATTCTATTCTTTATTTACATCTAAATATGCAAATAAAATTATACTTTCTAATTCATGTTTTAATTCACATATAACATGCAAGTAAAAATTTCACTTTTTAATCCAAGATTCTATTTACATCTAAAATGTAAATATAAATTTACCTTTCTAATTCACGGTTCTATTTACATCTAAAATATAAATATAAGTTTCACTTTTGATTTCTATGTTTTTATTTACATCAAAAATGTAAATAAATAAAAATTGCACTTTTTAATTCAAGTTTTAATCCACATCTAAAATGTGAATAAAAATGTACTTTTTCAATTCAGGTTTTTATTCACCTCTAAAAGGTGAATAAAAATGTACTTTTTTTCATGTTTTTTATTTATATCTAAAAATATAAATAAAAACGTAACTTTTTTTTATAATCATGTTTTTATTTACAACTAAATTGCAAATAAAAATGTACTTTATATTTTCATGTTTTTATTTGCAACTAATTTGCAAATAAAAATGTACTTCATTTTCTATGGTTTTTATTTGCGTATAAAAGGCAAATAAAAATGTACTTTTAAATTTCATGTCTTTTATTCATATCTAAAATGTGAATAAAATATCCTTTATAGATTCATGTCTTTACTCTCATCTAAAATGTGAATAAAATATACTCTTTTAGTTCAAGTCTTTTATTTACATGTAAAATGTAAATAAGATATACTTCTTTATTCATGCCTTTATTTACATGTAAAAAGGTAAATAAGATAAAATTCTTTTCTAATACATGTTTTAATTTACATGAGAAATGTAAATAAAATATTATTTTCTAATGTTTCATACTACAATAAAAAAATGAATCTTTTTATTGTATATTCTTAAACAATTTTCTATAAATTCTAATGACAAATAAAAGGATATGCTTTTAACACTTTCCTATTTAACAAAATGAATATTTTGTTTTTCATTCTTTTCTATTTAACAAAAGGAATATTTTGTTTTTCATTTTTTTCTATTTAACAAAAGGAATATTTTGTTTTTCATTCTTTTCTATTCAACAAAAGGAATATTTTGTTTTTCATTCTTTTCTATTCAACAAAAGAAATATTTTGTTTTTCACTCTTTTCTATTTAACAAAAGGACTATTTTGTTTTTCATTCTTTTCTATTCAACAAAAGGAATATTTTGTTTTTCATTCTTTTATATTTAACAAAAGGAATATTTTGTTTTTCATTCTTTAATGCAACATTTTAGAACGAAAATGTTATATTTTTCTTTAATGCAACATTTTGAACTAAAAATGTTATTTCTTACTTATGTAACATTTTAAACTAAAAATATTATTTCTTTCTAATGTCAATTTTTATAAGAAGGTGTTATTTTAATCTAATATCACATTTGATAACAAAGTGTTATTTTAACCCAATATACATTCTTTGACAAAAATGTTATTTTAATTCTCATGCTACAATTTATAATAAAAATGTTATTTCTCTCTAATAAAACATTTTATATGAAAATGTTATTTCTAATCTAATATAACATTTTACATTAAATGTAATTTTCATTCTAATGTAACATTTTACATAAAAATGTAATTTCTATTTCTAATATAGCATTTTACATAAAAACGAAATCTCTAATCTAATATCACATGGAATAATATTTTATGTGTGGATATTTTCCTATGAATTCTAATGTCAAATAAATGCATATTTATTTGTATACAGTTTCCTATGTTATTCTAATGAAAAATAAATGAATATTTATTCGTAAACAATTTTCTATGTTATCTTAGCAAATAAAAATGGTGATTTTAGTTGTTAACAAATCCTATTTAACAAGTAACATAAACATGCTATTTAATATGACTACAAATTATATTTACATGACAAACAAAATAATGTTTTATTTGCATGACGATTTTATTTTTAACATGAAACATAACAATGGTATTTTAATGAGTATACAAATGACGAATAAATGGTCATTACTTTGTAATCAAATTCCTATGTTATACAAATGCCAAATTTTTGGTAATGCATTCATTACATTAAAAAAATTGAATTTTTTTAATGTAATGATGTTTTCTATTTTAATCATGACCGGTTTTTGGTAATGCATTCATTACATTAATATACGTAGTTTTAATGTAAACATGTTTTACATTTCATAAACATGAAACAATTTTTATATTTTATCATTACATGAAATATGTACATTTTATTGAAATCATGTTTTTACTATTTTAAAACATTTCCCTATTTCACGCAAATGTCAACTTGGGTGTCTCAAATTTGGTAGCTAAAATAATGGTTTTTTTTTATTAACCAATTTCCTATTTATCTAAACATATGAATTTGGTGTCACAAATATGATAATTAAAAATAATGGTTTTTGTTTAACCATTTTTCCTATTTACCCAAACGTATGATTTTGGTGTCACAAATATGATAATTAAAAATAATGGTTTTTGTTTAACCATTTTTCCTATTTACCCAAACGTATGATTTTGGTGTCGCACATATGATAATTAAAAATAATGTTTTTTGTTTGACCATTTTTCCGATTTACCCAAACGTATGATTTTGGTGTCAACACAATTATCCATTTTCAACAGATCCAAACCACATAACAATCACAAATCAAAACAAGTATTGAAGTCATAGAATAGTACAACATATGCGTAATTACCACATTTAGAATTAACAATTATTATTTTTATTTATAATAATACAAATAAAAAGAAAGGATTTCTCACATCAATTTGTCTGAATTTTCAACTGTCTCCATTTCAGCTTTAATCATTTCGATGTTGTAGAGTTCGGCAAGACAATTCCAACGCAACTGGAATCACTGAACTCTGAATCCGTTTGACAAAGATACAAGTGTTTTACATTAAATAAATTCATTAATTACTTGATTAATTAATTTAATATATTAATTACATTAACCTAAAACACAGCCGTTACTTTCTGCTACTCTATCTTCTTCATCGAAACGTAGGAACCCATCGTGCTCAACCTTGAAACCTCCAACCGCACGGCTCCCGGATGCATCGTTCTCCGATCTAACAGCTCCACTGAGACGACCCGAACTTCCCCGTAAAGGAAAGCACGGATAGAATTGAGGACAAGATAAATCAGAACGCAGACAGAAGAACATTTCATTGTATATTACAACAATTCCATCAGATACAAGAATATACAGAGTATAAATGAATAAATTACATACAACAAATATCAGAGATTACAACAAATTACATAGAAGCGGAAAAATATACAAAACACAACTGAAAGTGATACACGGATACAGAGCTTTTCGAGCATCGTTCCAGCTGTAAATCAGGACCCTGTGAATATAAATCTGCAAAACCAAAACTACTAGCTGCCCGTGGGGAAAATAGGGGCACCCAGAGTTTAGGTTAAAACAATAAACTCCAGGTCAGTCATGTGACTGGTGTGAGAACTGAAACAGTTATTAATCTTTACCTTTAAATTTAGGTAAATCAAGGGACCACGCCGTATAACACGGAACGGGTTTCCTCCCAAGAATACTAATGCATAAAACAAATAGCGCAATGCTAAATGAAGAAAAATGAAGCTGTTATAAGACCTAGGTCCCATCACACAATGCAACGCAAGCCGGAGGATAGGGTTTTTACCTTATAATAGCCAAAGCATGCTTGATACGTTAAAAACAAATTATTTGATACTATTATAAGTGTATAGTGTCAAAACAATTTCAATCATAAATACAAATCATAGACGGCATAAGCGCCGCATCCCACTATGTCGCCATACTAGGCTCTACAAATAAAACCGAAGCACACGTATTGGAAATTGGATTCCATCATGAGTTGAGGCAAGGGGCAAGCTCCTCTCCGATTCGAGACACTCTAGCAAATGCCTCAGGAACCCACTATGATCCTTGGATCTTCAGGGCCGGTCCTCTCTTACTTTTGAGGATTAGTTATTCCTGAACACACGTTTCCCGGTCCTTACAGACCTATATCCGAGGCGCCTCGTATCCAACAACCACACAGGTGAAAAGTATATAAATGTCAGGGCTGGTAGATCACTAACACCACCCTAGCTAGAAAGAAACGTCGTGCTCTCCCTGCAGTCACTATCCCGTTTTTGACTCATACCGAGGTGTGAGGCTCGCGAATTCACGTTATACACAAAGCTACGCCAGACATGCCGTGCTTTGATCATCAACCACAAGACTTTGCTTTTCAACAGAAGCCTTGATCAATTGCCACTTACGCGTGCCACACTGGCAATTCACTCCATGCGACTGATGTCCATCGATATACAACCTCAGAGCTCGTACGTCTTAGAGAAGGGCGTTAAGCAAGAGAATAAATTTTCCGCTGACAAACAAATGTACATTTAATAGAGATCAATCAACACAGAATAAAATCCAATGTCAGACACACAATCCATTTAAAAGTTCATTCTGGGTCTGAACGAAACCGGAGGCACTTTCCTCGCATATCCATCCATCTCCAAGTACGTCTGGACGATCACCAACTGTTTCCCTCATCTTGGGTGTACAGCCCAATCGAGATCATCTGTAACGAACTGGGATTTTCGACTCCGAAAATCAACATCAAACTACCATGTTGACCATTCAGACATCGAATATTCCAGATCATTAATAGAAAGAAGTTAGAGGGTGAGAATAGATAAGATAGAAATATTAGAATAGAAGAAGAAGAAGAACACCACAACACAGAGTCTCACATCGCAGCGGAACAAAATATAATACAGAAATAATCTTTATTGAAAGCTTTAAAATACTTACAGTATCAGAGTACATCATACACTGGGACAGTTATACTAGCCTGTTCCCATATACAACACACAGCGGAATAGCAGCTATATAATATCATACGTCTGAACACCTCCAGCTCGTCTCTTCACAGTAGTCGATAACCTGAACCTGTAAAACCCGGCCTAACCCGAGCATTTACCAAACACCGGGTCAGTCTGGTGAACCAGAGTGAGATAAACTCGCACAGTAATAAGGGTGAACCATCCAATCATGATTTTAAAGTTCAAAACCTTTTCAAAGAAAAGGATAATCGTAAGACCAAATCCACACATAAACACGGACGGTTTTTACCTTACGATAACCCCAAACAGCTTTGAAATCAATATCTTGTCTGGTATTATAATAATGTCTAAACACAAGTAAATAGAATCTAGTGGAACGCTTGCATCTCACGCTCCACATATATAGTATACAATCAAAACCCGCAGGCGCTTATTGGAGATCGGATTCCAACTTGACAAGGTATGGGTCCACCTTCCGCACGTGTATCTCTAGAGACGAATACACTGGGTTCAACAAGAACGTCTTGCAACCCGGCCCTCACATGACCGACCACTCATTTCGCTTGAGTGTATCGAATGTATATCACCGACGGTTGGGATCAGCAACCGTCTCCCGACAAGGGACAGCATTGAAACATAGATTAAGAAACAAATAGGATTTCCTCTAGATAGGTGATTATACACCCTAATGGGAGCGACCCACATAGCCATGCTGCCTGCCCGATTTTTGTCATTTTCCGGTTGATGAGGCTTGAGGTCAGAGTTTATTCTTGAACATCTGATCACCATACACTTTGAATGCCACATCGTCAAATCCATCAGATATCACTAATTGACGTCCACAAAAATACTCTAGCTGGAAGCTAAGAGAACGGCAACTCCCCGCCAACAACTATCGTACGTTTGAAGAAATCAACGTACGTGATCCTTTGGAAATACTCTGTCAGACACTCGTCCATACACGTCATCCAGGAACAGGATGAACCGAAGGCACTCTCCTACCGCATCCAATATAGGAATCACCCCATGGATCAGTAGCGAGTAGTCCTTGCAACCCGTAGATTCCAACCACGACAGAATCACAGCTTTCCTCTGCTGGCCAGACAGAGAATATTAGTGGTTCTTCCGTTTATGAAGATCCACGGTCTTCAATGCTCCATCTCGATCACCTTCTGAGATTTTCACGTATTTGTTGGACGGAATGGTTTTCGAATATAAATTCGATCCCGGTCTTTCCATACCAACCATCGTATTGGGAGGGTTTGATAGTCGGTGTTTTAACTATCAAAATATTCAGTGTTTCAAACATGACACTCCAATGAGTTCACTGGTTCAGTATTCAGCATCACTTGGCCTTTAACAAACTAGTTTACTTTTGTTAAATTGAAACTTTCAATTCTTTAAATATTCAAAAATACGATATTTGAATAACTCTAATTGATTAATTAACATTCGTCTTAACTCCATTCGCTTGACTCTAGATCACAGCGATCACAATGGTTACGCCTGATTCCCTCAGGAAACATCCGACCGCCGTAGGCTATCTGCAGCCCTGCGAATTACGCTAGCAGTCGTACGAATTGGCAACTTAGCCGAATAACTATGTTTGGCTAATTCTATCTCAAATAACTATATTCAATTTCCCATTTTGAAATCTCATTTAAACTTCTCATTTTTACTTGATCTCGTTTTCAAATAACGTTAAGGTAAAATTAACGTCTTAACACTTTAAATCTCACTTAAAACCTCTGGTTTATAATAAACCCTTTTTATCGTAATCTCCTTTCACTTAATTCATATAATTGAGTACGTTTATTTCCTTTCACCATTCAATTGGCTTGCATCTCACATTCGGTAACCTTTTAAATGAATTCCCCTTTAAAAATATATTCCTAAATTCAGCATTAATTAAAATCATAACTTATTTCAACCATTAACTACTTTAGTAGTTAATCCCTTTATTAACTAAATTAAATATTAAATCCCCTTTTAATCCTTATTTAAATTCAAACAATATTCATTTAACTATTTTAGTCAAAACACATTAACTTGATAAACAATTCTAATTCCAAACGGTCGAGTTAATTAACTCAAAAACTTGATTATCTCATTAACCGTTTTCAACAAATCCTCGCTTTAAATTAATTAAAAATATAATTAATTTAAATAGGTTCTATTTATTTGTTTTCCCTACAACACAAATTTTCCAGGTTTAACCATTTAATTCATTTCTTATTCTTCCACTAATAAATCTGATTTACATCAGCATTTGCTTTGCAAAATAAAGTCTTAAAATATTTATTTATTTCTCTTAAATAACTTTATTCAAATAATATAATTCAAATCTAACTCTGGTTATAAAATAAATTTTATAACCTCAACTCTATCGATTCACCTGACGGTGAATCAATATCTATAACTCAATTGGTTTTAATGGCCATACTCTGCCAAACACTTAACCAATATCGCCCATTGGTTTAAACCAAACAGATGTTGAATATCCAGTCAATAATCAATCATCAAATCAATCACACAAACAGATCAGTTCATATATGATAATATGAAAATAAATAATACATTTGAGGAATCCGGTTGGATCCCTCCAACCTGTTCTTCCCTGTATTCAAATGGTTATCTCAAATCAGACGGTTCAGTTTTGTTTAACTGATAAACTAAAATAACAACCATTTAACATCAACCATAAGCAATTCAAACAATTCAACCATTTAAAACACGTTTATAGATAAACGTGACCAACCAAGGTGAGTTACCTTTATTGGAACCAATCGTTAAAAATAACGATTTGGTATTTCACTGAAATTAAACACAGTTTAATTTCATCAGTTAAATCAACAGAGCAATGTATAACTAGCAAAATAGTCAACCATTGGCAAGCAGAGCACACAAAATAAAAACACCCAATTTATATAAAATATAAAAAGGGTAACTGAGTGAGTTTAACTCACCTCGATTTCGTTCGTTGAACGGTTTGGTTACAGTTAAATTAAACAGTTGTTTAATTTAACTATAAATTCCAATAGTTTCTACTCCGGTCCAGATTGGTCTCAAACATGTAGAGTTCTGCGTTGTGTTCCCGACGCCCTTTTTCATTTAGCTCCTAGCAATAATTTTATAATTATCTTTGTTAATTAAACAATTATTTTTAATAAATTATGTTGTAACCAATATACGGTCAGATACCCTATAATCTCGTGCCCGATACTTGTGATTTCTCTTCGTCACTTCCAGTATTGAAATCCCTCCAACAAATCACGGTTCCAACGCAAACAGTGTCCACCGTCATACTTCCATCCATGCTCTTCTCGTTGCCTTCCCAGTCTAATCTCATTTGTAAACCGCACTTCTCTCCTTTTTGTTGCTCACGCCATACCCCTTTTCCTCCCCTCACGTACAGTAACAAGCCCCTTCCCATTTGCTTTGTTCTAAGGTTTCCATCCCCTTTTCTTTCCCACTTTGCTCCCTTCCCAGAAACATGCCAACGTCCTCTCTACTCCCCTCATTACCACCGTATGTTACAAAGCCTCACCCACTCCCTCTTGATCCCATCCTATTTTCGTTTCCTACTATGTGTTTTTTTTTTTTTTTTTTTTTCTATTGTTGAACAAACCGAAGAAAACAATGAAGCACACCTATTTATAAGGGAAAGCGTCGTGGGAGGCAAGTAATTTAGTTTATAGGTTTGCAGAAATTCATAGCTTAGCTGTTATGTTGGGTGACAATTTCAATACCTTGGTCGGCACGGTATGGTAGTTTGGCAGACAAGAATAAAAGGTTTGCGGGACAAGAATGGTGAATGTGGACATAATTATATTATTATTTTAACATATCCCCACTTACACGAAGCTTTCCACAAAACAATCCTTTTATACGACTTTCGTTTTCTGATAAAAAGGCTAATCTTAGTGTAAAAAGGTATTCCGGACCCAATGGGACAAGTTTCGTCGAAATCCGAGGTCATATGAAAAAATTTCCTTTATGAAACCAGAAATGAACACACGTTTAATTTTTCTACGATCACCAGATAAATCAAATCAACTCGAAACTGCGAAGTCTGAAAATAACTTTTCGATACGAACCCAACGGCACTAGTTTCGTCGCATTCTGAGACTGTTGCCCCGGTAGGCTGTTTTTACCCCGAACCGCCCTACCCTTTTAACGCCAAATTTTCCGGTCTCTAAAAATAACAAACTATATACATATCCTGACTCTAATCGACGATACGAACTCAACGGAACTGCTTTCGTGGCCTAATTCGATCGTCTTCTCAAGTTACACTCAAATATCCCTATATTAAATTAATTACGCGCTATAGAATTTATATGGCCGTTTACGGCTACCGTGGCCATATACGACATCGGTTTTCCACGCAGTTTGATTTTCTGACAATAATTTAACGATAGGATTCTAATGAAACTGATTTTGTCGAAATCTGAGTCCGTTTGCAAAACGGCCATTTTAAGGCCTATAATTTAATAACGATTTTCCATAGCGACTATTTTAAAATTTGATTTGGCCATAACTATCAAACTATAACACGAAATATAGATTTTTCTCTTTCATATGAAAATTATCGTCAATATGGTCCCAACGTGTCTTGTTTCACAGAAATCCGACTTATATCGAATCTTGTATTCTCAGTTGAAGTTCAAAACCAAATATTACGAACTGCACGCCATTTCCAAGCTCGAATTATATTATATATAAATTATAACGTTCAACTTCGTTCTAAATAGCGAATTCAATATTAAATTTCATTAATATTCCCAATATAATATTTAAAACTAATTTAAATATTCATATTCAAATGGTCGAAAAACACGGGTCGTTACATTCTTCCCCCCTTAAAATAATTTCGTCCTCGAAATTGCTAAGGTAAGAAAGAACGTTATAAACTCATTAATTTCAAATCTAATTTTATATTAAATTAGAAACCAAAATAAATATTTTCAAAAATATTGAAAATTTTCTAACACATTATATTTCCGAAAAATTTCGGCAGCACCTCCTCTGTATGGCTCAATCGGTACAACCACAACTCGCCTTTCTAGGCCTTCTCCAATTCAAAAGAAAATAAAACAGCCAAGCGGCTTGCCCATTAGGCTCATAAATCACCAAACCCAATAAAAATAAACGTGTACCTTTTTGTCGGGCATATCATTATATCCTTTCGGTCTGTTACCCTGTCACCATATACAAATGCATTCCCAAACAAAATTCCAGTTTTATCCTCAAAACCAAATGCTTCACGCGTCCAAGCGAAATTCCATTCTTAACTCAATTTCCATCCATCATCAATTTCAACCCTTAACTTACTAGTCCAACACCATTTCATATTCCTGTCTCCCAATTCCAAATCCGATTCTACTCGATATATTATATTCCGATCCAATTTCCAGTTGATTGGTTTCAATTCAATTCATATTTGCTTTCACAAATTTCTATTTAATTTAGTTTTTATTCGAACAATTTCCCTGGGAGTTTTTAAACAGTTCATCGCTTTCAAAAATCAAATATTTCTTTTCAAGATTTAAAACAACTTGTTTTTCTCAAAGCCATTAAAAACAAAATCTTTGGTAGTAATCCGTCACTTAGTACTCGGAAATGAACACTGATGATGTGGCCAGCATCCTCAGAGTTATTCCCCAGCGATCAAAGTGAGTTCAATACTATATCACTTCAAAATTCCAATTTTTTTTTTTTTATATATTTCACTTATATGAATTCTGATTAGTTATATATGACCATTTCACATTTTATAATTTTATTGGATTATAATCACAACCAGCACATCCAATATATTATAATTACAATATATATATTTCCTCTATATTAAAATATACTTTGGGTAAAATTATTTCATTTACCCTCTTTTCAAAAACATACTGTGTCGAATTATTCTGTTCAAGAGTTTAGAAACACTTATCGACACGGTTTGCATTACTGTATCGACCAGAATTCATAAACTACTCGACAAACCAATCAACACAATATAAACAATTTTTATATCAAATTACAATTACGCGCTCATATATATACACTCAAACTCAATCTAGGGTATTGCTAACCCCATCTCTACTGAGTCACGCCACAGAGCCAAGGTAATTACTTAACCTTAAGCTCTGATACCACTGTAACGAACTGGGATTTTCGACTCCGAAAATCAACATCAAACTACCATGTTGACCATTCAGACATCGAATATTCCAGATCATTAATAGAAAGAAGTTAGAGGGTGAGAATAGATAAGATAGAAATATTAGAATAGAAGAAGAAGAAGAACACCACAACACAGAGTC
The DNA here is from genome assembly GCA_030737875.1 of Allium sativum. Classification (NCBI taxonomy): domain Eukaryota; kingdom Viridiplantae; phylum Streptophyta; class Magnoliopsida; order Asparagales; family Amaryllidaceae; genus Allium; species Allium sativum. Next base: position 899,718,420 of record CM060922.1, on the reverse strand, counting down.
TCACATCGCAGCGGAACAAAATATAATACAGAAATAATCTTTATTGAAAGCTTTAAAATACTTACAGTATCAGAGTACATCATACACTGGGACAGTTATACTAGCCTGTTCCCATATACAACACACAGCGGAATAGCAGCTATATAATATCATACGTCTGAACACCTCCAGCTCGTCTCTTCACAGTAGTCGATAACCTGAACCTGTAAAACCCGGCCTAACCCGAGCATTTACCAAACACCGGGTCAGTCTGGTGAACCAGAGTGAGATAAACTCGCACAGTAATAAGGGTGAACCATCCAATCATGATTTTAAAGTTCAAAACCTTTTCAAAGAAAAGGATAATCGTAAGACCAAATCCACACATAAACACGGACGGTTTTTACCTTACGATAACCCCAAACAGCTTTGAAATCAATATCTTGTCTGGTATTATAATAATGTCTAAACACAAGTAAATAGAATCTAGTGGAACGCTTGCATCTCACGCTCCACATATATAGTATACAATCAAAACCCGCAGGCGCTTATTGGAGATCGGATTCCAACTTGACAAGGTATGGGTCCACCTTCCGCACGTGTATCTCTAGAGACGAATACACTGGGTTCAACAAGAACGTCTTGCAACCCGGCCCTCACATGACCGACCACTCATTTCGCTTGAGTGTATCGAATGTATATCACCGACGGTTGGGATCAGCAACCGTCTCCCGACAAGGGACAGCATTGAAACATAGATTAAGAAACAAATAGGATTTCCTCTAGATAGGTGATTATACACCCTAATGGGAGCGACCCACATAGCCATGCTGCCTGCCCGATTTTTGTCATTTTCCGGTTGATGAGGCTTGAGGTCAGAGTTTATTCTTGAACATCTGATCACCATACACTTTGAATGCCACATCGTCAAATCCATCAGATATCACTAATTGACGTCCACAAAAATACTCTAGCTGGAAGCTAAGAGAACGGCAACTCCCCGCCAACAACTATCGTACGTTTGAAGAAATCAACGTACGTGATCCTTTGGAAATACTCTGTCAGACACTCGTCCATACACGTCATCCAGGAACAGGATGAACCGAAGGCACTCTCCTACCGCATCCAATATAGGAATCACCCCATGGATCAGTAGCGAGTAGTCCTTGCAACCCGTAGATTCCAACCACGACAGAATCACAGCTTTCCTCTGCTGGCCAGACAGAGAATATTAGTGGTTCTTCCGTTTATGAAGATCCACGGTCTTCAATGCTCCATCTCGATCACCTTCTGAGATTTTCACGTATTTGTTGGACGGAATGGTTTTCGAATATAAATTCGATCCCGGTCTTTCCATACCAACCATCGTATTGGGAGGGTTTGATAGTCGGTGTTTTAACTATCAAAATATTCAGTGTTTCAAACATGACACTCCAATGAGTTCACTGGTTCAGTATTCAGCATCACTTGGCCTTTAACAAACTAGTTTACTTTTGTTAAATTGAAACTTTCAATTCTTTAAATATTCAAAAATACGATATTTGAATAACTCTAATTGATTAATTAACATTCGTCTTAACTCCATTCGCTTGACTCTAGATCACAGCGATCACAATGGTTACGCCTGATTCCCTCAGGAAACATCCGACCGCCGTAGGCTATCTGCAGCCCTGCGAATTACGCTAGCAGTCGTACGAATTGGCAACTTAGCCGAATAACTATGTTTGGCTAATTCTATCTCAAATAACTATATTCAATTTCCCATTTTGAAATCTCATTTAAACTTCTCATTTTTACTTGATCTCGTTTTCAAATAACGTTAAGGTAAAATTAACGTCTTAACACTTTAAATCTCACTTAAAACCTCTGGTTTATAATAAACCCTTTTTATCGTAATCTCCTTTCACTTAATTCATATAATTGAGTACGTTTATTTCCTTTCACCATTCAATTGGCTTGCATCTCACATTCGGTAACCTTTTAAATGAATTCCCCTTTAAAAATATATTCCTAAATTCAGCATTAATTAAAATCATAACTTATTTCAACCATTAACTACTTTAGTAGTTAATCCCTTTATTAACTAAATTAAATATTAAATCCCCTTTTAATCCTTATTTAAATTCAAACAATATTCATTTAACTATTTTAGTCAAAACACATTAACTTGATAAACAATTCTAATTCCAAACGGTCGAGTTAATTAACTCAAAAACTTGATTATCTCATTAACCGTTTTCAACAAATCCTCGCTTTAAATTAATTAAAAATATAATTAATTTAAATAGGTTCTATTTATTTGTTTTCCCTACAACACAAATTTTCCAGGTTTAACCATTTAATTCATTTCTTATTCTTCCACTAATAAATCTGATTTACATCAGCATTTGCTTTGCAAAATAAAGTCTTAAAATATTTATTTATTTCTCTTAAATAACTTTATTCAAATAATATAATTCAAATCTAACTCTGGTTATAAAATAAATTTTATAACCTCAACTCTATCGATTCACCTGACGGTGAATCAATATCTATAACTCAATTGGTTTTAATGGCCATACTCTGCCAAACACTTAACCAATATCGCCCATTGGTTTAAACCAAACAGATGTTGAATATCCAGTCAATAATCAATCATCAAATCAATCACACAAACAGATCAGTTCATATATGATAATATGAAAATAAATAATACATTTGAGGAATCCGGTTGGATCCCTCCAACCTGTTCTTCCCTGTATTCAAATGGTTATCTCAAATCAGACGGTTCAGTTTTGTTTAACTGATAAACTAAAATAACAACCATTTAACATCAACCATAAGCAATTCAAACAATTCAACCATTTAAAACACGTTTATAGATAAACGTGACCAACCAAGGTGAGTTACCTTTATTGGAACCAATCGTTAAAAATAACGATTTGGTATTTCACTGAAATTAAACACAGTTTAATTTCATCAGTTAAATCAACAGAGCAATGTATAACTAGCAAAATAGTCAACCATTGGCAAGCAGAGCACACAAAATAAAAACACCCAATTTATATAAAATATAAAAAGGGTAACTGAGTGAGTTTAACTCACCTCGATTTCGTTCGTTGAACGGTTTGGTTACAGTTAAATTAAACAGTTGTTTAATTTAACTATAAATTCCAATAGTTTCTACTCCGGTCCAGATTGGTCTCAAACATGTAGAGTTCTGCGTTGTGTTCCCGACGCCCTTTTTCATTTAGCTCCTAGCAATAATTTTATAATTATCTTTGTTAATTAAACAATTATTTTTAATAAATTATGTTGTAACCAATATACGGTCAGATACCCTATAATCTCGTGCCCGATACTTGTGATTTCTCTTCGTCACTTCCAGTATTGAAATCCCTCCAACAAATCACGGTTCCAACGCAAACAGTGTCCACCGTCATACTTCCATCCATGCTCTTCTCGTTGCCTTCCCAGTCTAATCTCATTTGTAAACCGCACTTCTCTCCTTTTTGTTGCTCACGCCATACCCCTTTTCCTCCCCTCACGTACAGTAACAAGCCCCTTCCCATTTGCTTTGTTCTAAGGTTTCCATCCCCTTTTCTTTCCCACTTTGCTCCCTTCCCAGAAACATGCCAACGTCCTCTCTACTCCCCTCATTACCACCGTATGTTACAAAGCCTCACCCACTCCCTCTTGATCCCATCCTATTTTCGTTTCCTACTATGTGTTTTTTTTTTTTTTTTTTTTTTCTATTGTTGAACAAACCGAAGAAAACAATGAAGCACACCTATTTATAAGGGAAAGCGTCGTGGGAGGCAAGTAATTTAGTTTATAGGTTTGCAGAAATTCATAGCTTAGCTGTTATGTTGGGTGACAATTTCAATACCTTGGTCGGCACGGTATGGTAGTTTGGCAGACAAGAATAAAAGGTTTGCGGGACAAGAATGGTGAATGTGGACATAATTATATTATTATTTTAACATATCCCCACTTACACGAAGCTTTCCACAAAACAATCCTTTTATACGACTTTCGTTTTCTGATAAAAAGGCTAATCTTAGTGTAAAAAGGTATTCCGGACCCAATGGGACAAGTTTCGTCGAAATCCGAGGTCATATGAAAAAATTTCCTTTATGAAACCAGAAATGAACACACGTTTAATTTTTCTACGATCACCAGATAAATCAAATCAACTCGAAACTGCGAAGTCTGAAAATAACTTTTCGATACGAACCCAACGGCACTAGTTTCGTCGCATTCTGAGACTGTTGCCCCGGTAGGCTGTTTTTACCCCGAACCGCCCTACCCTTTTAACGCCAAATTTTCCGGTCTCTAAAAATAACAAACTATATACATATCCTGACTCTAATCGACGATACGAACTCAACGGAACTGCTTTCGTGGCCTAATTCGATCGTCTTCTCAAGTTACACTCAAATATCCCTATATTAAATTAATTACGCGCTATAGAATTTATATGGCCGTTTACGGCTACCGTGGCCATATACGACATCGGTTTTCCACGCAGTTTGATTTTCTGACAATAATTTAACGATAGGATTCTAATGAAACTGATTTTGTCGAAATCTGAGTCCGTTTGCAAAACGGCCATTTTAAGGCCTATAATTTAATAACGATTTTCCATAGCGACTATTTTAAAATTTGATTTGGCCATAACTATCAAACTATAACACGAAATATAGATTTTTCTCTTTCATATGAAAATTATCGTCAATATGGTCCCAACGTGTCTTGTTTCACAGAAATCCGACTTATATCGAATCTTGTATTCTCAGTTGAAGTTCAAAACCAAATATTACGAACTGCACGCCATTTCCAAGCTCGAATTATATTATATATAAATTATAACGTTCAACTTCGTTCTAAATAGCGAATTCAATATTAAATTTCATTAATATTCCCAATATAATATTTAAAACTAATTTAAATATTCATATTCAAATGGTCGAAAAACACGGGTCGTTACATCATCAGTAATCACCCAAACGATGTGAGGACTTCCGGTCTTCAACCACCGTCTTCATCTTCGACATCTCGTCGAATCGGTTATTTAGAATGGGATAACCTCAGTCTTTCTGAATAACCCGCATATATAATAAACACGTGTTACACAAACAAAACAAACGCTTCATTCCAATTCAGAATATTCTTTTATTCACAAAATCACATTCTTAGGGAAAGGTTCCCATTAATTTTATCCAAGATAAATTCTATTAAATTTATTCTTTAATCTTCCTTTGGATATCATTTCAAACTAGTCGGGATTAGCGAACCACACCGAAATAATTATTTATTTTATTTCCCAACCCCAACCTATTTATCCCATGGAGAAAACTGGTAATACTCCATATCTAACACCACGGTGCTAACGGTAAAATTAATTACCATTTCACGTTCAAATCTAATTAAAGATTTAACTATCGCTTTGGAGCAAAACTGGTGGTACTCCATTCTCGATCACCTTTCAGATTTGATAATTTAAATTATCAATTCACATTTCAATCTAATTAAAGATTCATTAAAACTCCACTTAGTTTTAATCTTTTCAAAAATCAATATCCCGTTTTTAACTGGGTTAAAGAACCAATGTCATATAAAACACGATTCACGATAAACCCAAATCACATTTGATATTAAATACAAGGCTCTGAATAGAAAATATACTGGCTTATATTCAATATCAAATTCTGAAACCAACAAATATCATATTGGAAATAACGATATAGAGTATATCTTTCAAATTCCCGTAACAATATCTGTATAGCCATGAAATCCAATATTGAAATATTCCAGAGACAATTTCGATTCAGATCCACTTCCACTTTATATATATTGGAAATTCTAGTTATTTTCAAAACCGATTCAAATTCAATTTATTCATTTCAAAAATAAATTGGTTTTAGTTCTAGTTCAAAACCAGTTCATTTCGATAAAATCTATTTTTATCCTTTCAAATATGGAGTTTTTCATCCTAGTTCTTCCCAATTCACACATTATGATTTTACACAAATTATTAATATTTTTAATAATTTTATCAAGGCCCGTAAAGTCGATTTCCATCAACGGCCGTCGAACTGCACTTACAACGACCTTTTCCAAATTTGATTTGGACATAATTCCAAATCCAACCGTTAGATTTCAAATTTCTAATATTCATTGGAAAGCTCTTTTCGATACGAACCCAACGGTTCCGGTTTCAGGAGAATCCGACGGTCAGATCTCCCGCAACGTCAATTCGAAGTCAATGGTCGAAATTCACGAACTACCGCGGCGCGTTCTATTCAGGCCATTATATAATATATATATATATATATATATATTATTTCATCGATTTCCTTTAAAACGTATTTTATAAATCATTTTAAATTCGTTTTCAAAACCATTTCAACTCTATATTCAATTTCAAATTAAAATTGAATATTTCCTATCATTACTATATAAATGATAATATTTTCAAAACGTTATATTTTGAAATCACTTCCTTTTCAACATTCATTACAAAAACGAATATAATTGATATAAATATCGTTCATGTCAAAATAGCGCAACTCCAATCAACACGGCTTTATATATTTCAATAAATTCGTTATTCTATTCAACAAATGAATATATATTCTATTCAACACATGAATCTATATTTCTTTCAACACACGACTATTTTTGTTATGTAAAATATTTTATAAAACTATGGCATCTACCGTTTGATTTTTAATCAGACTCCACTGTGAAGTAGTTCTAATTTTAAATATGATAAAGATGTAAATTTTATTATTAAAATATTTTACTCAACACCTGAATAGTTTCAACACATGAACATCGTCAACACATGACTATTTTTATATTCAACACATGAATTTTCTTTTATAATATTCATTATTTTACCGATTGGAATGAGGCCCAATAAATTACCATATAACGTTAATTATATGGATTCCATACAACACATGTATGTAATAGCAACGATAAACAATCAACCATCATCCAAAGTGCACCACACAACTGCATAAGCATCAAATATAAACAATCAACGCTTACACAATCTGTCGACCAATCGATCGACATACAATTAAATAATTGGGATTAGTGTACGCCAAATATCATCCCAACACCCATGTGGGGTTTCAAATCAACAAACACAGATTTTTATTTGTGCAGTTGGACGATGTGTAAAATTTATCATCCCAATCTATATCAGTCAAACTAGTGTATATAAACAAATCAGCCGATTTGTTTATAAATATTCATTTATTCACATTCACGTTAAAAATTATATTTTTAATGATAATTGATTTATTTAAACTATCTACATTTTATTATCGCTTTCACATCGACATCACAAACAAATTTCACAACACATCAATCAAACAAACAAGCCATCCATGGTGTGTGGATGACGGGTGTCGGGTGCTGCTAAGCACCGTCTGCATCCTAGTATATATATATAACTAGAAAAAGGAAATTTAGAGTGAGAAGTTCTCACCGATAGCTAATCCAATACCACGATTCTTCCTATGTAGAAATCTTCGTCGTTCTCGTCCTTTTGTCACTTTCGTTGCCCGTAGCCACTACATATATAAAAATCACATTTTTATATTGTTGTTATGTATATAAAAATCATATTTTTATTATCACTCCATATGGATAAAAACTCCATTTTTACATCGCTACTATATAGATAAAAATTCTATTGTTACACCGCTACTATATAGATAAAATTCTATTTTTACATCGCTACTATATAGATAAAAATTCTATTTTTACATCGCTACTATATAGATAAAAATTCTATTTTTACATCGCTACTATATAGATAAAAATTCTATTTTTATAACGGTGTTCATATAATAAAGATTATATTTTTATCACGCTATTCTTCATATAAAGATTTCTCCCTTTCAAATATAAAGATTTCGCCTTTTCAAATATAAAGATTTCGCCTTTTCAAATATAAAGATTTCACCTTTTCAAATATAAAGATTTCGCCTTTTTATTGTATAAAGATTTCGCCTTTTCAAATATAAAGATTTCGCCTTTTTCAAATATAAAGATTTCGCCCTTTCAAATATAAAGATTTCGCATTTTCAAATATAAAGATTTCGCCTTTTCAAATATGAAGATTTCAACTTTTTATTATATAAAGATTTCGCCTTTTTCAAATATAAATATTTCGCCTTTTCAAATATAAAGAATTCGCCTTTTCAAATATAAAGATTTCGCCTTTTTATTTCATCACTAAAAATCACATTTTTATTTCAACGTATATATAATAAAAATTAGATTTTTATTTCGCTATATCTATAAAGATGATATATTTACTATCTTAGCTATATAAAAATTATATTTTTAACTTTTCTATATTATAAAAATTATATCTTTAACATTTTTGCTATTTTATATTTTCAAAATCAAGTTCTATTTTATATTTTCTAAACAAAATCTATGTATGTTTTTCTAAACATTGCTAATTTAATTTTAAACTATTATTAATTTTATTGAAAACAATGATAACTTTTTATATACAAAAACTGATTTCTAACTATGTTATATATATAAGAATTTAATTACTAAATTAATTAACAACATAAATCCTTAGCTAAGTTAAAAATTAAACTAATTACTTAATTAATACCTCTCCCTCTTCCTGGAAAAGAATCGAACTGTTGAACCCATCAGCTCGCCGCGAACATCCACCATCGCACGCATGAACCCTAAGCCGTCCATCAATCCAACACCGACCCAAGAAGCGCCACCTAGCTGCCGTTCTTTGGCCTGAACCACTTCCCCATCGATAGTGCCAGGCGGCGACGATTTTATTGGGGGTCGGGGTCTTCAAAATCAGAGAAGGAGAGGGAATTGAGGGTCGAAGAGGGGGAATGGAGGCTGGTGGCGACGCTGCAGGTGGTGGCAAGGCAGGGGAAAAAAGAAAGGGGCGATGCGGTTTCAGGGAGGTCGGGGGAGGCTCCAGCGGAGAAAGAAGGGAGAAGGGGAGAAGGGAGGAAGAAGAGGAGGGGGACTGTTGGATGGCGGCGCCAGAGGCGCGCCGCCTTTGGTGGCCACGGCGGCGGCTTTCCTCCCCGCCGTCCGCTCTTTCTTCTATTTTTTTTTCTTTTCGAATGAATCGAGAATGAGGGGGGGGCCTGAAGTTAAAAAGGAAGAGAGAAGGGGGAATTTTATTTTTAATTATTTAATTTACAAAAAGTTGACTTTTTCATACGACCTCTAAACGAGGCCCACCGCCTGTCGTCCATAGCGTTTCACCCCCATTCTGAACACAATGGGATATGTACCATAAGCTGATTCAACCGTTTCGATAAGTTTCCGTTAAAATCAACATATAACTCTATATATTGATTTTGAACGCGCATTTCAATTTACCTGGGTCACATACGAACTCTAAATATTCCAGAAAAATATTTTCTAGCTTCGTATTGATGATACATTCCCAACAAAACTAGTTTCGTCGAATTCTGAGACCGTTGGAAAAATGGCCATTTTCCAGTCGATTAAAATCAACTAAAACTGGTCAAACGCGTTTTCCTTTGCCACGCTCACATATTGATTCGAAAAATTATGAAATTTGAAATCTAGCAATAATTTAACATCACGGACCCAACAAAAGTGGTTTCGTCGAAATCCGAGGTCGTTTGCAAAATTCCCATTTTTAAGGGCCTGAATTCCATAGCGACTATTCAGAATTTTCAACTGGACATATCTTTGGATTCCCGCTATGAAATCTTGATTTTTCGGATGCTTTGGAAAGATATTTTCAAATAGATCCTATTATTTTTGGTTTCACTAAAATCCGGTTTATTTTGCACCCGGTACATTCAATTGAAGTTTGAAATCGAATTATCGAACTACCGCGCCATTTTCAATTCCTTTTATAATTATATATAATTATTTATATTCTAACGACGACGTATATAAATATATACGTTCGAATTCTATTCAAAATAAATTTCTCGTCGATATTATTTAAAATAATTCATTTTAAATATTCAAAATTCTCTAAAATTGCCAAAATAAAAATTTTAAATTGGCTCACATTTCCTGGTTGTTACAATCTCCCCCACTTAAAACTTTTCGTCCCCGAAAAGGAAAAAAGCCAAAAGTGGTTTGATTAATCAACTCTACGTTCGATCTGGCTTCCATTCTCCTACTTTTCAGTTTCTTAGAATTTTCAAATTCTTCAAAAATTTGGTTAAAACCTAGAATTTTCAAAAAAATTCGCCGAAACCTCCTTTGTACGGGGAGAGAGTTGGAAATTTATTGGGCCGTATTAGGTACCCAATAAATCATAATAAGCATACACATATTTATAGTGATGTATTCTGGTGTTTACAGGGGAGCGTGTATTGATAATAACTCCAGAGAATAAATTCTCGTCACCCTATCAAAGCCTGAGGGAGTGCGTATTTTAAATGCTCCAGATGATAAATCCTCGTCACCTCGTCCCGTGTGGAAAATAAATAGTCCATGTGCCGTATTTAATAACTAGAGAGATGTGATTATTGTCAACTCTAGACCCGTGTGGGGTTTTTATTAATCTGTCATTATAATTTAAATAGTCCATATCAGTCATCAGTTCAACCTGTAAAATATAGTCATCGCCATATAAGCCTCTCGCTCGTATGGTAAATCTTCCACCTCGTCACACAAGCTCCAAATGCTTATGTGGTGTATGATGAAGTATGCCTATCTTCCAGAAGTATGCCATGTAATGTAGTTCAAAATTAATTGTTGCTGTCCTATGGCGATGTTTATTATTTACACACAGAATAACCAGCACTCCGCATCCAATGGCACTCACAGGAGTTGATATAATAATATTTCTCATCCAACTCATAAAGGTTTACCTATTTGTCGGGCACGCAAATAAAATCTTTACTCAACAGCTATCCAATTTCCTGTTCAAATATATATAATGCACAAGTATATATTTCCAACTATTTTCTTATCAGTTCAATGTGCGATTTAATTGAATAAATTTGTTCTGGTTTTTATTGATGATATTCTAATCTTCTCTAAATCAAAGGCCAAAAAGGGACATAACAATGGAAGCCGAAAATGGACGAAGCCGAAAGTTGTTTAACAAATCAACTCAACTTCCATTATTTTGACTACGACTTAAGTTCTTCAACCTTTCAGTTTCTAAGAACTTTTCAAATTTTTCAAAAATTTGGCTAACACCCTAAATTTTCGAAAAATTTCGCCATAACCTCCCTTGCACCGGGAGCACCGGGAAAATCCCGAAATTGCCATACAGGCCTTCTGATCTCAAAAAGAAAAAGAAAAAGCCAAGAGGCTAGCCAATCGGCTCATAAAATCATCATCACCCAAACAAAACAGTAAATTATGGTAAACATGTACCTATTTGTCCGGCAAACAATTTTATTCTTCTGCTCTAGCCTCCTTGTTATGACCTGTTCAATGTAAGTACTTGTATGTGCAAGCAAACACGACCAATTTTCAATACAATACAATATGTGATTCAGTTAGGCTAAATGGTTCAAAATTATTAAACAAATAAACAAACAACACAACCATCAATCAATTAGTGAATTAGAGTTTCAAATTCATAATTTTGATATATAGTCAAAAATCATGTTTTTGATGCCAATTCACAACAATGTATTCTAGCTATATCTTGGTTCTCACACCAGTCTAATGGAAATATATAGAAATCACACCTTCGTCACTCTAAAATAAATACTGGTAACGCTGCAGCATTATCAGAACCATCCCCGGGCAACTAGAGTGTGATCCTATATCTATCTAGTATATTAAAACTTCGAATATACGTTCATGACGCGTATACGCGAAATCTTTATATACTTGATTGTCCATATTCAAAATAAATAAATAATCAAATACGTATAAAACGAATTAAATTTTCAAAACAAAATTCGTTTTCATTTGAAAAATATACTCTTCACTCGTTCTAGGATACTACTGATCCCATCTCTAACGAGTCATTCTAATAGGATATTACTAATCCAATATCTGATGAATTCTTTCATTCGGTTCTAATGTGTCTTGTTCTCAAGCTCTGTAAACCAAAGCTCTGATACCAAACTGAGACGACCCGAACTTCCCCGTAAAGGAAAGCACAGATAGAATTGAGGACAAGACAAATCAGAACGTAGACAGAAGAACATTTCATTGTATATTACAACAATTCCATCAGATACAAGAACATAAAGAGTATAAATGAATAAATTACATTCAACAAATATCAGAGATTACAATAAATTACATAGCAGCGGAAAAATATACAAAACACAACTGAAAGTGATACACGGATGCAGAGCTTTCCGAGCATCGTTCCAACTGTAAATCAGGACCCTGTGAATATAAATCTGCAAAACCAAAACTACTAGCTGCCCGTGTGGAAAATAGGGGCACCTAGAGTTTAGGATAAAACAATAAACTCCAGGTCAGTCATGTGACTGGTGTGAGAACTGAAACAATTATTAATCTTTACCTTTAAAGTTAGGTAAATCAAGGGACCACGCCGTATAACACGGAATAGGTTTCCTCCCAAGAATACCAGTGCATAAAACAAACAGCGCAATGCTAAATGAAGAAAAATGAAGCTGTTATAAGACCCAGGTCCCATCACACAATGCAACGCAAGCCGGAGGATAGGGTTTTTACTATATAAAGATTTCGCCCTTTCAAATATAAAGATTTCTCCTTTTCAAATATAAAGATTTCGCCTTTTCAAATATAAAGATTTCGCATTTTTATTATATAAAGATTTCGCCTTTTTCAAATATAAAGATTTCGCCTTTTCAAATATAAAGATTTCGCCTTTTCAAATATAAAGATTTCGCCTTTTTATTTCATCATTTTAAAAATCACATTTTTATTTCAATGTATATATAATAAAAATCAGATTTTTATTTCGCTATATCTATAAAGATGATATTTTTACTATCTTACCTATATAAAAATTATATTTTTAACTTTTCTTTATTATAAAAATTATATCTTTAACATTTTTGCTATTTTATATTTTCAAAATCAAGTTCTATTTTATATTTTCTAAACAAAATCTATGTATGTTTTTCTAAACATTGCTAATTTAATTTTAAAATATTATTAATTTTATTGAAAACAATGATAACTTTTCATATATAAAAACTGATTTCTAACTATGTTATATATATAAGAATTTAATTACTAAATTAATTAACAACATAAATCCTTAGCTAAGTTAAAAATTAAACTAATTACTTAATTAATACCTCTCCCTCTTCCTGGAAAAGAATCGAACTGTTGAACCCATCAGCTCGTCGCGAACATCCACCGTCGCACGCATGAACCCTAAGTCGTCCATCGATCCAGCACCGACCCAAGAAGCGCCACCTAGCTGCCGTTCTTTGGCCTGAACCACTTCCCCCTCAATAGTGCCAGGCGGCGGCGGTTTTATTGGGGGTTGGGTTCTTCAAAATCGGAGAAGGAGAGGGAATGGAGGGTGTGGAGGGTCGGAGAGGGGGACTGGAGGCCGGTGGCGGCGCTGCAGGTGGTGGGAAGGCAGGGGAAAAAAGAAAGGGGCGATGCGGTTTCAGGGAGGTCGGGGGAGGCTCCAGCAGAGAAAGAAGGGAGAAGGGGGAGAAGGGAGGAAGAAGAGGAGGGGGGCTGTTGGATGGCGGCGCTAGAGGCGCGCCGCCTCTGGTGGCCGCGGCGGCGGCTTTCCTCCCCGTCGTCCGCTCTTTTTTCTATTTTTTTTCTTTTCGAATGAATCGAGAATGAGGGGGGGCCTGAAGTTAAAAAGGAAGAGAGAAGGGGGAATTTTATTTTTAATTATTTAATTTACAAAAAGTTGACTTTTTCATACGACCTCTAAACGAGGCCCACCTCCTGTCGTCCATAGCGTTTCACCCCTATTCCGAACACAATGGGATATGTACCATAAGCTGATTCGACTGTTTCGATCAGTTTCCGTTAAAATCAACATATAACTCTATATATTGATTTTGAACGCGCATTTCAATTTACCTGGGTCACATACGAACTCTAAAAATTCCAGAAAAATATTTTCTAGCTTCGTATTGACGATACGGTCCCAACAAAACTAGTTTCGTCGAATTCTGAGACCGTTGGAAAAATGGCCATTTTCCAGTCGATTAAAATCAACTGAAACTGGTCAAACGCGTTTTCCTTTGCCACGCTCACATATTGATTCGAAAAATTATGAAATTTGAAATCTAGCAATAATTTGACATCACGGACCCAACAAAAGTGGTTTCGTCGAAATCTGAGGTCGTTTGCAAAATTCCCATTTATAAGGGCCTGAATTCCATAGCGACTATTCAGAATTTTCAACTGGACATATATTTGGATTCCCGCTATGAAATCTTGATTTTTCGGATGCGTTGGAAAGATATTCTCAAATAGATCCTATTATTTTTTGTTTCACTAAAATCCGGTTTATTTTGCACCCGGTACATTCAATTGAATTTTGAAATCGAATTATCGAACTACCGCGCCATTTTCAATTCCTTTTATAATTATATATAATTATTTATATTCTAACGATGACGTATATAAATATATACATTCGAATTCTATTCAAAATAAATTTCTCGTCGATATTATTTAAAATAATTCATTTTAAATATTCAAAATTCTCTAAAATTGCCAAAATAAAAATTTTAAATTGGCTCGCATTTCCGGGTTGTTACAATCTCCCCCACTTAAAACTTTTCGTCCCCGAAAAGGAAAAAAGCCGAAAGTGGTTTGATTAATCAACACTACGTTCGATCTGGCTTCCATTCTCCAACTTTTCAGTTTCTGAGAATTTTCAAATTCTTCAAAAATTTGGCTAACACTCGGAATTTTCAAAAAAATTCGCCATATCCTCCTTTGTACGGGGAGAGGTTTGGAAATTTATTGGGCCGTATTAGGTACCCAATAAATCCTAATAAGCATACACATATTTATAGTGATATATTCTGGTGTTTACAGGGGAGCGTGTATTGATAATAACTCCAGAGAATAAATTCTCGTCACCCTGTCAAAGCCTGAGGGAGTGTGTATTTTAAATGCTCTAGAGGATAAATCCTCGTCACCTCGTCCCGTGTGGAAAATAAATAGTCCATGTGCCGTATTTAATAACTAGAGAGATGTGATTATTGTCAACTCTAGACCCGTGTGGGGTTTTTATTGATCTGGCAATTTTATCGTTACAATTTAAATAGTCTATATCAGTCATCAGTTCAACCTGTAAAATATTGTCATCGCCATACAAGCCTCTCGCTCGTATGGTAAATCTTCCACCTTGTCACACAAGCTCCAAATGCTTATGTGGTATATGATGAAGTAAGCCTATCTTCCAGAAGTATGCCATGTAATGTAGTTCAAAATTAATTGTTGCTATCCTATGGAGATGTTTATTATTTACACACAGAATAACCAGCACTCCGCATCCAATGGCACGCACAGGAGTTGATATAATAATATTTCTCATCCAACTCATAAAGGTTTACCTATTTGTCGGACACGCAAATAAAATCTTTACTCAACAACTATTCAATTTCCTGTTCAAATATATATAATGCACAAGTATATATTTCCAACTATTTTCTTATCAGTTCAATGTGTGATTTAATTGAATAAATTTGTTCTGGTTTTTATTGATGATATTCTAATCTTCTCTAAATCAAAGGCCGAAAAGGGACATAACAATGGAAGCCGAAAATGAACGAAGCCAAAAGTTGTTTAACAAATCAACTCAACTTCCATTATTTTAACTACGGCTTAAGTTCTTCAACTTTTCAGTTTCTAAGAACTTTTCAAATTTTTCAAAAATTTGGCTAACACCCTAAATTTTCGAAAAATTTCGCCATAACCTCCCCTGCACCGGGAGCACCGGGAAAATCCCGAAATTGCCATACAGGCCTTCTGATCTCAAAAAGAAAAAGAAAAAGCCAAGCGGCTAGCCAATCGGTTCATAAAATCATCATCACCCAAACAAAACAGTAAATTATGGTAAACATGTACCTATTTGTCGGGCAAACAATTTTATTCTTCTGCTCTAGCCTCCTTGCTATGACCTGTTCAATGTAAGTACTTGTATATGCAAGCAAACACGACCAATTTTCAATACAATACAATATGTGATTCAATAGGCTAAATGGTTCAAAATTATTAAATAAATAAACAAACAACACAACCATCAATCAATTAGTGAATTAGAGTTTCAAATTCATAATTTTGATATATAGTCAAAAATCATGTTTTTGATGCCAATTCACAACAATGTATTCTAGCTATATCTTGGTTCTCACACCAGTCTAATTGAAATATATAGAAATCACACCTTCGTCACTCAAAAATAAATACTGGTAACGCTGCAGCATTATCAGAACCATCCCCGGGCAACTAGAGTGTGATCCTATATCTATCTAGTATATTAAAACTTCGAATATACGTTCATGACGCGTATACGCGAAATCTTTATATACTCGATTGTCCATATTCAAAATAAATAAATAATCAAATACGTATAAAATGAATTAAATTTTCAAAACAAAATTCAATTTCATTTGAAAAATATACTCTTCACTCATTCTAGGATACTACTGATCCCATCTCTAACGAGTCATTCTAATTGGATATTACTAATCCAATATCTGATGAATTCTTTCGTTCGGTTCTAATGTGTCTTGTTCTCGAGCTCTGTAAACCAAAGCTCTGATACCAAACTGAGACGACCCGAACTTCCCCGTAAAGGAAAGCACGGATAGAATTGAGGACAAGGCAAATCAGAACGTAGACAGAAGAACATTTCATTGTATATTACAACAATTCCATCAGATACAAGAATATACAGAGTATAAATGAATAAATTACATTCAACAAATATCAGAGATTACAATAAATTACATAGCAGCGGAACAATATACAAAACACAACTGAAAGTGATACACGGATACAGAGCTTTCCGAGCATCGTTCCAGCTATAAATCAGGACCCTGTGAATATAAATCTGCAAAAACCAAAACTACTAGCTGCCCGTGTGAAAAATAGGGGCATCTAGAGTTTAGGTTAAAACAATAAACTCCAGGTCAGTCATGTGACTGGTGTGAGAACTGAAACAGTTATTAATATTTACCTTTAAAGTTAGGCAAATCAAGGGACCACGCCGTATAACACGGAACGGGTTTCCGCCCAGGAATACTAGTGCATAAAACAAACAGCGCAATGCTAAATGAAGAAAAATGAAGCTGTTATAAGACCCAGGTCCCATCACACAATGCAACGCAAGCCGGAGGATAGGGTTTTTACCTTATAACAGCCAAAGCATGCTTGATACGTTAAAAACACATTATTTGATACTATTATGAGTGTATAGTGTCAAAACAATTTCAATCATAAATACAAATCATAGACGTCATAAGCGCTCCATCCCACTATGTCGCCATACTAGGCTCTACAAATAAAACCGAAGCACACGTATTGGAAATTGGATTCCATCATGAATCGAGGCAAAGGGAAAGCTCCTCTCCGATTCGAGACACTCTAGCAAATGCCTCAGGACCCCACTATGATCCTTGGATCTTCAGGGCCGGTCCTCTCTTACTTTTGAGGATTAGTTATTCCTGAACACACGTTTCCCAGTCCTTACAGACCTATATCCGAGGCTCCTCGTATCCAACAACCACACAGGTGAAAAGTATATTATAAATATCAGGGCTGGTAGGTCACTGACACCACCCTAGCTAGAAAGAAACGTCGTGCTCTCCCTGCAGTCACTATCCCGTTTTTGACTCACACCGAGGTGTGAGGCTCGCGAATTCACGTTATACACAAAGCTACGCCACACAGGCCATGCTTTGATCATCAACCACAAGACCTTGCTTTTCAACAGAAGCCTTGATCAATTGCCACTTACGCGTGCCACACTGGCAATTCACTCCATGCGACTGATGTCCATCGATATACAACCTCTGAGCTCGTACGTCTCAGAGAAGGGCGTTAAGCAAGAGAATAAATTCTCCGCCGCCAAACAGATGTACATTTAATAAAGTTCAATCAACACATAATAAAATCCAATGTCAGACACACAATCCATTTACAAACTCGTTCTGGGTCTGAACGAAACCGGAGGCACTTTCCTCGCATATCCATCCATCTCCAAGTACGTCTGGACGATCACCAATTGTTTCCCTCATCTTGGGTGTACAGCCCAATCGAGATCATCAGTAATCACCCAAACGATGTGAAGACTTCCGGTCTTCAACCACCGTCTTCATCTTCGACATCTCGTCGAATCGGTTATTCAGAATGGGATAAACCCGGTCTTTCTGAATAACCCGCGTATATAATAAACATGTGTTACACAAACACAACAAACGCCTCATTCCAATTTAGAATATTCTTTTATTCACAAAATCACATTCTTAGGGAAAGGTTCCCATTAATTTTATCCAAGATAAATTCTTTTAAATTTATTCTTTAATCTTCCTTTGGATATCATTTCAAACTAGTCGGGATTAGCGAACCACACCGAAGTAATTATTTATTTTATTTCCCAATCCCAACCTATTTATCCCATGGAGAAAACTGGTAATACTCCATATCTAACACCACGGTGCTAACGGTTAAATTAATTACCATTTCACGTTCAAATCTAATTAAAGATTTAACTATCGCTTTGGAGCAAAACTGGTGGTACTCCATTCTCGATCACCTTTCAGATTTGATAATTTAAATTATCAATTCACATTTCAATCTAATTAAAGATTCATTAAAACTCCACTTAGTTTTAATCTTTTCAAAAATCAATATCCTGTTTTTAACTGGGTTAAAGAACCAATGTCATATAAAACACGATTCACGATAAACCCAAATCACATTTGATATTAAATACAAGGCTCTGAATAGAAAATATACTGGCTTATATTCAATATCAAATTCTAAAACCAACAAATATCGTATTGGAAATAACGATATAGAATATATCTTTCAAATTCCCGTAACAATATCTGTATAGTCACGAAATCCAATATCGAAATATTCCAGAGACAATTTCGATTCAGAACCACTTCCACTTTATATATATTGGAAATTCTGGTTATTTTCAAAACCGATTCAAATTCAATTTATTCATTTCAAAAATAAATTGGTTTTAGTTCTAGTTCAAAACCAGTTCATTTCGATAAAATCTATTTTTATCCTTTCAAATATGGAGTTTTTTATCCCAGTTCTTCCCAATTCACATATTATGATTTTAAACAAATTATTAATATTTTTATCAAGGCCCGTATAGTCGATTTCCATCAACGGCCATCGAACTGCACTTACAACGACCTTTTCCAAATTTGATTTGGACATAATTCCAAATCCAACCGTTAGATTTCAAATTTATAATATTCATTGGAAAGCACTTTTCGATACGAACCCAACGGTTCCGGTTTTAGGAGAATCCGACGGTCGGATCTCCCGCAGCGTCAATTCGAAGTCAATGGTCGAAATTCACGAACTGCAGCGGCGCGGCGCGTTCTATTTAGGCCATTATATATAATATATATATTATATATTTCGTCGATTTCCTTTTAAAACGTATTTTATAAATCGTTTTAAATTCGTTTTCAAAACCATTTCAACTCTATATTCAATTTCAAATCAAAATTGAATATTTCCTATCATTACTATATAAATGATAATATTTTCAAAACGTTATATTTTGAAATCACTTCCTTTTCAACATTCATTATAAAAACGAATATAATCGATATAAATATCGTTCACGTCAAAATAGCGCAACTCCAATCAACACGGCTTTATATATTTCAATAAATTCGTTATTCTATTCAACAAATGAATATATATTCTATTCAACACATGAATCTATATTTCTTTCAACACACGACTATTTTTGTTATGTAAAATATTTTATAAAACTATGGTATCTATCATTTGATTATTAATCAGACTCCACTGTGAAGTAGTTCTAATTTTAAATATGATAAAGATGTAAATTTTATTATTAAAATATTTTACTCAACACCTAAATAGTTTCAACACATGAACATCATTAACACATGACTATTTTTATATTCAACACATGAATTTTCTTTTATAATATTCATTATTTTACCGATTGGAATGAGGCCCAATAAATTACCATATAACGTTAATTATATGGATTCCATACAACACATGTATGTAATAGCAACGATAAACAATCAACCATCATCCAAAGTGCACCACACAACTGCATAAGCATCAAATATAAACAATCAACGCTTACACAATCTGTCGACCAATCGATCGACATACAATTAAATAATTGGGATTAGTGTACGCCAAATATCATCCCAACACCCGTGTGGGGTTTCAAATCAACAAACACAGATTTTTATTTGTGCAATTGGGCGATGTGTAAAATTTATCATCCCAATTTATATCAGTCAAACTAGTGTATATAAACAAATCGGCCGATTTGTTTATAAATATTCATTTATTCACATTCACGTTAAAAATTATATTTTTAACGATAATTAATTTATTTCAACTATCTAAATTTTGTTATCGCTTTCACATCGACATCACAAACAAATTTCACAACACATCAATCAAATAAACAAGTCATCCATGGTCTGTGGATGACGGGTGTCGGGTGCTGCTAAGCACCGTCTGCATCCTAGTATATATATATATATATATATATATATATATATATATATAACTAGAAAAAGGAAATTTAGAGTGAGAAGTTCTCACTGATAGCTAATCCAATACCACGACTCTTCCTATGTAGAAATCTTCGTCGTTCTCGCCCTTTTGTCACTTTCGTTGCCCGTAGCCACTACATATATAAAAATCACATTTTTATATTGTTGCTATGTATATAAAAATCATATTTTTATTATCACTCCATATGGATAAAAACTCCATTTTTACATCGCTACTATATAGATAAAAATTCTATTTTTACACCGCTACTATATAGATAAAAATTCTATTTTTACATCGCTACTATATAGATAAAATTTTTATTTTTACATAGCTACTATATAGATTAAAATTCTATTTTTATAACGGTGTTCATATAATAAAGATTATATTTTTATCACGCTATTCTTCATATAAAGATTTCGCCCTTTCAAATATAAAGATTTCGCCTTTTCAAATATAAAGATTTCGCCTGTTCAAATATAAAGATTTCACCTTTTCAAATATAAAGATTTCGCCTTTTTATTATATAAAGATTTTGCCTTTTCAAATATAAAGATTTCGCCTTTTTCAAATATAAAGATTTCGCCCTTTCAAATATAAAGATTTCTCCTTTTCAAATATAAAGATTTCGCCTTTTCAAATATAAAGATTTCGCCTTTTTATTATATAAAGATTTCGCCTTTTTCAAATATAAATATTTCGCCTTTTCAAATATAAAGATTTCGCCTTTTCAAATATAAAGATTTCGCCTTTTTATTTCATCACTTTAAAAATCACATTTTTATTTCAACGTATATATAATAAAAATCAGATTTTTATTTCGCTATATCTATAAAGATGATATTTTTACTATCTTACCTATATAAAAATTATATTTTTAACTTTTCTATATTATAAAAATTACATCTTTAACATTTTTGCTATTTTATATTTTCAAAATCAAGTTCTATTTTATATTTTCTAAACAAAATCTATGTTTGTTTTTCTAAACATTGCTAATTTAATTTTAAAATATTATTAATTTTATTGAAAACAATGATAACTTTTCATATATAAAAACTGATTTCTATCTATGTTATATATATAAGAATTTAATTACTAAATTAATTAACAACATAAATCCTTAGCTAAGTTAAAAATTAAACTAATTACTTAATTAATACCTCTCCCTCTTCCTGGAAAAGAATTGAACTGTTGAACCCATCAGCTCGCCGCGAACATCCACCATCGCACGCATGAACCCTAAGTCGTCCATCGATCCAGCACCGACCCAAGAAGCGCCACCTAGCTGCCGTTCTTTGGCCTGAACCACTTCCCCCTCAATAGTGCTAGGCGGCGGCGGTTTTATTGGGGGTTGGGTTCTTCAAAATCGGAGAAGGAGAGGGAATGGAGGGTGTGGAGGGTCGGAGAGGGGGACTGGAGGCCGGTGGCGGCGCTGCAGGTGGTGGGAAGGCAGGGGAAAAAAGAAAGGGGTGATGCGGTTTCAGGGAGGTCGGGGGAGGCTCTAGCGGAGAAAGAAGGGAGAAGGGGGAGAAGGGAGGAAGAAGAGGAGGGGGGCTGTTGGATGGCGGCGCTAGAGGCGCGCCGCCTCTGGTGGCCGCGGCGGCGGCTTTCCTCCCCGTCGTCCGCTCTTTCTTCTATTTTTTTTCTTTTCAAATGAATCGAGAATGAGGGGGGGCCTGAAGTTAAAAAGGAAGAGAGAAGGGGGAATTTTATTTTTAATTATTTAATTTACAAAAAGTTGACTTTTTCATACGACCTCTAAACGAGGCCCACCGCCTGTCGTCCATAGCGTTTCACCCCCATTCCGAACACAATGGGATATGTACCATAAGCTGATTCGACTGTTTCGATCAGTTTCCGTTAAAATCAACATATAACTCTATATATTGATTTTGAACGCGCATTTCAATTTACCTGGGTCACATACGAACTCTAAAAATTCCAGAAAAATATTTTCTAGCTTCGTATTGACGATACGGTCCCAACAAAACTAGTTTCGTCGAATTCTGAGACCGTTGGAAAAATGGCCATTTTCCAGTCGATTAAAATCAACTGAAACTGGTCAAACGCGTTTTCCTTTGCCACGCTCACATATTGATTCGAAAAATTATGAAATTTGAAATCTAGCAATAATTTGACATCACGGACCCAACAAAAGTGGTTTCGTCGAAATCTGAGGTCGTTTGCAAAATTCCCATTTATAAGGGCCTGAATTCCATAACGACTATTCAGAATTTTCAACTGGACATATATTTGGATTCCCGCTATGAAATCTTGATTTTTCGGATGCATTGGAAAGATATTCTCAAATAGATCCTATTATTTTTTGTTTCACTAAAATCCGGTTTATTTTGCACCCGGTACATTCAATTGAATTTTGAAATCGAATTATCGAACTACCGCGCCATTTTCAATTCGTTTTATAATTATATATAATTATTTATATTCTAACGATGACGTATATAAATATATACATTCGAATTCTATTCAAAATAAATTTCTCGTCGATATTATTTAAAATAATTCATTTTAAATATTCAAAATTCTCTAAAATTGCCAAAATAAAATTTTTAAATTGGCTCGCATTTCCGGGTTGTTACAATCTCCCCCACTTAAAACTTTTCGTCCCCGAAAAGGAAAAAAGCCGAAAGTGGTTTGATTAATCAACACTACATTCGATCTGGCTTCCATTCTCCAACTTTTCAGTTTCTGAGAATTTTCAAATTCTTCAAAAATTTGGCTAACACTCGGAATTTTCAAAAAAATTCGCCATATCCTCCTTTGTACGGGGAGAGGTTTGGAAATTTATTGGGCCGTATTAGGTACCCAATAAATCCTAATAAGCATACACATATTTATAGTGATATATTCTGGTGTTTACAGGGGAGCGTGTATTGATAATAACTCCAGAGAATAAATTCTCGTCACCCTGTCAAAGCCTGAGGGAGTGTGTATTTTAAATGCTCTAGAGGATAAATCCTCGTCACCTCGTCCCGTGTGGAAAACAAATAGTCCATGTGCCGTATTTAATAACTAGAGAGATGTGATTATTGTCAACTCTAGACCCGTGTGGGGTTTTTATTGATCTGGCAATTTTATCGTTACAATTTAAATAGTCCATATCAGTCATCAGTTCAACCTGTAAAATATTGCCATCGCCATACAAGCCTCTCGCTCGTATGGTAAATCTTCCACCTTGTCACACAAGCTCCAAATGCTTATGTGGTATATGATGAAGTAAGCCTATCTTCCAGAAGTATGCCATGTAATGTAGTTCAAAATTAATTGTTGCTATCCTATGGAGATGTTTATTATTTACACACAGAATAACCAGCACTCCGCATCCAATGGCACTCACAGGAGTTGATATAATAATATTTCTCATCCAACTCATAAAGGTTTACCTATTTGTCGGACACGCAAATAAAATCTTAACTCAACAACTATTCAATTTCCTGTTCAAATATATATAATGCACAAGTATATATTTCCAACTATTTTCTTATCAGTTCAATGTGTGATTTAATTGAATAAATTTGTTCTGGTTTTTATTGATGATATTCTAATCTTCTCTAAATCAAAGGCCGAAAAGGGACATAACAATGGAAGCCGAAAATGAACGAAGCCAAAAGTTGTTTAACAAATCAACTCAACTTCCTTTATTTTAACTACGGCTTAAGTTCTTCAACTTTTCAGTTTCTAAGAACTTTTCAAATTTTTCAAAAATTTGGCTAACACCCTAAATTTTCGAAAAATTTCGCCATAACCTCCCCTGCACCGGGAGCACCGGGAAAATCCCGAAATTGCCATACAGGCCTTCTGATCTCAAAAAGAAAAAGAAAAAGCCAAGCGGCTAGCCAATCGGCTCATAAAATCATCATCACCCAAACAAAACAGTAAATTATGGTAAACATGTACCTATTTGTCGGGCAAACAATTTTATTCTTCTGCTCTAGCCTCCTTGCTATGACATGTTCAATGTAAGTACTTGTATATGCAAGCAAACACGACCAATTTTCAATACAATACAATATGTGATTCAATAGGCTAAATAGTTCAAAATTATTAAATAAATAAACAAACAACACAACCATCAATCAATTAGTGAATTAAAGTTTCAAATTCATAATTTTGATATATAGTCAAAAATCATGTTTTTGATGCCAATTCACAACAATGTATTCTAGCTATATCTTGGTTCTCACACCAGTCTAATTGAAATATATAGAAATCACACCTTCGTCACTCAAAAATAAATACTGGTAACGCTGCAGCATTATCAGAACCATCCCCGGGCAACTAGAGTGTGATCCTATATCTATCTAGTATATTAAAACTTCGAATATACGTTCATGACGCGTATACGCGAAATCTTTATATACTCGATTGTCCATATTCAAAATAAATAAATAATCAAATACGTATAAAATGAATTAAATTTTCAAAACAAAATTCAATTTCATTTGAAAAATATACTCTTCACTCATTCTAGGATACTACTGATCCCATCTCTAACGAGTCATTCTAATTGGATATTACTAATCCAATATCTGATGAATTCTTTCGTTCGGTTCTAATGTGTCTTGTTCTCGAGCTCTGTAAACCA
The DNA here is from genome assembly GCA_030737875.1 of Allium sativum. Taxonomy (NCBI): domain Eukaryota; kingdom Viridiplantae; phylum Streptophyta; class Magnoliopsida; order Asparagales; family Amaryllidaceae; genus Allium; species Allium sativum. The sequence continues at coordinate 899,693,138 of CM060922.1, read as the reverse complement.
AAGCTCTGATACCAAACTGAGACGACCCGAACTTCCCCGTAAAGGAAAGCACGGATAGAATTGAGGACAAGGCAAATCAGAACGTAGACAGAAGAACATTTCATTGTATATTACAACAATTCCATCAGATACAAGAATATACAGAGTATAAATGAATAAATTACATTCAACAAATATCAGAGATTACAATAAATTACATAGTAGCGGAACAATATACAAAACACAACTGAAAGTGATACACGGATACAGAGCTTTCCGAGCATCGTTCCAGCTATAAATCAGGACCCTGTGAATATAAATCTGCAAAACCAAAACTACTAGCTGCCCGTGTGAAAAATAGGGGCACCTAGAGTTTAGGTTAAAACAATAAACTCCAGGTCAGTCATGTGACTGGTGTGAGAACTGAAACAGTTATTAATCTTTACCTTTAAAGTTAGGCAAATCAAGGGACCACGCCGTATAACACGGAACGGGTTTCCTCCCAAGAATACTAGTGCATAAAACAAACAGCGCAATGCTAAATGAAGAAAAATGAAGCTGTTATAAGACCCAGGTCCCATCACACAATGCAACGCAAGCCGGAGGATAGGGTTTTTACCTTATAACAGCCAAAGCATGCTTGATACGTTAAAAACACATTATTTGATACTACTATGAGTGTATAGTGTCAAAACAATTTCAATCATAAATACAAATCATAGACGGCATAAGCACCCCATCCTACTATGTCGCCATACTAGGCTCTACAAATAAAACCGAAGCACACGTATTGGAAATTGGATTCCATCTTGAATCAAGGTAAGGGGAAAGCTCCTCTCCGATTCGAGACACTCTAGCAAATGCCTCAGGACCCCACTATGATCCTTGGATCTTCAGGGTCGGTCCTCTCTTACTTTTGAGGATTAGTTATTCCTGAACACACGTTTTCCAGTCCTTACGGACCTATATCCGAGGCGCCTCGTATCCAACAACCACACAGGTGAAAAGTATATAAATGCCAGGGCTGGTAGGTCACTGACACCACCCTAGCTAGAAAGAAACGTCGTGCTCTCCCTGCAGTCACTATCCCGTTTTTGACTCATACCGAGGTGTGAGGCTCGCGAATTCACGTTATACAAAAAGCTACGCCACACAGGCCGTGCTTTGATCATCAACCACAAGACTTTGCTTTTCAACAGAAGCCTTGATCAATTGCCACTTACGCGTGCCACACTGGCAATTCACTCCATGCGACTGATGTCCATCGATATACAACCTCTGAGCTCGTACGTCTCAGAGAAGGGCGTTAAGCAAGAGAATAAATTCTCCGCCCCCAAACAGATGTACATTTAATAAAGATCAATCAACACATAATAAAATCCAATGTCAGACACACAATCCATTTACAAGTTCGTTCTGGGTCTGAACGAAACCGGAGGCACTTTCCTCGTATATCCATCCATCTCCAAGTACGTCTGGACGATCACCAAATGTTTCCCTCATCTTGGGTGTACAGCCCAATCGAGATCATCAGTAATCACCCAAACGATGTGAAGACTTCCGGTCTTCAACCACCGTCTTCATCTTCGACATCTCGTCGAATCGGTTATTCAGAATGGGATAAACCCGGTCTTTCTGAATAACCCGCGTATATAATAAACATGTGTTACACAAACACAACAAACGCCTCATTCCAATTCAGAATATTCTTTTATTCACAAAATCACATTCTTAGGGAAAGGTTCCCATTAATTTTATCCAAGATAATTTTTTTTAAATTTATTCTTTAATCTTCCTTTGGATATCATTTCAAACTAGTCGGGATTAGCAAACCACACCGAAGTAATTATTTATTTTATTTCCCAATCCCAACCTATTTATCCCATGGAGAAAACTGGTAATACTCCATATCTAACACCACGGTGCTAACGGTAAAATTAATTACCATTTCATGTTCAAATCTAATTAAAGATTTAACTATCGCTTTGGAGCAAAACTGGTGGTACTCCATTCTCGATCACCTTTCAGATTTGATAATTTAAATTATCAATTCACATTTCAATCTAATTAAAGATTCATTAAAACTCCACTTAGTTTTAATCTTTTGAAAAATCAATATCCTGTTTTTAACTGGGTTAAAGAACCAATGTCATATAAAACACTTTTCACGATAAACCCAAATCACATTTGATATTAAATACAAGGCTCTGAATAGAAAATATACTGGCTTATATTCAATATCAAATTCTGAAACCAACAAATATCGTATTGGAAATAACGATATAGAATATATCTTTCAAATTCCCGTAACAATATCTGTATAGTCACGAAATCCAATATCGAAATATTCCAGAGACAATTTCGATTCAGATCCACTTCCACTTTATATATATAGTGGAAATTCTGGTTATTTTCAAAACCGATTCAAATTCAATTTATTCATTTCAAAAATAAATTGGTTTTAGTTCTAGTTCAAAACCAGTTCATTTCGATAAAATCTATTTTTATCCTTTCAAATATGGAGTTTTTCATCCCAGTTCTTCCCAATTCACATATTATGATTTTACACAAATTATTAATATTTTTAATAATTTTATCAAGGCCCGTATAGTCGATTTCCATCAACGGCCATCGAACTGCACTTACAACGACCTTTTCCAAATTTGATTTGGACATAATTCCAAATACAACCGTTAGATTTCAAATTTCTAATATTCATTGGAAAGCTCTTTTCGATACGAACCCAACGGTTCCGGTTTTAGGAGAATCCGACGGTCGGATCTCCCGCAACGTCAATTCGAAGTCAATGGTCGAAATTCACGAACTGCAGCGGCGCAGCGCGTTCTATTTAGGCCATTATATATAATATATATATATATATATATATATATATATATATATATATATATTATATTTCAACGATTTCCTTTTAAAACGTATTTTATAAATCGTTTTAAATTCATTTTCTAAACCATTTCAACTCTATATTCAATTTCAAATCAAAATTGAATATTTCCTATCATTACTATATAAATGATAATATTTTCAAAACGTTATATTTTGAAATCACTTCCTTTTCAACATTCATTATAAAAACGAATATAATCGATATAAATATCGTTCACGTCAAAATAGCGCAACTCTAATCAACACGGCTTTATATATTTCAATAAATTCGTTATTCTATTCAACAAATGAATATATATTCTATTCAACACATGAATCTATATTTCTTTCAACACACGACTATTTTTGTTATGTAAAATATTTTATAAAACTATGGTATCTATCATTTGATTATTAATCAGACTCCACTGTGAAGTAGTTCTAATTTTAAATATGATAAAGATGTAAATTTTATTATTAAAATATTTTACTCAACACCTGAATAGTTTCAACACATGAACATCGTCAACACATGACTATTTTTATATTCAACACATGAATTTTCTTTTATAATATTCATTATTTTACCGATTGGAATGAGGCCCAATCAATTACCATATAACGTTAATTATATGGATTTCATACAACACATGTATGTAATAGCAACGATAAACAATCAACCATCATCCAAAGTGCACCACACAACTGCATAAGCATCAAATATAAACAATCAATGCTTACACAATCTGTCGACCAATCGATCGACATACAATTAAATAATTGGGATTAGTGTACGCCAAATATCATCCCAACACCCGTGTGGGGTTTCAAATCAACAAACACAGATTTTTATTTGTGCAGTTGGGCGATGTGTAAAATTTATCATCCCAATTTATATCAGTCAAACCAGTGTATATAAACAAATCGGCCGATTTATTTATAAATATTCATTTATTCACATTCACGTTAAAAATTATATTTTTAACGATAATTTATTTATTTCAACTATCTGCATTTTATTATCGCTTTCACATCGACATCACAAACAAATTTCACAACACATCAATCAAACAAACAAGCCATCCATGGTATGTGGATGACAGGTGTCGGGTGCTGATAAGCACCGTCTGCATCCTAGTATATATATATATATATATATATATATATATAACTAGAAAAAGGAAATTTAGAGTGAGAAGTTCTCACCGATAGCTAATCCAATACCACGACTCTTCCTATGTAGAAATCTTCGTCGTTCTCGCCCTTTTGTCACTTTCGTTGCCCGTAGCCACTATATATATAAAAATCACATTTTTATATTGTTGCTATGTATATAAAAATCATATTTTTATTATCACTCCATATGGATAAAAACTCCATTTTTACATCGCTACTATATAGATAAAAATTCTATTTTTACATCGCTACTATATAGATAAAAATTCTATTTTTACATCGCTACTATATAGATAAAAATTCTATTTTTACATCGCTACTATATAGATAAAAATTCTATTTTTATAACGGTGTTCATATAATAAAGATTATATTTTTATCACGCTATTCTTCATATAAAGATTTCTCCCTTTCAAATATAAAGATTTCGCTTTTTCAAATATAAAGATTTCGCCTTTTCGAATATAAAGATTTCGCCTTTTTCAAATATAAAGATTTCGCCTTTTCAAATATAAAGATTTCGCCTTTTTATTATATAAAGATTTCGCCTTTTTCAAATATAAAGATTTTGCCTTTTCAAATATAAAGATTTCGCCTTTTTATTTCATCACTTTAAAAATCACATTTTTATTTCAACGTATATATAATAAAAATCAGATTTTTATTTCGCTATATCTATAAAGATGATATTTTTACTATCTTACCTATATAAAAACTATATTTTTAACTTTTCTATATTATAAAAATTATATCTTTAACATTTTTGCTATTTTATATTTTCAAAATCAAGTTCTATTTTATATTTTCTAAACAAAATCTATGTATGTTTTTCTAAACATTGCTAATTTAATTTTAAAATATTATTAATTTTATTTGAAAACAATGATAACTTTTTATATACAAAAACTGATTTCTAAGTATGTTATATATATAAGAATTTAATTACTAAATTAATTAACAACATAAATCCTTAGCTAAGTTAAAAATTAAACTAATTACTTAATTAATACCTCTCCCTCTTTCTGGAAAAGAATCGAACTGTTGAACCCATCAGCTCGCCGCGAACATCCACCATCGAACGCATGAACCCTAAGCCGTCCATCGATCCAGCACCGACCCATGAAGCACCACCTAGCCGCCGTTCTTTGGCCTGAACCACTTCCCCCTCGATAGTGCTACGCGGCGGCAGTTTTATTGGGGGTCGGGGTCTTCAAAATCGGAGAAGGAGAGGGAATGGAGGGTGTGGAGGGTCGGAGAGGGGGACTGGAGGCCGGTGGCGGCGCTGCAGGTGGTGGCGAGGCAGGGGAAAAAAGAAAGGGGCGATGCGGTTTCAGGGAGGTCGGCGGAGGCTCCAGCGGAGAAAGAAGGGAGAAGGGGGAGAAGGGAGGAAGAAGAGGAGGGGGCCCGATGGATGGCGGCGCCAGAGGCGCGCCGCCCTTGGTGGCTGCAGCGGCGGCTTTCCTCCCCGTCGTCCGCTCTTTCTTCTATTTTTTTTTCTTTTCGAATGAATCGAGAATGAGGGTGGGGGGGCCTGAAGTTAAAAAGGAAGAGTGAAGGGGGAATTTTATTTTTAATTATTTTAATTATTTAATATACAAAAAGTTGACTTTTTCATACGACCTCTAAACGAGGCCCACCGCCTGTCGTCCATAGCGTTTCACCCCCATTCCGAACACAATGGGATATGTACCATAAGGTGATTCGACCGTTTCGATCAGTTTCCGTTAAAATCAACATATAACTTTATATATTGATTTTGAACGCGCATTTCAATTTACCTTGGTCACATACGAACTCTAAAAATTCCAGAAAAATATTTTCTATCTTTGTATTGACGATACGGTCCCAACAAAACTAGTTTCGTCGAATTCTGAGACCGTTGGAAAAATGGGCATTTTCCAGTTGATTAAAATCAACTGAAACTGGTCAAACGCGTTTTCCTTTGCCACGCTCACATATTGATTCGAAAAATTATGAAATTTGAAACCTAGCAATAATTTGACATCACAGACCCAACAAAAGTGGTTTCGTCGAAATCCGAGGTCGTTTGCAAAATTCCCATTTTTATGGGCCTGAATTCCATAACGACTATTCAGAATTTTCAACTGGACATATCTTTTGATTCCCGCTTAAAAATCTTGATTTTTCGGATTCGTTGGAAAGATATTGTCAAATAGATCCTATTATTTTTGGTTTCACTAAAATCCGGTTTATTTTGCACCCGGTACATTCAACTGAAATTTGAAATCGAATTATCGAACTACCGTGCCATTTTCAATTCCTTTTATAATTATATATAATTATTTATATTCTAACGACGACGTATATAAATATATACGTTCGAATTCTATTCAAAATAAATTTCTTATCGATATTATTTAAAATAATTCATTTTAAATATTTAAAATTCGCTAAAATTGCAAAAATAAAAATTTTAAATTGGCTCGCATTTCCGGGTTGTTACATCCACGCCGCCAAGCCTCGAGTCGCCATCCCTATGCTGGCCACGCTTGCCATCTCGTGGGTCCCATTTGGTCAGAAAACCCACACGAACTGTCGTTGTTTCAAGCAGGATTCCGGTCTCCTCGGCGAGTATTATCAGATCTTCACCGTTGAATAGATCGATTTCATTGCCCTCTTTCGTTTTGCTTTGGAAGTGTTGATTTTTTTATTAAGAGAAGAGGGAGATTGAATGGAAGAAGGTTCGGTGCTTTATGGCCATTGTTTTCTTCAAAGACGACGGCTGACGTTTAGACATTAGGGTTTAGGATAATTTAGGATTATATTTATAATATAGTATTCGTTAATTCACTAACAAGTCCTTAATTGACATGCATTTGTATTTAAAGGAAATATTGTCGTTTTAATGTTAATTATTTCCCTTTCTTGATTTAATCCCTTTCTATCACACACATTTGTTTTCCTATTTTATTAAATGAAGTTTGCTAATATGTTAATGTTAATAATCTTCCATTACTTTCAAATTCAAACGCTCATTCTTTTTTTTTTTTTTAAATAATGTTTGTGTATACTTTCCAATTATTTTATAAAATACCATTTATTAACTTTCATTCCTTCTTCTGTTTCTTTTTATTTAATTCTGTATATTCCATTGTAACGTTTCCAATTTCAAACGTACATTACCCCATGGTTATTTTAATAATTTTGTTGCTTAAAATGTGGTGTGTTACATAACTAACTAAAATATTTTATGTTTTCCAATTTTATGTTATAATACTTTGCTTTATGAGTCTAAACATAATTAATGCAAATTCTCTTCTTGGTTTACCATTCTAAATTTACATCTATTTTTCATTTAAGCCCAGATTTGCTTCTAGACTAATGAATACTGTAAATTAAGCATTATATGTACTTATATGAAGATATATTAAAGTAATGATCTATATTTCTCTATTCAAAAATCTTAAAGTAAACCACATAGATACAGAGAATAACGGAATAAAATTAATGCTTAAGATATATATATATATATATATATATGAATTAATGTGTATTTTACATTATGTTGTAATATTTAGAAATTATGTTTGTATAAATTGTAAGGTAAATGATAACATCAATTAAGACTGGTAATTCGAGGAATACATTGACTGTTAACTAATTTAAAAAAAAAATAACGATTGCAATAGATTAATTGACTAGCGTGGGAAACTAGTGGCTATTTAATTCATAGGTGATAAATTGGAAATAAGTTATGTTAGATCATAGGTTTTTGATTCATGACAAGGAAGAAGAGAAGATCAAAGGAAAAGTGGTATAGGTTATGATTATCTATTTAATTGTGTCTTAGAGGTGTTATATATTGTTAAAATCTGTCCCCAAATATATAGCATACACAAATGCACTTATGAAAAGACACTTCGCGAAAAGACGCTTCGCGAAAAGACACTTCGTCACTTCGTGAAAAGACACTTCGCGAAAAGGCACTTCGCGAAAAGACACTCCATGAAAAGACATTTCGCGAAAAAACACTTCATCACTTCGCGAAAAGGTACTTCGCGAAAAGACACTTCACGAAAAGACACTTTATCACTTCGCGAAAAGACACTATGAAAAGACAATTCACGAAAAGACACTTCACGAAAAGACACTTCACGAAGAGACACTTCATATTTCCAACAGTCATATTTTACAACGGCCATATTTTCTAACGGTCATATTTTTTTAACGGTCATATTTCCAACTGTCATATTTTACAACGACCATATTTTCTAAAAGGCATCATATTTCGTGAAGGGATTCCTTTCCATTTCTAAAAGGAAATGGGTGCATCTATTTGATAAAACTCTTCATGGAAATTGACAACTCTTCAACGATTATATATACATCAAAGCATTATTTTTTTTCATATCACAAAATCTTCTCATATTTTCTGATCTTAAACTCTATACATTCTTGCATACTAAAAAGCTCTCCATTATTCAAATTACTTGTTGAATCGTTGAAATTATTTCATATCTCTTAATTCAATAAGTAATATACTTCCTTCAATCTTCACATACACATTATATACTTGAGGATAAGATTATAGGAAGGGTGTACTACAAGTGACTAGTCCGTGTATTGAAGACACAATATATAGTCAATCATCAACTACTTTGTATTGAAATTCCGGTAAGCCTGTAGCCGTTCAAATCAGGTGGGTAAGCTTGTGGCCCGTGAAATCAAGTGGGTAAGCTTGTGGCCCGTGAAATCAAGTGCGTAAGCTTGTAGCCCGTGAAATCAAGTGGTGTATTGTGAACCTGTTCCTCCGGGTGAAGCGAGGTTGATGATTAGTGAAAATCCAGAGAGAGGTCTGGGACTGGACGTAGGACGGTGCTCCGAACCAGTAAAAAAAGCCTTGGTGTGATTTTCTTTTTTACTGCATCTTCGATTTTATTGTTCTGTGATTAGCTATTACTTTATACATTGAATATTGTTCGTCATATTACACGATCCTTGTGAGTGTATTATACTTGACAAGTACGCACACGCATTTTCAATTGTTATCAGAGCTGGTTAGAGAATGTGATAGGGGGTTCTCGCTTGGCTGTTTGGTGGCGAGCAGGAGACTCTTACCCCTACACATCCCAATGGGAAGATTGGGTTGGTTGTTGTAGTCGAGAGGCTGGCCGTAAAATCAGTTCTGAGATATCACTGTATGTCACGGTGGGAGGTTAGCCCACTGCCTGATGGTTGCAAAGCCTAGGGCCGTTACAATTGGTATCAGAGCTTGGTGTTCTAGAGATCGTAACAACATCCTAGAACAAATAGCTATAAAGAAATCTAGTCAGGGAATTAGAAAATGGAAGAGCAACAAAGCAGAATCAGGAGAGCAAGGAAACAAGTGTCTCATAGCTAAAGTCAAATCACATTTGTGAAACAAATAGTAAGTACTTTTACGTATGCACTAACAAAATGTTGCAGAGAAGCTTTATATTCAGGGAAGATAAATATATGCAAGCACACATTCAGGGGGAGAAAATAAATAACTCTACAAGATTTCAAGAGGTTGTCATCAATCAAAAAAGAGGGAGAATGTTAGATCATAGGTTTTTGATTCATGACAAGGAAGAAGAGAAGATCAAAGGAAAAGTGGTATAGGTTATGATTATCTATTTAATTATGTCTTAGAGGTGTTATATATTGTTAAAATCTGTCCTCAAATATATAGCATACACAAATGCACTTACGAAAAGACACTTCGCGAAAAGACACTTCGTGAAAAGACACTTCGCGAAAAGGCACTTCGTGAAAAGACACTTAGCAAAAAGACACTTCATGAAAAGACACTTCGTGAAAAGACACTTCGCGAAAAGACACTTCGTCACTTCGTGAAAAGACACTTCGCGAAAAGACACTTCATGAAAAGACATTTCGCGAAAAAACACTTCATCACTTCGCGAAAAGGTACTTCGCGAAAAGACACTTCACGAAAAGACACTTCATCACTTCACGAAAAGACACTATGAAAAGACAATTCACGAAAAGACACTTCACGAAGAGACACTTCATATTTCCAACGGTCATATTTTACAACGGTAATATTTTACAATGGCCATATTTTCTAACGGCCATATTTTTTTAACGGTCATATTTTACAACGGCCATATTTTCTAAAAGGCATCATATTTCGTGAAGGGATTCCTTTTCATTTCTAAAAGGAAATGGGTGCATCTATTTGATAAAACTCTTCATGGAATTTGACAACTCTTCAACGATTATATATACATCAAAGCATTTTTTTTCATATCACAAAATCTTCTCATATTTTCTGATCTTAAACTCTATACATTCTTGCATACTAAAAAGCTCTCCATTATTCAAATTACTTGTTGAATCATTGAAATTATTTCATATCTCTTGATTCAATAAGTAATATACTTCCTTCAATCTTCACATACACATTATATGCTTGATGATAAGATTATAGGAAGGGTGTACTACAAGTGATTAGTCCGTGTATTGAAGACACAATATATAGTCAATCATCAACTACTTTGTATTGAAATTCCGGTAAGCCTGTAGCCGTTCAAATCAGGTGGGTAAGTTTGTGGCCCGTGAAATCAAGTGGGTAAGCTTGTGGCCCGTGAAATCAAGTGCGTAAGCTTGTAGCCCGTGAAATCAAGTGGTGTATTGTGAACCTGTTCCTCCGGGTGAAGCGAGGTTGTTGATTAGTGAAAATCCAGAGAGAGGTCTGGGACTGGACGTAGGACGGTGCTCCGAACCAGTAAAAAAAGCCCTGGTGTGATTTTCTTTTTTACTGCATCTTCGATTTTATTGTTCTGTGATTAGCTATTACTTTATACATTGAATATTTTTTGTCATATTACACGATCCTTGTGAGTGTATTATACTTGACAAGTAGCACACGCATTTTCAAGTTAAAATTTATACACAAAATTTATTGTCATATTTCCATGCAAGTATGTAGTATAAATTGTATATACGTGTAAAACCAAATAAATAGATAGAAAGACAACAGGTGAATAGAAATTTGTGCATACATGTTAAAACAAATAAATTTTGCTGAGTATTTCATGATATATATATATATATATATAATGAAAGATGGAAATGACATTAATGTTTCTTGCGCATGAATAAATAAATAAATAATTGCTACGTTAAAATTATTTTTTATTTAAATAAAAAAAATGAAAATTTTAAATTCTGACACATTTTCTAACAAAATTTCCTTAAAATATACATGTGACCTTCACATAGAATGGATGATTACTAATGCCCGACATTGGGTAGCTCCCAATAAAGGGTTAAAGTGGTAGTTATCCGGATGTACTTGTTGATTGTCCGGATAAGCAAGCACCTCTCTTCCGTATTGGACATACGTGACGAGGAATAAGGTGTCTCCGGTTTCGTTCAGACCCAAAACGGACTTTTAAATGGATGTGTGTCTGCCATTGGATTTCATTCCATGTAAATTGATTTCTATTTAATACATATATTTGTTTGGTGGCGGATAATTAATTCTCTTGCTTAACACCCTTCTTTGAGATGCATGAGCTCAGAGGTTATATATTGAAAGTTATTGATCGCATGGCGTGAATTGTCAATGTGGCATGCCAAGATGAAATGATCGAGGCATTTGTTCAAAAGGAGAGCCTTGTGGTTGATGATCAAAGCACGGTCTATTTAGGCGTAGCTTTGTGTATAGCGTTACTTCGCGAGCCTCACACCTCGGTAAGAGTCAGAAACGGGACAAGGAAACACAGGGAGTGCACTCGTTTCTTTCTAGCTAGAAGTGCTATCAGGGTTTTGCAAGCCCTGACATTTTACTTATGTGGATGATAGATTATGAGGCCTCGGTTATATTGGTCAATAGTGACGGTTCAATAGGACCGGGAAGCGTGTGTTCAGGCATAACTAATCCACTAAAGTATTTGTGGACCGGCCCTGCAGGATCCAAGGGTTGACTGCGGGGGATCCTGAGACATTTGCTAGAGTGTCTCGAATCGGTAAGGAGATCGTCCCTAGCCTTGACTCATGATGGAAATCCGATTTCCAATACGACATTACGGTTTTGATTGTAAACCTATATATGGCGACATAGTATACGGTAGCTATGCCGTCTAGGATTGATACATTTACTTTGAAGATTTTAAAACTGATTAGACAATGATAATAATATTAAAATATTATTTTCTACGTATCAAGCATGTTTGATCATTATAAGGTAAAACTCTATCCTCTAGTTTGCGTTGCATTGTGTGATGGGACTTGAGTCTTATAACGATTTCATTTTTCTAAAAAGCATTGCATTGTTTTGAATAAAAAATTTTATTTAATTTATGCACTGGCAATCCAATGGAGTAAACCCGTTCTGTGTTAGCGGCGTAGCCCTGTGATTAGCCATATTGTTAGATAAGCTAGGAAAGATTTCTTATACCAGTCCCACGACTGACTCGTAGTTTGTTTCACTTTGCAAACTCGGTTGCCCTCTTTTCCACACGGGCAGTCGAGTAGCTTATTTTGCAGATGTATTGAGCAGGATTCTGGATCGAAGCTTAAAGTTGTGTCCAGAGCATTGATAGTCTTCCACTGTGCTAGTTTATTCATTTCCGCTGCATTGTATTAAACTTATTGTAAATTAATCTTCCGATGTATTATAATTTTTCGATGTACTCCGATATTCTGTACTCTGATGTAACATTATTATGATGTTTATAAAAGTCTTCCGTTATTTGTTATGATGTGTTATATTCCTAGAGTTAGTAAATTCGAGGATTTCCAACTTTTCGATCAGACCTATGTGGTTTATGGTCGATTCAAAGGGCGAGGATTTTCGGGTCATTACAGATATTGATTGGGACGATATATTGTACAAATCGCCCAATGACACACATAATAATCAATGCTTGTTGTTTGAAAACGCCACATGGGTACTGGGATGATATTGGACATACACTAATCCCAGTATTTAGTTGTATGTCAATCGATTAGTTGATAGGCTGTTGTAAGCGTTAATTATTCCTATTTAACGCTTATGCAGTTGTGTAAGGCACTCTGGATGATGGTTGACGGTGTATGATTATTGTTGTGTGCATGTGTGTACGAAATCCATATAAATAAAATTATATAGTAATTGACTGTGTTTGATTCCAATTCAAAAATAATGAGTATTTTAAAATGGCGAATAATGAATATTTTAAAACAATATTCAGTAATGGATCAAAATATGATTTTGATGTCCAATTTGAGATGGACACGGAAATATTAAAATTTATGAAGCCGTGTTGATTAGAGATGCGCCATTTGGACGCAACGATATTTATATCGATTTTATTCATTTTTATAATGAATATAGAAAAGGAAGTGATTTCAAAATCTAATGTTCTGAAAATATTATCATTTATATACTAAGGATATGGAATATTCAATTTTGATTTGAAATTGAATATGAAGTTGAAATCATTTTGAAAATGAATTTAAACGATTTATAAAATACGCTTTGAATGAAAATCGATGAAATAAATATAATATATATTATATATATTTAATGGCCTGAACAGAACGCGCCGCGCCACGGTAGTTTGCGAATTTCGACCATTGACTTCGAATGGACATTAGGGAGATCCTACTGTCGGATTCTCCTAAAACCAGAACCATTGGGTTCGTATTGAAAAGAGATTTCCAACGGATATAAGAGATTTGAAATCTAACAGTTGAATTTGGAATTATGTACAAATCAAATTGGAAAAGGTCGCTATAAGTGCAGTTCGGTGGCCATTATTGGAAACCGACTTTACAGGCCTTGATAAAATTATTAAAAATATCAATAATTTGTGTAAAGTCAATCATAATAAATGATTTAGAAAGAATTTGGGTGAAAAATTCCACGTTTGTAAAGATAAAAATATATTTTTGTCAAAATGAACTAATTATGAACTAGAATTATAATCTAATATTTTTAAATAAATAAACTGGATTTGAATTTGTTTTTAAAATAACCAAAATTTCCAATATATGAATTAGAATGGATTTGAATCGAAATTATCTTCAGAATATTTCGATATTGGATTCCATGATTATACGGATATTAAAGAGGAATTTGGAAGATATATATCGTTACTCCCAATACGATATTTGCTGATTTCAGAATTTGATATTGAATATAAGCCGATATAATTTCTGTTCAGAGCCTTGTATTTAATATTGAATTGGATTTTGGGTTTGTCGTGAATGGTGTCTTAAATAACACTATTCTTAAATCCCGTGTGAAAAAGAATAAATCTTTTAATCAAGATTATTAGAGTTTCCAGTTAATTAACATTTAATTGGAATGAAATAGGATGTGAATTGGGTTTACTGTGAATTGTGTTTTTAACGGCATTCGTTCTTTAACCCAATTTACATTGAAATGTGATTTGGAATTTATGAATCTTTTTATTATGATTTAATGGAAGTTTCCCAAAGTAAAGTTTTCCAATTTAATATATTAAATCGGAACTGAATGGAATTCAATTTGGTAATAATCGAAATGAGCTTCTACGGAGGAAGACTATTAATATATATGGAATTTAAAAGGCTTTGTCATCATTCCATTTATATTATTGGTCGGATACGGAAATAGATATCGATTATACATTGATTTGTTTCTCCGTGAAGATTCCATAATTAATGGAATGTGATTTGGGTTTATCGTGAATTGTGTTTTAAATGACATTAGTTCTTTAACCCAGTTAAAGACAGGATAACATATCTAACATTGTATTTCGAACTGTATAGTTGGTCTCTGCTATATATATATATATATATATATATATATATATATATATATATATGTGTTTGGTGGCGGAGAATTTATTCTCTTGCTTAACACCCTTCTCTAAGACTATGAGCTTAGAGGTTATATATCGGCAGAAATCAATAGCATGGTGTAGACTGTCGATGCGACATGTTTGTGTTTTCAAAGTTAAATAATCATTAATATTGATTTTTGGGAAGATTAAAACTAAGTGGAGTTTTAATGAATCTTTAATTACATTGAAATGGGAATTGATAATTTAAATTATCAAATTTGGGAAATGATCGAGAATGGAGTATCACCAGTTTTGCGCCTAGCGATAATTAAATCTTTAATTAGATTTGAAAGTGAAATGGTAATTAAATTTACCTATAACACCATGGTGTTAGGTATGGAGTATGACCAGTTTTGCTCCATGGGATGAATAGGTTGGGATTGGGAAATTAAACAAATGATTACTTCGGTAAGGTGCGCTAATGCCGACTAGTTTGGATAAACCTTAATTTGGGTTAAATTAATAACCAAAGAAAGATTAAAGAATAAATTTATAGAATTTAGGTTTGATAAAATTAATGGGGACCTTTCCCAAAGGATATGATTATTTAAATAAAAGAATATTCATAATTGGAATGAGGCGTATGTTGTGTTTTATAGCACTTGTTTATAATAAACACGAGTTATTCAGAAAGGCCGAGTTTATACCCATTCTGAATAACTGACTTGACGATAAGTCGACAATGAAGATGGTGGTTGAAGACCGTAGGTCTTCACATCGTTTGGATGATTACAAATGTCTTGATTAGTCTGTACACCCAAGACAAGGTAATAAGTGGTGATCGTCCAGACGTACTTGGAGATCGACTGGATATGCGAGGACCTCTCTCCTGTATTGGACTTATGGGATAGGAATAAGGTGCCTCCGGTCTCGTTCAGAGCCAGCACGAACTTGTAAATAGATGTGTGTCTGACATTGGATTTTATTCTGTGTTGATTGATCTCGATTAAATATATATCTGTTTGGCGGCGGAGAATTTATTCTCTTGCTTAACACCCTTCTATGAGAGTACGATCTTAGAGGTTATATATCGATAGACATCAGTCGCATGGCATGAATAGCCTGTGGGGCATGCAGAGATGTAGTGATCAAGGCTTCTGTTGAAAAGCAGAGTCTTGTGGTTGATGGTCAAAGCACGGCTTTAATATAGCACAGCTTTGTGTAAAGCGTTAATTCGCGAGCCTCACACCTCGGTATGAGTCAAAAACGGGATAAGAGACGCAGTGAGAACATGACATTTCTTTCTAGATATGGGTGATGTCATGGTATGGAGCCCAGACATTTATTATTTTTTCCTATGTGGTTGTTGGATTGCGAGGCGCCTCGGTTGTATCGGTTACTACGGAATCGATGGGTAGGTCTGATAGGACCAGGAAACATGTGTTCAGGAATAAGTAATCTCAAACGTAAGGGAGGACTGGCACTGCTGGATCAAGGGGTTGCCCAAAATATGCAGTCCTTAGACATTTTCTAGAGTGCCTCGAAGCGGAAAGGATTACATCCCTTGCCTTGAATCATGACGGAAATCCAATTTCCAATACGTGACATTTTGGTTTTGGTTGTAGAGCCTAGTATTGGCGACATAGTAGCATGGGATATTATGCCATCTATGATTGGTACATTTATATTTGAAGTTGTTTTCGTACACTTTACACTATAATAGTATCAAAATGGTTTATTTTAAATGTACCAAGCATGTTTGGCTATTATAAGGTAAAACTCTGTGACGACCACAAACTCCCGTGTAACGAAAGTAAGGAAATCGTATGGAATATAACATAACTAGAACAATAACAGATCTCAGAGTATAGCAGAACATATAAATCATTGCAACGGAAAGAAATTTCATCACAAACATCATCACTGAAACATCAGAGTATGCAGCACAGAATTACACTTAACAAAATAGCTGTCTCAAAGGAAAGAAATAGAGTCTCAATATCCCAAATTACATCAATACTAAATACTGTCTCAAAGTCTTAAGCAGAAAATAAAAGATAAAAAGAAAGTTTCTTCAGCATCTCCATCAGCAAGCTTCCATCCAGTGAATATCCAAGCCTAACCTGTCACTTGGCTGCCTGTGTAGAAAGAGGGCACCCGAGTTTGCAAAAGGTGAAACAAACTACGAGTCAGTCATGGGACTGGTATGAGATATCTTAATTAACTAACGGGTTTGACAATCACGAGGACCACGCCGCTATTGCGGAACGGGTTTACTCCATGGGATTATAAGTGCAATAAATAAAGTATAACGTTAAATAACGCAATGCTTTTTAGAAAAATGAAACCATTATAAGACCCAAGTCCCATCACACAATGCAACGCAAACCGGAGGATAGGTTTTTACCTTATAATGGTCAAAAGATGGTAAATACGCAAAATACGATATTATTATTAGTGTGTATATGTTTTAAAGGAAATATTTCAATTATAATATTAATCCTAGACGACATAACTACCATCTACTATGTCGCCATACTAGTTATGCAATCAAAACCGCATGGGACGTATTAGTAATTGGGTTTCCATCATAAGTCAAGGCTAGGGAGGAGCTCCTGACCGATTCGAGAAACTCTAGCAATGTCTCAGGATTCAGACGCTGGCGAACCCTTGGATACAGCAGGGCCGGTGCATAAATACTTTAGTGGATTAGTTATGCCTGAACACACGTTCCCCGATCCTATTGGACCTACAAATCGCCCGAGGGCGACCGATAAGAATAAACCGAGGCCTCGCAAAAATATTCCAACAACCACATAAGCAAATGTCAGCCAATTTAAGCACTGACACCACTTCTAGCTAGAAAGAAACGTGTGCACTCCCTGCGTTCCCTTCTCCCGTGTTAGACTCAATCGGTGTGTGAGGCTCGCGAAGTCACGACATACACAAAGCTACCCCTAAATAGACTATGCTTTGATCATCATCCACAAGGCCTGCTTTTCAACAAAGCCTTGATCATTTGCATCTTAGCGTGTCCCATTGACAATCCATGCCATGAAATTAACATCTATCAATACACAACCTCTAAGGGTGTTGAGTGAAAGAATAAATTCTCTTGCCACCAACGGTTGTATATTAACAGAAATCAGTTTACATGGTACGAAGTTCAATGTCAGATATGCATCCATTTACAAGTCCGTTCTGGGTCTGAATGGAACCGGAGACACCTTAAAGGCTCTCATATATCCGGACAGTCATCACATACGTTCGGACGACTACTGCCGAAATCCCTTCAGAGTAGCTACTCCTATCGAGGACCTCAGTAGCAATACATCCGTTCGATGTAAAGACCGTCGGTCTTCAACACCGTCTTGGTCTCTTCATCGACGTATAATTATTTGAAATGAGTAGAACTCGGACTTTTCAAATAATTATCGAATAATTATTATTTTCAAATCATTTAATATCGTTAACACTAATTTATAATGATTTATCGCTATTTTTATTTATTTATAAATAGCTAAATAAAATCAAATGACGGTTCGGGTTAAGCGTGGCTTTGGCGCTGTTTTTCTCAAAATTTGATTTACACATATCCTGAAATCTTATCGTTGGATTTTGACAAAATTGGTCTTATTGGAAAGATCTTCCCAAAGCGGTCCCAACGGTTCCAATTTTGGCAAAATCAGACGGTTGGATCTTTCGATACAATCGTTTAAAGTCACTGTTGCCGAAACGTGAACTACCGTGCACGATTCGTTTAATTTCTATTTATATAATTCCTTAAGCGAATTCATTCAAATACAACCCTTAATTCTCATAATTTATTTGCATACGGGATTGCAAATAAAATGTATATTATCCTATGCATGATTTATGTGCGTTGAGGAACGCAAATAAAAATGTATCTTTAAATTTGTAATTTTATTTACAACAAGGAATGTAAAATAAAGAACAACTCTTTATTTCATGTTTATTTACATTAAGGGATGTAAATAAATATGAATGAAAAAATATAATCTTTCTTTTAATATTTTGTTTGCATCTAGATTTCTTTTACTAATTTGTTTGCATCTAACATTGCAAACAAAGATATATCTTTTATCTAAAATTTGTTTGCATCTAAAGTTGTAAACAAAAATGTATCTTTTTATCTATAATTTGTTTTATTTAAAGTTGCAAACAAAAATGTATCTTTTTATCTATAATTTGTTTTATTTAAAGTTGCAAACAAAAATGTATCTTTTTATCTATAATTTGTTTTATTTAAAGTTGCAAAAAAATGTATCTTTTTGTCTATAATTTTTTTTATTTAAAGTTGCAAACAAAAATGTATCTTTTTATCTATAATTTGTTTTATTTAAAGTTGCAAACAAAAATGTTTATTTTTATCTATAATTTGTTTTATTTAAAGTTGCAAACAAAAATGTATCTTTTTATCTATAATTTATTTTATTTTTATTTATAATTTGTTTTATTTGCATGGAAAAATACAAATAAAATATATTTTCTATCTTTCCTAGATTTTGTATATATAGTAGAAGGCAATTGAAAAATGTGAATTTTTAATTTACAAGCATTGTAGAATGCAAACATAAAATAAAATCTCTTTTCTTTTCCTTTTATTCTTCTTTCCATCTCGTTACATTGAGAAATGCAAAAGGTAATATCTTATCTTCCTACTGTTTGTTCGCATTAAGGAATGCAACAAAAATGATGTTTTATTTTCTACATTTTGTTTACATTAGGGAATGCAACAAAAATGATGCTTTATTTTCTACAATTTGTTTGCATTAGGGAATGCAACAAAAATGATGCTTTATTTTTCTACATTTTGTTTGAAAATGGTAACTAAGATATTTGCACATTAATTTTTATGTTGTCAATATTTGTGTTTATGGACACAAATAAAATGTTATTCAATATAAGATGTATATATTTGTGTTGAAACCCAAATGAAAAGGGTAACTTATTTTTCTATGCATATATTTGTGTTGAAACTCAAATAAAAAGAATAAACCATTTTCTATGTGTATATTTGTGTTGAAATCCAAATAAAAGGAACAAATCATTTTTCTATGTGTATATTTGTGTTGAAACACAAATAAAAAGGACAAATCATATTTCTATGTGTATATTTGTGTTGAAACACAAATAAAAAGGATAACATGTTTTTCTATGTAAATATTTGTGTTAAAACACAAATAAAAAGACTAACATATTTTCTATGTATACATTTGTGTTAAAATACAAATAAAAAGGGATGACATATTTCCTATGAAAATATTTGTGTTAAAATACAAATAAAAAGGGATGACATATTTCCTATGTAAATATTTGTGTTAAAATACAAATAAAAAGGGATGACATATTTTCTATGTAAATATTTGTGTTAAAACACAAATAAAAAGTGATGACATAATTTCTATGTAAATATTTGTGTTAAAACACAAATAAAAAGGGATGACATATTTTCTATATAAATATTTGTGTTAAAACACAAATAAAAAGGGATGACATAATTTCTATGTAAATATTTGTGTTAAAATACAAATAAAAAGGGATGACGTATTTTCTGTGTGAATATTTGTGTTAAAATACAAATAAAAAGGGATGACGTATTTTCTGTGTGAATGTTTGTGTTAAAACACCAATAAAAAGGGATGGCATATTTTCTATTAAAAAGGGATGACTTATTTTCTATGTAAGTATTTGTGTTAAAACACAAATATAAAGGGATGACATATTTTCTATGTAAATATTTGTGTTAAAATACAAATAAAAAGGGATGACATATTTTCTATGTAAATATTTGTCTTTTTTCTTCTTTTCACATTTAGATCTATGATTATTCAATATAAGAATAAATATTGAATTGATTATCTAACTCAATTCAATTAAATAGAATAAAATAATATTTGAATAATACATGACAACCAATCATAATAATCCATCATACAACAAACAAACATCATACTACATCTACACAAACAGATCTAAAGATGAATAAATATAAATAAAAAAATAGATAAATTAATTAATTAATTAATTTGAACAAAAGATATCTCCCAGTCGTTGGTGATTTTAGCCAAAATTCCAACTGCTCAGAAATCCCCCATTTCAGTCTAGAACTGTAGTTCAGGATCGTACGAGTCCAACGCTTCAAAAATTGTGCAATTCTGAGTTTATTTGACAAAGTTATGGTTAAAATAAGATTAGTGATTAATCTAATTATTAAATTAAGTAAAATAAATTAGTTTTAGTTCATCTTCTTCCTTACAGTAATACGGCCGTCACCTTCCTCCTTTGTTCAAAACTAGGGTTAAACTTTTCTCCCAATTCAAGCCACTAGCAATCGATCGGAGGATGTTGCAGCGGAGAGGACGGAAAGACACACACGTGGGACCCGGAATGGAGGAGCTCGGCTGAGCCTAGGGGGGTGCGACACGTGGGATAGGCGGCGGCTTTGGGTGTCGGGTTCGAGGAAAAGGTGGCTCCAGAGAAGATCTAACCGTATGAAAATGAAGAGAAGGAGAATCTCTTCGATGTGGTATAGGGTTTGGATTTTAATTCGCTGTGGATTGGAAGAAAATAAAGGGGGAAGTTGCGGCCATTGAAAGGGGGGGCGGCGGCTGTAGGAGGAAGATGAATAGTGGATTCTAATTTAGGGTTTTAACAATCTCTTTTATAATATTTTAATGTTATTTTTACAAAAAAAAGACCAAATCTCTTTAGGAATTCAGAATTCAGTCCAACAAGAAGCTACCCTACCCAATAACCCCTATTCCAGATCCATCTAACCATGTCCCGTAGGCCCAAGAGGTCAACTCGGCCCTCGTTTTTCAAATTTAAAATTAATTCTTTTTATTATTAATTTTGACATATTCAAAAATCCACCGGAGCAACATACAAACCCCGAAAAATCCCAAAAAAAAATATTTTTGGCTATGCTTTGATGATACGAATCCAACAAAATAATTTCGTCGAATTCTGAGACTGTTCAAAAAATGGCTATTTTTCAGTCGTTCAATTTTGACTGTATTTGACCAAACACAGTTTCTTTTGCCACGCTCACATACTAAATCGAAAAATTCTAAAAATTGAAACCTAGCAATAATTTGACATTCCGGTTCCAACAAAAGTGGTTTCGTCGAAAACAGAGGTCGTTTGAAAATTAACTATTTTCACTGGCTTTAAAATTATTTAAAAATAAAATTTTTAAATTTTGGCACATTTTCTAACCAATTTATTAAAAATAAAAATTTTAAATTGGTTCGGATTTTCCGGGTTGTTATAGTCTCCCCCACTTAAAAACTTTTCTTCCTCGAAAAGGGAAATAAAAGTAAAGTAGGAACAAAACGGAAAATGCAAGGTATTAAGAATGTACCTCAACATAAAGCTATTCGGAGATATCCACTCTACACTTGGGATAGGCTTGCTTGAAGCTATCTTCGGTCTCCCAAGTGCAGTCTCTAGGATCCCTGCTCCATTGGACCTTGACGAGGTTGATCTTCTTGTTCCTCAAAGCTCTGATTTCCTTGCCCACAATTTTTACTGGCTCTCTCTTTATGGCTAAGCTCGGAGTAATTTCCAAATCTCGTTGTGTTTCTTCCTCCACAACTAAATCTGGATCATGGACATGCTTCCTGAGTTACGACACGTGAAATACATCATGCACCCCTGGAAGCCAGTTGGGCAACTGTACTCGATAAGCTAGAGTCCCAATCTTTTCAAGAATAGGAAATGGACCAATGAACCTCGGTGCCAACTTTCCAATCTTTCCAAAGCGAATTACGCCTCTTAATGGAGAAATCTTCAAGTACACAAGATCACCGACAGAGAAATCTAGATCTCTTCTTCGAGTGTCTGCATAACTCTTCTGTCGGCTTTGAGCAGCCAGCAAACGCTTCTTAATAAAATCAACTTTATCCGATGCTTCCCGAATCGTATCGGGGCCCAAGACTATTCTATTTCCTGGCTCCACCCAACATGCCAAAGATTTGCATGGCCTGCCATATAAAGCTTCGAATGGCGACATTTGCAGGCTTGCTTGATAGCTGTTATTATAAGAGAATTCCACTAAGTGCAGATAATCCTCCCATGAACCGCCAAAGTCAAGGATGCATGCTCGCAACAAATCCTCTAAGATGCGGTTTACCCTCTAAGTCTGGCCGTCTGTCTGAGGGTGATAAGCTGTACTCATATTCAACTTGGTTCCTAGCTCTTCTTGGAAAGCTTCCCAGAACTTGCTAGTAAATATTGGATCGCGATCACTGACAATGCTGTTGGGAACTCCATGAAGTCTGACAATCTCTCTTAAATAAAGCTGTGCCAAACTTTGAGCCGTTCTATTGGATTTGACGGGGATGAAATGAGCAGCTTTCGTCAAGCAATCTACAACCTAGTCCGAGGCAAACCATCAATGAAGTCCATAGAAACTTCGTCCCACTTCCAATTAGGAACTCCTAATGGCTGCAATAGACCTGCTAGCTTTTGCTGATCACTCTTGACCAGCTGACAGGTGGGGCACTTGGCAACATATATGGAGATGTCCCTCTTCATTGCACTCCACCAAAAGGTACGCTTAAGATCGTGGTACATCTTGCTTACTCCAGGATGAATACTGAGCTTGGATTTGTGACATTCGTCCATAACTTCCCTTCTTAGTTCAGGAATGTTTGGGACACAGATCCGGCCTCGTAGCCTCAAAACTCCTTTGTCATCAATTTGGAAGCTCATGGGTTCGCCTTCTCGAATTCTTTTGCTAATCTTTTCGATAAACTCATCATCTTTTTGAAGGATAGAGATCTTGCCGATCAAAGAAGAAGTAATAATGAGATGGGCAAGGATAAGATTGGTGCTGGCCATGTTCTTTCTGCTGAGATCATCTGCCACTACATTTGCTTTTCCCGGAGTATATAGGATATCTAGGTCGTAGGGTGCAAGAAATTCAATCCAACGTTTTTGCCTCAGGTTCAAAACTTTTTGGGTAAATAGATGCTTCAAGGATTGGTGGTCCGTATATAGCTCAAAGTTTTCCCCTAAGAGATAATGCCTCCATATCTTTAGAGCGAATATAATGGCCATTAGCTCAAGATCATGAGTGGCATAATTCCTTTCATGCGGTTTCAATTGCCTGCTAGCGTATGCTACCACTCTACCCCTTTGCATAAGCACCGCACCAATACCTTAAATAGACAGAAAGGTAACATGTTAAAATGAGATTTGACATCAAAAGGAAATGTTATCTCAGACATGTTTTATTCAGATAAAGAGAATGACCTTCTTTGGAAGCGTCTGTCCAGACCTTTAGATCCTCATTGCCATCTATGATGGTCAACACAGGAGCAGTGATCAATCTCTGTTTCAGCTCTTGGAATGCAGCCTCACATTCAGGTGTCCAAACGAACTTTGAATGCTTCTTAGTTAATTTCGTCAGTGGGCAAGTTAATTTCGAAAAGTCCTTAACGAACTTTCGATAATAACAAGCTAGTCCTAAGAAACTTTGGACTTCTGTGGGAGTGGTAGGCTGCTTCCAGTCTTGGATGGCCGAGATCTTTCCTGGATCTACTGAGATGCCTTCTTTTGATACCACGTGGCCGAGGAATTTCACCTCTTCTTTCCAAAATATGCATTTGGAAAATTTAGCTTTCAGCACATTCCTTGTCAAAATCTCCAAGACTACTTTCAAATGTTTTTCATGTTCAGCAATGGTTTTGGAAAAGATAAGGATATCATCAATGAACACAAGCACAAATTTATTTAGAACCCCACGAAATACTCTATTCATCAAATCTACAAAGTATGCTGGGGCATTGCATAGACCGAAAGGCATTACTAGCCACTCGTAAAATAGATCAGGCCCTCTGAAAGCAGTTAAGGGGATACTCTCTTCTGCAATGCGCAGTTGATGGAATCCTGTGGCTAGGTCCATTTTGGAGAATACCTGTGCTCCATGCAGATGGTCTAACAGATCATCAATCCGAGGCAATGGATATTTGTTTTTCATCGTTTGCTTGTTTAGATCGCGGTAGTCTACACACAGACGGAGTGTGCCATCTGACTTTGGGACAAATACCACCGCTGCACCCCATTCTAAAAAGCCAGGTCTAATCATACCCTTGGCTAAAAGCTTCTTAGTTTGATTACTCGTCTCTTCTCTTTCTTTTGGCGACATTCGCCTAATAGGATGCACCACAGGCCTTGCATTAGGAACCAAGTCGATTCTGAAATCGATTTCTCTGCGGGGAGGTAGGCTGTTTACTTCTTCAAATACATCAACATAGTCTTTGACGATGGGGATAGCTTCAATAGAAGGAGGGGTGACTCCTAAAGAAGACCAGAATTCTTTCCTATCTGTGGCTGAGCCGTGGCATGGTATAGTCATTATATTCCCAAATTTCGTTTTAATTTTTACTACCTTTTCAGCACACAGCAACTCAGCCCCATACTTCGTTAGCCAATCTAGCCCAAGTATGACATCATATCTAGAAAAGTTCATGATGATTAAATTGAAAGGAAATAGGAAGTGAGAGTAAAAAACGGGCACTCTGCAGTACTGATCAAGAATAAGTGAACCTCCTATCGGGCTATGGGCTTTAATCGGTTCTTTAAGCTTTCTTGGTTTCAGTTTAAGCTTTTTAATAATATCACTTGATATGAAACTTCTAGATGCACTAGTATCAAACAAGACAATAATGGGAATATTCTTAATGTTAAGAGTACCGCCTAAAACATCAGGCTTACCTGCTCCTTCAGAAGAAGCTGGTGCAGCCGTATCTTCGTAGACTTGATCTACCTCAGATTTCTTGAGCAGAGGGCAATTCTTGATAAGGTGTCTAGGCTTGTGGCAGTTGTAGCACTCTTTCAGACCACAGGGATTTTGTCCACTGCTTTGGCTTGGCCCAGACTCATTCCTCTTTGGCTTCTTCGGGGCCCTGCACTCGTAGTCGAAATGTCCCATCTTCTGGCAGTAGAAGCATCTGACTTTAGACTTGTCTCTCTTCTTGTTTCCTTGAGGTTTCGTAGTCGAAGAACTGCCTTCCCCTGGTTTCTTGTCCGCCTCCTTCTTCTTATTAGCTTGATTCTTGGCCTTTTCTATCTGAGCACCCTTCTGATCAATTTCTTCGTATCTGCATGCCATCTCTATCACCTTGGCAAATGGGCTCTCAATATGGGTTGTCACTCTGTTATGGTATCGCCTTGCAAGCCCATTGATGAACCTCATATTTTTCTGTAAGGCGTCTTGCACTAGCTCAGGGGCATACCTAGAAAGCTCCTCAAATTTCTTCACGTACTCTGCAATGGTCATGGTGTCTTGCTGCAGGTTAGCAAATTCATCGTGTAGACATTCTACTTCATGAGGCGGGATAAACTTTTCATTAAAAAGCTCTTTAAATCTTGTCCAAGTTATCTCTGCGACGTCTCTCCCTATCATGGCTGTTTCCCACCAAGTTTGAGCCTGTCCTTGCATGAACCATACTTCCATAAAATGCTTCCTGTGATCCTCAAGCTCCAAACCTCCCAAGATCTTTTCCATCGTCTTAAGCCATTCTTGCGCTTCTACCACCATCTCTCTACCAGTGAAATGTACTCCTCCAAGATTCTTGATTTTCTTCGCCACTTTATCTAGGTCAAAAGCAACTGGGGGTGGTGGTGGTGGTGGCTCCTCGACCTCAGAATTGGGTTGGTCTTTCTTAGTTGGGGGTGTATCTCTCCCTCTACCCCTACCAGCTACTCCGCCATGACCTCTTCATCTTGTCCTAGCTCTCGTACTCATCTTTCAATCAGTCTGTACCATCAAGGAAAGAGTCAGACCAAAGGAAATGATAAATTCAAAGAGAAGGTTAAAAGTAGAAACATGTCCAGGTGATAATGAAGTAATGACTGATAAATATGTGCTATTCTGTTTAAGCTCATTCTAGGATATGGTTAATCCTATCTCTAATGAACCTCTTGTCTTAGAACACTACTGATTCTATCTAGATGAATTGTTCTAAAAATGTTATATTCCCAAGTTAAGGTTAACCAAAGCTCTGATACCAAATGTAACGATCCCAAACTCCCGTGTAACGAAAGTAAGGAAATCGTATGGAATATAACATAACTAGAACAATAACAGATCTCAAAGTATAACAGAACATATAAATCATTGCAGCGGAAAGAAATGTCATCACAAACATCATCACTGAAACATCAGAGTATGCAGCACAGAATTACACTTAACAAAATAGATGTCTCAAAGGAAAGAAATAGAGTCTCAATCTCTTAAATTACATCAATACTAAATACTGTCTCAAAGTCTTAAGCAGAAAATAAAAGATAAAAAGAAAGTTTCTTTAGCATCTCCATCAGCAAGCTTCCACCCAACGAATATCCAAGCCTAACCTGTCACTTGGCTGCCCGTGTAGAAAGAGAACACCCGAGTTTGCAAAAGGTGAAACAAACTATGAGTCAGTCATGGGACTGTTATGAGATATCTTAATTAACTAACGGGTTTGACAATCACGAGGACCACGCCGCTATCGCGGAACGGGTTTACTCCATGGGATTATCAGTGCAATAAATAAAGTATAACGTTAAATAACGCAATGCTTTTTAGAAAAATGAAACCATTATAAGACCCAAGTCCCATCACACAATGCAACGCAAACTGAAGGATAGGGTTTTACCTTATAATGGTCAAAAGATGGTAAATACGCAAAATACGATATTATTATTAGTGTGTATATATTTTAAAGGAAATATTTCAATTATAATATTAATCCTAAACAGCATAGCTACCATCTACTATGTCGCCATACTAGTTATGCAATCAAAACCGCATGGTACGTATTGGTAATTGGGTTTCCATCATAAGTCAAGGCAAGGGAGGAGCTCCTGACTGATTCGAGACACTTTAGCAATGTCTCAGGATTCGTACGCTGGCGAACCCTTGGATACAACAGGGCCGGTCCACAAATACTTTAGTGGATTAGTTATGCCTGAACACACGTTCCCCGATCCTATTGGACCTACAAATCGGCAGAGGGCGACCGATAAGAATAAACCGAGGCCTCGCAAAAATATTCCAACAACCACATAAGCAAATGTCAGCCAGTTTAAGCACTGACACCACTTCTAGCTAGAAAGAAACGTGTGCACTCTCTGCGTTCCCTTCTCCGGTTTTAGACTCAACCGGTGTGTGAGGCTCGCGAAGTCACGATATACACAAAGCTATGCCTAAATAGACTATGCTTTGATCATCATCCACAAGGCCTGCTTTTCAACAAAGCCTTGATCATTTGCATCTTAGCGTGTCCCATTGAAAATCCATGCCATGAAATTAACATCTATCAATACACAACCTCTAAGGGTGTTGAGCGAAAGAATAAATTCTCTTGCCACCAAAGGTTGTATATTAACAGAAATCAGTTTACATGGTACGAAGTTCAACGTCAGACATGCATCCATTTACAAGTCCGTTCTGGGTCTGAACGGAACCGGAGACACCTTAAAGGCTCTCGTATATCCGGACAGTCATCACATATGTACAGACGACTACTGGCAAAATCCCTTCAGGGTAGCTACTCCTATCGAGGACCTCAATAACAATACATCCGTTCGATGTAAAGACCGCTGGTCTTCAACACCGTCTTGGTCTCTTCATCGACGTATAATTATTTGAAATGAGTAGAACTCGGACTTTTCAAATAATTATCGAATAATTATTTTTTTCAAATCATTTTCATATCATTAACATTAATTTATAACGATTTACCGCTATTTTTATTTATTTATAAATAGCTAAATAAAATCAAACAACGCTTCGGGCTAAGCGTGGTTTTGGCGCTGTTTTTCTCAAAATTTGATTTACACATATTTTGAAATCTAACCGTTGGATTTTGACAAAATTGGTCTTATTGGAAAGATCTTCCCAAAGCGGTCCCAACGGTTCTGGTTTTGGGAAAATCCGACGGTTGGATCTTTCGATACAATGGTTTAAAGTCATGGTTACCGAAACGTGAATTACCGTGCACGATTCGTTTAATTTCTATTTATATAATTCCTTAAGCGATTTCATTTAAATACAACCCTTAATTCTCATAATTTATTTGCATACGGGATTGCAAATAAAATGTATATTATCCTATGCATGATTTATGTGCGTTGAGGAACGCAAATAAAAATGTATCTTTAAATTTGTAATTTTATTTACAACAAGGAATGTAAAATAAAGAACAACTCTTTATTTCATGTTTATTTACATTAAGGGATGTAAAAAAAAAAATGAAAGAAAAATGTAATCTTTCTTTTAATATTTTGTTCGCATCTAGATTTCTTCTACTAATTTGTTTGCATATAACATTGCAAACAAAGATGTATCTTTTATCTAAAATATGTTTGCATCTTAAGTTGCAAACAAAAATGTATCTTTTTATCTATAATTTGTTTTATTTAAAGTTGCAAACAAAAATGTATCTTTTTATCTATAATTTGTTTTATTTAAAGTTGCAAACAAAAATGTATTTTTTTATCTATAATTTGTTTTATTTAAAGTTGCAAACAAAAATGTATCTTTTTATCTATAATTTTTTTTATTTAAAGTTGCAAACAAAAATGTATCTTTTTATCTATAATTTGTTTTATTTAAAGTTGCAAACAAAAATGTATCTTTTTATCTATAATTTGTTTTATTTAAAGTTACAAACAAAAATGTTTTTTTATCTATAATTTGTTTTATTTAAAGTTGCAAACAAAAATGTATCTTTTTATCTATAATTTGTTTTATTTTTATTTATATTTTGTTTTATTTGCATGGAAAAATACAAATAAAATATATTTTCTATCTTTCCTAGATTTTGTATATATAGTAGAAGGCAATTAAAAATTGTGAATTTTTAATTTACAAGCATTGTAGAATGCAAACATAAAATAAAATCTCTTTTCTTTTTCTTTTATTCTTCTTTCTATCTTGTTACATTGAGAAATGCAAAAGGTAATATCTTATCTGCATACTGTTTGTTCGCATTAAGGAATGCAACAAAAATGATGTTTTATTTTCTACATTTTGTTTACATTAGGGAATGCAACAAAAATGATGCTTTATTTTCTACAATTTGTTTGCATTAGGGAATGCAACAAAAATGATGTTTTATTTTTCTACATTTTGTTTGAAAAGGGTAACTAAGATATTTGCACATTTTTTTATGTTGTCAATATTTGTGTTTATGGACACAAATAAAATGTTATTCAATATAAGATGTATATATTTGTGTTGAAACCCAAATGAAAAGGGTAAATTATTTTTCTATGCATATATTTGTGTTGTAACCCAAATAAAAAGAATAAACCATTTTCTATGTGTATATTTGTGTTGAAATCCAAATAAAAGGAACAAATCATTTTTCTATGTGTATATTTGTGTTGAAACACAAATAAAAAGGACAAACCATATTTCTATGTGTATATTTGTGTTGAAACACAAATAAAAAGGATAACATGTTTTTCTATGTAAATATTTGTGTTAAAACACAAACAAAAAGACTAAAATATTTTCTATGTATACATTTGTGTTAAAATTCAAATAAAAAGGGATGACATATTTCCTATGTAAATATTTGTGTTAAAATACAAATAAAAAGGGATGAAATATTTGTGTTAAAACACAAATAAAAAGGGAAGACATATTTTCTATGTAAATATTTGTGTTAAAACACAAATAAAAAGGGATGACATATTTTCTATGTAAATATTTGTGTTAAAACACAAATAAAAAGGGATGACATATTTTCTATGTAAATATTTGTGTTAAAACACAAATAAAAAGGGATGACATATTTTATATGTAAATATTTGTGTTAAAACACAAATAAAAAGGGATGACATATTTTCTATGTGAATATTTGTGTTAAAACACAAATAAAAAGGGATGACATATTTTCTATGTGAATATTTGTGTTAAAATATAAATAAAAAGGGATGACATATTTTCTATGTAAATATTTGTCTTTTTTCTTCTTTTCACATTTAGATCTATGATTATTCAATATAAGAATAAATATTGAATTGATTATCTAACTCAATTCAATTAAATAGAATAAAATAAAATAAAATAATATTTGAATAATACATGACAACCAATCATAATAATCCATCATACAACAAACAAACATCATACTACATCTACACAAACAGATCTAAAGATGAATAACTATAAATAAAAAAACAGATAAATTAATTAATTAATTAATTTGAACAAAAGATATCTCCCAGTCGTTGGTGATTTTAGCCAAAATTCCAACTGCTCAGAAATCCCCCATTTCAGTCTAGAACTGTAGTTCAGGATCGTACGAGTCCAACGCTTCAAAAATTGTGCAATTCTGAGTTTATTTGACAAAGTTATGGGTAAAATAAGATTAGTGATTAATCTAATTATTAAATTAAGTAAAATAAATTAGTTTTAGTTCATCTTCTTCCTTACAGTAACACGGCCGTCACCTTCCTCCTTTGTTCAAAACTAGGGTTAAACTTTTCTCCCAATTCAAGCCACTAGCAATCGATCTGAGGATGCTGCAGCGGAGAGGACGGAAAGACACACACGTGGGACCCGGATTGGAGGAGCTCAGCTGAGACTATGGGGTGCGACACGTCGGATAGGCGGCGGCTTTGGGTGTCGGGTTCGAGGAAAAGGTGGCTCCAGTGAAGATCTAACCGTATGAAAATGAAGATAAGGAGAATCTCTTCGAAGTGGTATAGGGTTTGGATTTTAATTCGCTGTGGATTGGAAGAAAATAAAGAGGGAAGTTGCGGCCATTGAAAGGGGGGGCGGCGGCTGTAGGAGGAAGTAGAATAGTGGATTCTAATTTAGGGTTTTAACAATCTCTTTTATAATATTTTAATGTTATTTTTACAAAAAAAAACAAATCTCTTAAGGAATTCAAAATTCAGTCCAACAAGAAGCTACCCTACCCAATAACCCCTATTCCGGATCCATCTAACCATGTCCCGCAGGCCCAAGAGGTCAACTCGGCCCTCGTTTTTCAAATTCAAAATTAATTCTTTTTATTATTAATTTTGACATATTCAAAAATCCACCGGAGCCACATACGAACCCCGAAAAATCCCAAAAAATTATTTTTGGCTATGCTTTGACGATACGAATCCAACAAAATTAATTTCGTTGAATTCTGAGACTATTCGAAAAATGGCTATTTTCCAATCGTTCAATTTTGACTGTATTTGACCAAACATAGTTTCTTTTGCCACGCTCACATACTAAATCGGAAAATTCTAAAAATTGAAACCTAGCAATAATTTGACATTCCGGTTCCAACAAAAGTGGTTTCGTTGAAAACAGAGGTCGTTTGAAAATTGACTATTTTCACTGGCTTTAATATTTTTTAAAAATAATTTTTTTAAATTTGGGCACATTTTATAACCAATTTATTAAAAATAAATTTTTTAAATTGGTTCGGATTTTACGGGTTGTTACGAACTCTATCCCCCGACTTGCGTTGCATTGTGTGATAGGACCTGAGTCTTATAATAGCTTCATTTTTCCAAAAAGCATTGCGCTATTTGTTTTATGCACTGTTATTCTTGGGGGGAAACTCGTTCCGTGTTATACGGCGGGGTCCCTTGATTTACTCTATTTTAAAGTAAAGTTTTAAATAACTGTTTTAGTTCTCACACCAGTCACATGACTGACCTGGAGTTTATTGTTTTAACCTAAACTCTGGGTGCCCTTATTTTCCATATGGGCAGCTAGTAGTTTTGGTTTTGCAGATTTATATTCACAAGAACCTTGTTTACAGCTGGAACGATATTCGGAAAGCTCTGTATCCATTTATCTCTTTCAGTTGTGTTTTGTATTATTTTCCGCTGCATTGTAATTTGTAATTCTCTGATATTTATCAAATGTATATTATTTGTTCATACTCTGTATATTCTTGTACTCTGATGTAAATTTTTGCAATAAGCAATGAAATGTTCTTCTGTTTGTGTTCTAATTTGTCGTGTTTTGAGACAATCCGTGCTTTCCTTTATGGGGAAGTTCGTGTCGGTCACAGTTTTGTATCAGAGCTTTGGTTTAAAGAGCTCGAGAACAAGACACATTAGAACCGAACGAAAGAATTCATCAGAGATTGGAATAGTAATATCCAATGAGAATGACTCGTTAGAGATTGGATCAGTAGTATCCTAGAACGAGTGTGAAGAGTGTTGTTTTAAAACAAAAAATAAAAACAAATATTGTTTTGGAAATTTAAACCTTATTCAATGTATATGAATATTTATTTTAAGTTGATTTGGACAATCTAGTATATAAAGATTTTGCATATACGCCTAACTAGCATGTATTTGAAGTCTCAAATATATTGGATAGATACAGGATCATACTCTAGTCGCTTGGGGATGATTCTGATGATGTAGCCACATCATCAGCATCTGTGCTCGAGTTCGAAAGTGTGATATCTATATATTTCCAATTGACTGGTGTGAGAACCAAAATTAGATAGGATTTATTTGTTGTGATTTGGCATCAAAAATATGATTTTTTGTGTGTATATATATATATAAGTTATGTGTTTAAAACAATAATCAACTAATTGATTGTTGATTGTGTTGTTTGATTATTGGTTTGATTAATTGAAAATTTGAACCATTAAGCCAAATTAGATCAAATATTGAACTGACTTGAAAATTGATTGCAATTACATGCCTGTACATGTATATACATTGAACAGGTCATAGCAAGGAGGCTAGAGAAGAGGAATAAAATTGTATGCCCGACAAATAGGTACAAGTTTAACATTTTATTCGGTTTCGGATGATTTTATGAGCCAATTGGCTAGCCGCTTGGCTTTTTCTTTTTCTTTTTCTTTTTCTTTTTGGATGATGAGGGCCCTGCGTGGCTAGTTGATGTTTTAAATGTCTCCCCGTACAAAGGAGATTATGGCAAAAAATTTCAAAAAATTACGGTGTTAGCCAAATTTTTGAAGAACTGAAAAACTCTTAGAAACTGAAAAGTTGAAGAATGAAAGCCAAACTGAAAGTTGTGTTGGTTAGCTAAACAATTTTCAACTTCTTTCCTTTTCGAGGACGAAAAGATTTTAAGTGGGGGAGATTGTAACAACCCGGAAAATCAGAACCAATTTAAATTTTTTATTATGGCAATTTTAATGAATTCTGAATATTTAAAATGATTTATTTTAAATAATAACGACTATAAATTTATTTTGAATAGAATTAGAACGTATATATTTATTTAAATTGAAGTTAGAATATAAATATTTATTTTAATTATAAAAGGAATTGAAAATGGCGCAGTAGTTTGAAAATTCGATTTCAAATTTCAAATGAATGTACAGGATTCAAAATAAACCATATTTTAGTGAAACCAAAAATATTTGAATATGTTCGAAGATATCTTTCCAACAAATGTGAAAAATCCAAATTTCATAGCAGGTGTAAAAAGTTATGTCCAGTTGAAAATTCAGAATAGTCGCTATGGAATTGTAATAACCGGGAAATCTGAGCCAATTTAAAAATTTTATTTTGGGAATTTCAGTGAATTTTGAATATTTAAAATGAATTATTTTAAATAATAACGATGAAAAATTTATTTTGAATAGAATAGAACGTATATATTTATTTTAATCATCGATAGAATATAAATATTTATTTTAAATTATAAAAGGAATTGAAAATGGCATGGTAGTTCGAAAATTCGATTTCAAATTTCAAATGAATATACATGATTCAAAATAAACTAGATTTTAGTGAAACCAAAAATATTAGAATCTACATGAAAATATCTTTCCAATGAATCCAAAAAATTGAAATTTCATGGCGGGAATAAAAAGTTATGCCCAGTTGAAAATTCAGAGTAGTAGCTATGCAATTTTGGCCCTTAAAAATGGAAATTTTGCAAACGACCTCTGTTTTCGACGAAACCACTTTTGTTGGATCCATGATGTCTATTTATTGGTATATTCCAAAATTCGTAATTTTCTAAATCAATATGTGAGCGTGGCGACAGTTTTAGTCAATTTCGATCGAACAGAAAATGGCAATTTTTCAAACGATCTCATAATTTGACGAAATTAATTTTGTTAGGACCGCATCGTCAATACGAAGCTAGAAAATATTTTTCGGAAATTTTTAGAGCCTGTACGTAGCCCTGGTAAATAGAAATGCGCATTCAAATTCAATATATAGATTTATATTTTGATTTTGATGAAAACGGCTTGAAACGATCAAATCAGCTTACGATACATATCCCATTGTACTCGGAATGGGGTAATTAGCTATGGACGACAGTCGGTGGGTCTCGTTTGGAGATCAAAATAAAAAGCTGCTTTTAGAAAATAATACAATAATATATATATATATAATTATATAATCCTTCCCTCTTCTCTCTTCTTTTCAGATCGGTTATTTAAAATAAATAAAAAGAAAAGAAAAGAAAAGAGAGCGCGATGGAGGAGGGAGCCGCCGTCGCTCCAGGCGCTGCGCCACCTGACGCGGGCGATCGCGCCACCCCCTCCCTCTCCTTCTTCCCCTCCTCCGATCTGCCCGCCTCCCCTCTCCACCGTAAAACCCCCTAAACCCTTCACGAAAACCGACGCCGCCTTCCGAAGGCCCCACAGCCGCCGCACTCCCCTGCCTGAGCTCCGCCGCCGCGCCAGAGGTGCGCCACCACCACAACGACACCCCTCCGCCCCTTAGCCCGCCCCTGTAAGTTGATTTCCCTTTTTTGTGTGATTAAGATAGGAATTAAAATAAGGATCTTTAATAATATAGAAATTAAAAATAGGATAATAGTATAAAAAGTTTATATTTTTAATGATGAAAAGTTTATATTTTTAATGATGAAAAGTTTATATTTTTAACTAGAAGAGTTTAGATTTTCAAAATAACGAAAAGATTAGATTTTTAAAGGGAAAGATATGATTTTTCATATTATAAATATATTATTTTTATATACGTAAAGAATTAAAAATATGATCTTTATAGGTGTAGCGATATAAAAATAAAAATTTTATACATGAAGTTGTATAATAAAAATATGATTTTTATATATGTATGATAATAAAAATATGATTTTTATACATGTATGATAATAAAAAAATAATTTTTATATATGTAGCAAAGTAAAAATATGATTTTTGTGTATAGAACATTAGAATAAAAATGTGATTTTTATTTTGTATAGTAATAGAATAAAAATGTGATTTTTAATATAGAAATGATTTGAAACAGATTGTGATGGAACTGGTGGAAAACAAATCCTAATCTGAATAGTTCAGAAATATAGAATGGAGGAGTGGATCCCAAAGGTGAGAATTCCTCACTAAAATTTTCTGTTCAGTTATTTATTTTATAACTACACATATAAACTGCTTCCCGTCGTCCACATATCATGGACGACTTGTGTGATTGTTTGTGTTGTGTAAATTGACTGTTGATTGTGATGTAAAATATATATTCATGTGTTGAAATAAAATATATGTTCATGTATTGAAATAAAATATATATTCATGTGTTGAAATAAAATATATGCTCATGTGTTGAAATAAAATATATGTTCGTGTGTTGAAATAAGATATATTTTCATGTGTTGAAATAAAATATATATATTCATGTGTTGAAATAAAATAAATATTCATTTACAAATCAAACAATTTGTTTATGTACACCGATTTGACTGATATTGATTGGAATGACAAATTTTACATATCGCCCAACTGCACAAATAAAACCTATGTTTGATTGTTTGAAACCCCACACGGGTATTGGGATGATATTGGACATACACTAATCCCAATAATTAGTTGTATGTCGATCGATTGATTAACAGGCTGTTATAAGCGTTAGATATTTATATTTAATGGTTATACAGTGTAGAATGCACTCGGGATGATAGATTGTTGTTTTCATTGTGGTGATACACATTTATTGTGTGAGATCCATATAATCATATTATATGGTAACTGACTATGTATGATTCCAGTTCAGAAGAAAAGAATATTTTAAAATAACGATTATTTTAAAATAAATAGTATTTTCGAATAATATTCAGAATAGAATCAAAATTTGATTTTGATGTCCGATTTGGGATGGACATGAATATATTTAAATATATATAGTCATGTCGATTAGAGTGACGCCATTTTGACGTGAACAATATCTATATCGATTTTATTCATTTTTATAATGAATATCGAAAAGGAATTGATTTCAAAATATAATGTTTTGAAAATATTATCATTTATATATCGATGGTATGGACTATTCAATTTTGGTTTGAAATTGAATATGAAGT
Organism: Allium sativum; assembly: GCA_030737875.1. Classification (NCBI taxonomy): domain Eukaryota; kingdom Viridiplantae; phylum Streptophyta; class Magnoliopsida; order Asparagales; family Amaryllidaceae; genus Allium; species Allium sativum. Next base: position 899,656,031 of record CM060922.1, on the reverse strand, counting down.
TGAAATCGTTTTGAAAACGAATTTAAAACGATTTATAAAATACGTTTTAAAAGGAAATCGACGAAATATATAATATATATATATATTATACATAATGGCCTGAATAGAACACGCCGTGCTGCGGTAGTTCGCGAATTTCGACCATTGACTTCAAAATGGACATTACGGGAGATCCGACTGTCGGATTCTCCTAAAACCGGAACCGTTGGGTTCATATCAAAAAGAGATTTCTAACGAATATTAGAGATTTGAAATCTAACAGTTGGATTTGGAATTATGTCCAAATCAATTTTGGAAAAGGTCGTTGTAAGTGCAGTTCGATGGCCGTTTTTGGAAATCGACTATACGGGCCTTGATAAAATTATTAAAAATAGCAATAATTTATGTAGAATCATAAGAGATGATTTGGAAAGAATTGGGATGAAAAATTCCATATTTGAAAAGATAAAAATAGATTTTTATTGAAATGAACCAGTTTTGAACTAGAATTATAATCCATTTATTTTTGAAATAAATAAATTGGATTTGAAAGGGTTTTAAAAATAACCAAAATTTCCAATATATAAAGTGGAAATGGATTTGAATCAAAATTGTCTTTGGAATATTTCGATGTTGGATTTCGTGATTATACAGATATTGTTATGGAAATTTGAAAGATATATTTGTATCGTTATTTCCAATACGATATTGGTTGGTCGCAGAATTTGATATTGAATATAAGCCGATATATTTTCTATTCAGAGCCTTGTATTTAATATCAAATTGGATTTTGGTTTGTCGTGAATGGTGTCTTCATTAAAACTGTCCTTAGACCCAGTTGAGAAAAAGATTAAATCTTTTTATTTAGATTTAATGAAGTGTAACAATTAAATGATATTTAATTGGAATTGAATTTGAATTGATTTTTGGGTTTATCATGAACGGTGTTTTAAATAATACTTGTTCTTTAACCTGATAATTAATGGAATGTGAATTGGGTTTATCGTGAACTGTGTTTTAACGACATTTGTTCTTTAACCCGATTTACAGTGAAATGTGATTTGGAATTTATAAATCTTTTGTTAAGATTTAAAGGAGATTTTCCAAAGTAAAGTTTTCCATTTTAATAAAATTAATTGGAATGGAATGGAATTCGATTTAGTAATAATCGAAGTGAATTTCCATGGAGGAAGACTGCTAATATATCTGGAATTTAAAAGGCGTTGCGGTTATTACATTTATATTATTAGTCGGATATAGAAGTTAATATCGATTATATATATCGATTTGTTTTCCATGAAGATTCCATCGTTAATGGAATGTGATTTTGGGTTGTCGTGAATGGTATCCTTAATAATACTGTTCTTAAACCCAAAGGAGCTAAGAAAATCAGAAACTAACTGGAGATTAGTTAAGTTGAATGGTTTCTTGGGTATTGATCTGATGTTAGTTTTGGCCTTCGGGGTTAATACTTAGGGAACTATTCACTTGCTAATTTATGGTTAAAGGCTGATGGAATAGAATGTGATTTTGGGTTTATCATGAACCGTGTTTTAAATGACATTGGTTCTTTAACCCAGTTAAAGACATAATACGATTTCCCAAGTTAGATAATCATTGATAGTGATTTTTGGGAAGATTAAAACCAAGTGGAGTTTAATGCATCTTTAATTAGATTGAAATGATCGAGAATGGAGTATCACCAGTTTTTCTCTAGGCGATAGTTAAATCTTTAATTAGATTTGAACGTGAAATGGTAATTAAATTTACCGATAACACCATGGTGTTGGATATGAAGTATGACCAGTTTTACTTCATGAGATGAATAGGTTGGGGTTGGGAAATTTAACAAGTGATTACTTCGGCAAGGTTCGCTAATCCCGACTAGTTTGGATAAACCATAATTTGGTTTGAATTGATATTCAAAAGTAGAATAAAGAATAAATTTAAAGAATTTATCTTTGATAAAATTAGTGGGAACCTTTCCCAAAGTGTAAGAATATTTGAATAAAAGAATATTCTGAATTGGAATGAGGTGTATGTTGTGTTTGTGTAACACTTGTTGATTATATACGCGAGTTATTCAGAAAGACCGGGTTTATCCCATTCTAAATAACTGATTCGACGATGTGTCGAGGATGAAGACGGTGGTCGAAGACTGGAGGTATTTACATCGTTTGGATAATTACTGATGATCTTGATTGGGTTGTACACCCAAGAGTAGGGAATCAGTTGGTGATCGTCCAGATGTACTTGGAGATCGATGGATATGCGAGGTACAAGGTGCCTCCGGTTTTGTTCAGACCCAGAACAGACTTGTAAATGGACTGTGTGTCTGACATTGGATATCATTCTGTGTGATTGATGGATATCGGTTACATGGAGTGGTTTGCCTGTGTGGCATGCTAAGATGCAAATGATCAAGGCTTTTGTTAAAAAGAAAAATCTTGTGGTTGATGAGCTAAGCACTGCCTATGTAGCGTAGCTTTGTGTAGCGTTAATTCGCGATCCTCACACCCCGGTTGTGAACCAGAAACGGGAGAGGACCTCAGGAAGGGCATGTGTTTCCCTCTAGCTAGGGTGGTGTGAGTGACCTACCATCCCTGACATTTATATTATTTTCACCTGTGTGGTTGTTGGATTGCGAGGCGCGTCAGATATATTGGTGACTATGTGGAGCCGATGGAGTCATTTGGCTCATTTACGCCCCAAAGGGCGGGGAAACGCAGTGTTCAGGCATTTTAATCCACATCAGTGGACCGGCCATGTCGCTCCAAGGGTCGATGCGTTCTGATCCTGAGACATGGGCTAGATTGTCTCGAAGCGGTGAGGATGATCCCTTGCCTCGGTTCACAGATGGAAATCCAACTTCCAATACGTGACTTTGCAGTTTTGATTGTAGAGCCTAGTATGGCGACATAGTGGTATCGGGCATTTATGCCGTCTATGATTAATACTTACGATTGAAATTGTTTTTGACACTATGCACTTATAGTAATAATAAAAGATGAAATTTAGCGTATCAAGCATTCTTTGGCTATTATAAGGTAAAACCTTATCCACCGGCTTGTGTTGCATTGTGTGATGGGACCTGGGTCTTATAATAGCTTCATTGTTTTTTATTAAGCATTGTGTTGTTGTTTTATGCACTGGTATTCTTGGGAGGAAACCAGTTCCGTATTATACGGCATGGTCCCTTGATTTACCTAACTTTAAAATAAAGATTAATAACTGTTTTAGTTCTTACAACAGTCACATGACTAACCTGGAGTTTATTGTTTTAACCTAAATTCTGGGTGCCCTTATTTTCCGCATGGGTAGCTAGTAGTTTTGGTTTTGCAGATTTATATTTACAGGATCCTGATTTACAGCTGGAACGATATCCGGAAAGCTCTGTATCCGTATATCTCTTTCAGTTGTGTTTTGTATTATTTTCCGCTGCTATGTAATGTAATTTAAATCTATGATATCTTTCTGATGTATAATATTTATTCGTACTCTGTATGTTCTTGTAATCTGATGAAATTGTTGTAATATACAATGAAATGTTCTTCTGTTTGTGTTTCGATGTGACTTGTCCTCAACTCAATCTGTGCTTTCCTTCACGGGGAAGGTCGGGTCGTCTTAGGAATCTAGCCCTTGAAAATAGCAATTTTCCCAACGACCTCCGTTTTCGACGAGACCACTTTTGTTGGATCTGGAATGTCAAATTATTGATAGATTCCAATTTTCATCATTTTTGGAATCAATATGTGAGCATGGCGAATTTAAACGTGTTTGGTCAATTCAGTTCGAATTTATTCGACTGGAAAATGATCGTTTTTCAAATGATCTCCAAATTCGATGAAATTAGTTTTGTTAGGACCGTATCGTCAAAACATAGACAAATTTATTTTTTTGGAATTTTTGGAGTCAGTATATGGCCCCGGTAAATTAAAATGTATGTTCAAATTTAATATATACTAATTTATATTTTAATTTTGATGAAAATTGATCGTACCGGACATATCCCATTGTGTCCGGAATGGGGGTAATTAGCTAAGGGCGATGGTCGGTGGGTTCGATTTAAAGTTTAAATGAAAAAGCAACTGTTTAGAAAATTAAAAGAAAATATAATTATATAAAAGGGTCAAACCCTTAATATCTCTCTTACAAAGTCAACCCGCCCCAAATTGAAAAACCCGATTCCCCTTTAGAAACACGACGCCCTACCTCCTATCGCCACCGCGCCTCCATCATATCGTCGCCTCCCCTCAGATGATCGGAGCACCCTCCTCCTTAGATCGCTTCTCCAATCAAAGCCCAATCGGCCCAAAACCTAACCCAACCCCAACCGGCTGACGCCCTTCAGCGCCACTGGAGCTCTGCCCTACCCCCGCTGCTCGCCGGAAACCCCCCTCAGCCACCGATGAACGCAGCAACCCCCCTTTTCATTTTAACTATAAGTCTTTGTTTATTTATTTTTGTTTTTGTTTATTTAAGGTAATTAATTTTATAAAATAAAAATCAGTTTTTTTTTGTAATAGAAAAGAATAAAAAGATTTGATTTTTATAGAATAAAAAGATTTGATTTTTATTAATCTAAAAATTGGATTTTTATTTATATGAATGGAATATATAAAAATATGATTTTTGTTCGATTAAAAATATGATTTTTGTTTAATTAAAAATTCGATTTTTATTATTTGAATAGTGAAATAAAAATTCGATTTTTATTATTTGAATTGCGATATAAAATTTTGATTTTTATATATAAAGTAGCGGAATAAAATTATAATTTTTATATATGAGTTGCGATATAAAAATACCATCTTTATATATGAAGCGAAATAAAAATGTAATATTTTATATATAAAATATGATTTTTAATATATTTAAAAATGTGATTTTTATTATGAACAATGTGCAAAGGACTACGTTGAAAATTCGGAAAATCCAAACGGTTCAGAAATAGAACTGGAGGAGTGGATCCCAAAGGTGAGAACTTCTCACTTTAATTTATTTTCTAGTTAAGTATATATACTAGCATGCAGGCAGTGCTTAGTAGCACCCGACACCTTTGTTCGAAACCATGTTTGTTTGGTTGATTGGATTATTTGGTTGAATTTGGTTTGGAAATGAATTGAATTGGTAGAATTTGGTTTGTACATGGCGTAAGCCAGTATTAGGCGAGGGATAAGGCTAGACCTTATTTCGGTTCTAGTATCGCACCGTTATGCTGCCAAAATTTTCAAAAAATATTAAAACAATAAAAATATCATTTTTATTGTATAAATGAACTATATAAAATATTCATGAGTTGAAATAAATATTTTATAGCTAAAAATACAATTTTTAACGTGTATATGAATAAAATAAATATTCATTTACAAATCGGACGATTTGTTTATGTACACACATTTGATTAATATTGATTGGGACAATATATTTTACACATCGCCCAACTGCACAAATAATAATCAGTGTTTGTTGTTTGAAAACCCCACACGGGTATTGGGATGATATTGGACATACATTAATCCCAATATTTAGTTGTATGTCAATCGATTGGTTGACAAGCTGTTGTAAGCGTTAATTATTCATATTTAATGCTTATGCAGCTGTTTAATGCACTCTGGATGATGGTTGACGGTGTTTGATTATTGTTGTGTAGATGTGTGTACGGAATCCATATAAATAAAATTATATGGTAATTGACTATGTCTGATTCCAATTCGGAAAAAATGAATATTTTAAAATAACAAATATTTTAAAATGGTGAATAATGAATATTTTAAATAACTAATATTTTAAAATAATACTCAGTAATAGATCAAAATATGATTTGATGTCCGATTTGGGAGGGACATGGAAATATAAAAATTTATGAAGCCGTTTTGATTAGAGATGCGCCATTTTGACGCGAACGATATTTATATTGATTTTATTCATTTTTATAACGAATATCGAAAAGGATGTGATTTCAAAATCTAATATTTTGAAAATATTATCATTTATATATTAATGATATGGAATATTCAATTTCGATTTGAAATTGAATATGAAGCTGAAATCATTTTGAAAACGAATTTAAATGATTTATAAAATAGATTTTAAATGGAAATCGATGAAATATATATAATATATATTTTTTATATATTTAATGGACTGAATAGAACGCGCCGCGCGGCTGCTGTAACATCCTAGAATTTTAACTATGTTTGATTTGGATTTTTATTTATTTAATTTTAGATTTTATGAATATAAATTGATTTTACTAGGTTTAAATATGAATTTTAACTTTGTATAAGTATTTTGTTTTATTTATTATGATTTTATAAGAAAACTTATTTTGAAAATCATAATTATAAGATTTATGTTTAAGTAATGATATTTTCTGATTTTGATAATATTGATTTGTAAAATATGAATTTGGTAAAATGAAGCGACCCGAACTTCCCCGGTCTCCGAAGAGAAGGGAAAGAACGAATTACTGTGAGGACACGACAATATAGAACGCAGACGAGAGAACATTTCATTGTATATTACAACAATTCCATCAGATTACAAGAATATACAAAGTATAAATGAATAAATATTACACAGAAATATCAGAGATTTAAATTACATTTAAATACATAGCAGCGGAAAATAATACAATACACAACTAGAAGAGATATACGGATACAAAGCTTTCCGGATATCATTCCAGCTGTAAACCAGGATCCTATGAATATAAATCTGCAAAACCAAAACTACTAGCTGCCCGTGTCAAAATAGGGGCACCCAGAGTTAGATTAAAACAATAAACTCCAGGTCAGTCATGGGACTGGTGTGAGAACTAAAACAGTTATTAATCTTTATTTTTAAAGTTAGGTAAATCAAGGGACCACGCCGTATAACACGGAATTGGTTTCCTCCCAAGAACACCAGTGCATAAAACAAACAGCGCAATGCTAAATAAGGAAAAATGAAGCTATTATAAGACCCAGTTCCCATCACACAATGCAACGCAAGCCAGAGGATAGGGTTTTTACCTTATAATAGCCAAGAATGCTTGATATGTTTAAAACAAATCATTTGATACTATTATAAGTGCATAGTGTATAAAACAACTTCAAATTATAAGTATCAATCATAGACGGCATAAGCGCCCCATCCCACTATGTCGCCATACTAGGCTCTACAAATAAAACCGCAAATGTCACGTATTTAGAAATTGGATTTCCGTCTGTGAGCCGAGGCAAAAGATAGTCCTCTACCGATTCGATACACTCTAGCCCGTGTCTCAGGACCCAGACTCTGGTGGGCCCTTGGATCGTCAGGGCCGGTCCACCGATGTGGATTAAAATTCCTGAACACTCCGTTTCCCCGCCCTTTAGGGCGTCAATGAGACAACGAATGACTCCACCGGACCCGGATCGTTCGATCTAACCGAGGCGCCTCGCACCAGTAACAACCACATAGGTGAAAAGTATATAAATGTCAGGGCTGGTAGGTAACTGACACCACCCTAGCTAGAAGGAAACGCATGCCCTCCCTGAGGTCCTCTCCCGTTTCTGGTTCACAACAGGGGTGTGAGGCTCGCGAATTCACGTTACACAAAGCTATGCCACACAGGTGGTGCTTTGATCATCAACCACAAGACTTTGCTTTTCAAAAGAAGCCTTGATCATTTGCATCTTAGCATGCCACACAGGCAATTCACTCTATGCGTTTGATATCCATCAGTATATAACCCCTGAGCTCGTACGTCTCAGAGAAGGGCGTTAAGCAAGAGAATAAATTCTCCGCCTCCAAACAGATATATATTTAATAGAAATCAATCACACAGACTAAAATCCAATGTCAGACAAACAGTCCATTTACAAGTCCGTTCTGGGTCTGAACGAAACTGGAGGCACCTAGTACCCCGGATATCCATCGATCTCCAAGTACGTCTGGACGATCACCAACTGTTTCCATCTTCTTGGGTGTACAGCCCAATCAAGATCATCAGTAATCACCCAAACGATGTGAAGACCTCCGGTCTTCAACCACCGTATTCATCTTCGACACCACGTCGAATCAGTTATTCAGAATGGGATAAACCCGGTCTTTCCGAATAACTCGCGTATATGCGATAAAAGTGTTACACAAACACAACATACGCCTCATTCCACATCAGAATATTCTTTTTATTCAAATATTCTTTTATTTTGGGAAAGGTTCCCATTAATTTTATCAAAGATAAATTCTTTAAATTTATTCTTTAATCCCCTTTTTGAATATCAATTCAAACTAGTCGGAATTAGCGAACCACACCGAAGTAATCATTTATTTTAATTTCCAATCCCCACCTATTCATCCCATGAAGTAAAACTGGTAATACTTCATATCTAACACCACGGTGTTATCGGTAAATTCAATTACCATTTCACGTTCAAATCTAATTAAAGATTTAACTATCGCCTGAAGCAAAACTGGTGATACTCCATTCTCGATCTTTTCAATATAATTAAAGATTCATTAATACTCCACTTAGTTTTAATCTTTAACTGGGTTAAAGAATCAGTGTCATTTAAAACACTGTTCACGATAAGCCCAAAATCACATTCCATTAATTATCGGGTTAAAGAACAAGTGTTATTTAAAACACTGTTCACGATAATCCAAAAAATCAATACCAATTCAATTCCAATTAAATATCATTTAATTGGTACACTTCATTAAATATAAATAAAAAGATTTAATTCTTTTCTCAACTGGGCTTAAGAACAGTGTTAATGAAGACGCCATTCACGACAAACCCAAATCACATTTGATTTTAAATACAAGGCTCTGAATAGAAAATATATCGGCTTATATTCAATATCAAATTCTACGACCAACAAATATCGTATTAGAAATAACGATATATATACATATCTTCCAAATTTCCATAACAACATCTGTATGATCACGAAATCCAACATCGAAATATTCCAAAGACAATTTCGATTCAAATCCATTCCAACTCAATTATTGGAAATTCTGGTTATACTTCAAAACCATTTCAAACTCACTTTATTTATTTTAAAAATAAATAAATTACTATTCTAGTTCAAAACTAGTTCATTTCGATAAAAATCTATTTTTATCTTTTCAAATATGGAGTTTTTAATCCCAATTTTTCCCAAATTATTCCTTATGATTTTACACAAATTATTACTATTTTTAATAATTTTATCAAGGCCCGTACAGTCGATTTCCATCAACGGCCATCGAACTGCACTTACAGCGACCTTTTTAAAATTTTATTTGGACATAATTCCAAATCCAACCGTTAGATTTCTAATTTCTAATATTCATTAGAAATCTCATTTCGATACGAACCCAACGGTTCCAGTTTCAGGAGAATCCGACGGTCAGATCTCCCGTAATATCCGTTCGAAGTCAATGGTCGAAACTCGCGAACTACCGCGGCACGGCGCGTTCTATTCAGACCATTTTATTATATATATAATATATACTTCGTCGATTTCAATTTAAAACGTGCTTTATAAATCGTTTTAAATTCATTTTCAAAACGGTTTCAACTTCATATTCAATTTCAAATCATAAATGAATATTCCAATATAAATTCATTTTAAATTCATTTCAAATCAATTTCAATTCAAATTAATTTATAATTCAATTTCAGTTCGTTTTCAATTCAATTTCAATTCGAATTCATTTATATTCAATTTCAATTCGAATTCATTTCTATGCACATTTAATTCGAATTCATTTCTATTCACTTTCAATTCGAATTCATTTCTATTCACTTTCAATTCGAATTCATTTCCTTTTCAAAATACCAGATTTTGAAATCACTTTCGATATTCATTATCAAATGAACAAAATCAATATGAATATCGTTCACGTCAAAATGGCGTCAATCTAATCAACACGGCTTTATATATTTCTATTTTCAAATATTCTATTTCAAATATTTCTTTTTCAAGTATTTCTATTCAAAACTGGAATGAAGCCCAATCAATTACCATAGATTTTATTTCTATGGATTTTCTACGACACATGTATACTATAACAACGATGAATAATCAACCATCATCCAAAGTGCATTCTACACTGTATAAGCATCAAATATAGATATTCAACGCTTATAGCAGCCTGTCAATCAATCGATCGACATACAACTAAACAATCGGGATTAGTGTACGTCAAATATCATCCCAATACCCGTGTGGGGTTTCCAACAATCAAACACAGATTTTATTTGTGCAGTTGGGCGATGTTCAAAATTTATCGTCCCAATCAATATCAGTCAAATGTGTGTATATAAAAAAATCGTCCGATTTGTTTATTTTTATTTCATTTCATATACACGTTAAAAATTCTATTTTTAACTATAAAATATTTTCCACTATAAAATATTTTATTTCGTTTCACATCACACAATCAACTACACATCAAAATCAAACAAACAAGCATACAAGCCGTCCATGGTCTGTGGACGACGGGTGTCGGGTGCTACTAAACACCATCTGCATCCTAGTATATATTTTAACTAGAAAACAAAAATAAAAGGTGAGAAGTTCTCACAGAATTGCTAATCCAAACGCGACGACTCTTCACATGTAGGAAATCTTCGTCGTTTCTTCTTTCTTCACTTTCGTCATCCATACTCACTACATATATAAAAATCACATTTTTACTTTGTTATTCAATATATAAAAATCAAATTTTTACTTCGCTATTCAATATATAAAAATCGTATTTTTACTTCACTATTCAATATATAAAAATCGAATTTTTATATTGTTAAAAATTGTATATTCACATATATGAAAATCCAATCTTCCTTTTTTCTAAAGATCGTATTTTGTTGATTTCATACAAATCCTATCTTTCACTTCATAAAAAAAATCGTAACTTACCTTTTATATGTTAATCCCCTTTTCTCCTTCATTTATATATACCAAAAGAAAAGAAAATCGAATTAAAAAGAACTGCTTTAAAATTAAAATAAAAGTAAAAGAGGGCTTACTGTTTTCGTTCGGAGAGGAAATGGGGCTGGTTGGAGGCGACTGATCGGTGCGGTGGGATGCTCAGGTGGTGGAGCGGCAACCGGCGCAGGCGAGGTGGAGGGCTTCGGGCTTTGTCGCATTGGGTAGGTGCAGATTTTACTGAAGGAGGAGAGAGGAATGAGAAGGGGGAGGATGTGATGGAGGAGGGGGTGTGCGGTGGCCTGCGCCGCCGGTGGCGATGGCAGCAGCATTGCTGCCGCGGTGGATTGGGTCTAGCGAGTTCGTGTGGTGGGGGGGAGCTGCTGTCGAGGTAGACGGGGAGGCGTCTCGATCGGAGGAGGGGGTCGCCTGGAGGCCGGCGGCGGCTGGCCAGCACGGCGGTGGCCAGTGACAGGGGTTTCCCCCTTTTCCGTCAATGTTTTTTTTTCTTTTATTTTATTTTCTGTTTGAACGAAGAATGAGGGAGTGGAGAGAGAGTGGTTGACTTCTTATAATAATTTATTTTATTATTTTTACTTTTATTCCAAAAGGTAACTTCCATTTTCGGACTCGAAACGTGACCCACCGCCTGTCGTCCATAGCTAAATACCCCCATTCCGAACACAATGGGATATGTATCGTAGGCTGATTCGATCGTTTCGATCAGTTTCCATCAAAATCAACATATAACTCTATATATTGAATTTGAACGCGCATTTCAATTCACCGGGGTCGTATACTAACTCTAAAAATTTCCGAAAAATACTTTCTAACTTCGTATTGACGATACGGTCGTAACAAAACTAGTTTCGTCGAATTCTGAGACCGTTTGAAAAATGACCATTTTCCAGTCGATTAAAATCAACTGAAACTGGTCAAACGCGATTTCCTTTGCCACGCTCACATATTGATTCAAAAAATTATGAAATTTGGAATCTAGCAAAAACTTTACATCACGGACCCAACAAAAGTGGTTTCGTCGAAATCCGAGGTCGTTTGCAAAATTTCAATTTTCAAGGGCCGAAATTCCATAGTGACTATTCAGAATTTTCAACTGGACATATCTTTTGATTCCCGCTATGAAATTTTGAATTTTCGGATTCGTTGGAAAGATATTCAAAATTAGATTCCATTATTTTTGGTTTCACTAAAATCTGGTTTATTTTGCACCCGGTACATTTAATTGAAGTTTGAAATCGAATTATCGAACTACCGCGCCTTTTTCAATTCCTTTTATAAATTAAAATAAATATTTATATTCTATCGACGATCTATATAAATATATACGTTCGAATTCTATTCAAAATAAATTTATCGTCGATATTATTTAAAATAATTCATTTTAAGTATGCAAAATTCGCTAAAATTGCCAAAATAAAAATTTTAAACTGGCCCAGATTTTCGGGTTGTTACAATCTCCCCCACTTAAAACTTTTCGTCCCCGAAAAGGAACAAAGCCGAAAGTTGTTTCACAAATCAACTCAACTTTCATTGTTTTGATTACGGCTTAAGTTCTTCAACTTTTTAGTTTCTAAGAACTTTACAAATTTTTCAAAAATTTGGCTAACACCCTAAATTTTCGAAAAATTTCGCCATAACCTCCCCTGCACCGGGAGCCACGGTAAAATCCCGAAATTGCCATACAGGCCTTCTGATCTCAAAAAGAAAAATAAAAAGCCAAGCGGCTAGCTAAGCGGCTCATAAAATCATCATCATCCAAACAAAACAGTAAATTATGGTAAACATGTACCTATTTGTCGGGCAAACAAATTTTATTCTCTGCTCTAGCCTCCTTGCTAGGACCTGTTCAATGTAAATACAAGTATATGCAAGCAAATGCGACAAATTTTCAATATAATTCAGTATTTGATACAATTAGGCTAAATGGTTCAACATTTTAATTACTCAAACTATAATCAAACAACACAATCAGCAATCAATTAGTTGATTATCTTTTCAAATTTATAACTTTGATATATAGTCAAAAATCACATTTTTGATGCCAAATCACAACAATAATCCCTATCTAATTTTGGTTCTCACACACCAGTCAATAGGAAATATATAGATATTACACATTCGTCACTTGAACATAAATTCTGATGATGATATATCAATCATCAGAATCACCCCCGGGCGACTAGAGTGTAATTCTATATCTATCCAGTATATTAAAACTTCAAATACATGTTTGCAAGGCGTATATGCAAAATCTTTATATACTGGACTATCCTAATCAATATGAAATAAATAATCAAATACGAATAATTGATTTTAAATTTTCAAAACAAAATTTGTTTTCACTTTAAAATATACTCTTCACACTCGTTCTAGGATACTACCGATCCCATCTCTAACGAGTCATTCCCATTGGATATTACTAATCCAATATCTGATGAATTCTTTCGTATGGTTCTAATGTGGCTTGTTCTCTGAGCTTTGTAAACCAAAGCTCTTATACCAAATGAAGCGACCCGAACTTCCCCGGTCTCCGAAGAGAAGGGAAAGAACGAATTACTGTGAGGACACGACAAAATAGAACGCAGACGAGAGAACATTTCATTGTATATTACAACAATTCCATCAGATTACAAGAATATACAGAGTATAAATGAATAAATATTACACAGAAATATCATAGATTTAAATTACATTTAAATACATAGCAGCGGAAAATAATACAATACACAACTAGAAGAGATATACGGATACAAAGCTTTCCGGATATCATTCCAGCTGTAAACCAGGATCCTGTGAATATGAATCTGCAAAACCAAAACTACTAGCTGCCCATGTCAAAATAAGGGCACCCAGAGTTTAGGTTAATACAATAAACTCCAGGTCAGTCATGGGACTGGTATGAGAACTAAAACAGTTATTAATCTTTATTTTTAAAGTTAGGTAAATCAAGGGACCACGCCGTATAACACGGAACGGGTTTCCTCCCAAGAACACCAGTGCATAAAACAAACAACGCAATGCTAAATAAGGAAAAATGAAGCTATTATAAGACCCAGTTCCCATCACACAATGCAACGCAAGCCGGAGGATAGGGTTTTTACCTTATAATAGCTAAGAATGCTTAATACGTTTAAAACAAATCATTTGATACAATTATAAGTGCATAGTGTATAAAACAACTTCAAATCATAAGTATCAATCATAGACGGCATAAGCGCCCCATCCCACTATGTCGCCATACTAGGCTCTACAAATAAAACCGCAAATGTCACGTATTTGGAAATTGGATTTCCGTCTGTGAACCAAGGCAAAAGATAGTCCTCTACCGATTCGAGACGCTCTAGCCCGTGTCTCAGGACCCAGACTCTGGTGGGCCCTTGGATCGTCAGGGCCGGTCCACCGATGTGGATTAAAATTCCTGAACACTGCGTTTCCCCGCTCTTTGGGGCGTCAATGAGCCAACGAATGACTCCACCGGACCCGGATCGTCCGATCTAACCGAGGCGCCTCGCAACAGCAACAAGCACACAGGTGAAAAGTATATAAATGTCAGGGCTGGTAGGTCACTGACACCACCCTAGCTAGAAGGAAACGCATGTAATCCCTGAGGTCCTCTCCCGTTTCTGGTTCACTACCGAGGTGTGAGGCTCGCGAATTCACGTTACACAAAGCTATGCCACACAGGCGGTGGTTTGATCATCAACCACAAGACTTTGCTTTTCAACAGAAGCCTTGATCATTTGCATCTTAGCATGCCACATAGGAAATTCACTCTATGCATTTGATATCCATCAGTATATAACCCCTGAGCTCGTACGTCTCAGAGAAGGGCATTAAGCAAGAGAATAAATTCTCCGTCGCCAAACAGATATATATTTAATAGAAATCAATCACACAGACTAAAATCCAATGTCAGACACACAGTCCATTTACAAGTCCGTTCTGGGTCTGAACGAAACCGGAGGCACCTAGTACCCCGCATATCCATCGATCTCCAAGTACGTCTGGACGATCACCAACTGTTTCCATCTTCTTGGGTGTACAGCCCAATCAAGATTATCAGTAATCACCCAAACGACGTGAAGACCTCCGGTCTTCAACCGCCGTCTTCATCTTCGACACCACGTCGAATCAGTTATTCAGAATGGGATAAACCCGGTCTTTCCGAATAACTCGCGTATATGTTATAAAAGTGTTACGCAAACACAACATACGCCTCATTCCACTTTAGAATATTCTTTTTATTCAAATATTCTTTTATTTTGGGAAAGGTTCCCATTAATTTTATCAAAGATAAATTCTTTAAATTTTTTCTTTAATCCCCTTTTTGAATATCAATTCAAACTAGTCGGAATTAGCGAACCACACCGAAGTAATCATTTATTTTAATTTCCAATCCCCACCTATTCATCCCATGAAGTAAAACTAGTAATACTTCATATCTAACACCACGGTGTGATCGGTAAATTCAATTACCATTTCACGTTCAAATCTAATTAAAGATTTAACTATCGCCTGAAGCAAAACTGGTGATACTCCATTCTCGATCTTTTCAATCTAATTAAAGATTCATTAAAACTCCACTTAGTTTTAATCTTTAACTGGGTTAAAGAATCAGTGTCATTTAAAACACGGTTTACGATAAGCCCAAAATCACATTCCATTAATTATCGGGTTAAAGAACAAGTGTTATTTAAAACACTGTTCACGATAAACCCAAAAATCAATACCAATTCGATTCCAATTAAATATCATTTAATTGGTACACTTCATTAAATCTAAATAAAAAAATTTAATCCTTTTCTCAACTGGGCTTAAAAACAGAGTTAATGAAGACACCATTCACGACAAACCCGAATCACATTTGATATTAAATACAAGGCTCTGAATAGAAAATATATCGGCTTATATTCAATATCAAATTCTACGACCAACAAATATCGTATTGGAAATAACGATATATATGCATATCTTTCAAATTTCCATAACAACATCTGTATGATCACGAAATCCAACATCGAAATATTCAAAAAACAATTTCGATTCAAATCCATTCCAACTCAATTATTGGAAATTCTGGTTATACTTCAAAACCATTTCAAACTCACTTTATTAATTTTAAAAATAAATAAATTACTATTCTAGTTCAAAACTAGTTCATTTCGATAAAAAACAATTTTTATCTTTTCAAATATGGAGTTTTCATCCCAATTTTTCCCAAAATATTCCTTATGATTTTACACAAATTATTACTATTTTTAATAATTTTATAAAGGCCCGTACAGTCGATTTCCATCAACGGCCATCGAACTGCACTTACAGCGACCTTTTTAAAATTTGATTTGGACATAATTCCAAATCCAACCGTTAGATTTCTAATTTCTAATATTCATTAGAAAGCTCTTTTTGATACGAACCCAACGGTTCTGGTTTCAGGAGAATCCGACGGTCGGATCTCCCGTAATATCCGTTCGAAGACAATGGTCGAAATTCGTGAACTACCGCGGCGCGGCGCGTTCTATTCAAACCATTTTATTATATATATAATATATATAATATATACTTCGTCGATTTCAATTTAAAACGTGCTTTATAAATCGTTTTAAATTCATTTTCAAAACGGTTTCAACTTCATATTCAATTTCAAATCAAAATTGAATATTCCAATATAAATTCATTTTAAATTCATTTCAAATCGATTTCAATTCAAATTGATTTCTAATTCAATTTCAGTTCGTTTTCAATTCGAATTCATTTATATTCAATTTCAATTCGAATTCATTTCTATGCACTTTCAATTCGAATTCATTTCTATTCACTTTCAATTCGAATTCATTTCTATTCACTTTCAATTCGAATTCATTTCCTTTTCAAAATACCAGATTTCGAAATCACTTTCGATATTCATTATAAAATGAACAAAATCGATATAAATATCGTTCACGTCAAAATGGCGTCAATCTAATCAACACGGCTTTATATATTTCTATTTTCAAATATTCTATTTCAAATATTTCTTTTTCAAATATTTCTATTCAAAACTGGAATGAAGCCCAATCAATTACCATAGATTTTATTTCTATGGATTTTCTACGACACATGTATACTATAACAACGATGAATAATCAACCATCATCCAAAGTACATTCTACACTGTATAAGCATCAAATATAGATATTCAACGCTTATAGCAGCCTGTCAATTAATCGATCGACATACAACTAAACAATCGGGATTAGTGTGCGTCAAATATCATCCCAATACCCGTGTGGGGTTTCAAACAACCAAACACAGATTTTATTTGTGCAGTTGGGGGATGTGCAAAATTTATCGTCCAAATCAATATCAGTCAAATGTGTTTATATAAACAAATCGTCCGATTTGTTTATTTTTATTTCATTTCATATACACGTTAAAAATTCTATTTTTAACTATAAAATATTTTCCACTATAAAATATTTTATTTCGTTTCACATCACATCACACAATCAACTACACATCAAAATCAAACAAACAAGCATACAAGCCGTCCATGGTCTATGCACGACGGGTGTCGGGTGCTACTAAACACCGTCTGCATCTTAGTATATATTTTAACTAGAAAACAAAATTAAAAGGTGAGAAGTTCTCGCAGAATTGCTAATCCAAACGCGACGACTCTTCACATGTAGGAAATCTTCGCCGTTTCTTCTTTCTTCACTTTCGTCATCCGTACTCACTACATATATAAAAATCACATTTTTACTTTGTTATTCAATATATAAAAATCGAATTTTTACTTCGCTATTCAATATATAAAAACCGTATTTTTACTTCGCTATTCAATATATAAAAATCGAATTTTTATATTGTTAAAAACTGTATATTCAAATATATGAAAATCCTATCTTCCTTCTTTCTAAAAATCGTATTTTGTTGATTTCATACAAATCCTATCTTTCACTTCATAAAAAAAATCGTAACTTACCTTTTATATGTTAATCCCCTTTTCTCCTTCATTTATATATACCAAAAGAAAAGAAAATCGAATTAAAAAGAACTGCTTTAAAATAAAAATAAAAGTAAAAGAGGGCTTACTGTTTTCGTTCGTAGAGGAAATGGGGCTGGTTGGAGGCGGCTGATCGGTGCGGTGGGATGCTCAGGTAGTGGAGCGGCAACCGGCGCAGGCGAGGTGGAGGGCTTCGGGCTTTGTCGCGTTGGGTAGGTGCGGATTTTACTGAAGGAGGAGAGAGGAAGGAGAAGGGGGAGGGTGTGATGGAGGAGGGGGGGTGTGCGGTGGCCTGCGCTGCCGGTGGCGATGGCAGCAGCGTTGCTGCCGCGGTGGATTGGGTCTCGCGAGTTCATGTGGTGGGGGGGTCGGAGCTGCTGTCGAGGTCGAGGGGGAGGCGTCTCAATCGGAGGAGGGGGTCGCCTGGAGGTCGGCGGCGGCTGGCCAGCACGGCGGTGGCGAGCGACAGGGGTTTCCCCCTTTTTCCGTCAATGTTTTTTTTTCTTTTATTTTATTTTCTGTTTGAACGAAGAATGAGGGAGTGGAGAGAGAGTGGTTGACTTCTTATAATAATTTATTTTATTATTTTTATTTTTATTCCAAAAGGTAACTTCCATTTTCGGACTCGAAACGGGACCCACCGCCTGTCGTCTATAGCTAATTACCCCCATTCCGAACACAATGGGATATGTATCGTAGGCTGATTCGATCGTTTCGATCAGTTTCCATCAAAATCAACATATAACTCATATATTGAATTTGAACGAGCATTTCAATTCACCGGGATCACATACTAACTCTAAAAATTCCCGAAAAATACTTTCTAGCTTCGTATTGACGATACGGTCCTAACAAAACTAGTTTCGTCGAATTCTGAGACCGTTTGAAAAATGGCCATTTTCCAGTCGATTAAAATCAACTGAAACTGGTCAATCGCGTTTTCCTTTGCCACGCTCACATATTGATTCGAAAAATTATGAAATTTGGAATCTAGCAATAACTTTACATCACGGACCCAACAAAAGAGGTTTCGTCGAAATCCGAGGTCGTTTGCAAAATTTCCATTTTCAAGGGCCGAAATTCCATAGCGACTATTCAGAATTTTCAACTGGACATACTTTTGATTCCCGCTATGAAATTTTGATTTTTCGGATTCGTTGGAAAGATATTCACAATTAGATTCCATTATTTTTTGTTTCACTAAAATCCGGTTATTTGCACCCGGTATATTTAATTGAAGTTTGAAATCGAATTATCGAACTACCACGCCTTTTTCAATTCCTTTTATAAATTAAAATAAATATTTATATTCTAACGACGATCTATATAAATATATACGTTCGAAATCTATTCAAAATAAATTTATCGTCGATATTATTTAAAATAATTCATTTTAAATATGCAAAATTCGCTAAAATTGCCAAAATAAAAATTTTAAACTGGCCCAGATTTTCAGGTTGTTACATAAAGGAAAATTTATTTTATGGTTTTACAAGAATGATTATTAATAAGTTGGATTTACTGATATTATTTTTCGTTCGATCGGATTTGTCAAAAGATAACATAAATTTGTAGCATTAGTATTATGCGTTGCTCTTTGTTTTCATAATGTTTAAAGTAAATGCTACCAAAAACACATTCCTTCTCCTTTTTACAAGTGTTAAGACACTTGTAATTTTGCATGCAACATTCCATGCATGTAATACACATGTCCTATGATGTGTCACTCTCTCCTTACTCCTCTTTTCCTATAAATACCACCCTTTCCTTCCACTTTTTCATTCATTCTCACTTCTTTTCTTTCTCTCTTCTTCTTAAAACTTATGGCCATGGTTTCCATGGCATAAGTCTTCCTCCTTTCCACCACCACCTTGCCAAAGTTCGTCATTTCTCCTCCTCCTCCTCTTATAATATAAAGAGAGATTAATGTATATTATATTATATATTTTTTGGTCAAGAAGACATTGCGCTGAAATACTATCCAACGATTCGCTACCTAGGTTCGCCTACCGTGAAGATTTGGAAAGCCGTTAGGTGAGAACTTCTAATTTAAATTATTTATTTAACTAGTTAATTATAATTAGCTGAGATTAATTATAATTAGTTAATAATTGTGTGATGGATGTTGATGTTTGAATGGTTGTTCACGTAAGTAGATAATACACTAAACACTGGTAAGCGTTATTGACCGTAACGCTTGTGCACAGTTAAAATGTTTGTTTGTGATGAATGAATTCGTATCCATCTGATCATATAGTTTATTAGATAAAAATGATTGCATTGTATGATATTACACACACACACACCCCGTGGTTGTGGAAATATATGGGTGATCGATTTAAAATCTTCTTCCTATATATGATTTTGTTCAATTATTAAATAATATTTAAAATGTTAATTTTGAATTAAATATCAACTTTTTAAATATTGAATTAGGATCAGAAAATGATTTGAATTACGTATGGATTTTGTATAACGATCTTTATATTTATCTGATACCAGTTTTGGTGAAAATATTATTTTTAATTTAAGTTCGAAATGATATTTTGACATTTGAATATGGTTTTATATATATTAACGATGTATCTTTATAATAATAATATAATATACACCAGAACGTTCTAGGATGACAGAGAGGATAGTGTCTAGGCTTGGGTTTGGAAATAAAGTTTCCTGCTCTCCCTGGCTATCCTTAACTGATCCGACGAATGGGATGGTTAATTTGAAGTTATTTAAATTTAGAAATAAATTGGATTTTTAATTTAATATTTAATTAAGTAGAAAATAAAAGTTGAATTCTGAACATGAGATAATTTGGAAAGTCAATGTAAATTACCTTAAATGATTTAAATGGTATATAATGGTTTTTCTTAAGGTATTTTGAAGTATTAAAGAATAATTTTATTTGCGGTCAAAGTAGATCTTGTGGCACAACGGCAATTCGTGTATTTTAGATGCAAACTTTAAACGCTTATAATTTTTGTAACTTAAATCGGATTTCCACGAAACGAAAAACGTTTGATTTTCATCAACAAGAGCTTTCAAATGAGTGAAAGCATATTTTAATTTCGACTTATAATTTTCAATTTATATTTAAAATAATTTAGAATAGGTCGCTATAAATGGAGTTAGTTAACTATAATTATAAATGGCCGCTATAAATTATTTAAAAATATCGAAAAAAAATTGTAAAATCATTACAAATTATGAAAAGGTGTTTTGAATTGTAAAGTTTAAGTTTTGGCTAAGATAAAAGATATTTTGATCAAAATAGTTAAGATAACTGTTTTGTAATGCTTTTGTAACACTTTTGAAATGCTATTGTAACGCTTTCTTCGAAAACAATCTATTTTGGAGTTTTAAACCGTAAACTATTTTCCGAACTATAAGTAATGATTTATGGAATGTTTCAAGGTTTAAAAGTATTAGAAATATTTTATGTGGAATTTAAATTGATATTAATTTGGGTTTTCAATTTTAAATAATTGGATATGGTTGGAGATATATCTTCGGATGTTTGTTATTAATCCGATAGATGATGATTCTTACTATTTGAGGAATTTAAAAGGTAGTTCACCATTATTCTGCTTATAGTATGAGTTGGATATCGGGATTAATATTAAGTATAAGTTGATGCTATTTCTATCCAGATCTAATGTCAAAGAGTTGGATAAATCTTTTAATTAAGATACGAGTTTCCTAAGTTGACCGGGATAAGTTGGATATAAATAATCTTCAGATATTTGGTGTGAAATTTCTGTGGTGTAAATGTATACTATTTGAGGAATTTGGAAGATATTATTATATCGTTATTCCACATATAGTATTCGCTGACTATGAGAATTTATATCGAATATAAATGGATAAAATTTCTGTGTAACTTATGATTCAATATCGATTGATTTGGGTTTTGTCGTATCTTCAATAATATCATTCTTGGAACCCAATGAGATTGAGTTGTGGAAATTCATATCGTAATTGGGGATTTAATCAAATCTTTGATTCGAGGAAATTAAAGTAAGAAATTAAAGCGAAGGTAAATCTTTGATTTCAAAGAAGAGTTTAAGATGATAATGAGATGTATGAATTTAAAGTAATTCAAATCTTGAGTCATAAATAAATTGATAACAATTTTGAAGGAGATTTGAGTTGAAAAGCCTGTGTAAACCATAGCTACTATTTTAAAGTACGCTTATTACTTGGAAAGACCGGGATCGAGTATATGTTCGAAAACCATTCCAAGTAATAATACGACGATTGAAGCAATTCAAGACCTTGTAAACATCGAATGAAGACCAGAAATATTTGAATTGTTTAGATTGATTGCTGATTGATGTCTCGGTTGGGTAGGCCACCCGATACGAGGTCATGAATGGCATGAGTCCTGAACATATTTGAATATAGTCGGGTTGTTGTTCCGTTCAGACCCAGAATGGACTTGTATGGATGGTGTGTCTGACGTTGAAATTTACCGCATAGCACTGATTTCCGTTAATATATATCGGATTTGTGGCAATATTTATCCTCATCTCTAAGTCATATGAATTAGAGGGTATGCATTGATTGAAAATTAGTGATATGTCGTGAATTGTCAATGTGGCATACTTGAGTTATGAAACGAGCTAGTGATGATCAAAGCATGGCTTATCGAAGCGTAGCTTTGTGTATGGCGTGACATCAACAAACCTCACACCCCGGATGATGAGAAACTGGGGGTTAGGTTGTATATATATGGTTGATGATGACCGCTGCAGCAGTGGGAAACCACTTATGACTTATGGAATAGGGTATGTTCGGGGGGCCGTGTCTGGTCGAAAACCGTTGGTCTACCTCGCGATTTGTATTGGTGTCCGCGTCTGGATGAAAAACCCTTGATTACATTTCGTTAGTGTTCCGATTGATCTTTCGTGCCAGAAATCATCAAGTTGGAAACACAAATCTCCAATACGAGCCATACGATTTTGATTGCATATATATATGGCGACGTAATATTATGGGGTATTATGCCGTCTAGGATAAATACATTTATTTGCAAAATGTTTTCCACATTATATATATATGTGTGTGTTATGTTTTTGAAAGAGGATTTTTACGTATGAAAGCATGTTTGGTTATCATAAGATAAAACTCGCCCATCTGGTGTGCGCTTGCATTGTGTGATGTAGGACGAGCTTACGATAGCTTCATTTTCAAAAGTCATTGCGCATTTATATGCACGGGTGTTCACATGGAGTAAACCCGTTCCGCGTTAGCGGCGTGGTCCGGTGAAATTCCCAACTATAAAATGAACCTAATGATAACTGTTTTGAGTTCTCACACCAGTCCCACGACTGACCTGGAGTTTATTGTTCCTTCCTAAACTCTGGGTGCCCCTAAACTTTCACACGGGCAGCTAGTAGTTTAGTTTTGCAGCTTTAGTTTGCCGAAGCAAAGTTCGGAGCGCTTTCTGAGTTGGAGTACATGATGGAGTTTGGAGCTTCCGCTATATCATACGATTTTCTTCCGCTGAGAGTATATTTTCTTTTCTTCCGCTGTATGTGTTGTAACTCTGATATTTTATGTAACTCTGATGTAACATTGTATTTCGCAATGAAAAATTCTGTTATTTTGTTCAATATATGTATGCACCCATAACAATTCGTCTTTTTGAACGGTTTGAGTCGGTTTAATTACCGGCAAGAACTGGGCAAAAAGGCGGGTCGTTACAGCGGCAGTTCGCGAATTTCGACCATTGACTTCGAATGGACATTACGGGAGATCCGACCATCGAATTCTCCTAGAACTGGAACCTCTAGGTTCATATCGAAAAAAGCTTTCCAATGGATATAAGAGATTTGAAATCTAACAGTTGGATTTGGAATTATGCCCAAATCAAATTGGAAAAGGTCGTTGTAAGTGCAGTTCAGTGGCCGTTATTGGAAACCGACTGTATGGGCATTGATAAAATTATTAAAAAATATTAATAACTTGTGTAAAATCATAATAAATGATTCGGAAAGAATTCGGGTTATAAATTCTGTGTTTGTAAAGATAAAAATATATTTTTATCAAAATGAACTAGTTATGAACTAGAATTATAATCCAATATTTTTAAATAAATAATTTGGATTTGAAATCGTTTTAAAAATAACCAGAATTTCCAATATATGAATTGGAATTGATTTGAATCGAAATAGTCTTCGGAATATTTCGATATTGGATTCCGTGATTATGCGGATATTGTGGAGGAATTTGGAAGATATATATCGTTATTCCCAATATGATACTTGTTGATTTCAGAATTTGATATTGAATATAAGCCAATATAATTTCTATTTAGAGCCTTGTATTTAATATTGAATTGGATTTTTGCTTTGTCGTGAATGGTGTCTTAAATAACACTGTTCTTAAACCCCGTGTGAAAAGAATAAATCTTTTAATCAATATTTTTAGAGTTTCCAGTTAATTAACATTTAACTGGAATGAAATAGGATGTGAATTGGGTTTATTGTAAATTATTTTTTAACGACATTCGTTCTTTAACCCGATTAACAGTGAAATGTGATTTGGAATTTATAAATATTTTTATTAAGATTTAATGGAAATTTTCCAAAGTAAAGTTTTCCAATTTAATATATTAAATTGGAATTGAATGGAATTCGATTTGGTAATAATCGAAATGAGCTTCTGTAGAGGAAAACTGTTAATATACATGGAATTTAAAAGGCTTTGTCGTTATTCCACTTATATTATTGGTCGGATATGGAAATTGATATCGATTATATATTGACTTGTTTTTCCATGAAGATTTCGTAATTAATGGAATGTGGTTTGGGTTTATCGTGAACTGTGTTTTAAATGGAATTAGTTCTTTAACCCAGTTAAAGACATGATAACATGTCTAACATTGTATTTCAAACTATATGGTTGATCTCTGCTAAATATATATCTGTTTAGTGGCGGAGAATTTATTCTCTTGCTTAACACCCTTCTCTAAGACTACGAGCTTAGAGGTTATATATCGGCAGAAATCAATAGTACGGTGTAGATTGTCGATGCGACATGTTTGTGTTTCCACAGTTAAATAATCATTAATATTGATTTTTGGGAAAATTAAAACTAAGTGGAGTTTTAATGAATCTTTAATTAGATTGAAATGGGAACTGATAATTTAAATTATCAAATTTGGGTAATGATCGAGAATGGAATATCACCAGTTTTGCGCCTAGCGATAGTTAAATCTTTAATTATATTTGAACGTGAAATGGTAATTAAATTTACAGATAACATCGTGGTGTTAGATATGGAGTATGACCAGTTTTGCTTCATGGGACGAATAGGTTGGGATAAACCTTATTTTAGGTTAAATTAATATCCAAAGGAAGATTAAAGAATAAATTTAAAGAATTTATCTTTGATTAAATTAATGGGAACCTTTCCCAAATGATATGAATATTTAAATAAAAGAATATTCAGAATTGGAATGAGGCGTATGTTGTGTTTTATAGCACTTGTTTATAATATACGCGAGTAATTCGAAAAGGTCGGGTTTATACCCATTCCGAATAACTGATTTGACGATAAGTCGACGATGAACTCGTTGGTTGAAGACCGGAGGTCTTCACATCGTTTGGATGATTACTGATGTCTTGATTGGGCTGTACACCTAAGACAAGGTAATAAGCGGTGATCGTCCAGACGTACTTGGAGATCGACCGGATATGCGAGGACCTCTCTCCTGTATTGCACATACGGGACGAGGAATAAGGTGCCTCCAGTTTCGTTCAGACCGAGAACGAACTTGTAAATGGATGTGTGTCTGACATTGGATTTTATTCTGTGTTGATTGATCTCTATTAAATATATATCTATTTTGGTCGGAGAATTTATTCTCTTGCTTAACACGCTTCTCTGAGACATACGAGCTCAGAGGTTGTATATCGATAGACATCAGCTGCATGGCGTGATTTGCCTGTGTGGCATGCAGAGATGCAGTGATCAAGGCTTCTGTTGAAAAGCAGAGTCTTGTGGTTGATGATCAAAGCACGACTTTAATATAGCATAGTTTTGTGTAAAGCGTTAGTTCGTGAGCCTCTCACCTCAGTATGAGTCAAAAAGGGGATAAGTGGCGTAGTGAGAACATGACGTTTCTTCCTAGCAATGAGTGGTATCATGGTATGGAGCCCAGACATTTATTATTTTACCTATGTGGTTGTTGGATTGAGAGGTGCCTCGGTTATATCGGTTACTACGGAGCCGATGGATAGGTCTGATAGGACTGGGAAACGTGAGTTCAGGAATAATTAATCCTTAAACGTAAGGGAGGACCGACACTGCAGGATCCAGGGGTTGCCCAGAGTGTGCAGTCCTGAGACATTTGCTAGAGTGTCTCAAAGCGGAAAGGAGTACATCCCTTGCCTAGACTCATGATGGAAATCCAATTTCCAATACGTGACATTTTGGTTTTGATTGTAGAGCCTAGTATTAGCAACATAATAGCATGGGATACTATGTCGTCTATGATTGATACATTGATATTTGAAGTTGTTTTCATACACTTTACACTAGAATAGTGTCAAAACGATTTGTTTTAAACATACCAAGCACGTTTGGCTATTATGAAGTAAAATTCTATCCTCCGGCTTGCGTTGCATTGTGTGATGGGACCTGAGTCTTATAATAGCTTCATTTTTTCAAAAAGCATTGCGCTGTTTGTTTTATGCACTGGTATTCTTGGGAGGAAACTCGTTTCGTGTTATACGGCGTGGTCCCTTGATTTACTCCATTTTATAGTAAAATTTTAAATAACTATTTTAGTTCTCACACCAGTCACATGACAGACCTGGAGTTTATTGTTTTAACCTAAACTCTGGGCGCCCCTATTTTCCACATAGGCAGCTAGTAGTTTCGGTTTGTAGATTTATATTCACAGGATCCTGGTTTACAACTGGAATGATACTCGAAAAGCTCTATATCCGTTTATCTCTTTCAATTGTGTTTTTATATTATTTTCCGCTGCATTGTAATTTGTAAATATCTGATATTTATCAAATGTATATTATTTGTTCATACTCTTTATATTATTGTATTTTGATGTAAATTGTTGTAATAAGCAATGAAATGTTCTTCTGTTTGTGTTCTGATTTGTCGTGTTCTTAGACAATCCGGGCTTTCCTTTACAGGCAAGTTTGGATCGGTCATAACATGTGAAAGCGTTCGACGATATGGAAACACTGAAATGACAACAATTAGAGATAACGTAACAGATGAGATTGCAAGCTGCACAGATTGATTGTACAATTTAATATGTATTTGCTAATATTGTATAATTATATGCATGTATTATAGTTTATGTATTATTATTTCACTTAATTTAAATACTTTTTGCGCAACAAAAATAATAATTAATCAACTATCAAACAATCAAATTAAAAAAATTATAGATTAATACTCAACTTAAATGTCCATCTTGAAGCCGCAAACGTCGCTACTAAACACAACGTATATACCAATAGAAGGGGCACAATGACTGCCAATGGCACCATAGCAACAACTTCCAATATCATGTAGTTTCTGGATATTTTTTAACGAAATAAAAAAATATATGTTGATAGTCGTTGGAAACCGTTTGTTTTATAGTTGTTCGAATCTGTTGCTAAACCACGAAGATATTGCCTGAAATGTTTTTCTTCCTCATTACATTTTTTCCTCCGAATTTCCCCCCAAACCCTCCTCTGTTCTCATATTCCACCTCCTACCGCCTCGCAGCCCTCCCTAGCCTCTCCTTCACCTGGAAGCCTCCCTCTCTTCCTCTCTAGGCTCCAAATCTCCTCCAATCAAGGTATAAACCCTAATTAATTTTTAATTATATTTTCTAATTTAGGGTTAGTTTATTAGATTACATGTTTGTACTGCCTTCTTATATGTATAGTGTAGTTTATTGAGGCCTGATTCTTGTTATAAACCTATGTATTGCAGGTTTATGTAGTTTGTATCACAATAGAATTATGTGCATACAAGTTGAATATATAAGCGATTTTAGGCTTGTTAAGATACGTTTAGTGGGAATGGGAAAAATTAAATTTATATTTTTTAGAAATTTATCAAAAACAATATTTAATTTTGTAACAGGCGATTAGTTTGATTAAGTTTCGAAAATGTGTGTATATGTGATAAACTCTGTATACATACAGTTAGAGATTTAAATTAAGTCGTGCAAGGCTTATTTGGTTTAAAATTTGTTGCTTCATGTAGACGATTGATAATAAGAGCCAATTGCAATATATTATATTTGTGATGACCCTAAACTATCGTAGTACGAAAGCAAGGATAACCATAGGAATATAACATAATTACAACAATAGAAGATCTCAGATAATGACATAACATATAAATCATTGCAGCGGAAATGGAAATGTCATCAACATCACAACATCAGAATATCAAAGAAGCACAGTTACAGGATACACTTAGCAAATAGAAGTCTCAGCAAAAAGGAATAAGTCACAACTCCATCAAATACAACATAGATCAATGATGTCTAAATGTTTCAAAATAGAAATAAGAGATAAAAATGATCTTCATCTTCAGCCCACAAGCATGCTCTAATCCAGCATATGCATAAATACATAAACCTGTCACTTGGCTACCCGTGTGAAAAAGAGGGCTCCCAAGTTTGCAAAGTGAAACAAACTATGAGTCAGTCATGGGACTGGTATGAGAAATCTTTCCTAACTTTTCTAACAATATGGCTAATCATAGGACCACGCCACTATCGTGGAACGGGTTTACTCCATTGGATTGCCAGTGCATAAGTTTAATAAATTTTTATTAAAAACAACGCAATGATTTTTAGAAAAATGAAATCATTATAAGACTCAAGTCTCATCACATAATGCAACGCAAACCAGAGGATAGAGTTTTACCTTATAATGATTAAACATGCTTGATATGTAGAAAATAATATTTTAGTATTAGTATTAGTGTCAAATCAGTTTTAAAATACTTCAAAGTAAATGTATCAATCCTAGATGGCATAGTACCCCATCCTACTATGTCGCCATATATAATTTTACAATCAAAATCGTAATGTTGTATTGGAAATTGGGTTTCTGTCATGAGTTAATGCTAAGGACGATCTCCTTACCGATTCGAGACACTCTAGCAATGTCTCAGGATCCCCCGAAGTGAACCCTTTGATCCTGCAGGGCCGGTCCACAAATATACCATAGTGGATTGGCTATTCCTGAACACACTTTTCCCGGTCCTATTGAACCTATAATTTGGTCACTATAGACCAATAAATCTAAGGCGCCTCATAATCCATCAACCACATAAGTAAAATGTCAGGGCTTGCAAAACCCTGATACCACTTCTAGCTAGAAAGAAACGTGTGCACTCCCTGCATTCCCTTGTCCCGTTTCTGACTCTTACCGGGTGTGAGGCTCTCGAGGTAACGCTATACACAAAGTTGTGCCGAAATAGGCTATGCTTCAATCATCAATAACAAGGCTCTACTTTTCAACAAAAGCCTCGATCAATTACATCTTGGCATGCCACATTGACAATCCACGCCATGCGATCGATAACTACTAATATATAACCTCTGAGCTCATGCGTCTCAGAGAAGGGTGTTAAGTAAGAGAATAAATTCTCCGTCACCAATCAGATATATATTATATAGAAATCAATTTACATGGAATGAAATGCAATGTCAGACACACATCCATTTACAAGTCCGTTCTGGGTCTGAACGAAACCGGAGTCACCTTATTCCTCGTCCCATATGCCCAATATGGAAGAGAGGTGCTCGCTTCCATGGACAATCAACAAGTATGTCTGGATAACTACCACATTAACCCTTTATTGGGAGCTAACAGATGCCGAGCATCAGTAGTTATCCATTCGATGTGAAGATCATTGATCTTCAATCACCGTCTTCAATATCTTCGATTTAAATCGTCGTATAATCGTTTGAAATGAGATTGAACTCGATCTTTTCAAATGATTCTCGCGTATATATATTTTAAAACCACTTCATATCGTTAATAGTATTTAAAAATGATTTATTGCTATTTTTATTTATATAAAAATAGCTCAATTTAATTCAACGACGCTTCGGGTCAATAGGCGGCCTTAGCGTTGTTTTTATCAAAAATTGATTTACACTTTTCTTGAAATCTAACTATTGGATTTTAACAAAATTTATATCGTTGGAAAGATCTTCCCAAAGCGGTCCTAACGGTTCTAGTTTTGGAAAAATCTGACAGTCGGATCTTTTGGCATAATCGTTTAAAGTTATGATTCCGAAACGCAAACTACTGTGCACGATTCGTTTTATTTTAATTTATATTTTTATACATAATTATATACAAACATAAACCATTCGCCGATTCCCCTAACGCATTCATCATGCTAAATAAAAGAATGTTTTAATTTGCATAACCATTTCATCGTGTTTACAATGTCAAATAAAATGTATTTATTTACATGATATTTGCTGATGACAAATAAAAAGATAATTTTTATTCATATTTCTATTTTTAACTTTAAAAAATAAAAAGGAATATTTTATTTGTATAAAATTTTCGATGCATGTTTTAAGAATAAAAATAATTCATACAATTTCTAATGTATGTGTTGTCAATACAAATGATTCTTTGACTTCGCATATAAATTCTAATATATGCATTGTCAATAAAAATGTTAATTTGAACTTGCATATAAATTCTAATATATGCATCATTATTAAAAATGATATTTTAATCTTGCATATAAATTCTAGTATATGCATCGTAAATAAAATGTTAATTTAATTTGCATATAAATTCTAATATATGCATCATTAATAAAATGATATTTTAATCTTGCATAGAAATTCTAACATATGCATCATAAATAAAATGTTAATTTAACTTTGCATATAAATTCTAGTATATATATTTTGATGATTAAAATGTCACCTAGATTTATATACAAATTCTAATGTATATTTTGATGTTTCATTTTGTTAACAATTCTATTTTAAACAAAATGTATAAAAGAGATGTTTTCATTTTCCTCCTTTCTAGCATGTTAAAAATAATGTTTTTAACATACAAATATTTTCTAACATATGTTTTCTAACATGTTAAAAATACGGTTTTTAACATTTTTATATCTTCTAACATATGTTTTTTGATGAATCACTTTTACATTAAAAATAAAAAAATTAATGTTGCAACATTTTTATTCAAACAGTCAATATTTCTAATGTATCAAACTTTACATTAAAAAAAATGATTTTTAATGTTTCAACACTTTTATTCGAATATGAACAATTTTCATATGAATCATTCTTTTTATAAAAATGAAATTTTTAATGTTAGCATGCTTTTATGTTAAAAATGAACAATTTCTAGTGATTCATTCATTACCTTAAAAATAAGGTTTTTAATGTTATCATGTTCCTATATTTAACATAAACATTTTTCCTAATTTCTTACATTACATCAAAAATGTGAAATTTTAGTGTTAACAAGTTTTTATTTTAAAACATGTACATTTCTCTATTTCTAACATTACATTAAAAAGTGAATTTTTAATATAGATGTGTTTTTATTTTAAAACATGAACATTTCTCTAATTTCTAACATTACATTAGAAAGTGAATTTTTAATGTAGACATGCTGTTTTATTTTAAAACATGAACATTTTTCCAGTTTCTGATATTACATTAAAAATGTGAATTTTTAATGTAGACATGTTTTTATTTTAAAACATGAATATTTTTCTAGTTTCTAACATTACATTAAAAAGTGAATTTTTAATGTAGACATGTTTTTATTTTAGAACATGAACATTTCACTATTTTAATTCAACAAAATGATAAAAATGATTCTTTTCATTTTTGTTGAAAATTCTAAATCTACCAATTACATTTTGACAAATTTTATTTTAAAAATGTTCATTTTTGTTTTGACAAATTTTATTTAAACAAAAATGTTAATTTTGCTTCAACAATTACATTTTGACAAAAATGACAATTCCAATTCAACTATTCTAATTTTGATAAAAATGGTAATTTTTGTCCAATGGTTCTAATTTGTCAAAAATGATAAGTTTTGTCCAATTATTCTAATTAACAAGACGATAATTCTTTTAATTCAACTATTCTAATAAACTCAAAAATGAAAATTCTTGGTCCTATTATTCCAACTAACACAATGATGAATTTTGTCCAATGATTCTAATTTGACAATTTTATCTAAACAAAAATTATATATTTTTATTTCACTCATTTTATTACGACAAAATGATCTGTTTTTAACTATTTTATCATAACACAATATCACCAAATGAACAGATCTACATACCACATCCATCACATATCAAGTCATGAATCATAACAAATAGAAATTAACTAGGACTGATGATAATACAATCAGTATTATTTCTAATTATTTAAGAAGAAGAAATAAAATAGAATTCTCACAGTCGGTTTACTTCTGAATGATTTAGATCTGAAATTTGTCCCGAAATCTGATCTGTTCTGAGTCCGTTTAAATCAATCTAGAAATGTAGATCTCGGGCTCACAATCGCAATGCTTCTGAATTATTCAATTCCGAGTTCATATGAATAACATATGATATATTTTGTGTTAAAAATGTTTAAAATTTAAACAATTAAATAATTAGATTTAAAAACAGCTCTTTCTTCCTCTATCAGATAAAGGCCGACGACCTTTGTATTTTGCTCAGACTTAGGGTTACAGATCGCGACTCAACTACCATGCCGGATGTAACAGCTCGGATTCCGACAGAATGATTTTTTTTCAAAAACTCAATCCATCGAATCCCGAGTTGGTTTTCTCTGGTATCCTGCAGGAAAGATAGAGACATAAAACATGTCAGAGTTCGAAAAATATCTAACAGCGGAACGAATAAATATAATGTAGTTGAAACATAGCTTTACCATAATAATAATACTGCTAAACCAGTATCCAAAGCTATACAGTCTCTGTCATGAACCTAACATGTGAATGTTATGAGGAGGGGGTCAAAACATAAGTTCTATGTGAATGAATTTAAACTACACTTCTTGGATAATCCTACATATACCGTTCAATTATGTTTTCTTATTTATTAGGTTATTTGTGTTATTAGCACTCAAGGCTTACACACACGTCGCACCCATCTACACTTTAGTAGATTAACCTAATATAGTGTATATGTAGCTACCCCCAATTAAGGTATACTCTACTCACATGGTCTCCAACGTATGTACGCAGTCCCTTATCTAATGTCGCATGTCGTATGTATATCGTAGCTACGTTTGCATAAAACTATCATCACTATGTTAAGTAAGCGTTTGGACTCCCATTCTAGATCCTACTAGCTTTTGTCATCGGATAATGCCCTATAGTCTATGGTACACCACCCATAGCAATATGAGTGTACCTAGAATTTTCCCACGTACGTATCGTCAATCGTACTCGATGTCTATTTGCACATGTTCTCGATATGTGTGCCCGAGTCCCATGGCAGGGCTAATCAAGAAACACGGAACTTGGTTGGGAGCTTTCATACATCTGCCAATGCAGATGCTAAGGTCTGCTTTTATAGTGGCTATGGTCCCACTAGACCCCTCCCTCAACTAATGAAAGGCACCCAAGAATATCAAGAATGAGAACTGTAACCCCGGCCCCGTATTCCCTTCAATCCTATTGTCTAACCTCACCCATAACTAGATAAGATAGCAAAGTATATGGCCTTTTGGAGTTCTCCGCTTTTCCGCTTCATGTACTGAATGAAGATGGTAGGTAGACGATGAGTTGCTATCACAGGGCATTTATTGGTCTCGCAGAATCATGTTGGTCCATCTTAATCTTTTGATTGCCTCTTGTTTTGCAATCAAGGCATACTCATTGGTTCTTCCCATGCAGACCTAACCTCTATAAGCACAGGTGTATCATCTGCCACTCACAGAGGGATACCAAGAGTACCCTCACGCCCCAGAAGCCGCGTGCTTCGTAACCCAGTCCCTTGGAGCCTTCTGCATGATCAGATGGATGTTCGCTTCCCCTTGCGCCCTACGACATCGTGATGATCTACGTGTTTGGTTATTCATCCCCTATCATATGGACTGGTCCAAGCACCTTACCCTTTCGTGTTATTAGACCTTAAGTCTAATCTTCTAATTTTGCGCTTGCTCTATCTCATTAGGTTTTCTTTTTAACTTGGTTATCTCATCCATATTAGTTTCTAAATTACCAAGTTTCTTTTTCATAAGTCTTTCCCTATTTCTTATGTAGCCGCGATCTTTTAATTATTTACTTAGTTCTCTTAACTAAGGTTTATTAACAAGCTCAAATACGACTTTCTATAACTGTTTACTTAGTCCTCTTAACTAAGGTTTACCAACATGACTTTCCATGATTGTTTACTTAGTTCTCTTAACTAAGGTTTACTAATAAATTCTCTTTATCGTTTACTCATTAACTTGGTCATCTTAACTAGGTTTTACTAATAAGTTTTCCCCTTACTCATATAACTTATGTTTTCCCGTTCCCACGGATTACTTAATCTTCAATTAAGTACGACTTGATCTCTTTCATAAGTTATTTCATCTTTGTATCGATCATTATAACCTATGTTATAATTCTTACTTGTCTTGTAACAAGCTTACCTATTATCTTCCCATTCAGTTATACTCGTATTTGTTGATGTTGCCATAATCCATCGTTATTTACTTAATTTTCTTAACTAAGGTTTGCTACCATTCCCCATTATTACATTGGTTAAGGTTGTCTATACGCCTCCGTTTACTTAACCTTAGCACACTTAACATGTTTGTTTCATACCATTAACTTTTTTTATTAATGTACTCAACCTCTCACATTAGACATGTTGCTTGCAGTTGCTGGATATGTTGGGCGGTTCCGGGAAGACTTCTACTACAAACTTGTTCTAACCTAGGGTTTTGGGCTTAATGCGCTAACCTCTCATATTAGACCTGTTGTTGTGGTTGCTGGATGTGCCGGGCGGTTCCGGGCAGACTTACACCGCAACTCAATCTAACCTCGGATTAGGCATGTTCATCTTTTAACTGAAAATTTCAATTATGATTTATAGGCCTATTTATCCCAATCCAGTAATTCATGTTCACGCTTCTAAACCCAATTTCATGTTTATCGTTCCAATTTGATTTGGATACATAAATTCTAGGGTGCGTTTTTTAGAGGTCCCTATTAGGTTTCAAAATATAAAAAAAACCCGGTCATAAACTTATTGTAAATTTAGTCCCTATTTTTCGAAAATTCATAAAAAAAATATAAAAAAATCACGATAATTCGTATTTAAATTAAACATGTACTCGCCCAAAAATTCAGATCATAATAAAATCAAAACATGCATCAAAATCAAAAAAATACAGAAAACAACGAAAAATGCAGTAATTTGCATCAAATCATGCACATATTTGGAATACTTGCATTCATCTGTGCAAGTATTTCTCTGTTATATTTTTACATGCAATACTTGCATACATGTGTGTAAGTATTTAAAATAGTTGCATACATGTATGCAAGTTTCTGCACACATTTTATTTTCACATGTAAATACTTGCATACATGTGTGCAAGTATTTCAAATAGTTGCACACATGTATGCAAGTTTCTGCATACATTTTCAACTAAAACAGCTTCAGAAATACTTGCATACATGTATGCAACTATTGGCAAAAGTTGCATACATGTATGCAACTATTTGCAAGTTTTAAATTCACAATACATCCCTGTAATTAATGTTTTCTCTGTAAACCCGCCCCCTATTTTAGCTGCCGCCTGGAATCTTCCGCCTGCCACTTTCCATACCTCCGCCTCTTTCGTTTTCTGTCCAAATTTTCAGGCGCTATCACTTAAAAAAAAAAAAATTCTAAAATCTATAAATATTCTCGAAAGTCCACAGAAATTTAAAAAAAAAAGTTGCATAAATGTATGCAACTTTTACGAATAGTTGCATACATTTATGCAACTATTCGAATACACATGCATATATTTATGCACGCCTGTTTGAAAAATTGCATACATGTATGCAGTTTTTCTATATAACTGCATACATGTGTGCATATATGTCAAAATACATGCAAACGTGAATAAGTTGCACGTAGGTATGCAGTTTTTAAATAAATGCATCAGCAGATGCATGTTTTAACAATATGTGCATACATGTATGCATTTATACTGCAGTTTTGACGCAGATTTGAAATAAATGCATACATGTATGCAACTAATCGATTTATATGCATGTTTTGATGCAATTTACTGCATTTCGTTGATTTTCTGTATTTCGTGATTTTGACGTTGTTTTTAATGTTTTTTTGATCTGATTTTTTTCACGATTAATTGTTTTAATTAAATACGAATTTACATGGTTTTTTAATATTTTTTTTATATTTTTTTATATGTTTTTGAAAAATAGGACCTAATTTACAATAAGTTTATGACCGGATGTGAGCCTAATTAAGTTTCGTTTTAGGGATGTGAGCCTAATTAAGTTTCGTTTTAGGGATGTGAGCCTAATTAATTTACAATAAGTTCATGATTACATAATCTCGTACATAGTTATGCCAATAATCCTTATTATACGTTATGCCCAACTTTTCATGTATACAAATTATACCTAATTATATCCGAATTAATTGTTCTTTAAGGTTATCAATAATTCATGTCAACTCTCATTCTTATTTCTTAGAACAATTAATTTATGTCAACCCTCATTCTTATTGCATAAATTCCAATTCAACTTATAATCCCATATGTCTAAATTTTCAATTCTAAATTTTCTTATGTACATATAGTTCATGCATAAATTCTTGATTCAACACACCCAAGCATATCTAATCATTCTCAATTTTAACCATACATATTTTCTTTTATGTTATAGGTTAATATATGTGCCAATTTCCCCTAATTTTCCAATCTTAGGTTATGTTATATGTTATTCCACAATTCCCCAATTACAAATTATTCCCAAATTCCCAAACATCATTTTCACTATTCCAATCTTTGTTCGTACGCATGCTTTTCAGCGAGATTTGGATTAGGCTCGAAGTTAGCCTAATATTAAAAATAAAAAGGAAAGGGGAAGAATAAGAACAGAATACGCATAAAATAAAATCTGAATTATTTCAATTGAATTAAACAAATTAACTTGGGGAATTGCTAAACGGTACATCTACTATTATTCAACAAGGGTAATTTAAATCCACTCACAATGATTTTTGCTTTCCTAGGTCTGATTTAGATTAGCATCCAAAGTTCTTCCCTTTCTTATGGCATAGATTGTAGATCAAAATCATTTTTCTCTTTATTTTGAAATAGAAGAAATTCTAAATCTTATCTTATTAAGAGTTTTTGAGAGAAGAAAAGAGATTATATTTAAGAATTTCTTGGGGAAGAAGAAGAAGGCTATGGCATCGCCATAGAATTAGATGAATAAATCAGTGGGTTTAAGGTTTTATTTATAGGTGGGTTAGAAGAACTGGGCCCTTAGGATTAAAAAAAAAAAAAACTCATCTAAACTGTCCACCTCACCCTAGAAAAGAACATTCCAGAACCCAGCCAACACAGCCAGGGTGCGTTGCACTTGCACCTTTAGACCATGCGCAGGGGCATGTGCTATTATTATTATATATATTTTTTCCTCTTTTTAACCTCCTCTCTACATAACCCCTTTTCGCACCATCTTTTTAATTAAACCATCTTTTTAACCGCTTTCACACTGCATTGCATATACCATTCTTTTTCCAATCAATTAATTTTCCTTCATGCATTTAACTTTCTTTTTATTTTGATTGCACATCCTTATTTTACAATCAATCAATTTAGCTTTAATGCATTTATTTATTAATTCATTGTAATTAATGCACTCTACTTTTATGCGCTCAATTCTTTTTATTATTCTATGCATTAACAATATAACTTTCAATATAACTTATGCACATATTCACATGCACATAATTAGTTGCGTATTATTAATTCACCTCTTTCTATTGTTTGTATTTTAATATATATATATATATATATGCACTGATTATGATGCTCTCTTTATTAACCATTTTTATGCATGTCTTCAATTCATTAATGTTTCTTTTTTTTCTTTTTATATTATTACATGCACTTTATTGCATGCATTACATGCATTCCTTTGCACTAATCTTCTCGTTAATGTATGATATGCATGTATTTTATTACAATAATTCTTTATCTTTCCTTTCGATTTATTGCATACCTTTATTGCTTATATTGTTAACTTCCTCTTTTTTTTCATGCATTAAAACTTTACATCATTCCTTATTTTTATTGTTGCATGAAATTGTCTAATTAATTTATCCTTGCTTATCTCTGTTTTTATATTAATGCATTTACACATTGTTTTCTTCCTTTTACTTGCACATTTAATGCATGAACCTATTACTTTTAACATATATTCATGCATTACTGTAACGACCCGCATTCTACGCATCATAGGATCGTAGAATATTTATTTCTGTCACATACAAAGTCGTATGGTCATGTAACTTTGGGAGACGACTATTGTGGTCATTTCCCATGTTCATGATTTTTCCCGATTTTTAAATGACCATTTTACCCCTAGTTGGCACTGTTTTGGCCATAACTTTTGACTAGAAATGAATTTTGACTTGAAACCATTTCCATTGGCTCCGGATGATGGTTTCTCTTTCCGTAGAGTGGTCACATTAGCCAAACGGACTCACCATTTGGGAGATATGGCTGAAACAAGTTTCAGATGGTGAAAAAACAGCTTAATTGGGCTTAACCGGGTGATTAGCAGCTAGGCCCAGAGGGGAATTTCGGGTTTAGAGGTATAGGAGGACTGATTAGGGTTAGGAAATCATTTCCATTTCAGTTTTGAGCCGCCACAAACCTTCTTGAGACCCTAGTAATGGCTTCCATCCTCTAAAACCACTCCAAAACACATTTTTAGTGAAGATTAAACATAAACTACATCAAAGCAAGGCCAAATAGCAACAAAGCAAGGTTGGAGCTGCTGTTATACATAGGAATTCGACCCAAACAGAGAATATTTCAGATTTTGTGTTCTATTTTGTGGCCAAGGTGAGTGATAGCATCGTCTTGACACTAATTACAGTTAATTAAGGGTAATTAGTGAAGATTAGCGAATTCATACACCAATAAATTCTGGAAAAATGTTCAGAAATTCTTAAATAATATTTTATGCCTCTGTTAGAAATTTGGTTCGATTTAGTTAAGTTTTATTAATTCTATTATTAGTATTATTTAATCATGTTTAAGGGAAAAATAGGATTTTGGGCATCTTTGATCCATTTTGACATGTAAATTCATGGTTTTGGTGTTTGTGGTTTCTCTTACCTGTTGCTATGACCCTATGGTATGTTTTATGATTGATTAGAATGGTTAAATTGGTCGAAAACGTCGTCGAATGGCGTAGAAAGCTCGCTGGAAAGTTGCAGGAATGTGTAGGTTCCGAACCGGTTCGGATCGGAGCAGGGGTCGGATCGGATTAGTGAACTGACCAAGGGAATCCGAACTGGATTGGGACTTGTCACTGGAGGAGGCTTGGCGAGAAGGAAGGCCGTTTGCTTAGAGTTGGAGTGGACAAGGGGATCGGATCGGAAGAATAATGGAGGCCAGATCGGATCGACTCAAGAATGGAAGGCTACGACTGGAGTAAGGCGAAGGGAGCGGATCGGATCGGAGTAGATGGAAAACGAGGGAGCTGATCGGAGAAAACTGGAAGGAAGACAGTAACCCGACCCGACCCGGAGGAGGACACCGACCCGACCCGACCCGAAGTGGAGTATCCGACCCGAACCGAATGAAGAGATGACCACCGAACCGAACCGACGGGGGTGATGACTACCTAACCGAACCGAATCCTAGGACTGTTATTGCGCGACAACTCTTCTGAAGACCCACTCCAACTCGATCAAAACCCGAGATGCAAAGGAAGTCCAAATGATAAGTTAGAGCTCAAGATTTAGATGGGAATCAACGAGTTCGCTTCATGGTTGGGCTTTGCTGCGGGACGCGTGCCAAGGGGTTATCGATGTCTATAGCTTTGGACCACTATGGTAGGAGGTATGGAGGAGGATTCAGGGCCATTATGGCATTGGTAGAACCAAGGGCTACGATCAATGAAATGGGTCATTGAAATGTTTGGTCATGACTCCATATGTTAGCTTGGTCACAGCAGGGTTTCTACAAGACGGGATCCATCGTTACCTCAATTTGTCTAGTATTCCAAGGTGGTAGATGTCGTATGCTTTACGCACTGAGTGAGAGACGTGAGGATGGTTGCTATGGATGGTTTGTTTGTTATCATTATGACATACACACCCCACCCCCGTATTCTTTACACTATTCATTATGGCACCTTAGAGTACTGTACGGTATGTGGTACTAACTCTTTGGTTGTAGGTCCAGGTTCAGGTATGGTTTAATATACCTGTTATTGTTATGTTTAGATGCTTATCGCTCATACCAGGCTTTATGTATATCTCCTCTTATTACTCTGGGTGCTCACACGAGCAGACTAGAGACAGGTTAGTTGGTGATGCACGAGTAGATGATCTGGAGATGAGCAGGTTGCTTCCACGTAATACATTTATATAGTATTCTCCCTGTGTTGTTGAAGATCACTGCTTGGGCATTGGTGGTGTATCTTCTACTTTGGCTTTCTTTTGTTTAGAGACAGTAGATTTTAAAAAGTTGTAATAAGCTGTATTTGGATTTCCGCTGCTTTGATGTTGATGTTGGTTTTAGTATCAGCTTATGCACTGTCTCACCTGTTTTATGTCAAGTATATTATTATTATATTTTATCCCATGCGCTGTGAGACATTCTACAGGTTCTTTATATGTTTATTTCCTTTTTCCCTTTCCTTCTGACGACCCGTTCCGTGCTAACTGGACATGTGTACAGCGCACTTTTGGAGTAAATGTCGGTTGGTGCGGGGCGGGCCGTCACAATTACCTTTATAACATTTTTTTTTAAATTATCAATGACCATGCATATATTTACATATACTCACAATTCTCTTAGCTTATTTGACTTAGTCCAATTACTCAAGTTTATTATTTTTCAA
Source organism: Allium sativum (assembly GCA_030737875.1). NCBI lineage: Eukaryota > Viridiplantae > Streptophyta > Magnoliopsida > Asparagales > Amaryllidaceae > Allium > Allium sativum. The sequence continues at coordinate 899,615,046 of CM060922.1, read as the reverse complement.
ATAAGCCTTCCCATTTTTCTACACAGCTACTATTACGAGCCAAGAATCTTAGGAATAGGTCACAAGTCCAAACAACGGGATGTACACACTTACTTGCCCTTCACTACCTAGTAATTACTACTAGTCCATGCTGTGTATTACTTGCCTATACTTCTGTTTTTCTCAAGCAACAAACCTAAATTTCTTAATGCTTATGCATTCTACGGGAATTTTTTACCATTCCAAGATAATTTTATTATTTCTTTCGTATTTTCTAGGCACTAATCCTTACCTATTCCATTTTTTTTTTTAAAAACATGGTTTGACTTTCTTTCTTTTCATTACATTTTTCTTCCAAAAATTAAAAGTGTTAAAACTCTATTTTCTTCTCCAAAACTTGCTTTTGACAAACCATAAAAAATGTCACAAAATAAAATTGCAAAACAATTTTTTTTTTCAAATCACAAAACTGGAGTAGACAAGGTCAACTACTTCTTAATTGGGTTCACATTGTTTATGCCTATGTTAATTTTGGCTGCTTTCTACAAGGTGCAAAAATCTACTCTATTCTTACTCACTACAACTTATTTTGTCCTCCCAACAAAATTTCTTTAGAGATCAATAATCAAAATTTATTGTTAACAGAATAAAGATATTAAAACTTCCTTTTCAAAGTGCAAGTTTTTCATGAGAGAATTCTTTTTAAAACAAGTAATCATTGTTTTACAAAATATATACCCCACTTTACTTTAAAACCCAACATGCACTAAGTATGTTCTTTGCATATTTTCCTCAAACATCAAAAATACTTTTAAGATTAAAACTTGAAAACACCATAAACTCTTTTGCAAAAACTTTTACAAATTCAAATTCTTAAAAGTTAATCATTGGGTTAGACTCAAAGTGGGTCTTTAACTCAACTAGGCTTTCCTAGACACTTCTCAACTATATACATACATACATATATATATTCCTAATTCATTTTCTACATTCTAACTTTTTTATTTATTTATAAGGTTTCACTTCTAAACCCACTATTCTGAAATACTAACATTTCAGTTTCCATCCTATGTGATACTTTCTTTCTCCAATACCAAATCATATTGTACACTTTCCAACCAAACCACTTAAGGGTCCTAAAATTTCTATATTCATTCCTTTACTGTACAAACGAATATCCCAACTCATTCCATATTTTACTCTTTCTACCTAGTGGGCTCTTTTATGGACTTAGGTTTATATATATTATATTTATATTTTTGAAAATACAAATACGCTCACTCATTATTTCCCTAGGAACACTAAAACAAAGCTCTGGTACAAGATGTAACAACCTGGATTCCGCCGGACCGATTTTTTTTCAAAACCCAATCCATTGAAACCCGAGTTGGTTTGCTCTAGTATCCTACAGGAAAGACAGAGACATAAAACATGACATAGTTCGGAAAATATCTCACAACGGAACGAACCAATATAATGTAGTTGAAACATAGCTTTACCTAAATAATAATACTGCTAAACCCGTATCCAAAGCTATACAGTCTCTGTCATGAACCTAACCTGCGAATGTTATGAGGAGGGGGTCAGAACATAAGTTCTATGTGAATGAATTCAAACTACACTACTTGGATAATCCTATATATACCGTTCAATTATATTTTCTTATTTATTAGGTTATTTGTGTTATTAGCACTCAAGATTTACACACACGTCGCACCCATCTACTCTCTAGTAGATTAATCTGATATAGTGTATATGTAGCTACCCCCAATTAAGGTCTACTCGCATGGTCTCCACCGTATGTACGCAGTCCCTTATCCAATGTCGCATGTCGTATGTATATCAACGCTACGTTTGCATAAAACTATCATCACTGTGTTACGTAAGCGTTTGGACTGCCATTCTAGATCCTACTAGATTCTGTCATCGAATAATGCCCTCTTGTCTATGGTACACCACCCAGAGCGACACGAGTGTACCTAGACTTTTCCCACGTACGTATCGTCAATCGTACTCGATGTCTATTTGCACATGTTCTCTATATGTGCGCCCGAGTCCCATAGCAGGGCAAATCAAGAAACACGGAACTCGGTCGGGAGCTTTTAGATATCTGCCGATGCAGATGCTAAGGTCTGCTTTTATTAAGTCTACGGTCCCACTAGACCCCTCCCTCAACCAATGAAAGGCACCCAAGAATATCAAGAATGAGAACTGTAACCCCGGCCCCCTATGCCCTTCAATCCTATTGGCCAACCTCACCCATAACTAGATAGCAAAGTATATGGTCTATTGGAGTTCTCCGCCTTTCCACTTCACGTATTGACTGAAGATGGTAGGTAGACGACGAGTTTCTATCACAGAGCACTAACTGGTCTCGCCTAATCATGCTAGTCTATTATAGTCTTTTGATTGCCTCTTGATTTGCAATCAAGGCATACTCATTGGTTCCTCCCATGCAGACCTAACCTCAGTGAGCACATGCGTATCATCTACCACTCACAGAGGGATACCAAGAGTACCCTCACATCCCCAGAAGCCGCTTGCTTCGTAACCCAGTCCCTTGGAGCCTTCTGCATGATCAGATGGACGTTCGCTCCCCCTTGTGCCCTACGGCATCGTGATGATCTACCGTGTTTGGTTATTCATCTCCTATCATATGGACTGGTCCAAGCACCTTACCCTTTCGTGTTATTAGACCTTAAGTCTAATCTTCTAATTTTGCGCTTGCTCTATCTCATTAGGTTTTCTTTTTAACTTGGTTATCTCATCCATATTAGTTTCTAAATTACCAAGTTTCTTTTTCATAAGTCTTTCCCTATTTCTTATGTAGCCGCGGTCTTTTAATTATTTACTTAGTTCTCTTAACTAATGTTTACTAACAAGCTCAAACACGAATTTCTGTAACTGTTTACTTAGTCCTCTTAACTAAGGTTTACCAACATGACTTTCCATGATTGTTTACTTAGTTCTCTTAACTAAGGTTTACTAAAAAAAATTCTTTATCGTTTACTCATTAACTTAGTCATCTTTACTAAGTTTTACTAATAAATTTTCCCTTACTCATATAACTTATGTTTTCCCGTTCCCACGGATTACTTAATCTTCAATTAAGTACGGCTTGCATTCTTTCATAAGTTATTTCATCTTTGTATCGATCGCTATAACCTACGTTATAATTCTTACTTTTCTTGTAACAAGCTTACCTATTATCTTCACATTCAATTATACTCGTATCTGTTGATGTTGCCATAATCCATCGTTATTTACTTAGTTTTCTTAACTAAGGTTTGCTACCCTTCCCCATTATTACGTTGTTTAAGTTTGACTATACACCTCCGTTTACTTAACCTTAGCACACTTAACATGTTTGTTTCATAGCATTAATCTTTTTATTAATGCACTCAACCTCTCTCATTAGACATGTTGCTTGCGGTTGCTGGATATGCCGGGCGGTTCCGGGCAGACTTCTACCGCAAACTCTTTATAACCTCGGTTTTTGGGCTTAATGCGCTAACCTCTCACATTAGACCTGTTGTTGCGGTTGCTGGATGTGTCGGGCAATTCCGGGCAGATTTACACCGCAACTCAATCTAACCTCGAGTTAGGCATGTTCATCAGTTAACTGACAATTTCAATTTAGGTTTTATATGCCTATTTATCCCAATCCAATAATTCATGTTCACGCTTCTAAACCCAATTTCATGTTTATGGTCCAATTTGATTTGGATAAATAAATTCTACCATTATTACATAATCTCTTACATAGTTATGCCAATAATCCTTATTATATGTTATGCCCAACTTTTCATGTATATAAGTTTTACCTAATTATACACAAATTAATTGTTCTTTAAAGTTATCAATAATTCATGTTAATTCTCATTCTTATTGCTTAGAACAATTAATTCATGTTAACCCTCATTCTTTCATAAGTTATTTCATCTTTGTATCGATCATTATAACCTACGTTATAATTCTTACTTTTCTTGTAACAAGCTTACCTATTATCTTTGCATTCAGTTATACTCGTATCTGTTGATGTTGCCATAATCCAATTACAAATTATTCCCAAATTCCCAAACATTATTTTCACTATTCCAATCTTTGTTCGTACGCATGCTTTTCAGCGAGATTTGGATTAGGCTCGAAGTTAGCCAAATCTTAAAAATAAAAAGGAAAGGGGAAGAAGAAGAACAGAATATGCATAAAATAAAATCTAAATTATTTCAATTGAATTAAACAAATTAACTTGGGGAATTGCTAAACGGTATATCTACTATTATTCAGCAAGGGTAATTTAAATCCACTCACAGTGATTTTTGCTTTCCTAGGTCTGATTTTGATTAGCATCCAAAGTTCTTCCCTTTCTAGCGGCGTAGATTGTAGATCAAAATCACTTTTCTCTTTATTTTGAAATAGAAGAAATTCTAAATCTAGTCTTTTATTTTATTAAGAGATTTGGAGAAAATAAAAGAGATTAGATTTAAGATTTTCTTAGGGAAGAAGAAGGAGGAGGAGGCCATGGCGTCACCATATAATTAGATGAATAAATCAGTAGGTTTAAGCTTTTATTTATAGGTGGGTTAGAAGAACTGGGCCCTTAGGATTAATTAATAAAACTCATCTTAACCATCCACCAGATCCTAGAAAAGAACATTCCAGAACCCAGCCAACACAGCCAGGGTACATTGCACTCATAGACCATGCGCAGGGGCATGTGCTACTATTATTATATATATTTATATATATTCCTTTTTAACCGCTTTCACACTGCATTGCATATATCATTCTTTCTCAAATCAGTTAATTTTCCTTCATGAATTTAACTTTCTTTTTATTTTGATTGCACATTCTTATTTTACAATCAATCAATTTACCTTTAATGCATTTATTTATTTATTAATTCATTGTAATTAATGCACTTTACTTTTATGCGCTTAATTCTTTTTATTATTCTATGCATTAACAATATAACTTTCAATATATTAACTTATGCATATATTCACATGCACATAATTAATTGCATGTTATTAATTCACCTCTTTCTTCCATTTGCATTTTAATATTAATATATATATATATATATATATATATATTGATTATGAAACCCTCTTTATTAACCATTTTTATGCATGCCATCAATTCATTAATGTTTTTTTATTTTATTACATGCACTTTATTGCATGCATTACATGCATTCTTGCACTAATCTTCTCGTTAATGTATGATATGAATGTATTTTATTACATTGATTCTTGATCTTTCCTTTCGATTTATTGCATACCTTTATTGCTTACATTGTTAACTTCCACTTTTTTTCATGCATAAAAACTTTACATCTTTGCCTATTTTTATTGTTGCATGAAATTGTCTCAATAATTTATCCTTGCTTATCTTTTTTTTATATTAATGCATTTACACATTGATTTCTTCCTTTTACTTGCACATTTAATGCATTAACCTTTTTAAAATGCATGAACTATTTTCTTGTAATATATATTCATGCATTACCTTTATAACGTTTTTTTTTTAATTATCAATGACCATGCATATATTTTCATATACGCACAATCAAATATTTATAGAAATATCCGGGGTGTTACACCGGAGGACGATCGGAGTATGCTATGGCGTAGAGCCTCGAGAGGCGCACCAGTGGGCTCCACACGGTGGCGTGCGACGGCGGTAGGTGGGCTGGGTGGCGCTCGAAACGGAGCGGGTTCGGGGTGCTGGTGTGGTCAAAATACCCAATTACAAATGGTGTTCACCATATGGATCTGAAGAGGAGGTGAAGTACTTCGATATTGTCAAAAGGAGGGGTGGTTTTGGTGAGTGGATTGAAAGATTTCAATAGGGGAAGATGTGACTGCCCGCCCTGCACTAGCCGACATTTCCAATGAAAGTGCGTTGCGCCGATGTCCAACCAGCACCGGACGATTGTCAAAGAAAGAAAAGATAAGGAATTTGAACTAACAAGGAACATGTATCATATCTCACAGTGCATGGAATAAAATATAATAATAACATACTTTGACATAAAACAGGCGAGACAGTGCATGAGCTGAAAACTAAACATCTCAGTAGCGGAAAATCCAAATACAGCATATGTTCCCCTTTATCATTATTACAACTTTAAAACTATCTCTAAAGCAAAAGAAAAGGAAAGGTACACTACTGATGCCCAAAGTAGTGACCAACAACGACACAAGGAGAATATATATATAATAGTACGTGTAAGCCTCATGCTCATCTCCGGACAGCTACTCGTGCACAACCAGCTAACCTGTCTCTAGTCTGCTCGTTTAAGAGCACCCAGAGTAATAAGAAGAGACATAAAACCCTGGGTCAGACAAAAGTCTGGTATGAGCGATAAGCAGCAAAACAGAATAATAACAGGTATACTAAACCATACCTGAACCTGGACCTACAACCAAAGAGTTAGCACAACATACCATACAATACTCTAAGGTGCCACTAACATATGGTGTAAAGGATACGGGGGTGGGGGAGAGCATGACATGGTGATGGAAAACAATCAAGCATAGCAACCATCCTCACATCTCTCACTCAGTGCGTAAAGTATACGATATCCACTGCTTTGATCGTCCAAATCCTCGCTATGATCAATCTGCTCCATGGAGTCATGGCGATTCCACTGCACTGATCCATAGCCACTAGTCTTTACTATGTCCACTCTGCCTCATGAAGTCATGACGACTTCACTGCACTGGTTCATAGCCATGCTACGATCACTCTGCCCCATGGAGTAGTAACTACCCCACTGCACTGATACGTAGCCTAGCATCCGTCTTGGTGGTGAATCAAAGCTATAGACGTCGATAACCCCTTAGCACACGTCCCGTAGCAAAGTCCAATCACGAAGTTGACTCGTTGGTTCCCATCTGGATCCTGAGTGCAAACTTCCCATTTAGACTACCCTCGCATCTTGGGTTTTGGTCATCATCTCCGGATCGGTTCGGCATGCTCCTCTTCACTATGCTTCGGATCATGCTCCTTGAAGTAGTCCTGCCTGTGATCATCCACATCGGGTCGGGTCGGATTTCCCCACTCAAGTCAGTTCAGTTCGATCCCTCCCTGCTTGTGCTCAACATCTCAATTCGTGACAAGCCCTTCGGGTCGGATCGGAAGATACCCATTGGGTTCGGATCGTGACTAACCACCTGGTTCGGGTCGTGATGCGCCTCCCTGATAGGATCGGCCTCCCTTTGGTTCGAGTTCAGCTTCGGTTTGTGGGACCCATTTGGATCGGTTCGAGTTTCTTCATTTGTTCGGATCGGCTCATGGACTAACTCTCATGGCGGTTCAGGTCGTGGAGCTCTCCAGGTGAGTGGATCGATTCGGTGCCTCCGTTCACAAACGGGTCGGGGTCGGGTAGGGCGATCCGATCCGGTCTGATTCCTGCATATTTCCTACACTTTGTCCAATGAGCTGTTTACGCCGTTCGACGGCATTTTTGACCAATCTAACACTTCTAGACAATCAAAAAGCATACCATATAGTCATAGCAACTTGTAGAATTGACCACAAACACCATAGCAATAATTTTATAGGTTAAAACGGATCAAACATAGCTAAAACCCCATATTTTCCCTTAAACGTGTTTAAGAAAAACTAATGATAGGATTAGTAAAACTTAACCAAATCAACCAAATTTTCTAACAGAGGCCTAAAACAATATTTCGAAATTTATGAATATTTTTCCAGAATTTAATCATGTTTAAATTCGCTAATTAACACTAATTACCCTTAATTAACCATAATTAGTGAGGAACTATGCAAATCACTCACCTTAGCCATAAACAAAATACGAAATCTAAAATTATCCTCTGTTTGGCTTTTTCCCAAGGCTATACAGCAGTTCCGACCTTGATTTAGTGCTATTTCCCTTTGATTTGGTGAAGGTTAGGCTAATACTTGATTAGAAAGTGATTAGAGGTGATTCTAGATGTTGGAGGCCATTACTAAGTTGAGAGGGATGATAAGTGGCGGCTGAAAAATGAGAAAAGTGTGTTCTCTAAACCCTAACAGCCCTTAAATACTCCAAATCCTGAAATCCGCCTCTGGGCCAAGCTGTTAATTACCCAACTAAGCCCGGTTAAGCTGTTTTTCACCATCTAAACCTTAATTCAGCCATATCTCCCAAACGGTAAGTCCGTTTTTCATATATGACCACTCTACGGAAAGGTAAACTATCATCTGAATCTAATGGACTTAGTTTCATGTCAAATATCCTTTCTAATCAAAAGTTATGGTCGAAACAAGATCAGCTAGGGGTAAAACGGTCATTTAAAAATCGGCAAAAATCATGAACATGGGAAATGACCCCAATTGTTGTCTCCCAAAGTTACATGACCATATGACTTCGTATGAGAAAGGAATAAATATTCTACGATCCTTCGATGCGTAGAATGCGGGTCGTTGCATTCTCCCCCCTCTCCCTTAAGAAATTTCACCCCCGAAATTCCTTAACTAAGAAACAAGCAAAGCCCGCGTGCCTATCAACCATTCACAACAATCAACATACAAAACAACACAACAAGCCTATCCTAGCATGCGGTTTACTAGCAAAGGAGTACTATACCGATATAAAAACCTTAACAGGCAAAGAGTTCTGGATACTTTTTCCTTATGTCCTCCTCTGTTTCCCAAGTACAGTCCTCCTCATCATCACCCTACAGAACTTTGACTAGTTTCACCGCCTTCCTTCGAAGTTGCTTCGTATCGTTCCCAATAATACGCATAGGCATGCGGTTCCCAACCGCCTCGGGTTCAACCTCAATATCGTCCAACTGAACAGGTGAAATAGTCACACTAGGGTTGTGCACAAACTTCCTTAACTGGGAAACATGAAATACATTGTGAACTCCTGCCATCTTCACTGGTAATTCAACTTTATATGTCGAACTACCAATTTGCTCGAGAACTAGGAATGGACCAACAAGCCTTGCTGTTAACTTGCCTCTCCTGCCAAATCGTATCACGCTCTTTAACGGAGAAATCTTGACAAACACCAAATCGCCAATGGAGAACTTAAAATCTTTTCTCCTCTTATCAGCGTAACTCTTTTGCCTATCTTGGGCAGCCTTCATTCGTTGTCGGATAACTTTGATCTTATTTGAGGTTTCTCTTATCACATCTGGTCCAAGCACAAACTTCTCACCAGTTTCTAACCAACATGACGGTGATTTGCACGGTCTTCCGTACAAAGCTTCAAATGGAGCAATACCAATACTGGATTGATAAACTATTTTTATATGCAATCTCTACTAGATGTAAATGGTCATCCCATAATCCACCAAAATCCAATATGCAAGCTCTCAAGAGATCTTCTAACACTCGATTCACCCTCTCCGTCAGACCGTCGGTTTGAGAATGATACGCGGTACTGAGTTGCAATTATGATCCTAACGCCTCTTGTAAGCTCTTCTAAAATCTACTAGTGAACAACGGATCCCGGTCACTTACAATGCCTTTGGGTATTCCATGAAATCTCACTACCCACTTTATATACAATTCCGCTAACTAAGTTGTCGTTCTGTTCGACTTGACGGATATAAACCTTGCACTTTTGGTTAATCGATCCACAATCACCCGAATTCTATCATGGCCCGATCTAGTTCTTAGTAACCCATCAATGAAATCCATTGAGACTTGTTCCCATTTTCATTATGGAACTTCTAATGGTTGCAACAAACCATTGGGCTTCTTTTGCTCAGCTTTATCTAGCTGGCAATTCATGCATTTGGATATAAACTTCCCAATGTCTCTTTTCATCCCTTCCCATTAGTAGGTCTGCTTCATGTCTCGATGCATCTTGTTACCACCGGGGTGTATAGTCAGTTTTGAGTGATGACATTCTCTAAGCACTTCATCTCTCAATCCATTGACATTGGGTACAATTAGTCTTCCATTCTTTCTAAGCCATCCATCTCGATCAAGCCCATACTTATTCATCTCCTCGTCGATACCCATCTCTAACTAGAGATGATTTCCATTAGGTTAGGATTGTCTCTCTGACTGGAACTAATCAGCTCAATAAAGTGGGTCTGATCATCAAACTTGCTAATACTTCTGGATCCAATTCGCACTTTGGCCTGAAATCATACCCAGCGATGTACTCCTGTTGCTTCTACTCAAGAAACATAGCCCCTAAACTGGCATGTCTTCTACCCAATGCATCAGATACCGCATTGCCCCTTCCTGGTGTATATGCGATATCGAAATCATAGGAAGCCAAGAATTCTAACCATCTTTGTTGTCGGAGATTTAGATCCTTCTGAGGGAAAAGATATTTTAACGATTTATGGTCAGTAAACAACTCGAATCTTTCTCCCAAGAAATAATGTCTCCATATCTTCAATGCGAACACGATCGCTGCCAATTCCAAATCATGGGTAGAATATCTTTTCTCATGCGGTTTCAGTTGTCGACTAGCATAAACTACAACCTTACCTTCTTGCATCAATATAACACCTAGTCTGGTACCACAGGCATCTGTGTATACCGTCATCTCTTCATTGCCTTTAGGGATGACTAACACTAGTGCACATGTCAATTTTCCTTTAGATTCTTAAATGCATTCTCGCACTTTTCGTCCTAGACGAAAGCTTGATTCTTCTTGGCCAACTGAGTCAACGGTGCGGCTATCTTGGAGAAGTCTTGGATAAAGTTACGATAATATCCAGCTAATCCCAAGAAACTTCTTACGCCTGTTGCATTCTTGGGTGTAGACCATTCTCATACGTAGCCACCTTTGCAGGGTCCACGGCAAAACCACTCTCTGAAACAACATGGCCCAGTAATCTCACTTCCCTTCTCCAGAAGTGACACTTACAAAACTTTGCTTTCAATTGGTGTTTTCTCAACATCTCCATCACTATCCTCAAATGTTCCTTATGTTCTTCCTCTGTCCTCGAATAAATCAAGATACCATCCACGAACACAAGAATAAACTTATTCAATTGATCCTTGGATACCCTATTCGTAAGATCCACAAAATACGCTGGTGCATTGGTCAACCCGAATGGCATGACCAACCACTCATAAAATCCGGACGGCATCCGAAATGTCATTTTAGCTATACTCTTAGCTTCCACTCTAAGCTAATGAAAACCTGTCGCGAGATCCAACTGGGAGAACACTCTCGTGCCACTCAACTGATCAAACAAATCATCTATCCGCAGTAGAGGATACTTATTCTTCCTCGTCACCTTATTCAACTCGCGGTAGTCCACACACAAACGAAGGGAACCATCTGCCTTGGTAGTAAACACTACTGGTGCTCCCCAATCAGAAACACTTCTTCTGATAAATCCCTTCTTCAAAAGATAGCTTACTTGCACCCCGAGCTCTCGCTGCTCCCTTGGTTCCATACGATGAAGTGGCATCACTATATGTCTGGCATCTTTCACTAAATCAATACGGAACTCAATCTCTCGGTGTGGTGGAAGTCCGGTCACTTCTTCGAAGACGTCCGGATACTAGCCATCCATGGGCACATCTAACAACTCCTCATGCAGGATGTCAAGGGAATTTAGAAAACTAGCCATTACCCCATAACTAGGTAGACCACCAAACACTACCCTCTGCCCATCATCCACTCTAACTGTCACCAAAAAGCCCTCACAGTCTACCACCACCCCGTATCTTTGGAGCCAATCGACTCCCAAAATAATCTCAAACCAAGTAAAGCCCAAAACAGAGCAATCACAAACAAACATGCATCCATGACTCGATAAGACCACATTACGACAAATCATACAAAGGCTAGTCGAACCACCAATCCGGTTCGTCACTGCTAAAGGTCTATCGACTATCTCGGATTTCAATCCCAGCCTATCTACCAGGTCACTAGATATGAAGGAACAGGAAGCTCCGGTATCAAACAATACTCGAACAAGAACATCATAAATAGAAAGCATACCTTGAATGATGACATTCTTTCCTTTCTCCACCGTAGTTGGGGCATTTGACGAAGAAGGAACAACACTGATAACATATGCTTTCACAATCTGCTTTTCTTTAGGGGGTTGCAGACACTTGTCCTTGTGATGTCCCACTTGGCCACAGTTGAAGCACTTTCTATCCGCTGGCTTGGCCTGACATTCTTTGGCATAGTGGCCCTTCTTACCACAGCTGAAGCACTCAACATCTTTCTTATTCTTTTTCTTCTGGCCATCCTTGGTCTGATTCTGCTTTCTCTTATTCTGAGAACCATTCTTGCCTCCACTGCTTGCTTGTGGCTTTGGCTCCTCTGCAGATGCAACCTCAGTTTTCGACTTAGGGTATAGACTCTCTGATCTCAAAGCTTTCCCCACAATCGATTCAAACGTCTCATCGACATGGTTTATAAGTCTTTCCCCCAAGTACTGATCTAAGCCTGTTATGAACTTTTCATTTTTCTTCTCGGCAGTGTCGATAAAAGATAATCCATACTTCGATAAAGTATCGAACTCTGCAATGTACAGCGAGACTGCCCTACCATTCTTCTTAAGATCCAGAAATTTCCTAAACAACTCTGACTTCTGAGTAGCTGGGATAAATTTTTCACCGAGTTGGGCCTTAAACTGATCCCATGTAACTTGGTCCTTTAGAGTAGCTGCCTTAATAACATTCCACCAATTCATCGTCCGTCCTTACAGCTGACGGGATGCTAGCTTTCTCTTCATCGCATCCTCAATACCTAAGTCTTTGAAGATACGCTCACAGCTATCCAACCAATCCTGAATTTCGGTAGCTGATTCCGTTTCGTGGAACAACTTTCCACCAAGACTAGTGTAGTCCTTACAGAGCTTGGCGAAATCGGCTCTAGGCACCTGCATCGCTGCACCACCACTATTTGCAGCATTGGGAAATGCTCCTTGAACATTTCTAAGCATCTCACTCATGAAGTCAGTGAACATAGTCCTCATGTCAGGAGCATTCCCATTATTGGCTCCTCTACTAGCACCCCTCGTATATCGGCTCATCGTTCAATCTGTAAAGAGAAACGATGAACCATTCTCTTTGTGGTGTCAGTGCAGTGCGACTTCATCCTTAGCTATACTAATAGTATATATATAGCTTTTGAAAACCAAAATAATCATAAATAAGTGCTCTTATATACATATTATCTCTCCCTGGTGTCTTTCCCTTTGTTAACTACGCAATAATACCAAGTGTGACGGCCTGCGCCGCACCAGCCGACATTTCCAATGAAAGTGCGTTGTGCCGAAGTCCAACCAGCACAGGACGGTCATCAAAGAAAGGAAAGATAAGGAATTTGAACTAACAAGGAACCTGTAGCATATCTCACAGCGCATGGAATAAAATATAATAATAACATACTTTGACATAAAACAGGCGAGACGATGCATAAGCTGAAAACTAAACATCTCTGCAGCGGAAAATCCAAATACAGCTTATGTTCCCCTTTATCATTATTACAACTTTAAAATAGTCTCTAAAGCAAAAGAAAAGGAAAGGTACACTACTAATGCCCAAAGTAGTGACCAGCAGCGACACAAGGAGAATATATATATAATAGTACGTGTAAGCCTCCTGCTCGTCTCCGAACTGCTACTCTTACACAACCAGCTAACCTGTCTCTAGTCTGCCCGTTTAAGAGCACTCAGAGTAATAAGAAGAGACATAAAACTCTGGGTTAGACAAAAGTCTGGTATGAGCGATAAGAAGAAAAACAGAATAATAACAGGCATACTAAACCATACCTGAACCTGGACCTGCAAACAAAGAGTTAGCACAACATACCGTACAATACTCTAAGGTGCCACTAACATATGGTGTAAAGGATATGAGGTGGGTGTGTGCATGAGATAGTGATGGCAAACAATCAAGCATAGCAACCATCCTCACATCTCTCACTCAGTGCATAATGTATACGATATCCACCTCTTTGATCACCCAAATCCTTGCTATGATCACTCTGCCCCATGGAGTCATGGCGACTCCACTGCACTGATCCATAGCCATTAGTCTTTGCTATGTCCACTCTGCCCCCATGAAGTCATGATGACTTCACTGCACTGGTTCATAGCCATGCTATGATCACTCTGCCATATGGGGTAGTAACTACCCCACTACCCTGATACGTAGCTTAACATCCGTCTTGGTGGTGAATCAAAGCTATAGACGTTGATAACCCATTAGCACATGTCCCGCAGCAAAGTCCAAGCACAAAGTTGACTCGTTGGTTCCCATCTAGATCCTAGGTGCAAAATTCTCATTTGAACTACCTTTGCATCTCGGGTTTTGGTCATCATCTCCGGATTGGTTCGGCATGCTCCTCTTCACTATGCTTTGTATCGTGCTCCTCGAAGTAGTCCTTCCTATGATCATCCACATCGGGTCGGGTCGGATTTCCCCACCCAAGTCGGTTCGGTTCGGTCCCTCCTTGCTCGTGCTAAACATCTCGATTCGTGACAAGCCCTTCGGGTCAGATCGGAGGATACCCATTGGGTTCGGATCGTGATCAACCACGAGGTTCGGGTCGTGACGCGCCTCCTCGATCGGATCGGCCTCCCTTTGGTTCGAGCTGAGCTTCGGTTCGTGGGACCCATTCGGATCGGGTCGAGTTTCTTCATTTGTTCAGATCGGCTCGTGGACTCACTCTCATGGCGGTTCAGGTCATGGAGCCCTCCAGGTGAGTGGGTCAGTTTGGTGTCTTTGTTCACGAATGGGTCAGGGTCGGGTAGAGCGATCCGATCCGGTCCGGTTCCTGCATATTTCCTGCACTTTGTCCAGCGAGTTGTTTACGTCATTCGACGGAGTTTTCGACCAATCTAACACTTCTAGACAATCACAAAGCATACGATACAGTCATAACAGCTTGTGGAGTTGACCGCAAACACTAAAACAATAATTTGTTAGGTTAAAACGGACCAAACATAGCCAAAACCCCATATTTTCCCTTAAGCGTGTTTAAGCAAAACTAACGATAGGATTAGTAAAACTTAACCAAATCAGCCAAATTTTCTAACAGATGCCTAAAACAATATTTCGAAATTAATGAATATTTTTCCAGAATTTAATCATGTTTAAATTCGCTAATTAACACTAATTACCTTTAATTAACCATAATTAGTGAGGAACTATGCAAATCACTCACCTTAGCTATAAATAAAATACCAAATCTGAAATTATCCTTGATTTGGCGCTGTTCCCAAGGCTATATAGGAATTCCGACCTTGATTTAGTGTTATTTCCCTCTGATTTGGTGAAGGTTATGCTAATACTTGATTAGAAATTGATTAGAGGTGATTCTAAATGTTGGAGGCCATTACTAAGTTGAGAGGGATGATAAGTGGTGGCTGAAAAATGAGAAAAGGGTGTTCTTTAAACCCTAACATTCCTTAAATACTCCAAATCCCGAAATCCCCCTCTGGGCCTAGCTGTTAATTACCTAATTAAGCCCGGTTAAGCTGTTTTTCATCTTCTAAACCTTAATTCAGCCATATCTCACAAACGGTAAGTCCGTTTTTCATATGACCGCTCTACAGAAAGGTAAACCATCATCCGGATCTAATGGAAGTGGTTTCAGGTCAAAAATCCTTTCCAATCAAAAGTTATGATCGAAACAAGATCAGCTAGGTGCAAAACGGTCATTTGAAAATCAACAAAAATCATGAAAATGGGAAATGACCCCAATAGTCGTTTCCCAAAGTTACACGACCATACAACTTCGTATGAGAAAGGAATAAATACTCTACGATCCTTCGATGCGTAGAATGTGAGTCATTACAGAAGAGTTGAAGGTTTTCGGCCACGAACAAAGAGGGATGGCAGCGGCTACTGTAGTGTAGTGTATTAGGGTTTTGGATTATATAGTGTATTTATATTAATATAATATTTAATGTTCTAATTTACAAAAAAAAATCATTAATCCTTGATAACTCCAATTCCAGTCCAACAAAAGTTGTTCCTACCTAGTTGCCCCTGTTACGGAACCAATGGGCTCGGTCCCGTCAGCCAAATCAATCGTTTTCAGCCTATTTTATTTAATTTAAAATTTAAATCATTTATTTATTTAATTCGATCATACATTTAAATTCACCAGGGACTCCGAAAATTCCCGAAAAATAAATATAGCTATGTTTTCATGATACGGTCCTAACAAAATTAATTTCGTCGACTTTGGATACCGTTTGAAAAATGGCCTTTTTAACGGTCGATTAAATTTAGTAGAAATTATCGAACGTAGTTTAATTTACCATGCTCACATATTAATTCCAAAAATTATGGAAAATTAAACTTAGCAATAATTTGACATTCCAGGCTATAAATTAAACTTAGCAATAATTTCACATATTAATCATCAAAAACGGAGGTCGTTTGTATAATGGCCCTTTATACGGGCTATAAATTATATTAAATTTCATAGCGACTATTTTGAATATTCAATTGGCCATAACTTTTTATTCCCACTATCAAATTTCGATTTTTCGAATTCATTGCAAAGATATTTTTAAACAGATTCAGATATTTTTTATTTCACTAAAATCCATTTCATTTTGAATCCTGTACATTCAGTCAAAGTTTAACTTCAAAATTTCAAACTGCCATGTTATTTCTAACTCCTTTTAAAATTAAAATAAATATATTCGTTCTGACTTCGATTTAAATAAATTTTAAATCTCTATTATTTAAAATAAATTATTTTAACTATTCAAAATTCATTGAAATAGCCAAAAAAAAAAAAAAAAATTGGTTCTGATTTTCCGGGTTGTTACAATCTCCCCCCTTAAAAGATTTTTGGCCCCGAAAAGGAAACAATAGTAAAGTAGGAAGCAAAATGGAAAATGCAACATATTGTAAATATACCTCAACACAAGAGTTACTCGGAGATATCCACTCTGCACTTAGGATAAGCCTGTTTGATGTTATCCTCAGTCTCCCATGTACAGTCTCTAGGATTCCCGCTCCATTGCACTTTGACAAAGTGGATCCTCTTATTCCTCAGAACTCGGGTCTCTTTGCCAACAATTTTCACTGGCTCCCTTTTTTACTGCTAAGCTCGGGGTAATCTCCAAACCTTATTGTGTTGCTTCCTCCACAATCAAGTCTGGATCATGTATATGCTTCCGGACTTGGGGCACATGGAATACATCATGCACCCCTAGCAATAAGTCAGGCAACTGCACCCTATAAGCGAGAGATCCAATCCTTTCGAGATTAGGAAATGGATCAATGTATCTCGGCGCCAACTTCCTAGTCTTTCCAAAACAAATTACTCCTCTCAATGGGGAAACCCTCAAGTACACATAATCGCCAACAGAGAATTCTAAATCCCTTCTTCGCGAGTCTGCATAGCTAGTCTGTCGGCTCTGAGCAGCCAGTAGTCGCTTCTTAATAAAATCAACTTTATCTGATGTTTCACGAATCATGTTGGGGCCTAATACTAATCAATTGCCTGGTTCCGCATAATATGCGGGAGATCTGCATGGCCTGCCGTATAATGCTTCAAATTGCGACATCTGCAAGCTTGCTTGATAACTGTTATTATATGAGAACTCAACCAAGTGCAAGTGATCTTCCCATAACCTGCCAAAATCAAGAATGCATGCTCGCAACAAGTCTTCTAATATGCGGTTCACCCTCTCAGTCTGGCCATCTGTTGAGGGTGATAAGCGGTGCTCAAATTCAACTTTGTCTCCAGCTCCTCTTTGAATGCTTCCCAGAGTTTGCTAGCAAATATCGGATCATGATCACTAACAATGCTACTGGGAACTCCATGTAATTTGACAATCTCTCTAAAATAAAGATGTGCCAGACTTCGAGTTGTTCTATTAGATTTGACAGGAATAAAATGGGCGGTCTTTGTGAACCGATCTACAATCACCCATGTACCGTCATTACCTTTTCTGGTTCGAGGAAAGCCATCGATGAATAGAAATTTTGTCCCACTTCAACCTTAGAACTTCTAGCGGTTGCAATAATCCTACAAGCTTCTATTGATCGCTTTTAACTTGCTGGCAGGTGGAACATCTAGCAACATATATGGAAATGTCCCTCTTCATCGCTTTTCACCGAAAGGTGCGCTTAAGATCATGATACATCTTGCTTACTCCTGGATGGGTGCTAAATTTAGATTTGTGACATTCATCCATAACTTCTCTTTTTAGATCAGGAATATCTGGCACACATATTCGCCCTTGCAGTCTAAGGGTCCCCTTGCTGTCTATTTGGAAGCTTGACGCTTCGTTCTTTCAAACTCGCTCGTTAATCATCTAAAAGAAATTATCATCTTTTTGAAGAGTAGAAATGTTATCCATTAATGTAGGTGTAATGATAAGATTAGTATTGGCCGCATTCTTCCTGCTAAGCGCATCGGCTACAACATTGGCTTTCCCTAGAGTACATAGGATGTCTAGATCATAAGCCACAAAAAATTCTAACCAACGTTGTTGCCTCAAATTCAAGTCCCTTTGGGTGAACAGATACTTCAAGGATTTGTGATCAGTATATAATTTGAACTTCTTACGCAAGAGATAGTGCCACCATACCTTTAAAGAAAATACAATGGCCATCAACTCAGGATCATGAGTGGGGTATTTCTTCTCATGCGGTTTCAACTGACGGCTAGCATAAGCAAGTACTTTGCCCCTTTGCATTAACACCGCACCAATACCTTAAATAGATACAAAGGATAACATGTTAAAATAAGATTTGTCATTGAAAATGTCATCTCTGACATGTTTGTTTAGATAAAAGGGATAACCTTCAGTAGAAGCATTAGTATAGACCGTTAAATCTTGGTTGCCATCAATAATGGTCAACACGGGAGCAGTGGTCAACCTCAATTTCATCTCTTGGAAAGCTGCCTCACATTCGGGTGTCCAAATGAACTTTGTGTGTTTCTTAGTCAGCTTCATCAATGGACAAGATAGCTTCGAAAAGTTTTTAATGAATTTCCAATAATAGCCAGCCAATCCTAGGAAACTTCAGACTTCTGTAGGAGTACTAGGCTGCTTCCAATCTTGGATGGCTGAGATCTTTCCTGGGTCTATTGAAATTCCTTTCTTTAATACAACATGGCTGAGGAATTTCACCTCTTCTTGCCATAATATACATTTAGAGAATTTGGCTTTCAACACATTCTTTCTCAAGATTTGCGTAACTTCTTTCAGATGCTTCTCATGCTCAGCAGTGGATTTAGAAAAGATTAAGATATCATCAATGAAAACCAGCACGAATTTATTTAAGACATCCCGGAATTCTCTGTTCATCCGATCGACAAAGTAGGCTGGAGCGTTACATAAGCCGAAGGGCATTACTAGCCATTCATAGAATAAGTCTGGCCCTCTGAAAGCTGTCAAAGGAACACATCCTTCGGGAATGCGTAATTGATGGAAACCTATAGCTAGGTCATCTTAGAGAATACTTGCAGTCCATTTAAACGTTCCAACAGATCATCAATACGCGGCAGTGGATATTTATTTTTCAGTGTTTTCTTATTGAGGTCACGGTAGTCCACACATAGCCTAAGAGTACCATCTGACTTTGGGACAAACACCACTGTTGCACCCCAATTTGAGAAGCTAGGCCTGATCAGACCCTTCTACAAAAGCTGTTTAGTTTGATTGCTCAGCTCCTCCTTTTCTTTCAGTGTCATTCTCCGAATAGGATGCACAACAAGCCTTGCATTCAGAACTAATCCGTCCTGAAGTCGATTTCTCTGTGCGGAGGTAAGCTATCAACTTCTTCAAACACATCCGCATAATCTTTGACGATAGGAATATCCTCAATAGAAGCAGGAATAACTTCTAGAGAAGATCAGAATTCCTTTCTATATGTGGCTGAGTCGTGACATGGTATAGCCACAATATCTCCGAATTTGGTTTTAATTTTGGCTATTCTTTCAGCGCATAGTAACTTAGCCTCATATTTTGCTAGCTAATCTAGTCCAAGTATGATATCATATCTGGAAAAACTCATAACGATCAAGTCAAAAGGGAACAAGAACTAAGAATAAGAAACAGGCACCCTACAATACTGATCAAGAATAAGTGAACCTTCTATCGGACTATGGGCTCTAATTGATTCTTTAAGTTTTCTTGGTTTGAGTTTCAACTTTTTAATCGTGTCGCTAGAAATGAACTTCTTGATGCACCTTTGTCAAACAATACTGTAACAGGAATGTTGTTAATATTAAGAGTACCTCCTAAGACATCGGGTTTACCTGCTCCTTCGGATTGGTGCAGCCGCTCAATCGTAGACATGAGCCACCTAAGAATTCTTCAGCAATGGGCAGTTTGGCTTGATGTGCCCCTTTTACGACAATTGTAGCACTCCCTCTTATCCTCAGAACTCTGACTAGGCCTAGACTCATTTCTCCTTGGCCTATTTGGAGCTCGGCATTCCTAGTCGAAGTGCCCCATCTTCTGGCATTTGAAGCATCTCACCTTGGATTGGTCTCTTTTACTTCCTTGAGGCTTGGCTGTAGAAGAATGGCTTGCCTCTGGTTTCTTATCAACTTACTTCCTTTTATTATTATTCTGATTTTTCTCTCGATCTTGCTGCGAATTTCTGTCATTGTCCTCATAGCGGCAAGCCATTCGATCACCTAATTAAATGGGAGCTTAATGTGTGTTGTGACTCTATTCAGATATTTCCTGGAGAGGCCATTAATGAATCTTTTGTTTTTCTGGACTGGGTCCGGAATTATTCAGGAGCGTAGCGTGAGAGCTCTTCAAACTTCTGCATATATTATGAAACAGTCATATCTCCTTGCTGCAAGTTAGCAAATTGATCGTGGAGACGCTTTACTTCCTGCGGAGGAATAAACTTCTCGTTGAAGAGTTCCTTGAATCTGGCCTAAGACATGTCAGCCTCATTATTTCCAATTATTACTGTATCCCACAAATTTTCAGCCTCATCCTTTAATAGCCATGATGCCAAAAAGCTCTTATGGTGGTCTTCTAATTCAAGCCCTCCAAATATCTTCTCGCAATTTTTGAGCCATGCCTGTGCTTCTATTACAGTCTCTCGCCCAGTGAATGATAAGCCCCATAAATTCCTGAACTTCTTGGCCATCTTGTCCAAGTCAAAAGGCTGTGGGGGTGGAGGTGGTGGTGTTACAGCCTTGGGAGTGGGCTGCCTCTGAGCAGTGGGAGTCTCATCTCTTGCTGGTCTCTTAGCCCCCCCTCTCCCTCGGGCTCTAGCTCTCGCTCTAGTGCTCGTTTTCTAGTTTGTTCTGTACCATCAAGGAAAGAGTCAGACTAACAGAAATGATAATTTTAAAGGAAACGTTAAAAGTAGAGACATATGGAAAGATGATAATGATGTAATGACTGATTAATATGTGCTATTCTGCTGTGCTCATTCTAGGACATTACTAATCATATCTCTAATGAGCTACGAGCCTTAGAATACTGCGAATTCAATCTAGATGAATTGTTTTAAATATGTTATACCCCGAAGCTAAGGTTAACCTTTAGCTCTAATACCAATTGTGATGACCCCAAACTTTCGTAGTACGAAAGCAAGGATAATCATAGGAATATAACTTAATTACAACAATAGCAGATCTCAGATAACGGCATAACACATAAATCATTACAGCAGAAATGTAAATATCATCAACATCACAGCTTCAGAATATCAAAGTGGCACAGTTACAGGATAAACTTAGCAAATAGAAGTCTCAGCAAAAAGGAATTAGTCTCAACTCCATCAAATACAACATAGATCAATGATGTCTAAATGTTTCAAATCAGAAATAAGAGATAAAAATGATCTTCATCTTCAGCCTACAAGCATGCTCTAATCTAGCATATGCATAAATACCTAAACCTATCACTTGGAGCCCGTGTGAAAAAGAGGGCACCAGAGTTTGCAAAGTGAAACAAACTACGAGTCAGTCATGAGACTGGTATGAGAAATCTTTCCTAACTTTTCAAACAATATGACTAATCATAGGACCACACCACTATCGCGGAACGGGTTTACTCCATTGGATTGCCAGTGCGTAAGTTTAATAAATTTTTATTCAAAACAATGCAATGCTTTTTAGAAAAATGAAATCATTATAAGACTCAAGTCCCATCACACAATGCAACGCAAACCGGAGGACAGAGTTTTACCTTATAATGATCAAACATGCTTGATACGTAGAAAATAATATTTTAATATTATTATTAGTGTATAATCGAAGTTTTAAAATACTTTAAAGTAAATGTATCAATCCTAGACAACATAGTACCTCATCCTACTATTTCGCCATATATAGGTTTACAATCAAAACCGTAATGTCGTACTGGAAATTGGGTTTCCGTCATGAGTCAAGACTAGGGACGATCTCCTTACCGATTCGAGACACTCTAGTAATGTCTCAGGATCCCCCACAATGAGCCCTTGGATCCTACAGGGCTGGTCCACAAATATACCTTAGTGGATTGGCAATTCCTGAACACACGTTTCCTGGTCCTATTGAACCTATAATTTTGTCACTATCGACCAATAAATCTGAGGCGCCTCATAATCCATCAACCACATAAGTAAAATTTCAGGGCTTGCAAAACCCCGATGCCACTTCTAGCTAGAAAGATACGTGTGCACTCCCTGCGTTCCCTTGTCCCGTTTCTGACTCTTACCGGGGTATGAGGCTCGCAAGGTAACGCTATAGACAAAGCTATGTCGAAATTGACTATACTTTTATCATCAACCACAAGGCTCTGCTTTTCAACAAAAGCCTCGATCGATTGCATCTTGGTATGCCATATTGACAATCCACGCCATGCAGTCGATAACTACTAATATATAACCTCTAAGCTCGTGTGTCTCATAGAAGGTTGTTAAGTAAGAGAATAAATTCTCCTCCACCTATCAGATATATATTAAATAGAAATCAATTTACGTGGAATGAAATCCAATGTTAGACACACATCCATTTACAAATCCGTTCTGGGTCTGAACGAAACCGAAGTCACCTTATTCCTCGTCCCGTATGTCTAATACAGAAGAGAGGTGTTCACTTCTCTGGGCAATTAACAAGTACGTCTGGATAACTACCACTTTAACTCTTTATTGGGGGCTAACCAATGCCGGACATCAGTAGTTATCCATTCGATGTGATGATCGCCGACCTTCAATCACCGTCTTCAATATCTTCGATTTAAATCGTCGTATAATCATTTGAAATGAGATTGAACTCAGTCTTTTCAAATGATTCTCATGTATATATATTTTAAAACCACTTCATATCATTAATAGTATTTAATAACGATTTATCGCTAATTTTATTTATATAAAAATAGCTCAATTTAATTCAACGACGTTTCGGGTCAATAGGCAGCCCTGGTGCTGTTTTTATCAAAATTTGATTTACACTTTTCTCAAAATCTAACCGTTGGATTTTAACAAAATTTATATCGTTGGAATGATCTTCCCAAAGCGGTCCTAACGGTTCCAGTTTTGGGAAATCCGACGGTCGGATCTTTCAGTATATAAGTTTAAAGTTACGATTCCGAAACGCGAACTATCATGCGCGATTCGTTTTATTTTAATTTTTATATATATATAATTATATATAAATATAAACCATTCGACGATTCCCCTAACGCATTCATCACGCTAAATAAAAGAATATTTTAATTTGCATAAACATTTCATCATGTTTACAGTGTCAAATAAAATGTATTTATTTACATGATATTTGCTAACGACAAATAAAAAGATAATTTTTATTCGTATTTCTATTTTTAACTTCAACAAATAAAATGGAATATTTTATTTGTATAAAATTTTCAGTGCATGTTTTGACAATAAAAATAATTCATACAAATTCTAATGTATGTGTTGTCAGTAAAAATGATTCTTTGACTTTGCATATAAATTCTAATATATGCAATGTCAATAAAAATGTTACTTTAACCTTGCATATAAATTCTAATATATGCATAATCAATAAAAATGTTATTTTAATCTTGCATATAAATTCTAATATATGCATCGTAAATAAAATGTTAATTTAACTTTGCATATAAATTCTAATATCAACTGAAACTGGTCAAACGCATTTTCCTTTGCCACGCACACCTATTGATTCAAAAAATTACGAATTTTGGAATCTAGCAATAACTAGACATCACGGATCCAACAAAAGTGGTTTCATCAAAAACTAAGGTCGTTTGCAAAATTTCCATTTTTAAGGGCCAGAATTCCATAGCAACTATTCTGAAATTTCAACTGGACGTATCTTTTGATTCCCGCTATGAAATTTTAATTTTTCAGATTTCTTGGAAAGATATTCTAAAATAGATTTAAATATTTTTGGTTTCGCTAAAATCCGGTTTATTTTGAATCCTGTACATTCATTTGAACTTTGAAATCGAATTTTCAAACTACCGCGCCATTTTCAATTCCTTTTATAATTAAAATAAAATATTTATATTCTAACGACGATTCAAATATATATGTACGTTCTATTTCTATTCAAAATAAATTTCTCGTTGATATTATTTAAAATAATTCATTTTAAATATTCAACATTCACCAAAATTGCCAAAATAAAATTTTTAAATTGGCTCAGAATTTCCGGGTTATTACAATCTCCCCCACTTAAAACTTTTCTTCCCCGAAAAGGAACGAAGCTGAAAGTTGATTAACTAATCAACTCAACTTTCATTATTTCCATTACGGCTAAAGTTCTTCAACTTTCCAGTTTCTAAGAACCTTTCAAATTTTTCAAAAATTTGGCTAACACCCTAAATTTTCGAAAAATTCGCCATAACCTCCCCTGCACCGTGGACTTCGGGATATTTCATATAGCCTCCCATGGCCTTCTTCAATCCAATTGAAAAAGAAAAAGCCAAGCGGCTAGCCAGTCGGCTCATAAAAGCATCCAAAACCCAAAGAAATACAATAAACATGTACCTATTTGTCGGGCAAACAATTTTATTCTTCTGCTCTAGCCTCCTTGCTATGACCTGTTCAATGTAAGTACATGTATATGCATGCAATTGTAATCATTTTTCAATACTGTTCAATATTCGGTTCAATTTGGCCTAAATGGTTAAATTTTTTATTAATCAAACAATAATAATACAACACAACCATCAATCAATTAGTTGATTAGCGTTTCAAATTCATAATTTTGATACATATACAGAAAATCATGTTTTTGATACCAAGTCACAACAATAAACCTACCTAGTTTTGGTTCTCACACCAGTCTAATGGAAATATATAAATATCACACCTTTGAAACACGAACATAAATACTGATGATGTGGCCACATCACCAGAATTATCCCCGGGTGTCTAGAATGTGATTCTATATCTATCCAGTATATTAAAACTTCGAATATACGTTCATGACGCATATATGCAAAATCTTTATATATCGGATTGTCCAAATTCAATACAAATAAATATTCAAATACGTATAAAATGATTTAAATTTTCAAAACAATATTGTTTTCACTTGAAAAATATACTCTTCACACTCGTTCTAGGATACTACTGATCCTATCTCTAACGGGTCATTCTAATTGAATATTACTAATCCAATATCTGATGAATTCTTTCGTTCGGTTCTAATGTGTCTTGTTCTCGAGCTCTGTAAACCAAAGCTCTGATACCAAATTGACACGACCTGAACGTCCCCGTGAAGGAAAGCACGGATGGCGTTGAGAACAACACACATTGGAACACAAACAGAAGAACATTTCATTGTTTATTACAACAATTCCTTCAGAATACAAGAATATACAGAGTATGAATAAATATTATACATACGATAAATATCAGAGATTACAATAAATAACACAGCAGCGGAAAAATAATACAAAGCACAACTGAAAGAAATACATGGATACAGAGCTTTTCGAGCATTGTTCCAGCTGTAAATCAGGATCCTGTGAATATAAATCTGCAAAACCAAAACTACTAGCTGCCCGTGTTGAAAATAAAGACACCCAGAGTTCAGGTTAAAACAATAAACTCCAGGTCAGTCTTGTGACTGGTGTGAGAACTAAAGCAGTTATTTAAACTTTACTTTAAAAGAGAGTAATTCAAGGGACCATGCCGTATAACACGGAACGGGTTTCCTCCCAAGAACACCAGTGCATAGAATAAACAACGCAATGCTTTTTCGAAAAATGAAGCTATTATAAGACCCATGTCCCATCACACAATTCAACGCAAGCCGGAGGATAGTGTTTTTATCTTATAACAGCCAAATATGCTTGGTACGTTTAAAACAAATCATTTGATACTATTATAAGTGTAAAGTGTATGAAAACAACTTCAAATATAAATGTATCAATCATAGACGGCATAGTATCCCATGCTACTATGTCGCCATACTAGGCTCTACAAATAAAACCGAAATATCTCCTATTGGAAATTGGATTTCCGTCATGAGTCAAGGCAAGGGGCAAGCTCCTCTCCGCTTCGAGACACTCTAGCAAATGTCTCAGGACTACACACTCTGGGTAACCCTTGGATGCTTCAGGGCCGGTCCACACTTACATTAGTGGATTAGTATTCCTGAACACACGTTTCTCGGTCCTAACGGACCTAAAATCGAGGCGTCTCATTCCAACAACCACATAGGTAAAAATATATATAAATGTCAGCCAGTTTAAGCACTGACACTACCACTAGCTAGAAAGAAATGTCGTGCTCTCCCTGCAGTCACTATCCCGTTTTTGACTCATACCGAGGTGTGTGGCTTGCGAATTAACGCCATACACAAAGCTGCGCCACACATGCCATGCTTTGATCTTCAACCACAAGACTTTTCTTTTCAATAGAAGCCTTGATCATTTTCCACTTAGGCATGCCACACAGGCTATTCACTCCATGCGACTGATGTCCATCGATATACAACCTCTGAGCTCGTACGTCTCAGCGAAGGGCGTTAAGCAAGAGAATAAATTCTCCGCCGCCAAACAGATGTATATTTAATAGAGATCAATCAACATAGAATAAAATCCAATGTCAGACACACAGTCCATTTACAAGTTCGTTCTAGGTCTGAACTAAACCGGAGGCACTTTCCTCGCATATCCATCGATCTCCAAGTACGTCTGGACGATCACCAACTGATTCCCTCATCTTGGGTGTACATCCCAATCAATATCATCAGTAATCACCGAAACGATGTGAAGACTTCTGGTTTTCAACCACCATCTTCATCTTCGACTTATCGTCGAATCGGTTATTCAGAATGGGTTTAAACCCGGCCTTTTCGAATAACCCGCGTATACAATAAACACGTGTTACACAAACACAACATACGCCTCATTCCAATTCAGAATATTCTTTTATTCAAAATTTCACATTCTTAGGAAAAGGTTCCCATTAATTTTATCAAAGACAAATTCTTCTAAATTTAACCTTTAATCTTCCTTTGGATATCATTTCGAACCATATTATGGTTTACCAAACTAATTGGGATTAGCAAACTACATCGAATTATTTATTTATTTTATTTCTCAATCCCAACCTATTCATCCCATGAAGTAAAACTCGTAATACTCCATATCTAACACCACGGTGTTATCAGTAAAATTAATTACCATTTCACGTTCAAATCTAATTAAAGATTTAACTATCGCTTTGGAGCAAAACTGGTGATACTCCATTCTCGATCACTTTCCAAGTTTGATAATTTAAATTATCAATTCACATTTTAATCTAATTACAGATTCATTAAAACTCCACTCAGTTTTAATCTTCTCAAAAATCAATATCCTGTCTTTAACTGGGTTAAAGAACCAATGTCATCTAAAACACGATTCACGATAAACCCAAAATCACTTTCCCATTGTTGATCGGGCTAAAGAACAGGCGTCATCCAAAACACCGCTCACGATAAACCCAAAAACCAATTTAAATTAAATTCCAATTAATATTATTTAATTGGTACACTTCATTAAATCTAAATAGAAAGATTTAATCTTTTTCTCAACTGGGTTTAAGAACAGTGTTAATGAAGACACCATTCACGATAAACCCAAATCAAGTTTGATATTAAATACAAGGCTCTGAATAGAAAATATATCGGCTTATATTAATATCAAATTCTATGACCAACAAATATCGTATTGGAAATAACGATATAAATATATCTTTCAAATTTCCATAATGATATCTGTTTCATCACAAAATCCAACATCGAAATATTCCAAAGACAATTTCTATTCAAATCCATTCCAATTCATATATTGGAAATTCTGGTTATTTAAAACCCATTTAAAATCCAATTTATTTATTTAAAAATAATTGGATTTTAATTCTAGTTCAAAACTAGTTCATTTCGATAAAAATCTATTTTTATCTTTTCAAATATGGAGTTTTTCATCCCAATTCTTCACAAATCATTTCTTATGATTTTACACAAATTATTGATATTTTTAATAATTTTATCAAGACCCATGCAGTCGATTTCCATCAACGGCCATCGAACTGCACTTACAACGACCTTTTCCAAATTTGATTTGGACATAATTCCAAATCCAACAGTTATATTTCAGATTTATTATATTCATTGGAAATATCTTTTTGATACGAACCCAACGGTTCCGGTTTCAGGAGAATCCGACGGTCGGATCTCAAGCAACATCAATTCGAAGTCAATGGTCGAAATTCACGAACTACCGCGGCGCGGCGCGTTCTATTCAGGCCATTATATAATATATATATATATTATATATTTCGTCGATTTCCTTTTTAAAACATATTTTATAAATTGTTTTAGATTCGTTTTCGAAACCATTTCAACTTCGTATTCAATTTCGAATCAAAATTGAATATTCCACATCATCGATATACAAATGACAATATTTTCAAATCGTTATATTTTGAAATCACTTCCTTTTCTATAATCATTATAAAAACGAATATAATCGATATAAATATCGTTCGCGTCAAAATAGCACATCTCTAATCAACACGGCTTTATATTTTTCAATAACTTCGTTATTCTATTCAACAAATGAATATTTATTCTATTCAGCACATGAATCTATATTTCTTTCAACACATGACTATTCTCAACACATGAGTACTGTCAACACATGACTATTTTTGTTATTTAATATATTTTACAAAATTATGATTTCTATCGTTTTATTTTATATCAAACTCTAACCGTAAATTAGCAAGAGAGCAATTCCCTAAATATTAACCCCGAAGGCTGAAACCAACATCAGATCAATATCCAGCAGACCACTCATCTTATCTATTTTCCAGTTAGTTTCTAATTTTATATATGATAAAGATGTAAATTTTATTGTTAAAATATTTCGTTCAACATATGATATGTTTCAACACATGAATATTCTCAACACATGAGCATCGTCAACACATGACTATTTATTCTATTCAACACATGAATCTTTATTTTATAATATTCTTTATTTTCCCAATTGGAATGAGGCCCAATCAATGACCATATGATGTTAATTATATGGATTCCATAAAACATATGTATATAATAGCAACGATAAATAATCAACCATCATCCAAAGTGCACCACACAACTGCATAAACATTAAATATAAATAATTAACGCTTATATAGTCTATCGACCAATCGATCAACATACAATTAAATAATTGGGATTAGTGTACGCCAAATATCATTTCAATACCAGTGTGTGGTTTCAATCCACAAACACTGAATATTATTTGTGCAGTTGGGCGATGTGTAAAATTTATCGTCCCAATCAATATCCTTTAAATAGGTGTACATAAACAAACCGCTCGGTTTGTAAATGAATATTTATTTATTCATATTCACGTTAAAATTATATTTTTAACGATAATTAATTTATTTCAACATATGAATGTCTTATTATCTATTTCACATCAACATCACAAACAAATTTCACAACACATCAACCAAGCATACAAGTCATCCATGGTCTGTGGACGACGGGTGTCCGGTGCTGCTAAGCACCATCTGCATCCTAGTATATATTTTAACTAGAAAACAAGATTTAAAGTGAGAAGTTCTCGCAGACTAGCTAAACCAATCACCGCGACTCTTCATATGTAGGAAGTCTTCATCGTGTCTTCAACGAGATCTGTTTCACGCGGTATATGTTAAAAATTATATTTTTAACAACGCTACTTCCTATATAAAGATTATATTTTTATATCGCTCTTCTTCTAATAAAGATCATATTTTTGTATTGCCACTCATATAAAAATACATATTTATATTCTCTATTATATAAAAAAAATCTATTTTTAATCCGCTACTCATATAAAAATCGTATTTTTTATATTCTCTATCTTATAAAAATCATATCTTTAAAATCTCTACAATATAAAAATCATATCTTTAATATTCACCTATAATAAAAATCATACTTTTAATCTTCACATATAATAAAAATCATATTTTTACTTTCTCTATCATATAAAAATTATATTTTTATTATCATACATATATAAAAATCATATTTTTTGCATATAAAAATCTATGCTTTCTTCATATGCAAAATCCAAACTTTCATGAATAATAATCTAAACTTCCTTGTTTAAAAATCAAGCCCTTTCTTATTTAAAAATCTAAGCTTTTTATTCATATAATATATATAATACCCGATCTTTAATTTATATATTTGAAAATCCCTTCTTTGTATGATACAAAAAAAATCATATCTCTTTTCCTTTTCTTTCGATATTTAAAATTAAAAATCACAATTTTAATTACATGTACAACTAAAAAAAATGTAGATAAACGCTCACCGACGAATTGACGATTGAAAGAGGCTTGAGGAAGAGGCTAGAAGGGATCTAGACTGAAATGTTGTCACCGAAGACAAGAAAAATCGGGTTTTTACTTGCTGGGGGCCCCACGGGCGGCGCTGGCGGTCAGGGGGCGGCGGCTTGTTGTGTAGGTGGCGCGAGGTTGGTGCGTTGGTCAGGTGGGGGTCGGATTCGACAATGGTGGCTCGATTTGGCGGTTAGGGCTTTGAAAAGGGGGCTTTCACGTTGGAGGAGGGAGAGAGGGAGATGGTGGCAGCCGGAGGAGGGAGAAGTGGGGAAGATTCGACGGCGGTGGTCAGGTGGGGGCGCGCACGCCTCCAGTGTCGGCGGTGGGGGCATGGACGACGGGGAGAAGGGTTTGAGTGGGTTTTTCTGTTCGGAGGAATTGAAATGAAGAGGGGAGATAAAGTAAAGGGTAAAGAGAATTATATATTAATTATTTAATTTAACTTAAATCTCCATTAAAGTTGACTTTTATATCAAACTCCAATCGGGACCCAACGACCGTCGTCCCTAGCTAATTACCCCCATTCCGAACACAATGGGATATGTATCGTAAGCCAGTTCGGCAGTTTCGATTAGTTTTCGTCAAAATCAAAATATAACTCTGTATATTGAATTTGAACGCACATTTCAATTTACCGGGGCCACATACGGACTTTAAAAATTCCCGTAAAATATTTTCCGGCTTCGTATTGACGATATGGTCCTAACAAAACTAATTTTGTCAAATTCCGATACCGTTTGAAAAATGACCATTTTCCAATCGATTAGAATCAACAAAAACTGGTCAAACGTGTTTTCCTTTGCCACGCTCACCTATCGATTTGAAAAATTACGAATTTTGGAATCTTGCAATAACTTGACATCACAGATCCAACAAAAGTGGTTTCATCGAAAACCGAGGTCGTTTGCAAAATTTCCATTTTTAAGGGCCAGAATTTCATAGCGACTATTCTGAAATTTCAACTGGACGTATCTTTTGATTCCCGCTATGAAATTTCAATTTTTCGGATTCGTTGGAAAGATATTCTCAAATAGCTTCAAATATTTTTGGTTTTGCTAAAATCCGGTTTATTTTGAATCCTGTATATTCATTTGAACTTTGAAATCGAATTTTCAAACTACCGCGCCATTTTCAATTCCTTTTATAATTAAAATATAATATTTATATTCTAACGATGATTCAAATATATATATATATACACGTTCTATTTCTATTCAAAATAAATTTCTCATCGATATTATTTAAAATAATTCATTTTAAATATTCAACATTCACCAAAATTGACAAAATAAAATTTTTAAATTGGCTCAGAATTTCCGGGTTATTACAATCTCCCCCACTTAAAACTTTTCGTCCCCGAAAAGGAACGAAGCAGAAAGTTGTTTAACTAATCAACTCAACTTTCATTATTTCCATTACAGCTAAAGTTCTTCAATTTTCCAATTTCTAAGAACCTTTCAAATTTTTCAAAAATTTGCGTAACGCCCTAAATTTCTGAAAAATTTCACCATAACCTCCCCTACACCGGGGATTTCGGGATATTTCATATAGCCTCCCATGGCCTTTTTCAATCCAAAAGAAAAAGAAAAAGCCAATCGGCTTATAAATTCATCCAAAACCGAATGAAATACAATAAACATGTACCTATTTGTCGGGAAAACCATTTTATTCTTCTGCTCTAGCCTCCTTGCTATGACCTGTTCAATGTAAGTACATGTATACGCATGCAATTGTAATCATTTTTCAATACTGTTCAATATTCGGTTCAATTTGGCCTAAATGGTTAAAAATTTAATTAATCAAACAATAATCATACAACACAACCATTAATCAATTAGTTGATTAGCGTTTCAAATTCATAATTTTGAGACATATACAGAAAATCATGTTTTTGATGTCAATTCACAACAATAAACCTACCTAGTTTTGGTTCTCACACCAGTCTAATGGAAATATATAGATATCACACCTTCAAAACACGAACATAAATACTGATGATGTGGCCACGTCACTAGAATTATCCCCGGGTGTCTAAAATGTGATTCTATATCTATCCAGTACATTAAAACTTCGAATATACGTTCATGACGCGTATATGAAAAATCTTTGTACATCGGATTGTCCAAATTCAATACAAATAAATATTCAAATACGTATAAAACGATTTAAATTTTCAAAACAATATTGTTTTCACTTGAAAAATATACTCTTCACACTCATTCTAGGATACTACTGATCCTATCTCTAACGAGTCATTCTAATTGAATATTACTAATCCAATATCTAATGAATTCTTTCGTTCGATTCTAATGTGTCTTGCTTTCGAGCTCTGTAAACCAAAGCTCTGATACCAAACTAACACGACCCGAACTTCCCCGTGAAGGAAAGCACGGATGGCGTTGAGAACAACACACATCGGAACGCAAACAGAAGAACATTTCATTGTTTATTACAACAATTCCATCAGAATACAAGAATATACAGAGTATGAATAAATATTATACATACGATAAATATCAGAGATTACAATAAATTACATAGCAGCGGAAAAATAATACAAAGCACAATTGAAAGAAATACACGGATACAGAGCTTTTCGAGCATTGTTCCAGCTGTAAATCAGGATCATATGAATATAAATCTGCAAAACCAAAACTACTAGCTGCCCGTGTCGAAAATAAGGGCACCTAGAGTTTAGGTTAAAACAATAATGAAACGACCCAAAACTTCCCAGTAAAGGAAAGCATGGATTGCTTTTTGAGAACAACACACATCAGAACATAAACTGAAGAACATTTTATTGCTGATTACAACAATTACATCAAAGTACAAGAATATAACAGAGTATGAATACTTATTACACAATAGAAATACAATAATATCAGAGATTTAAATTACATTTAAATAGCAGCTGAAAATAATACAAATATACAACCGAAAGGAATACACGGATACAAAGCTTTCCGAATACCGCTTCAGCTGTAAACCAGGATCCTGTAAATATATCTGCAAAAGCTACTCGACTGCCCGTGTGGAAAATATGGGCACCCGAGTTTTCCAGTGAAACAAACTACAGGTCAGTCATGGGACTGGTATGAGAAATCTTAACTAAACTAATATAATAATAAGGCTAATCACAGGATGAGACGACCCGATTTCCCGTTCTCACGGAAACAAGGTTATCTTTGGAATATAACACAGAAACATATAATAGCAGAACAGAATTAAATAAATACACCAGAATGAACAACAAAATATACTGGATAAAAGTAATCATCAGAGTTACACAGTATACAGGATCTTACTTAGTACAAATACAGTTCAGCTATACATAAATGTCTACAGCGGAAATAAACAAAATATGTACAATAGGAGCTGAACAGCATAAAAAGAAATAAATGATAGAATCCATCTTCAGCTCCAGCTATCCAGAAAAGAACCAGCTAAACCTGAATACAAGGCTGCCCGTGTAGAAAAAGGGGCACCCGAGTTTGAAAGTGAAACAAACTACGAGTCAGTCATGGGACTGGTATGAGAAATCCACTCAACACATATATAATTGGCTAATCACAGGACCACGCCACTTTCGTGGAACGGGTTTACTCCATTGGATTGCCAGTGCTTCAAAACAAATATTTCTTTTAAACATCGCTATGCTTTTTATAAAAATGAAGCCGTTATAAGTCTCAGTTCCCATCACACAATGCAACGCAAACCGGAGGATAGAGTTTTTACCTTATAACGGCCAAGATATGCTTGATACGAATAAAACAAAGGCATTTGATATTATTGCTAGTGTATATATGTTTTGAAAACAATTTCAAATCATAACTATCAATCATAGACGGCATTAATGCCCCATACCACTATGTCGCCATATATAGGTATACAATCAAAACCGCACGATGTCGTATTTGGAAATTGGATTTCCGTCATGAACCAAGGCAAAAGATAGTCCTTACCGAATTCGTGACTCTCTAGCCCGAGCCACAGGATCAGAGCTCGAGTGACCCTAGGAGCGACAGGGCCGGTCCACCGATGTGGATTAAAATGCCTGAACAATACGTTTCCCCGCCCTTTGGGGCGTAAACGAGCCAACGAATGACTCCATCGGACCCGGATCGTCCGATCAAACCGAGGCGCCTCGCAACAGCAACAACCACATAGGTGAAAAGTATATAAATGTCAGGGCTGGTAGGTCACTGACACCACCCTAGCTAGAAAGAAACGCATGCCCTCCCTGAGGTCCTTCCTCCCGTTTTAGGTTCCTACCGGGGTGTGAGGCTCGCGAATTCACGTTACACACAAAGCTACGCCACACAGGCGGTGCTTTGATCATCACCACAAGACTTTGCTTTTCAACAGAAGCCCTGATCACTGCATCTTAGCATGCCACACAGGCAATTCATACCGTGCACTGATGGCTATCAATCACACAGAACAAATTCCAATGTCGGACACACAGTCCATTTACAAGTCCGTTCTGGGTCTGAACGAAACCGGAGGCACTAAATACCTCGCAAACCCTTCGACCAACACGTACGTCTGAACGATCACCACTCATTATCCATATTTCGGGATGCCTCCCAATCAGGACCTCGGTTACCATCCAAACGAGGTGAAGATCTCCGGTCTTCGACCATCGTCTTCATCTTCGAATTTCCATCGTCGGTCGATTATTCGAAATGAGAATTAACTCGGCCTTTTCAAATAATTCACGTATATTTAGAATTTCAAATCGATTTATTTCAATGGTTAAATTATTCGACAACACCAATTGTGTTCTTTATATAGTTTTCACACCAAACACATTCAACCATCAAACATCACATAAATCAAGCAAATTCAGTTTATTTCTATTCCATATCGCTTACGATATTTTATAACTATTTATCGCTATTTTTATTTATTTTAAAATAGCCATTTTATTCAAAACGACGCTTCGGGCCATAAGGCGGCCGTGGCGCTGTTTTTCTTGAGATTTGATTTACACATATCTGAAAATCTAACCGTTGGATCTTCACAAAATTTACATCATTAGAAAGGTCTTTTCAAAACGAATCCAACGGTTCCAGTTTCGGGAAAATCCGACGGTCGGATCTCCCGGTACAATCGTTTGAAGTTTCGATTTCAAAATACGAACTGCAGCGTCGTTATTCGATTAAATATAATTATATTTATATATATAAATAAATATAATCGTTTCTGGCGCTGTTTTTCTTCAGATTTGAATTAAACATTCCAGACAATCCAACCGTTGGATTTCTACAAGGTTGGTGCCGTTGGAAAGATTATTCCAAGGCGAACCCGACGGTTGAGGTTTCGGGAAAATCCAATGGTCGGATTTCCCGTACTGGTCGTTTGAAATTACGGTTTCGAAATACGAACTGCACGGCTTCGTTTCGTTTTAATTTTATTTATATTTATATAGTTATATAAATATAGTTCATTCAACGATTTCAATATCGTTTTAACTTCAAAAATTTTTCTAACTCCTTAAATTTTGGAAAAATTTCGCCATAACCTCCCCTGTACCGGGAGCGTCGGGAAATCGCAAATAGCGTCCCGGTCCTTCTAATCTCAAAAAGAAAAAGAAAAAGCCAAGCGGCTAGCCAATCAGGCTCAAAATCATCACCCAAACAAATCAGTAAATGTGTACCTATTTGTCGGGCACAAAAATTTTATTCCTCTTCTCTAGCCCCTTTGCTATAACCTGTTCAATGAATATGCATGTACATATATATACAGTTCATATCATTTTTCATTTTCTATTCAACTTCATATTTGATTTTTATTTGGTTTAAAAACTCCATTCATTCTAATGTTACATAAATAGGTGCAAATCATTTCATTAGCTAATTAATGAATATTTCAACTCATATATGTTTATTTTGAACAAGTGGCTATTTTTAACACTTCACATTTTAACGATTTATGTATACAATAAAAATGCGATTTTTATTGTAAAACGATTCATTTCAAAACACTATTTTTCTATATAGTTCATATAGTCGATAAAAGGTGATTTTTATTATCAAACAATTTATTTCAAAATATGAATACCATTCAACACATGAATTTCTAAACAACGAATGAATATCGATTCAACCCATGAATGTTTCTATAGTTTTTATATATCGATAAAAATGTGATTTTTATTATCGAACTATTTATTTCAAAATATGAATACCATTCAACACATGAATTTCTAAACAACGAATGAATATCGATTCAACCCATGAATGTTTCTATAGTTTTTATATATCGATAAAAATGTGATTTTTATTATCGAACTATTTATTTCAAAATATGAATACCATTCAACACATGAATTTCTAAACAACGAATGAATATCGATTCAACCCATGAATGTTTCTATAGTTTTTATATATCGATAAAAATGTGATTTTTATTATCGAACTATTTATTTCAAAATATGAATACCATTCAACACATGAATTTCTAAACAACGAATGAATATCGATTCAACCCATGAATGTTTCTATAGTTTTTATATATCGATAAAAATGTGATTTTTATTATCGAACTATTTATTTCAAAATATGAATACCATTCAACACATGAATTTCTAAACAACGAATGAATATCGATTCAACCCATGAATGTTCCTATAGTTTTAGCATATGAAAATAATTCAAACACACAAATATTATTCAAAATTTCGGCAGCATAACGGCAGGGTAGTTACACCGGGACCGTCCCTAGTACGGCTCCTCGCTCTACCTTAAAACCTCGCGGTTTTTGACAATGGGAATCATGCATCTAATTCGCACGCAGGCGGCATGTTTATATTTTTTTTCCATTTCCACAAACTAATCCTATGTGGTTTCAACCAAATATTTTCCAATCACAATTGGGTATTTTTCAACCACAATCAACCAATATCAATCACAAACAATCCCAAACAATCAATCAATTCCAACCAATAAATATCGTCCATGGTTTGTGGACGAGGGGCGTATATATATATATATATATATAGATATTTATATATAGCAGTTCATTTTCAACTCATATATGTTTATTTATAAAAAGAATTTGAAGAGTGAGAAATCCTCACCAATAGCTATCCACTCACACGATTGTTCCTTAATAGAAACTTCGCCTACTTCGCCTTGTTGTTGCTTTCGTTTCCCGTATTCTCTACATAAGTAAAAATCGAATTTTTACCATGCTATTCAATATATATA
The DNA here is from genome assembly GCA_030737875.1 of Allium sativum. Lineage (NCBI taxonomy): Eukaryota > Viridiplantae > Streptophyta > Magnoliopsida > Asparagales > Amaryllidaceae > Allium > Allium sativum. The sequence continues at coordinate 899,577,106 of CM060922.1, read as the reverse complement.
AAAATATGATTTTTACTTTTGCTTTCACATATAAAAAATATGATTTTTGCTTTCACATATAAAAATATGATTTTTGCTTTCACATATAAAAACATGATTTTTACCTTCGCTTTCACATATAAAAACATGTTTTCTATTTTTGCTTTCACATATAAAAATATGTTTTCTATTTTATAAGTCATTTTTAAAATCAGTTTTTATATTCTTTAAAATTTCTTTAAAATCAAATCAGTTTTTATTTAAAAAAACAAAATCAGTTTTTATTCTTTAAAAAAATTCAGTTTTATTTCTTTATATTTTAAAACAGTTTCAGTTTTAAACTTTATTTAATTTATTCAGTTTTTACCTTTTTTTATTCCTTTTCAAAATCAGTTTTTCTCTTTTTTTTTTTTTTATAAATGCAGTTTTATTTTATTTATTTTTTATTTCAAAAACAGGTTTTTATACTTTTTATAAAATTCAGTTTAATACTTATTAAACAAATCACAGTATTTAAAATCAGAACTTAAAACAAAAATAAAATAAATAAATCAAATTAAAAAAAACTTACAGTGCTTCGAAGAAGGGGGGGGGATGCTGATGTCGGCGGCGGCACTTCTGGGGGGGGGAAATGAAGGCGTCGGAGGAGGTGGGCGTTCGCTGGTTCGAACGGTGGTGTCGCGACTGGATTCGACGGGGGGTGCTCGAGGTGGAGGCGGAGGCTGCGGGGAGGCGGTGAGTGGCTTCGAGATGGGGGGTGGCGGCGTGAGTTCGTCGGCGGCTCGAGGTTGGGGGGGGGGGGCGGCTCCGATTAGATTTAGGTTTTTGGTTTTTTTTTTCTTTTTTTTTTTCTTCTGTTTCGAATTATAACTAACGGGGGGGGGGGGGCCAATCAGAAGGGAAAAAGGGGGAGAAAGAGTACCCTTTTTTTTTTTTTTTTTTATTTAATTTAAATTTGCAAAAGGGTTGACTTTCATCCACGACCTCGAAACGGGGCCCACCGCCTGTCGCCCATAGCGTTTCACCCCCATTCCGAACACAATGGGATATGTATCGCAAGCTGGTTTGATCATTACAATCGGTTTCCTTTTGAATTTACATTTAAATCACTATATTGAATTTTAAACGCACATTTCAAATTACCGGGGTCACATACTAACTAGAAAAATTCCAGAAAAATATTTTCTAGTTTCGTATTGACGATTCGGTCCTAACAAAACTAGTTTCGTCGAATTCTGAGACCGTTTGAAAAATGGCCAATTTCCAGTCGATTAAATTCAATAGAAACTGGTCAAACGCGTTTTCTTTTGCCACGCTCACATATTGATTCGAAAAATTATGAAATTTGAAACCTAGCAATAACTTGACACTGCGGACCCAACAAAAGTGGTTTCGTCGAAATCCGAGGTCGTTTGCAAAATGTCCATTTTTAAGGGCCTGAATTCCATAGCGACTATTCAGAATTTTTAACTGGACATATCTTTTGATTCCCGCTATCAAATTCCGATTGGTTAGATTCGTTAGAAAGATATTACCAATAAGATCCTAATGTTTTTGGTCTCACTAAAATCCGGATTGTTTTGCACCCGGTATATTCAATTGAAGTTTGAAATCGAATTATCGAACTACCGCGCCATTTTCAATTCTATATATAATTATAATTAATTATATTCGTTTTCAAATGTCGATTCAAACTCAGTTTTCATCGTCATTAACTAAAATATTTATTTTAAATATTTAAAATCCATTATTTTAGCCAATTTAAAATTTTTAAATTGGTTCAGATTTTCTGGGTCGTTACAATCTCCCCCACTTAAAACTTTTCGTCCCCGAAAAGGAATAAAGTCGAAAGTGGTTTGATAATTCTACGATCACACAATACAACAACCAATTTGTTTTTAATATTCAGAGTATAGAATAAACAATGCACATCCATGGGAAGAAAATAGCAACAGAATAGAGAATTAAATGGTAATGCAAAGTAGGGTAAATGTACCTTGCACCGGAGTCAATCAGAGATATCTACTCGGCATCTAGGATAAGCTTTCTGAATGCTCTCCTCAGTTTCCCAAGTACAATCTCGCGGATCTCCACTCCATTGCACTTTGACTAAGTGAACCTTCTTGTTCCTCAGCTCTTTGGCTTCTTTGCCGATAATCTTTAGCGGCTCTCGCCTCACAGCTAATTCTGGAGTAATTTCTATGTCCTGCTGAGCTGCTTCTTCCACGATCAAGTCTGGATCATGAACGTGCTTTCGAAGTTGAGATATATGAAATACATCATGCACACCAGGCAACCAGTCAGGCAATTTGACCCTATAAGCGAGAGTTCCAATCCGTTCCAGAATAGGAAACGGACCAATAAATTTGGGTGCTAGCTTTCCAGTTTTACCGAACCTGATAACTCCTCTCATCGGCGATACTTTCAAATATACATAGTCGCCAACCTCAAAGGATATATCTCTTCTTCTTTTATCGGCATAGCTCTTTTGTCGGCTTTGAGCGGCGAGCAATCGTTTCTTAATAAAATCGACTTTGTCGGCCGCTTCTCGAATCATATCAGGACCCAACACAAGTCTATTTCCTGGTTCGACCCAGCAAGCAGGAGATCGGCAAGGTCTACCATACAATGCTTCGAATGGCGACATTGTCAGACTCACCTGGTAGCTGTTGTTATAAGAGAACTCAGCCAAATGTAGATTGTCTTCCCATGATCCACCGAAATCTATAACACAAGCCCGCAATAGATCTTCTAGAATGCGATTCACCCTCTCAGTCTGACCGTCTGTCTGAGGATGATAAGCGGTGCTCAAGTTTAACTTCGTTCCCAGCTCGACTTGAAATGCTTCCCAGAATTTACTAGTGAATATTGTATCTCTATCACTGACTATACTGAGCGGCACTCCATGCAGTCTAACTATTTCCCTGAAGTATATCTGCGCCAGACTCTGAGCAGTTCTGTTTGATTTGACAGGTATAAAATGGGCGGTCTTCGTGAAGCGATCTACGATCACCCAAATACTGTCATTTCCTTTTCTGGTTCTGGGCAAACCATCAATGAAATCCATGGAGATATGCTCCCACTTCCAACCAGGAACTTCCAGCGGTTGTAATAATCCAGCCAGTTTCTGTTGGTCGCTTTTAACTAGCTGGCAAGTAGGGCATCGACTAACATATATCGAAACGTCTCTTTTCATAGCCTTCCACCAGAAAGTTCTTTTGAGATCGTTATACATTTTGGCCACACCAGGATGGATACTCAGCTTGGACTTGTGACACTCGTCTAACACTTCCCTTTTTAACTCTGGGATGTCAGGAACACAAATCCTTCCTTTTAATCTCAAGGTCTCGTCGTTATCTATTTGAAAACACGAGGGTTCGCCTTTCTGAATCCTTTTGATCATATCTTTAATAAAGTTATCCTCCTTCTGAAGAATAGATATTTTGTCAATCAAGGAAGTCGTGATAATAAAGCTGGCGATCATTACATTCTTTCGACTCAGCGCATCGGCCACGACATTGGCTTTCCCTGGAGTATATATAATTTCAAAGTCATATGCTGCAAGAAACTCCAGCCAACGTTGCTGCCTCAAATTCAAGTCCTTCTGAGTGAACAGATACTTTAATGACTGATGATCTGTAAACAGTTCGAATCTCTCACCGAGAAGATAGTGTCTCCAGATTTTCAAAGAGAATATGATAGCCAATAACTCAAGATCATGAGTTACATAGTTTTTCTCGTGCGGCTTCAGTTGACGGCTAGCATAAGCAATTACTTGGCCTCTTTGCATTAACACTGCGCCAAGGCCTTCTCTAGAAGCATCAGTCCAGACTTTTAGATCCTGGTTGCCATCAATGATGGTTAACACTGGAGCTGTTGTTAGTCTCAACTTTAGCTCTTCAAAAGCCTCCTCACTCTCTTGAGTCCATTTGAATTTAGAATGCTTCTTTGTAAGCTTCGTTAAGTGGCCAGATATCTTCGAAAAGTCTTTAACGAACTTCCGATAATAGCTAGCCAGTCCAAGAAAACTGCGAACTTCAGTGGGAGTACTGGGCTGTTTCCAATTTTGAATGGCTGTGATTTTGCTTGGATCCACAGCGATTCCATCTTTCGATACGACATGGCCCAGAAATTTCACTTCATCTTGCCAGAATATACATTTGGAAAACTTTGCTTTCAATACATTCCTTCTGAGGATTTCTAACACTTGTTCCAGATGCTTTTCATGTTCGGCCTTTGATTTAGAGAAGATTAGAATATCATCAATAAAAACCAGAACGAATTTATTCAAAACCCCTCTGAACACTCTATTCATCAGATCGACGAAATAAGCTGGAGCGTTACATAAGCCGAACGGCATTACTAACCACTCGTAGAATAAGTCGGGGCCTCTGAACGCTGTCATTGGAACACACTCTTCGGCAATTCGAAGTTGATGGAAACCTGTAGCTAGGTCCATTCGCGAAAATACTTGTGCTCCATTTAATCGATCCAACAAATCATCTATTCGCGGCAATGGATATTTGTTCTTTATGGTCTGCTTGTTCAAATCACGATAATCCACACATAGACGTAGAGTACCGTCAGATTTTGGGACAAACACCACTGCTGCACCCCAATCAGAGAAACTAGGCCTTATCAGACCTTTCCATACTAGTTGTCTTGTTTGATTGTCTAATTCCTCCTTCTCTTTCAAGGACATTCTTCGAATAGCGTGAACTACCGGCCTTGCATTCGGAATCAAAGCAATCTTGAAATCTATTTCTCTCTGCGGAGGTAAGCGAACAACTTCCTCGAACACATCCGCATAATCCTTGACGACAGGAATATCTTTAATGAGGTCAGGAATATTCTCAGTGATTTCAGGGATATTTTCTATTTGAGCTGGAGAAACATCGAGAGCTGACCAGAAATCTTTTCTATTTGAAGTCGGGCCTTCACATGGTATAGTTATAAAATTCCCCGATTGGGCCTTTGCTTTAACCACTCTCTCGGCGCATTTAACTTCAGCTTCATATTTGGTTAGCCAATCCAATCCCAGAATAAGATCGAATTCATTAAAATTCATGATGATAGAGACAATGGGGAATTTATAGCAAGAAAAAGAGACGGGCACTGCACAAATCCAACTGAGATTGATGGAACCTCCAACTGGATTCTGAACAGTCATGGGCTCTTTGAGCTTTTTCAAATTCAAATCCAACTTCTTGACTGCACTCTTTGCAATAAAGCTTCGTGACGCGCCTGTGTCAAACAGTACTTTAACTGGGATGTTTTTGACATTGAGCGTGCCTTCTAAAACATCAGACCTTTCCTGAGCAGACGAAGAGGCAGGTACTTCTACCACTTCATTCATATGTATTGCTTTAGGTTTTCTGAATAGCGGGCAGGCCTTTGAAAGATGTCCGGACTGATGGCATTGACTGCACTTTCTATTCTCTTGGAACTTCTTGCCGGATTTAGATCCTTCCTTTCTTTGTTTCTTAAGAGATCGGCAACTTATCGAGAGATGTCCTTGCTTATTGCAGTTAGAGCATATAGCAGTCGTTGCTGGTTCTTTTTCGGATCTGGCCCTTTTTCGATTTACTTCGGGCTCCTTACTGACTTCAGACATTGTACTGGCCTCAGGACGATCAGTTTCAGACTCAATTCTATTACTAGAGCTGACTTCCTCTTCATACTGTAACATACCTTTCTTATCTAGATCTTCATATTGATAAGCCATATAAATCATTTCTGAAAAAGGAAGCTTCACATGCCCCAATACTTTATTCTGGTATTTCCTTTGAAGCCCGTGAATAAATCTCATATTTTTACTCTTCAGATTTTGAATTAGATGAGGAGCAAAGTGAGCTAGTTCGTTGAATTTCTTATGATATTCGGGAATTGTCATGTCTCCTTGTATCAGATAAGAAAATTCGTCACATAGTCGCTCGGTCGCTTCGGGAGGAGTAAATCTTTCCAAGAAAATAACTTTGAATCTATCCCAGGTGATATCACCTTCTGGATTATCTTTAATAACTGAATCCCACCAAAACAAAGCTTCGTCTTCGAGCGCCCAGGAGGCCAGTAATCTTTTCTGGTCATCCCTCAGTTTTAAGGCTTCGAAGATTTTCTCAGCCGAACGAATCCAAGCTTGTGTTCTCATAATAGATTCTTCGCCCGAGAACGGCTTTCCACCCAGATTTCTATACTTCTTGAATAGAGCTTCTATATCCGGGTCAGTATTACTTCTTCTGTTCCTGGCACTCATTTTCTAGTTCTTCTGCAAATAGCAGATCAAGTGTCAGGTCACAGAAAAGGTATTTTAAAATATAGAGACAAATACTTGAAGTGTAAATGTGTCTATCGAAGTGTATTCATTCTGCTTTACTCATACTAGGATATTGTTGATCCTATCTGTATTGAGTTACCCGTCCTAGAACACTACTGGTTCTATTTCTGACGAGTTCGTTCAAATGTTATATTCCAGAACTAAGCTTAACCAAAGCTCTGATACCACGTTGAGACGACCCGATTTCCCGTTCTCACGGAAACAAGGTTATCTTTGGAATATAACACAGAAACATATAATAGCAGAACAGAATTAAATAAATACACCAGAATGAACAACAAAATATACTGGATAAAAGTAATCATCAGAGTTACACAGTATACAGGATCTTACTTAGTACAAATACAGTTCAGCTATACATAAATGTCTACAGCGGAAATAAACAAAATATGTACAATAGGAGCTGAACAGCATAAAAAGAAATAAATGATAGAATCCATCTTCAGCTCCAGCTATCCAGAAAAGAACCAGCTAAACCTGAATACAAGGCTGCCCGTGTAGAAAAAGGGGCACCCGAGTTTGAAAGTGAAACAAACTACGAGTCAGTCATGGGACTGGTATGAGAAATCCACTCAACACATATATAATTGGCTAATCACAGGACCACGCCACTTTCGTGGAACGGGTTTACTCCATTGGATTGCCAGTGCTTCAAAACAAATATTTCTTTTAAACATCGCTATGCTTTTTATAAAAATGAAGCCGTTATAAGTCTCAGTTCCCATCACACAATGCAACGCAAACCGGAGGATAGAGTTTTTACCTTATAACGGCCAAGATATGCTTGATACGAATAAAACAAAGGCATTTGATATTATTGCTAGTGTATATATGTTTTGAAAACAATTTCAAATCATAACTATCAATCATAGACGGCATTAATGCCCCATACCACTATGTCGCCATATATAGGTATACAATCAAAACCGCACGATGTCGTATTTGGAAATTGGATTTCCGTCATGAACCAAGGCAAAAGATAGTCCTTACCGAATTCGTGACTCTCTAGCCCGAGCCACAGGATCAGAGCTCGAGTGACCCTAGGAGCGACAGGGCCGGTCCACCGATGTGGATTAAAATGCCTGAACAATACGTTTCCCCGCCCTTTGGGGCGTAAACGAGCCAACGAATGACTCCATCGGACCCGGATCGTCCGATCAAACCGAGGCGCCTCGCAACAGCAACAACCACATAGGTGAAAAGTATATAAATGTCAGGGCTGGTAGGTCACTGACACCACCCTAGCTAGAAAGAAACGCATGCCCTCCCTGAGGTCCTTCCTCCCGTTTTAGGTTCCTACCGGGGTGTGAGGCTCGCGAATTCACGTTACACACAAAGCTACGCCACACAGGCGGTGCTTTGATCATCACCACAAGACTTTGCTTTTCAACAGAAGCCCTGATCACTGCATCTTAGCATGCCACACAGGCAATTCATACCGTGCACTGATGGCTATCAATCACACAGAACAAATTCCAATGTCGGACACACAGTCCATTTACAAGTCCGTTCTGGGTCTGAACGAAACCGGAGGCACTAAATACCTCGCAAACCCTTCGACCAACACGTACGTCTGAACGATCACCACTCATTATCCATATTTCGGGATGCCTCCCAATCAGGACCTCGGTTACCATCCAAACGAGGTGAAGATCTCCGGTCTTCGACCATCGTCTTCATCTTCGAATTTCCATCGTCGGTCGATTATTCGAAATGAGAATTAACTCGGCCTTTTCAAATAATTCACGTATATTTAGAATTTCAAATCGATTTATTTCAATGGTTAAATTATTCGACAACACCAATTGTGTTCTTTATATAGTTTTCACACCAAACACATTCAACCATCAAACATCACATAAATCAAGCAAATTCAGTTTATTTCTATTCCATATCGCTTACGATATTTTATAACTATTTATCGCTATTTTTATTTATTTTAAAATAGCCATTTTATTCAAAACGACGCTTCGGGCCATAAGGCGGCCGTGGCGCTGTTTTTCTTGAGATTTGATTTACACATATCTGAAAATCTAACCGTTGGATCTTCACAAAATTTACATCATTAGAAAGGTCTTTTCAAAACGAATCCAACGGTTCCAGTTTCGGGAAAATCCGACGGTCGGATCTCCCGGTACAATCGTTTGAAGTTTCGATTTCAAAATACGAACTGCAGCGTCGTTATTCGATTAAATATAATTATATTTATATATATAAATAAATATAATCGTTTCTGGCGCTGTTTTTCTTCAGATTTGAATTAAACATTCCAGACAATCCAACCGTTGGATTTCTACAAGGTTGGTGCCGTTGGAAAGATTATTCCAAGGCGAACCCGACGGTTGAGGTTTCGGGAAAATCCAATGGTCGGATTTCCCGTACTGGTCGTTTGAAATTACGGTTTCGAAATACGAACTGCACGGCTTCGTTTCGTTTTAATTTTATTTATATTTATATAGTTATATAAATATAGTTCATTCAACGATTTCAATATCGTTTTAACTTCAAAAATTTTTCTAACTCCTTAAATTTTGGAAAAATTTCGCCATAACCTCCCCTGTACCGGGAGCGTCGGGAAATCGCAAATAGCGTCCCGGTCCTTCTAATCTCAAAAAGAAAAAGAAAAAGCCAAGCGGCTAGCCAATCAGGCTCAAAATCATCACCCAAACAAATCAGTAAATGTGTACCTATTTGTCGGGCACAAAAATTTTATTCCTCTTCTCTAGCCCCTTTGCTATAACCTGTTCAATGAATATGCATGTACATATATATACAGTTCATATCATTTTTCATTTTCTATTCAACTTCATATTTGATTTTTATTTGGTTTAAAAACTCCATTCATTCTAATGTTACATAAATAGGTGCAAATCATTTCATTAGCTAATTAATGAATATTTCAACTCATATATGTTTATTTTGAACAAGTGGCTATTTTTAACACTTCACATTTTAACGATTTATGTATACAATAAAAATGCGATTTTTATTGTAAAACGATTCATTTCAAAACACTATTTTTCTATATAGTTCATATAGTCGATAAAAGGTGATTTTTATTATCAAACAATTTATTTCAAAATATGAATACCATTCAACACATGAATTTCTAAACAACGAATGAATATCGATTCAACCCATGAATGTTTCTATAGTTTTTATATATCGATAAAAATGTGATTTTTATTATCGAACTATTTATTTCAAAATATGAATACCATTCAACACATGAATTTCTAAACAACGAATGAATATCGATTCAACCCATGAATGTTTCTATAGTTTTTATATATCGATAAAAATGTGATTTTTATTATCGAACTATTTATTTCAAAATATGAATACCATTCAACACATGAATTTCTAAACAACGAATGAATATCGATTCAACCCATGAATGTTTCTATAGTTTTTATATATCGATAAAAATGTGATTTTTATTATCGAACTATTTATTTCAAAATATGAATACCATTCAACACATGAATTTCTAAACAACGAATGAATATCGATTCAACCCATGAATGTTTCTATAGTTTTTATATATCGATAAAAATGTGATTTTTATTATCGAACTATTTATTTCAAAATATGAATACCATTCAACACATGAATTTCTAAACAACGAATGAATATCGATTCAACCCATGAATGTTCCTATAGTTTTAGCATATGAAAATAATTCAAACACACAAATATTATTCAAAATTTCGGCAGCATAACGGCAGGGTAGTTACACCGGGACCGTCCCTAGTACGGCTCCTCGCTCTACCTTAAAACCTCGCGGTTTTTGACAATGGGAATCATGCATCTAATTCGCACGCAGGCGGCATGTTTATATTTTTTTTCCATTTCCACAAACTAATCCTATGTGGTTTCAACCAAATATTTTCCAATCACAATTGGGTATTTTTCAACCACAATCAACCAATATCAATCACAAACAATCCCAAACAATCAATCAATTCCAACCAATAAATATCGTCCATGGTTTGTGGACGAGGGGCGTATATATATATATATATATATAGATATTTATATATAGCAGTTCATTTTCAACTCATATATGTTTATTTATAAAAAGAATTTGAAGAGTGAGAAATCCTCACCAATAGCTATCCACTCACACGATTGTTCCTTAATAGAAACTTCGCCTACTTCGCCTTGTTGTTGCTTTCGTTTCCCGTATTCTCTACATAAGTAAAAATCGAATTTTTACCATGCTATTCAATATATATAAAAATATGATTTTTACTTTTGCTTTCACATATAAAAAATATGATTTTTGCTTTCACATATAAAAATATGATTTTTGCTTTCACATATAAAAACATGATTTTTACCTTCGCTTTCACATATAAAAACATGTTTTCTATTTTTGCTTTCACATATAAAAATATGTTTTCTATTTTATAAGTCATTTTTAAAATCAGTTTTTATATTCTTTAAAATTTCTTTAAAATCAAATCAGTTTTTATTTAAAAAAACAAAATCAGTTTTTATTCTTTAAAAAAATTCAGTTTTATTTCTTTATATTTTAAAACAGTTTCAGTTTTAAACTTTATTTAATTTATTCAGTTTTTACCTTTTTTTATTCCTTTTCAAAATCAGTTTTTCTCTTTTTTTTTTTTTTATAAATGCAGTTTTATTTTATTTATTTTTTATTTCAAAAACAGGTTTTTATACTTTTTATAAAATTCAGTTTAATACTTATTAAACAAATCACAGTATTTAAAATCAGAACTTAAAACAAAAATAAAATAAATAAATCAAATTAAAAAAAACTTACAGTGCTTCGAAGAAGGGGGGGGGATGCTGATGTCGGCGGCGGCACTTCTGGGGGGGGGAAATGAAGGCGTCGGAGGAGGTGGGCGTTCGCTGGTTCGAACGGTGGTGTCGCGACTGGATTCGACGGGGGGTGCTCGAGGTGGAGGCGGAGGCTGCGGGGAGGCGGTGAGTGGCTTCGAGATGGGGGGTGGCGGCGTGAGTTCGTCGGCGGCTCGAGGTTGGGGGGGGGGGGCGGCTCCGATTAGATTTAGGTTTTTGGTTTTTTTTTTCTTTTTTTTTTTCTTCTGTTTCGAATTATAACTAACGGGGGGGGGGGGGCCAATCAGAAGGGAAAAAGGGGGAGAAAGAGTACCCTTTTTTTTTTTTTTTTTTATTTAATTTAAATTTGCAAAAGGGTTGACTTTCATCCACGACCTCGAAACGGGGCCCACCGCCTGTCGCCCATAGCGTTTCACCCCCATTCCGAACACAATGGGATATGTATCGCAAGCTGGTTTGATCATTACAATCGGTTTCCTTTTGAATTTACATTTAAATCACTATATTGAATTTTAAACGCACATTTCAAATTACCGGGGTCACATACTAACTAGAAAAATTCCAGAAAAATATTTTCTAGTTTCGTATTGACGATTCGGTCCTAACAAAACTAGTTTCGTCGAATTCTGAGACCGTTTGAAAAATGGCCAATTTCCAGTCGATTAAATTCAATAGAAACTGGTCAAACGCGTTTTCTTTTGCCACGCTCACATATTGATTCGAAAAATTATGAAATTTGAAACCTAGCAATAACTTGACACTGCGGACCCAACAAAAGTGGTTTCGTCGAAATCCGAGGTCGTTTGCAAAATGTCCATTTTTAAGGGCCTGAATTCCATAGCGACTATTCAGAATTTTTAACTGGACATATCTTTTGATTCCCGCTATCAAATTCCGATTGGTTAGATTCGTTAGAAAGATATTACCAATAAGATCCTAATGTTTTTGGTCTCACTAAAATCCGGATTGTTTTGCACCCGGTATATTCAATTGAAGTTTGAAATCGAATTATCGAACTACCGCGCCATTTTCAATTCTATATATAATTATAATTAATTATATTCGTTTTCAAATGTCGATTCAAACTCAGTTTTCATCGTCATTAACTAAAATATTTATTTTAAATATTTAAAATCCATTATTTTAGCCAATTTAAAATTTTTAAATTGGTTCAGATTTTCTGGGTCGTTACACAGGACCACGCCGCTAACGCGGAACGGGTTTACTCCATTTGATTACCAGTGCATAAAATAAAGTAAATCGTTAAACAACGCATTGCCTTTTAGAAAAATGAAACCATTATAAGACACAAGTCCCATCATACAATGCAACGCAAACCGGAGGATAGAGTTTTACCTTATAATGGTCAAAAGATGCTTGATACGATTAAGACGGATTTGATATTATTATTGTATATATATGGGTATATATATTTCAAAAACATTTCAATCATAATGTATCAATCATAGACGGCATAGTACCCCATCCTACTATATCGCCATACTAGTTCTACAATCAAAACCGCAAGGTCGTATTGGAAATTGGATTTCCATCATGAGTCGAGGCTAGGGGCAAGCTCCTCTCCGATTCGAGACACTCTAGCAAATGCCTCAGGATCCCAGTGGATTAATTATGCCTGAACACACTCTTCCCAGTTCCTTTGAACCTATAACGACCCGAATTTCGCCCGACCCCAATCGATTGCAAGATCGATTAAGACCGTTCAAAACCCGCGTACTTAACTTTGGGCATATAACACATCAGAACAAAAACACAGACTTTTATAACATCAATAATAAATGTTACATCAGAGTACAGAATATATCAGAGTACATCAATAAATAATACAGCGGAAGATACATTTACAATAAATTAAATACATTGCAGCGGAACTAATCTCAGCGGAAGGCCATCAATATTCTGGACCCAACTTCAGACTTCAATCCAGAATCTTGCTTAACTATATCTGCAAAAGCTACTCGACTGCCCGTGTGGAAAGTGGGCACCCGAGTTTGCAAGGTGAAACAAACTACAGGTCAGTCGTGGGACTGGTGTGAGAATTCTTTATTTAACTTATCTAATAAGTAGGCTAATCACAGGACCACGCCGCTAATGCGGAACGGGTTTACTCCATTGGATTTCCAGTGCAAAATTAAAGTAAATCGTCAAATAACGCAATGCTTTTTAGAAAAATGAAACCATTATAAGACCCAGGTCCCATCACAAGGATAGGGTTTAACCTTATAATGGTCAAAAGATGCTTGATACGTAAAAACGATATTATTATTAGTGTGTATATATATATATTTAAAACATTCAAATATAATATAAATCCTAGACAGCATAGGTACCATATACTATGTCGCCGTACTAGTTATACAATCAAAACCGCAAGGTCGTATTGGAAGTTGGATTTCCATCATGAGTCGAGGCTAGGGGCAAGCTCCTCTCCGATTCGAGACACTCTAGCAAATGCCTCAGGATCCCCCGCAGTGAACCCTTGGATGCGGTAGGGCCGGTCCCCGCCTATCAGCAGTGGATTGGTTATGCCTGAACACACGCTTCCCGGTTCCTTTGAACCTATAATATGACCACTATCGGCCTATAAAAATCCGAGGCGCCTCAAAATCCATCATCCACATAAGTAAAATGTCAGGGCTGGTAAGTCACTGACACCACTCTAGCTAGAAAGAAACGTGTGCACTCCCTACGGTCCATATCCCGTTTTTGACTCATACCGGGGTGTGAGGCTCGCGAAGTCACGATATACACAAAGCTATGTCGTAATAGGCTATGCTTTGATCATTCCACAAGGCCCTGCTTTTCAACAAAAGCCTTGATCAGTTTGCATCTTGGCGTGCCATATTGACAGACCCTACCATATTATTGATCATCTACCAATATATATAACCTCTAAGCTCATACGTCTTAGAGAAGGGCGATAAGTAAAGAATAAATTCTTCACCACCAAACAGAAATATATAATCAGTAGCGTTCAACAAATACAGTAGAAAGGAACACAATGTCATACACGCAATCCATTTACAAGTCTGCTCTGGGTCTGAGCGAAACATCGTGTCCGTCGATCTCCAAATGCGTTTGGACGATCATTACCAAATACCTTGCCTTGGAAGGCCAATCCCAATTCAAGATACAGTCATCATCATCCCAACGATGTGAAAACCTTCGGTCTTCAATCACCGTCTTCATCTTCGACTCTTGATCGTCGTGATGATTATTCAGAATGGGTTAAACCCAGTCTTTCTGAATAACTCATGTGATTTAAAAACATGTGTTAATAAAATTCAACCAACGTCTCATTCCAATTCTGAATATTCTTTAAATAAAATATTCAAATTCTCAGGGAAAGGTTCCCATTAATTTTATCAAAGATAAATCTTTTTAATTTAATCTTCAATCTTTATTTATCCATATTAAACCAAATTATGGTTTATCCAATCTAATCGGAATTTACGCCTTATCGAAATAATTATAAATTAATTAATCCCCATCCCGATCTTTTATCCCAATTGGTTCAGGTAAACTTAATTTCCATTACCCATTTAAATCTAATTAAAGATTTAATTAACGCATGGAGTTAAACTGGTGGAACTCCATTTTCGATCCTTAGTTCAGTAATTTTATTTACTTAATTCCTCTCCAATCTAATTAAAGTTTTAATTAAAACCTTATTTTGTTTTAACCTTCCAAAGTCATTATTAAATAATTAATTAAAAATTAGGAAATTAATCCCCTCATTAATCCGGGTTAAAGAATAAATGTTATTTAAAACATAATTCACGATAAACCCAAATTCAAGTTTCATTGTAAATCCGTGGTTATAATAAAACCATTTTTAATTCCCTTTTATTTATTTAAAAATAAATAAACCATTTATTCTGATCAAAATATCATTTCTCATATTAAAATATTATTTTCTGTAACACTCCGAATTTTAGTTAATACTAAAATTCACTAATTATAGGATAAATAATCTCAGATGTGGGAATTGGGGGTAACGGGCTGCGTCATTGCGTTCGTCTCGGAAAAATACGCGAAATAGAGTCCGAGTTTTCGAAAATCGGAGTCCGTATGACCCAGTTATGGCCTAAGGAAGTTTGCAGAAAATTAGAGCTAAAAACAGATTTAGGAATTCAAATTTAAATTTTAAAATCAGATTTGGAATGGGCCAGGCGGGGTCAGGCGGGTAGTTTCCCGCCCAACCCATGTCGACAGGGCTGTCGACAGGCCTGTCGACAGGGGTGTCGACATGCCTGTCGACTTGCCTGTCGACAGGGTGGCGCCGTTCTGTGAACCTGGGTGCACCAGGTTGCACCAGGTTGGGTTTCAGGCTGGCTAGGAGGGCTGGTTCTAGAGATTTCCTAAATCTAAGGGTTCTAATCTAATCTAGGGTTAATCTAAGGGCCTAAAACACTCACCTAATCCTATAAATAAGACCCCAACCCTACCCTAATTCATTCATAATTAAGTCTTGTAACTAAACTATGGCAAAATGAAATTTGAGCATGGCCTCCACTAGTTCATAAAGAAAGTTGCAAGCTAATCCATCTCTAATCAATCTCTAATCATCATTATCTTCATAGTTTGCAACTAATTCTACTTCATAAGGTTGTTAATCTTAAGTTTGGTGAGTTTCTATCACTTTAACATCAATTGTTAAAGTAAGTAGATTGGGTGTAATGAGACTTATGGTCTTAAATGCGGATTAGTGAGTATGAATCATGTATAATGATATGTTACTCTATGTTGTTCTATGTTTATGCATATTTGATAAGTTGGTTTATGCATGCTTAATAAGTTGATTTATGCATGTTTAACAAGTTGATATATGCATGTTTAATAAGTGGATTTATGCATATTTAATAAGTGGAGTTATGCATGTTTAGCAAAGTGAGATATGCAAGTTAAGTGTATGTTTAAATGCAAGTTGAAAGTGATATGCAAGTTATGCATGCTTATGCAAGTGTATGGATGCTTATGCAAGTCATATATATGTTTAAATGCAAGATTTATGTGATATGCAAGTTATGCATGCTTATGCGAGTATATGAATACTTATGCAAGATATGTATATGCTTAAATGACATGATATGCAAGTTATGCAAGTATGTGGATGTCTATGCAAGTATGTGGATGCCTATGCAAGTATGTGAATGCTTATGCAAGTTATGTGTATGCTTAAATACATGTTTAACATGTTATGCAAGATTGAGAATGCCTATATGCAAGTTTAACATGTTATGTAAGATATGTGTATGATAATATGCAAGCTCATATGCAACATGTTATGCAAATCATGTGTATGATAATAAGCAAGTTTGGGTTGTATGTAGTTGGGTTAATATATGCTCATATATGCAAGTTGACATCCTCTTAACCCATGACAAAATTGTATGTTAAACCCGTGATATTTGTGAAGATCTTCCCCTTATTATGTCATGTAACGAAAACGATTTACGTGGGGAACGATGGGGTTGGTAATATGTTAATAAATGAATGTTTGGGTATGATTAAGCATACCATAAAAATAAATTACCATAAGAGGGAATTTACCTATTGAGTTAGGTCTACCCCATGGGAATTTACCTATTAAGTTAGGTCTACCCATGTTATGGAAAATTTGATATTAATTAGGGATAATTAATATGGGGGTGATTAATTAGGTGTAATTAATCGACTAAGACACGAGGTTGGACTCATTTGTAGTGTAAAACTGCCCGGACCCGACCGGCTTAACCAGTTGCTACAAATGTCAGCCCAATGTGAGAGGTCTTAGCCATAAATTAAATACGTGATTAAGGTAAAGACACGAGGTTAGACTCTGTTATGACGTAAGACTGCCCGGATTCTACCGGCTTAACCAGGCGGTCATAACAGCCAGTCTAATGTGGGAGGTCTTTGCGGGAGATCACGGTCTTAATTAATTAAGGAAACACTTAACCATAATAGCATGTAGTGGGACATGAGGGGTTAAGTGGGTGCCTTGGGTGGCATGAGGAAATTTGGTGGTTGCCTTGGGTGGCATGTGGAATCTAGTGGGTTGCCTTGGGTGGCAATAGAAAATACGATTAGAATACTTAACCAAGTGGAAACATGTAATTAAACATGATTAAAGGGTTAAGTGGGATACACTAGATATTTGACAAGCTTAAGTGGGTAGCTTGTGGGGGCCCATTTCAACCAATATCCCAAACGTATCTTTGTGGGATCGACCCAAGTCGAGTGACGGGACACGCATATTGGGCTTGATTATAAGAGGCCAAAACGGGTTAGCGGTGGCAACGCAAGTCCAACGGGTTTCATATGCGTGTGTGGGCCCGGGCTGGTAGATAAGCCGTTGTTGCATCGTGTAGATATAAAGCCGTGCACCGTTAGTATTGGGTAGCCACTTTAGGGGAATGATACACCCCACTGTGGGACCAGCACGGGTATCTACGGTAGGGAGCCGATCGCCTGGGGAGTAGTGGGTACACCTAATGAAGATAGGGGCAGACGACACCTATGTAGGGGTACAGGAAACTACTGGGTAAGAATTACCGGGTACACCTAGTGGAGATAGGGGCAGACGGCACCTATGTAGGGGTACAGGAAACTACTGGGTAAGAATTACCGGGTACACCTAGTGGAGATAGGGGCAGACGACACCTATGTAGTGGGCTAGGGGTACATGAAACTACTGGGGAAATTTTCTAAGTCTTTGGAAGGGATCAACCTTTAAGTTGGAATGACTGGCGTGGTGCAGTTAGTAATTATCCTTGGGTGGGTAGATGCGTCCTGACGATTATCTTAGTTTATCCTAAGTCTTCCAAGCTGCTTAGTGTAGCCATTCATCCCCAGATATTACCGTAGGTCAAGTTTATGTCTTCTCTGGTTACTTTAATGATTGTATTGTTAAAGTTATAGGACTCACTCAGACTTATGTCTGACCCCGTTGTTTTTATCTTTTTCCTAACCTTCAGGTCCTACGGTGGATCCTAGCGGTAGTAGAGCTTGATCGGATTTCTGTTTCCAGTCTTGAGGAGCTTGGGTAGATGTAAAGCTCCAGTCATCCAGTTATCTTTTCTTTTCTTATGGCTATTGTATGAGAGAGTGGGATTATGTACTTCTTTATTTTGACAGATATTGTACTTGACTTTTATCATGGTTTTATGATGTAACCAGACATGTTTATTTCCGCTGTTATGAGATGATGTTTTAAATTTCAAATACTGTTTATATCTGTCTTGGTGAAATTTTTCTGTTCTATATTCACTAAAATACTCCACCGATGCTATGGCATTCCCTTTGTGAGTGACTATAGCGGGCGTGGGGTGTTACACGTGGTATCAGAGCAAAGGTTACCGGAACAGATAAAATTTTTAGAAAAACTATTTTTCTAAAACATTTTTGGAAAAAGATATTTTCAAAAACATGTCTTTTAAGAGAAAAGTTTTTGAAAGAAAAGCATAATCCCCAATAGCCATATCTATATCCTTCGAATTCTCCGTTTTGAATCCTTTCCTTTTTCGTTTCAGCATGGCCGAGAATCTTAATCTTCCGGAGGGTGTGGCGGTACCAGTATGGTATAGGAGATTGATGGAGGCTAGGGCCACCACTGCGGGTCCAGCAAATATTCCTCCACCAACCGTAGCACCCGATCTTCCTCCTCCCCCTCCTCCTCGCACGGATACTTTTGCTAAGACTTGCAAGGAATTTAAAGCTATGGGAGGGAAACCTTTTCAAGGATCCGAAACCTTTGTGGAGGCTAGAGATTGGCTTAAGGAGGTGGAAGAGTTGATAGATATCTTTGAGATGGAAGAAGGGAAGAAAGTCAAGTTGGCTGCTTGGTTAATGAAGGGAGAGGCCTCATTCTGGTGGGAGGTCACTAATGGAGAATGCCCCGTTGACTCTTGGGCGGATTTTAGGCAAAGATTTGTGGCAAAGTTTCTCTCAAGGGCGGAGGAAAACTTGTATATGGAAAGATTCTTGACTCTAAAGCAAGGAAATATTTCGGTGAAGGAATATGTTAACAAGTTTAATCAATTGGCAAGGTTTGGCCTAGATATGGTGAATACACCGGAGAAGAAGGCTTTGCGGTTCGTGAAAGGCTTGAATGAACCTATGCATGGGTTGGCTATGACTCACATCCCTATGGGGGCCACCTTTGAGAAGCTAGTTGACATGGCACTCATGTATGAGGAAGAGAAGGGTCCAAATGCTAATAAGGCACCCGAGAAGAAGGGAGATCAAAAGAGACCTCAACAACAGCAAAGCAAAGGTGGGAAAGGCAACGGTGGAAAGAATAAGAAGAAGAGGTGTTTCAATTGTGGGACACCTGGCCACCTAAGCAAGGATTGTCGCAAGAAGAAGAAGACCGGTTGCTTCCACTGTGGCGAAGCAGGGCACTTAGTGAAGGATTGCCCTAAGAAGGGGCAAAGGACGGGATCTACCTCAGGAGGACAGGTGCAAGCTCTTATGGCACCGAGTCAGGCTAGGGGGCAAGTACAGGCTCTCGCGGTTCCACCTATTCAGGAGAGAGGTAGAACTATTTCCGTTGAAAGTCTGGTTTTTCTATTTGACCATCCTGTCCGTACATTGTTTGATTCAGGCGCATCACATTCGTTTATTTCATCATCATTAGTTGAGTTACTGCACCTAGACACCAGTCTGGTAGATGATCCCTTGGTTGTTTCAAATCCAATTGGGGGCTCCACTTATTTGTCCATGATATGTTTGGGTTTGAAGATTTCTATACTTAGCATTGAGTTTAGATGTGATGCTTTTGTGTTGGGCTTCACGGGCTATGGGTTGATTTTGGGCATGGACTGGTTATCCAGTAATGGTGCCGTTCTTGATTGCGAAAGGAGAGTTGTTAGGCTGATGATCCGCTTGGGTAACACTCTCGAGATTTCTTGTAATCCCATGGACTCTGTTATGCTAAGTTATCTTGAATCGCTTGACGCTTCGGTCGAGAGTTTGCAATCTATGAGAGTGGTCCGGGAATATCCGGATGTGTTTGAGGAGGTGAAGGGCTTACCTCCGAAGCGGGAGATTGACTTCCGAATATATTTGGTGGATAATGCTAAACCGGTATCTTTACTAGTGCGCCACATGGCTCCTCGTGAGAGGAGGGAACTCCATAAGCAAGTAGGGGAGTTGCTTGAGAAGGGGTTCATAAGACGGAGCATATCGGAGTGGGGTGCTCCAGTAGTATTTGCAACGAAGGCAGATGGGTCCCTCAGACTTTGTGTAGACTATAGAGAACTCAACAAGCTCACAAAGAAGAATAGACACCCATTGCCGAGAATAGATGATCTTTTCGATCAATTGGTTGGCGCTTCAGTATTTTCTCAGTTGGACTTGGCCACGGGGTTTCATCAGTTGAGGGTGGCTGAGGATAGCATAGATAAGACTGCCTTTAGAACTCCGGATGGTTTCTATGAGTGGTTGGTGATGCCATTTGGGTTGACGAACGCCCCTGCATACTTTGTTGATTTGATGAGTAGGGTGTTCAGGGAGTTCCTTAATAAATTCGTGGTGGTCTTTGTGGATGACATCTTAGTATTTTCTAAGAGTGAAGAAGAGCATGCCCTACATCTTGGGGAAGTATTGAAGACTCTTCGAGCACATAGCCTTAAGGCTAAATTCTCTAAATGTCACTTCTGGAGGAAGGAAGTACGATTCTTGGGGCACGTGGTCTCCAAGGAAGGGATAGCTGTGGATCCCGCGAAGGTAGTATCAATTCAGGATTGGAAGGTTCCGAAGAATGCTACCGAAGTAAGAAGTTTCTTGGGGTTGGCGGGTTATTATAGGAAGTTTATTAAAGACTTCGCGAAGATATCAGCCCCACTAACCTGCTTAACAAAGAAGAATCTTGTTTTCACATGGGACGTAGATTGTGATGATGCGTTCCGACGGTTAAAGAGAGCTTTAACCACCGCTCCAGTTTTAGTGTTGCCAGATGGGAGCAAGCCATTTGTGGTCTATACCGATGCCCGTGGGACAGGACTTGGCGCGGTCTTAATGCAAGAAGGAAGGGTAATAGCCTATGGTGGAAGGCAGTTGAGGGCACATGAGAAAAATTACCCTACCCATGATCTAGAGTTGGCGGCTATTGTTTTTGCGCTTAAGATTTGGCGCCATTATCTTCTTGGTGAGAGATTCGAGTTGTTCACTGACCATAAATCTTTGAAGTACTTGTTCTCTCAGAAGGATCTAAACTTAAGACAGCAAAGATGGATGGAGTTTTTAGCATCCTATGACTTCGAGATATCGTATACCCCTGGCAAGGGTAACGTGGTGGCGGACGCCTTGAGCAGGAAGAGGTTGTCCTTGAGTCCATTATTCGTGGAACGACAAAGCTTGGAATTTATCTCGATGTTTGATTTCAGACCCTCCGTTGAATATGTACCCGGTTTGCTAGCTTCTTTGGAAGTTAGGCCTACTCTCTTGGGGCGGATTGGAGAAGCACAGAGGGACGACCCACAGTTGGTTGAGTTGGTAGAGAAGCTCATAAGGGGGGAGTCGTCCAGCCATTTGAGTAGGTACACCCTAGACGATAGGGGGTACTTGCGTAGAGACGGTAGACTTTGCGTACCGCAAGACGAGGGTTTGAGGAAGGCTATTCTTGATGACGCACACCGTTCTAGGATGACCATTCATCCCGGTGGGGACAAGATGTACCAAGACATGAAGAGGGTTTTCTTCTGGGCCGGTATGAAGAAAGACGTGGCAGAGTATGTAGCTCGATGTTTGGTGTGCCAGCAAGTGAAGGCGGAACAAAGGAAACCAGGTGGGTTGCTTCACCCATTGGAGGTTCCGCAATGGAAGTGGGATAGCGTCTCGATGGATTTTATTGACGGGTTACCCAGGTCGAGGAAGGGTAATACAGGAATTTGGGTGGTAGTAGATAGACTTACTAAGAGCGCCCATTTCATACCTGTGAAGAGCAAGAGGACTGCTCCATGGCTAGCTTCAGTATATCTTCGAGAGATAGTTCGATTACATGGGGTACCCTCTAGCATAGTGAGTGATCGAGATCCTATCTTCACTAGCGAGTTCTGGAGAAGTTTGCAAGAAGCAGTGGGGACTCAATTGTGTCTGAGCACTGCATATCATCCTCAGACAGACGGCCAGACTGAGAGGGTGAATCGTGTTCTAGAAGACCTTTTGAGACTTTGTATCTTAGATTTTGGAGGTACATGGGAAGAGCATCTTCCACTGGTGGAGTTCGCATATAATAACAGCTTTCAGTCCAGTATTGGTATGGCTCCTTTCGAAGCACTCTATGGAAGGCCTTGTCGATCACCTACATGTTGGTGGGAATCTACGGATAAGATCTTGCTTGGGCCCGATATGGTTAGGGAGACTTCTGAGAAGATTGACTTGATTCGAAGAAGGATGAAAGCAGCGCAGGATAGGCAAAAATCTTATGCGGACAAGAGAAGGACGGATCTTGAGTTTGAGGTTGGGGACATGGTTTTTGTTAAGGTATCTCCGTTGAGAAATGTTGTTCGCTTCGAATCCGTTGGGAAGTTAGCACCAAGGTTTGTTGGGCCGTTTCCTATCAAGGAAAGGATTGGACGGATGGCATATAGGGTGGAGTTGCCCGACAGACTTAGTGGTGTCCATGATGTATTCCATGTATCACATCTGAGGAAGTGCTTACATGAGACCGCAGAGGTGGTAGAGCCAAGCTTGCTTAGAGATGTAGAGGTTGAGCGTGATGCGACGATTCGACGAGCTCCTACTCGTATCCTTGGGTCAGAGACTAGGAAATTGAGGAATCGAGAGGTTCACCTAGTCAAAGTGCAATGGGGAGAAGATGAGAGCAACGCGACTTGGGAGACGGAAGCGAAGATGTGTTCATTGTACCCATTTCTTTTTGAGGGTATGTCTTTACTTTCTCCTTTATCGCTTGTCTAGTACTTATCTTATCTTTAGTATGTCCTCTCGTTAGTACCTTTGACCTTTAGATAGGGTAAACCTATGGTTGAAACATGTGTTTGAGACATGTTATGGATGATGGATGCAAGTGGATGCAAGTGTTTGCTAGTGGTTGCTCGTGGATGCATATACACACACTCTAGGCACTAGATCGGCTCAGTCACTTCATATTGCATATTGCATAAAATTGTGTGTAGGAAGATATATTTATGGATGTATAATGGTTGTGTTGTCACATGGATGATGCATTTTGGTGAATGTTTGTGCACTCATGTAGATATTGTATGTGTCGATAGGGTTGTCTCGCATACATAATGGATGCATGGCACTATCATGGTTTGCATATGTTCATACATTAGATAGGGAACATATACACACACTTTTTGCATATGCTCATACATCATTAGAAACTGTTTAAGGACAATGAATGCCTGTGATTGATGGTTTGAGTAGATGGTTGTTTGGATGGTAGGATATGCATTCTCCTTAGCCTAGAGATTTCGGGGACGAAATCCTTTAAGGAGGGGAGAATGTAACACTCCGAATTTTAGTTAATACTAAAATTCACTAATTATAGGATAAATAATCTCAGATGTGGGAATTGGGGGTAACGGGCTGCGTCATTGCGTTCGTCTCGGAAAAATACGCGAAATAGAGTCCAGTTTTCGAAAATCGGAGTCCGTATGACCCAGTTATGGCCTAAGGAAGTTTGCAGAAAATTAGAGCTAAAAACAGATTTAGGAATTCAAATTTAAATTTTAAAATCAGATTTGGAATGGGCCAGGCGGGGTCAGGCGGGTAGTTTCCCGCCCAACCCATGTCGACAGGGCTGTCGACAGGCCTGTCGACAGGGGTGTCGACATGCCTGTCGACTTGCCTGTCGACAGGGTGGCGCCGTTCTGTGAACCTGGGTGCACCAGGTTGCACCAGGTTGGGTTTCAGGCTGGCTAGGAGGGCTGGTTCTAGAGATTTCCTAAATCTAAGGGTTCTAATCTAATCTAGGGTTAATCTAAGGGCCTAAAACACTCACCTAATCCTATAAATAAGACCCCAACCCTACCCTAATTCATTCATAATTAAGTCTTGTAACTAAACTATGGCAAAATGAAATTTGAGTATGGCCTCCACTAGTTCATAAAGAAAGTTGCAAGCTAATCCCTCTCTAATCAATCTCTAATCATCATTATCTTCATAGTTTGCAACTAATTCTACTTCATAAGGTTGTTAATCTTAAGTTTGGTGAGTTTCTATCACTTTAACATCAATTGTTAAAGTAAGTAGATTGGGTGTAATGAGACTTATGGTCTTAAATGCGGATTAGTGAGTATGAATCATGTATAATGATATGTTACTCTATGTTGTTCTATGTTTATGCATATTTGATAAGTTGGTTTATGCATGCTTAATAAGTTGATTTATGCATGTTTAACAAGTTGATATATGCATTTTTAATAAGTGGATTTATGCATATTTAATAAGTGGAGTTATGCATGTTTAGCAAAGTGAGATATGCAAGTTAAGTGTATGTTTAAATGCAAGTTGAAAGTGATATGCAAGTTATGCATGCTTATGCAAGTGTATGGATGCTTATGCAAGTCATATATATGTTTAAATGCAAGATTTATGTGATATGCAAGTTATGCATGCTTATGCGAGTATATGAATACTTATGCAAGATATGTATATGCTTAGACATGATATGCAAGTTATGCAAGTATGTGGATGTCTATGCAAGTATGTGGATGCCTATGCAAGTATGTGAATGCTTATGCAAGTTATGTGTATGCTTAAATGCATGTTTAACATGTTATGCAAGATTGAGAATGCCTATATGCAAGTTTAACATGTTATGTAAGATATGTGTATGATAATATGCAAGCTCATATGCAACATGTTATGCAAATCATGTGTATGATAATAAGCAAGTTTGGGTTGTATGTAGTTGGGTTAATATATGCTCATATATGCAAGTTGACATCCTCTTAACCCATGACAAAATTGTATGTTAAACCCATGATATTTGTGAAGATCTTCCCCTTATTATGTCATGTAACGAAAACGATTTACGTGGGGAACGATGGGGTTGGTAATATGTTAATAAATGAATGTTTGGGTATGATTAAGCATACCATAAAAATAAATTACCATAAGAGGGAATTTACCTATTGAGTTAGGTCTACCCCATGGGAATTTACCTATTAGGTTAGGTCTACCCATGTTATGGAAAATTTGATATTAATTAGGGATAATTAATATGGGGGTGATTAATTAGGTGTAATTAATCGACTAAGACACGAGGTTGGACTCATTTGTAGTGTAAAACTGCCCGGACCCGACCGGCTTAACCAGTTGCTACAAATGTCAGCCCAATGTGAGAGGTCTTAGCCATAAATTAAATACGTGATTAAGGTAAAGACACGAGGTTAGACTCTGTTATGACGTAAGACTGCCCGGATTCTACCGGCTTAACCAGGCGGTCATAACAGCCAGTCTAATGTGGGAGGTCTTTGCGGGAGATCACGGTCTTAATTAATTAAGGAAACACTTAACCATAATAGCATGTAGTGGGACATGAGGGGTTAAGTGGGTGCCTTGGGTGGCATGAGGAAATTTGGTGGTTGCCTTGGGTGGCATGTGGAATCTAGTGGGTTGCCTTGGGTGGCAATAGAAAATACGATTAGAATACTTAACCAAGTGGAAACATGTAATTAAACATGATTAAAGGGTTAAGTGGGATACACTAGATATTTGACAAGCTTAAGTGGGTAGCTTGTGGGGGCCCATTTCAACCAATATCCCAAACGTATCTTTGTGGGCTCGACCCAAGTCGAGTGACGGGACACGCATATTGGGCTTGATTATAAGAGGCCAAAACGGGTTAGCGGTGGCAACGCAAGTCCAACGGGTTTCATATGCGTGTGTGGGCCCGGGCTGGTAGATAAGCCGTTGTTGCATCGTGTAGATATAAAGCCGTGCACCGTTAGTATTGGGTAGCCACTTTAGGGGAATGATACACCCCACTGTGGGACCAGCACGGGTATCTACGGTAGGGAGCCGATCGCTTGGGGAGTAGTGGGTACACCTAATGAAGATAGGGGCAGACGGCACCTATGTAGGGGTACAGGAAACTACTGGGTAAGAATTACCGGGTACACCTAGTGGAGATAGGGGCAGACGGCACCTATGTAGTGGGCTAGGGGTACATGAAACTACTGGGGAAATTTTCTAAGTCTTTGGAAGGGATCAATCTTTAAGTAGGAATGACTGGCGTGGTGCAGTTAGTAATTATCCTTGGGTGGGTAGATGCGTCCTGACGATTATCTTAGTTTATCCTAAGTCTTCCAAGCTGCTTAGTGTAGCCATTCATCCCCAGATATTACCGTAGGTCAAGTTTATGTCTTCTCTGGTTACTTTAATGATTGTATTGTTAAAGTTATAGGACTCACTCAGACTTATGTCTGACCCCGTTGTTTTTATCTTTTTCCTAACCCTCAGGTCCTACGGTGGATCCTAGCGGTAGTAGAGCTTGATCGGATTTCTGTTTCCAGTCTTGAGGAGCTTGGGTAGATGTAAAGCTCCAGTCATCCAGTTATCTTTTCTTTTCTTATGGCTATTGTATGAGAGAGTGGGATTATGTACTTCTTTATTTTGACAGATATTGTACTTGACTTTTATCATGGTTTTATGATGTAACCAGACATGTTTATTTCCGCTGTTATGAGATGATGTTTTAAATTTCAAATACTGTTTATATCTGTCTTGGTGAAATTTTTCTGTTCTATATTCACTAAAATACTCCACCGATGCTATGGCATTCCCTTTGTGAGTGACTATAGCGGGCGTGGGGTGTTACATTTTCAAAATATTAATTTTGAAATTAACTCTTTTAATATTCATTATAAAATGGATAATATAAGTTAATAAACTTATTCAGGTTAAAATGATGTTTCTATTTAAAATGGATTAAATAATCCAATTCGTTATATTATCCATTTATGTTTTTTAATGGGCCAGACTTCTCACATTAGGCCTACAACTTGTGGATGCTGGATATGCCGGTTGGGTCCGGGCAGACTTATTCCACAGTTGGGCTTAACCTCGAGTCAAAACCCAATTTGTATTCGTGTACTTGGACCTCTCACATTTGGCCCAACATTTATGGCTGCTGGATATGCCGGTTGGTTCCGGGCAGACTTCCGCCATAAACGTGACCTAACCTCGTGTCCAAGAACAATTATAATTATAATTATTTTGTAAAAATATTATTTTAAAAAAATAACTAACTTCTAAAATATCATATGTTCCAAAGTATAACTTTACATTGAAATATTCTTAATATTGCCTTTCCAATTTTTCAATAAATATCGACCTTTCCCTATTACTATAATATTATAATAATAATTACTTCAAAAATGGTTTTTAATTACGATATCAAAACCTACCATTCCAACATTAAACGTAATCTTTTCCAATCAATCCATTTATGTTAAGTTTTGAAATCACATCTTTTAAATTTAGTGTTAACATAAAAACGAAAGCTTTTCAATTCAAATCTTCTTGTTATATTTGGAATGTAATTTTACAAATTTAATATTTCATTAAAACTTTCTAAATAATAGAAATTTTGTTTCCTTAATTCAAGCTTCAATTAATTCCATTAATTGAATAATAAATGAAAATTATTTCTTTCATTCAAAATTGGAATGAGACCCACACCATTTCCATATAATTCAATTATACAGATTTCATTCATTTATCTCATAACAATTATCAAACATCCACTAACAGCCAAAGTGCATTTCTAATTAACCACAAGGGTGACGTGTATTCAAATGTCAACCCCTGACCCGTGTGGGGTTTCAACCAACACAAGTTCAAATAAAATAAACTGTGCTTCTGGACGATGTGTGAAAATTGATCGTCCAATCACATAAACAAGTCAGGTCACTTGTAAATGGCAGTGTGTACATGTGCTTAAATAGAAACATACATAACATACACAATTTGGCATGTTCACATATTTCAAGTTTCAACTATTCAATGTCAAGTTTTCATGTTGAACAAGACGATAATAACATGACACTTATGTTGCAACACATTTCTTTTAACTAATTTAAAATAAAAATAAAATCTTTTATTTCAAAAACAAAATCAAAACTTTAATTATTCAAAAATAAAGATCAAAACTTATTTTAATCATTTCAAAATAAAGAACAAAACTTTATTTATTTTAATCGTTTCAAAATAAAGAACAAAACTTTATTAGTTTTAATCGTTTCAAAATAAAGAACAAAACATTATTAGTTTTAATCGTTTCAAAATAAAGAACAAAACTTTATTATCAAAACAAAGATTTAGCCTCTTATAGACAAAAACAAAGTTTTAATCTTTATAGACAAAAACAAAGAATTAGCCTTTCAAAAACAAAGTTGTAATTTTTGTAACCGAAATCAAAGTTGTAATCTTTGCAAACAAAATCAAAGTTGTAATCTTTGTTAACAAAACCAAAGGTGTAATCTTTGTTAACAAAACCAAAGGTGTAATCTTTGTTATCAAAACCAAAGGTTCAATTTTTATATAAAAAAAATAAAGTTTTAATCTTTATAAATAAAAATAAAGTTTCTAGCTTTAAAAACAAAAAAAAGATTTAATCTTTTATAAACAAAAACAAAGATTCATTTTATACAAACAAAAACAAAGATTCATTTTAATAAATCAAAAATAAAGATCGAATCTTTATTAATGTTATTCATTTCAAAATAAAAATCTTAACTTTGATTTGTAAATCATGATAAAAGATTAAACTTTATTTATAAATCAAAACAAAAGATTAAACTTTTTATTATAATCATTCTACTTGACATCGAATAACAATTCCCATAATCAATTCCAACACCAATCATACAACACGTCAATAACAATACAGGCCACAAACATCAATTTCCACCATACAACAATTCAATCCATACAACATTCATTTTATATAATGATAATATAATTAAATTAATTATATATATAAAAAATAGAATCTCACCTTGATTTTTGCTGAAAATTTGACTGTCTCGGAATCAGCTTTGGTCTGCGCCATCGCGAAGCTCTCGGAAAGACGAGTCCAACGCAACTGACGGTTCGTCAATCGGACCTCGTATGAAAGAGATATCGATTTTTAAAGATTATATAAATTAAATATTAAATAAATAAAATAATATTAAAATAATTAAAACCTTTCTTCCTCAACGTGAATATTTTCGGCCGTTACCTGAACAAACCCAAAGCCGTCCCCCTTCTTTCTGGTCGCACCCCCCACGGCGCCCCGTTCGCCGATCAGACACCGCCATACGAACCGCCATGCCAAGAGCCGCCTACACCTCCAACCATGTCGAACTCGGCCTCCCCTAGGACCCGCAAATCACTAAAAACCAGAGCCCTTCTCGGCCAGAATTCGCAAAATCTGTGAATCTAAACCCGAACTTGACCGTACGGATTTGTAGCTCTCTGAATTCTCTTCGATTTGGTATATCATACGTCGATTTTCGTTGAACGGATTGAAAGATCTAAGCATTTGAAAATCGAATTATTTCAGCCCTACATCTGAAACGGCGGCTGCCATTGAGAATTAGGGTTTCAGCCGGTTTTTTTTAATATTATTTTAATATTTAATTTCGAAATTTGTGCTAAAAAGGTGGATTTTCGGACTTTCTCCGATTTGGGCCTGCTTACTGTCGTTCTTAAGGTTTTGAGGCCTTCTGAACGCGATTGGCTATGTCCCGGGCTCCAATTCTGATGTCTATAACGGTTTTTTTTCGGTTTTTAATTTAAAAATATAATATTAAATAAATAATTTAATTTCTACCGTACATTTAAATATGCCGGGGCCACATACGGACTCCGAAAATTCCATAAAAATATTTTTAGCTTTCTTATGATGATACGGTTCTAACGAGACCAATTTCATCGAATTCCGAGTCTGTTTGAAAAATGACTATTCAAAGTCGTTTAAATTTAACTACAAATTGACAAAACAGAAATATTTTTGCCACGACCACAAATTAATTCTAAAATTATGAAAAATTAAAATTAACAATATTTTGACATTCCGGATCCAACAAAAGTGGTTTCGTCGAAAACGGAGGTCAGTTGAAAATTGACTATTTTCAAGGCCTATATATTTAATATTAAAAATACATTTTTAAACAAATAATTTCCAAAACTCGAAATATATAAGTGTTTATACTTTTTAAATGCAGAAACATCATTCCAGACTCAATGGAAGTGGTTTCGAGTCCAAATTCCTTCGTATGTGAAAAGTAGCCTTTTGGGCCATATATATTATAATATAATTAAATTCTACAGCGACTTTTCTGAAAATTGAATTGGCCATAAATTTTGATTTCCGCTATGAAATTTCAATTTTTAGATTCGTTAGAAAGATATTTTTAAATAGATTCTAATATTTTTGGTTTCACTAAAATCCGATTTATTTTGAATCCTGTACATTCAGTTAAAGTTCAAATTTGACTTTTCAAACTACTGCGTTATTTCTAATTCCATTTATATTTAAATTAAATTTATTCGTTCTAACTTCGATTAAAATAAATTCTAGCCATTATTATTAATAATAAATTATATTATATCCTCAAATTTCATTAAAATTTTCTAAAATAAAAATTTTAAATTGGTTCAGAATTTGCGTGTTGTTACAGAACCTATAGTATGACCACTAACGGCCTATAAAAATCCGAGGCGCCTCAAAATCCATCATCCACATAAGTAAAATGTCAGCGCTGGTAGGTCCCTGACATCACTCTAGCTAGAAAGAAACGTGTGCACTCCCTACGGTCCGTATCCTGTTTTTGACTCATACCGGTGTGTGAGGCTCGTGAAGTCACGTTGTACACAAAGGTATGCCGTAATAGGCTATACTTTGATCATCCCACAAAGCCCTGCTTTTCAACAAAAGCCTTGATCAATTGCATCTTGGCGTGCCACATTGACAATTCACGCCATGCGATCAATCCCTGTTAATATATACCAGGGTGTTAAGCAGAGAATAAATTCTCCACCACCAATTAGATATACATTAATAAAAATCAATATAATTCACATGGAACGAAATCCAACGTCAGACACGCATCCATTTACTAGCTTATGCTCTGGGTCTGAGCAAAAACCCAATCCGAACAATCAACAATAGTCCGGACGGCCACCACTGAAGCCCCTTCAAGGTAGCTACTCCCATCATGGGTCTCAGTAGCAACACATCCATTCGATGTGAAGATCGTCGGTCTTCAATCACCGTCTTCAACTTCGACTCTTCATCGTCGTAGTGATTATTCGGAATGGGTTAAACCCGGTCTTTCCGAACAGCTCGCGTATTTTTATAATCAAAATCAAGTGCTATAAAATACATCCAACGCCACATTCCAATTTAGAATAAATCTTCTAATAAATTATTAGCATTATCTTATCAAAGATAAATTCTTTAAATTTATACTTAAATCTTTCTTTTAAAGATTTATGTACGACACCATTTGGTTTTAAATACCAAAATCATTCTTTAATGATTATTTAAATTTAAGAAATTAATCTTATCTTTAACTGGGTTAAAGAAATAATGTCATTTGAAAACATAGTTCACAGTAAACCCAAAATCATCTTCCATAAAATATGGAATCTTCACAGAACTCAAATCAATATATACTCGTTATAAATTTCTATATCCAACCAATAATATAAATGGAATAACGGCAAAGCCTCTTAAATTCCATATGTAGTGTCGGTCTTCTTTTACAGAAGCTTATCTCGGTTATTATTAATTCGAATTCTATTCAACTCCAATTTAATATTAAATTGGGAAAACTTTACTTTTGGAAAATTCCCATTTAAATCTTAATAAAAGATTTATAATTTCCAAATCATATTTTCACTGTCAGTTGGGTAAAAGAACACATGTCGCTTAGAAACACAGTTCACAATAAACCCAACTCACATTTCAACTTATTTCAATTACTAAATATAATTGAAACTTTAATAATCTAAAGTGAAAGATTATTCTTTTCATACGGGGTTTAAGAACAGTGTTATTTAAGACACTATTTACGACAAACCCAAAATCCAATTTATTTAATTTAACTTAAATTAAATATTAACATATTGGAAACTTCATTAAATCTAAATTTAGTGATTGATCCTAGTTAATAACTAGTTAATTTCAATAAAAAAATATTTTTCTAAAATATATTCTTTTCTTAAAATATTTTCTAAAATATTCTTTTCTAGAATATTCTTTATTGGAATGTGACTCAATCAACAAACATATATTGCATGAAATCAACAAGCATGATAAATAATTATCAATCATCCAATTAATCAACCAAAGTGGATTCTACACTAAATATTGGGACTAGTGTAGGTCAAATATCATCCCAACACCCGTGTGGGGTTTCATCCAACAAACAAATAATAAATTATTTGTGAACTTGGGCGATGTGTAAAAAAAATTATCGACCCAATCACATAAACAAGTCGGATGTCTTGTAAATGGAAGTGTAATATTCAGTTCGAATATACTAACATTATATTTGATACGTCAGACACTTCATCATCGTAAACATATATTTCAATTCTCTTTATTGTGAACAAATGGCAATAAAATTCTAGTCTTTTATCTCCATTCTTTTTATTGTTGACAAATGACAATAAAAATAATAACTCTCATTTATTGACCAAAATGTATATTTGGTCCCATTCATTTTTAAATGAGAAAATGAATATTTTACTTCATTCTTTTTAAAATGACAAATTGTCTCATTTATTCTGATTCTTTTAAAGTGACAAAAATTGTAATTTTTGTCTAGTTCCTTATTATGTACAAAACATGAAAATTTTGTCGAATTCATTCTAATGTACAAAATATGATAATTTTGTCAAATTCAATTCTAATGTTCAAAATATGATACTTTAGTCAAATTCCTTTCAATGTACAAGATATGATAATTTTGTTTAATCTTTTCAATATAACGAATATGATAATTTTGTTTAATCATTTCAACATAACAAAATATGATAATTTTGCTTAATCTTTTCAACATAACAAAATATGATAATTTTGTCTTCATTCTTTTTAATGTATATAAAAAAAAATATACATTTCAAGTTCATTCTTTTTTAATGTATAAAAATATACATTTTTAACTCATTCTCTTTAATGTATAAAAATATACATTCTCCAATTCATTCTTTGTAATATGACAAAAATGATCCTTTTTATTTTAATTTACATTTTCTAACAGAAATGTACTTTTTATTCTAATTTTCATTTTCTAGCAAAATGTACTCTTTTTATTCTAACTTTCATTTTCTAGCAAAATGTACTCTTTTTGTTCTAACTTTCATTTTCTAGCAAAATGTACTCTTTTTATTCTAACATTCATTTTCTAGCAAAATGTACTCTTTTTATTCTAACATTCATTTTCTAGCAAAATGTACTCTTTTTATTCTAACTTTCATTTTCTAGCAAAATGTACTCTTTTTATTCTAACTTTCATTTTCTAGCAAAATGTACTCTTTTTATTCTAACTTTCATTTTTTAGCAAAATGTACTTGATCGACGCTAGAAAAGCATGATATTTTAAATAATTACTGCAAGCGTACAGGTGTGTAGCGTACAGGTCGAACACAGGGAGGTGTAATTAAAAATTATTATTTATTTATTCTGGGGCGAGTTAGACGATTTTCGAGGTTGGTTTTGAATACAATGAAAATTGAAACTGCGATCCGATTCAGAACAAATCTAATTGAACCGACGACGAATCACAACTATCAATTGGAAATTAAAATACAAAACAGAAATAAAATGCAGGAAGTAAAATGGCAGGAAAAGAAGAACAACAAAAAGTAAATTAGGATTGTCGTTGAAACTAATCAAACGACTAATCACTAATAAGCAATAGAAATAACAATAACAATTTCTGTCTACCAAAACTAATTGAGTAGAACACAAATTGTTATGAAAGTACAACAAATAAGCTAAACGAAGAAGAGCTTTATTAAAACTAAAAGAGAGTACAGAAGAATGGATATCTTACAATGGTTACAACGTATATTTATAGAGGAGATAGGAAAAATCCTAATTAAGTCTATGAATAAATGGGTTTCTTTTCCCAAGAAGTAATATCATATCTCTTGCCTTCCTTGACTAGGCTTGTTTGGAAATAATTCTTTTAAGAATATCTGATGCATATCTTGGTGAATATCTTCTAAATCCTTCGTATGGCTAGTTGATTGGTAATTAGATTGCATGCGATTAATTATTCCAAACAAGGATGCTCATCAAACTCCAAAGGCAACAAAGGATGAAATCTTCAAAATTGATCTTTTCTTGGCAATAAATCAATCAGAAATTCTTCTTATTGAAAATTGAAAAATGAATGTTCTGAATTGATTTCCATGACTACTCCTGAAATGTCTATTAGTGAATATCATACATACACATGAATATGTATATATATAATATAACACTAATTAATATATTCTTCATAGCAAAGGGGCAGTGTGAACGCGTTCTGTTCTTTGGCAAAAAGTGAGCTCGACGGGGATCGAACTCAGGTCTCTCAGTACAAATCTCTATGCATTTACCAGTGAGCTACAACGTCTTTTGTAATTGAGATGGCTTTAGTACGGGGAAGTAGCTTTTTATCTGTAGTGGGCCTTTAATTTGAAACGAAGGGGCATTTCTTGACATCCTGTAAAAACACACAAAAGTAACCAAAGTATCATTTATTTATTTACAAAAGATAAAATATAAGAGCATAAAATAAACACATTTTTATGTTAATCAAATACCCCCACACTTATCTTTTACTCATCCTCGAGTAAAAAGAAAATGAACAACTAACTAGATATGTCGCATTTTCGTAGGAAACACGATTGCATTGAGCGTATGCAACAAGCCGTTAAACCTCTAGGTGTTCCTAGTAGGACGAGTGGTGTCTCGTGAGGGTTTTCAGCGGATACGACCCACAAAATCCAAATGCAGTATGCTTTGATTCTAATGAAACTACATGAATGCAATGGACATATGCAAATAAAAACGAAAAATGAAAACATGACTTATTTCAGGAAAGTGGTACAACAAATTAAGTTAACAATTTCTAATCAGTTGATTTTATTTTAGATACCTCAACTTGTCACAAATTGTCAATATAAATCAAGTTTTCAAATGTTAAATTCCAGTTTGGCCAGTTAGTTCGGTCGATAACATAGTGCAGCCATGAAATAAATTCTTAGTTTGCTTGGCACAGTTTGCAAAGTGGTATTCTAATTTTCTCATGTATGGCTAGTCAAATCAATAAGGTCAAGAAGTGTTTGGGCATCATCGCTTATTCTTTATTCTATAAAATTTTAAAATTTATGATTAAGTACATACACCTAACTTGGAAGACCAAGGTTTACCACCCATGCACTACCTCGCGGACTAACGGAGAGTGGGT
Organism: Allium sativum; assembly: GCA_030737875.1. Taxonomy (NCBI): domain Eukaryota; kingdom Viridiplantae; phylum Streptophyta; class Magnoliopsida; order Asparagales; family Amaryllidaceae; genus Allium; species Allium sativum. The sequence continues at coordinate 899,541,529 of CM060922.1, read as the reverse complement.
AAAGAGCTTGGCGGATTGTGCAGGCCGACTTTGACAACAACGTGTCGGTAATCCTCAGGTGTCCAATCTCATAAAATGAGACCAAGATATTCCAACGCTGACTTTGTCAACAACGTGTCGGATAGAGCTTGGCGGGTTTGCACACCAACGCTTGATATACAAGCAATGTTGGATACCCTTGGATTACTATTATTATTGAATTTATAAGCACAAAAAGAGAGTTACGCGAATTCAACTTAACACAACTTAGTTTTAAAGATTTGACAAGCCAATATAAGTCTTTTAAGTCCTCCACTTATTTAAACAAAGTCTACAATATAGAATAGATTTCATGGCCATCACCTAAGAATCTCCCTATGTACCGGTTACACTATTATCCCTCAAAATTAAACTTTTCATTATATTTCTTATTCGATCTAAGTTGAGAGAAAAAAATACTATCAACTGGCCAAAAATTGTAAACTTATTTTGTTGTATCAATTGAAAATGAGTCGTATTTTCCAAAAAAAATAAAAAAATTTATGGATGTTACTACGATATAAAATGTATGATGGTCCTACATGAAAAGAAAGAAAGAAAAAAAATTAAAGAAAAATCAAAAGAATGCAATGCAGACTCCCCCCCCCCCCCCCAACACTTGATTGAGACAGTGTCCTAACTGTCTAAGGCAGAAAAACAAAAATAAAATGAAAAATGAAAAAGAAAAATAAAAGAAAAAGAACGTGTACCACCTGATTTCATGGTGGATGATCAGGCTCATGCAGATCGATAGGGTCATCTTCGTCATATTGCTCGAATACCAAAAATGGTTTTAGTCGTTGACCATTTACTTTGAAGATTTTTTCATCCCTAGGATTTTCAATTTCAACCGCTCCATGAGGATATACTGTTTTCACAACATAAGGTCCAGTCCATCGAGATCTGAGTTTTCCTAGAAACAAGTGAAGTCTAGAGTCGTATAAAAGAACTTTTTGACCTACGTTGAATTCCTTACGAAGTATGTTTTTGTCGTGTTGGGCTTTGGTTCTTTCTATGTAGATTTTCGCATTTTCATACGCCTCATTTCTTAATTCCTCTAATTCATGGGCCAAAGAGCATGATGCTCTAATTCAAGAGGTAAGTGACAGGCCTTTCCAAAGACTAATCGGTAAGGTGACATCCCTAGATTGGTTTTATAAGCAGTGCGAAAAGCCCAAAGTGCATCAATCAGTTTTACGGACCAATCTTTTCTATTGGAATTCACGGTTTTCTCAAGAATTTGCTTGATTTGTCTATTGGAAACTTCTACTTGTCCACTAGTTTGTGGATGGTAAGCGGTCGACAGCTTGTATGTGATTGAGTATTTCTTGAGCAAGGACTCAAAAGCACGATTACAGAAGTGAGTGCCATTATCGCTAATGATAGCTCGAGGTGTGCCAAAGCGCGAAAAGATGTTTTCTTTGAGGAATTTGACAACAACCTTATTGTCATTGGTTTTGGTCGGAATGGCTTCAACCCATTTTGAGACATAATCTACCGCAAGCAAGATGTAAAGATTCCCAAATGAATTAGGGAATGGTCCCATGAAATCGATGCCCCAAACATCGAATAACTCAATCACTAAAATGGGGTTGAGAGGCATCATGTTTCGCTTAGAGATTTGACCCGTTCTTTGACATCGCTCACATTTAAAGCAAAATTCGAAAGCGTCACGGAAGAGTGTGGGCCAATAAAAACCGCTTTGCAATACTTTTACAGCAGTTTTTCTTGCTCCAAAGTGACCGCCACAAGCATGGTCATGTGAGAAAGAGAGAATACTTTGGTGTTCATGATCGGGCACACACCTTCGAATGATTTGGTCTGGACAGTATTTGAAAAGATATGGGTCGTCCCAATAGAAGTTTCGAACTTTCGAGAGAAATTTTTGTTTATCTTGTTTCGACCATTCAGCGGGTGTTTGTTGTGTGACAAGATAATTCACAATGTCAGCGTACCAAGGGGTGTTAGAGATGGAAAGAATTTGTTTGTCAGGAAAATAGTCATCGATTTGGGTGTCGTCAACATTTTCGAGCACAATTCGAGAGAGATGATCAGCTACAACATTTTCAGAACCCTTTTTATCTCGTATTTCTATATCGAATTCTTGAAGAAGAAGGATCCAACGAATCAAGCGGGCCTTGGCATCCTTTTTAGAAAGCAAATATCGTAGGGCAGCATGATCAGTGTAAACTATGACTTTGGATCCTATGAGATATGGTCTGAATTTCTCAAGAGCGAAGACAACTGCCAAAAATTCCTTTTCAGTAGTTGAGTAATTCAATTGAGCCTCGTTTAAGGTTTTGCTAGCGTAATAAATGACTCAAGGGAGTTTATTGATACGGTAACCTGAGATGGATCCAATTGCAAAGTCAGAAGCGTCGCACATAAGTTCGAAGGGCTGAGTCCAATCAGGAGGTTGAATGATGGGAGCTGTGGTCAAGATTGACTTAAGAGTTTCAAAAGATGTTTTGCAGTCATTAGAGAATTCAAACTTAACGTCTTTGGCAAGTAAATTTGAGAGAGGTTTTTAAATTTTCAAGAAATCCTTAATGAATCTTCAATAGAATCCTGCATGGCCAAGAAATGAACGAACATCTTTAACATACTTAGGAGGAGGCAGATTAGCAATCAAATCGATTTTGGATTTGTCGACTTCAAGGCCATCTTTGGAGACGACATGACCTAGAACTATCCCCCTTTTTACCATGAAGTGACATTTTTTCCAATTAAGCCCGAGTAATTTTTCCATACAACATTTTAGGACAAGTTCTAAATGAGTGAGGCATTGGGAAAAAGATGATCCATATATTGAAAAATCATCCATGAATATTTCCAAGAATTCGTCCACCATATCAGAGAAGATACTCATCATACACCTTTGGAAAGTCGCGGGGGCATTACAAAGACCAAAAGGCATACGACGATAAGCAAAGGTTCCAAAGGGACAAGTAAAGGTGGTCTTATGTTGATCCTCTAAAGCAACAGGGATTTGGTTATAGCCAGAGTATCCATCGAGAAAACAATAGTACTCATGACCCGCTATGTGTTCGAGCATTTGGTCAATAAAAGGTAAGGGAAAATGGTCTTTTCGTGTGGCTGAGTTGAGCTTTCGATAGTCGATACACACACGCCATTTTGTTTTGATTTTTGTTGGGACGAGCTCATTATTTTCATTTTTGATCACTGTGACTCCCGATTTCTTTGGTACGACTTGTACCGGACTCACCCAGGTACTATCAGATATGGGATAGATGATGTTATTGTCTAGACATTTGATTATCTCCTCCTTGACCACTTCTCTCATGTTTGGGTTTAATCGCCTTTGAGCCTCACGGATGGGTTTAGCCTCATCAACTAAATGTATGCGATGTTCCACAATTGATGGGGTAATTCCTTTTATATCGCTCAGTTCCCATCCCAAGGCGTCTTTATTTTCCCGCAAAACTTCTAAGAGTTTTTCTTCTTGGTCCTCGGTAAGATCAGAGGCCAAGATTACAGGAAGAGTTTCTGAGGAGTCTAAGTATGCGTGCTTAAGATCTTGTGGCAAGGGTTTGAGATCTAACTTAGGATGTTCTTGAGTGTTAACGTTGGTTAACATTCCTTGGTTAGATTCAGAAGACGAAGGATTTAAGTCAAGAAATTCATTCAGTTCAGAAATGTATTCAAGTTCATCGAAATCGGAGTCGAAATGTTCGAGACACATTTTCAAGGATTCAGAAGTGTCTTTAGAGGTTTCTTCAACTATGGTTTGAACCATGTCGATTTCATCGGTCTTAAAATCCCTAGGTTGTTTGTTGAGATTGAAGATGTTTAGCTCAATGGTTAGGTGCCCGAAGGAAAGTCGAAGTTGACCGTTCCTACAATTTATGACAGCATTAGAGGTTGCTAAGAAGGGCCGTCCTAAAATTAATGGTATTTGAACTTTGGAATTTGAGACAGGCTCTGTTTCTAAAACTATGAAATCGACAAGGAAGTAAAACTGTTCGATCTGTATCAAGACGTCTTCGATAATTCCCAATGGCTTTTTGACAGATCGATCGGCTAACTGAAGAGTGATGTTTGTTAGTTTAATTTCCCCTAGCCCAAGTTGACAATAAACTATATAAGGAAGAAGATTGACACTGGCCCCAAGGTCGAGTAGGGCACGAGAGATATGGGTGTTTCCTATTTTGCAATCAATCGTAGGGCAGCCAGGGTCTTTGTACTTGACTAGGGTAAGATTCGAAAGAGCAGAGCTTGTATTCGCAGTTAGAAAGGCGGTTTTTGGGACATTAGTCGAATGATTTTGTGTGCACAATTCCTTAAGACATTTAGCATATTGAGGAATTTGTTCAATGGTGTCTAAAAGAGGAATGTTCACACGGACTTATTTGAAAATTTCCAAAATTTTATCGAAATTTGTCGCTTTCTTCTTATTATTGAGTTTGTGGGGAAATGGAGCTATTGGTTTTTCGACTCTGTGATGAGTTTCATCATTAAAGGAAGAAGGTTTATCCAAGGAAAAAGAAGGTGGTAAGGTTGCAGAAGATGGAATGTTGGTATTTCCAACATTATTTTTCGAAGGTGGGTCGGGTTTGCCGACACTGGAAGAAGAATTGTTGGGATTGACAACATTTGAGGAAAATGGTGGTTTAGAAGAATTGGCATTCGAAGCCAATAGGTGATCATCAAGATCAGGGATTGGGGTCGAGTTATAAGGTTCGTCAGGGTCGCCCACGTTATTATCAATCCTCTTTCCAGATCGAAGGGTTGTAATAGCGTTGACTGGATTATGGTTTTCGTCCTCACAAGAATTCACAGCACGAGAGTTATATTTAGGATTCACCTCAGGTTGACTCGGCAACTTTCCTTTCTCATTATTTTTCGCTAGTTCCTTTATCATATTCATCATTTGTTCCATTTGTTTTTCTAAACGCACAATTTCTGGTGATGACTGAGAAGATTGAGAGGATTGGTTTGATGATTGAAAATTAGGGTGCCTGTAGGGTTGTTTGGATTGAGATGATGTTTGAGAGGTTTGAGAAATTGGAGGTGGAGCTTGATAATTTGGGTTGGGAATAAAGGGTTGCATATGAGATGGGTTAGCCGAATTATTGGGGTTTGACCAAGAAAAATTTGGGTGGTTCCTCCAACCAGGATTGTATGTGGATGAGTAAGGATTATTTTGAGCTATAGCATTGGCTTGGTCCTGAGAGTAGTAGTGGGGTAGCCCTTCTCCGGCTTGAGGAGTTTGATTTTCTAAGGGAATTTGACTTGGGTCCACGACATGCACTCCTCTAGTAGAAGTACGAATGGGAACACGAATCGATTCCCATTGCATGTCCTTTTCAGAATAATCTTCTAAGAACTGCCAAGCTTCATCGGCCGTCTTAGACATAAAATCTCCTCCACACATTGATTCTAGTTGAGTTCTAGTCTGATAGTTTAGCCCTTCATATGCAATTTGACATAAGTGATCTTTTAGAATTCCATGATGAGGGAAACTATATAATAGATGGTTGAATCTCTCAAAGTATTTTGAAAAAGTTTCCCCCTCATTTTGACAAAATTGATTTATCTCGGTTCCGATTTTTAGAGTTTTATGAATAGGGGGAAACTTTTTCAAGAATGCAGTGACAAATTCATCCCAACTTCTTATGGAATGTCTTGGAAGAGAATTTAGCCATCTTTTAGCGCTTTCAAGTAGTGCAAATGGGATTAGCCTTAGCTTGATCGATTCGTTAGATAGTTGTTGCATTTTTGTTGTGGAAGCATACAATTCAAATTCACTCAGAAATTCATAAGCATTTTCAGACCCAGTAAATTTTGGTATCCCTTAGATAAAAGAATGTTTTAGCTCAAAATTGTTTCCTTCAGCTGGTGGGAACACGATGACAGAGGGTTGAACGGTCCTAGTTAGATAACATCGATCACGAAGAGACAAGGGTCTATCCATTTGGATATTGGGATTTTGAAAATTTTGATTTATTTGATTTTGATCCCCAAAGTTTGGAAAGTTGTGATTCACTCGATTTTGATCCAATTCGGTTGGAAAATTTTGGTTGATTCGAGAACCCCTAGGAGAATTTTGTTGGCTAACACTTTTTTCACTCATTGTTGTTAAATGCAAGCACAGAAATCTGCTACAATGAAATTTTCTGTCCTTATAGGCTCCTAACCCAAAATTATAAAGTGATGCGTTTGATTACTTAGATCAAAAGATTTCTCAGCCAGTTAACGGAGAGGAGTTATCGGTGCACCAGGAATCACCCTGGCAATGCAGCCGAAGGTTTAAGTACCTTCAGAGTAACAACCGATATAATATTTATGAATCACCGTAATCTAATATTTATAAACGGTTATTTCTCTGCCGTAGTCTAGACACCAAGAAATAATTCGTTCCAAATGAATCAACTATCACAATACAATTAAGCCCTAGATGAGCCCGTGACTCGCTTAAGTCCAATGTCTAACCGTTATTATTAGTCAGATTCTACGATGAAATGCAATTTGTGGGCTAAGGAAAGGGTGATGAAATCCCTCACCTTATGTGACTTGGGGTATTGCCCTTAACAAAATGAATAAAAAGTGCAGAAATAACAACAATCACACAAAATAATTGCAGAAATAAAAAAATTACATTCAAGCCGCTACTCCTGCAGAATTCTTTTACAACAATTGTCTATATATATTTTTTCTTTGCGGCAAAGCACCTGTAGAGTTAAAAGAAATTTACAGTGGGGTATGGCAGTCCGTCCAAAGCGGTTGAGTAGCATTAACAATTCGAACTCCACGGCTTGCACATCGATTGACCGTTGAATTCCCTATTTGATGCTTGACTTATGTTCCTCACTTTCGCCTTTGATTTATTTTTGAGATTTCACCTTTGCTTTTCCTTTTTTTTTTTTTGAAATTGAAATAAAAACTAAATAAAAGAAAAAAACTAAAATCTAAGCTAGAGAAGGAAAAAGGAAAAATAAAATAAAAACTAAGCTTAACTAAAACAAAAACTAAACAAATGTCAAGCCACACACTCATTCAATTTAACCAAAACAAGAAAAATTTGACTCAACAAGGAAAACCATGGTTATGGCACGTTCAGAGACAATCCTAACCAAAACAAAGTCGGCCCCAAAAGAAAGATATTGGAGTAAATCCAATTGCCTGACACTGAGAAACAAATCATGCAACTTTTTTTTTCCAACAAAATAGGCAATTTCAACCAAAATGGCCACGCACTCAATTATGGTATCCACGCACAACAAATGAATAGATACACCAAAAGGAAATGGTCAACAAAGAAAAAGTCTCCTTTTTTTTATATACTCCCCCTTTTGTTCTCAAAAAAAAGAAAATTTGAACTAACTAAAATTCGAGATCCAGCCTCTTTTTTTTTCTTCTTTCGAAATTCGATCGGGCCATGCCGATTCAAAGGGCACTTCCAATTTGGGTTTCGGTTGGAAACGAATTTGGTTGAATAAATTTTTGAACGATTTGGTTTCTGAGTTGTCAGTTGTTCGAGTTTCAATTTGGATTGAGAATTGTGTTTGCGGATGCGTTGGTGACTGGTAGGATGATAGAATTTTTGGTGAGAAAGACGTGGAGATGGTGGAGTGGTAGCAGGGAACGTGATTTGTTGCTGGGTGAGGAATTGAGAGGGACGTTGGTTATGAAGGAGGGGACGTGATTTGAAGATGAACGATGGCTTTATAAAGATGGTTGTGATGGTGTGAATATGGTTTGTGGTCCACGGTTGATGATTGGGGTCAGTGAACGCAGCGGATTTGGCTGTTGTGCGATGTAAACTGTGGTGGGGGCTGAATTTGTCTGTGCGTATGAGGGCGAAGATGGTGATTGTGGCAAGGATGTGTAGAGGTGTATGGTAATTGATTGAACGGTCGGTGAACTGGGGTATGAATGGTATGGTGTTATGGTGAAGAGCAGTGACGTATATGTCTGGTGGAGTGTTCTATGGTGCGTACGGTTATTGACAAGGGAGGGTAACTGGAAGGTTTCGGTTGTGATGGGGGTGAAAGACGTGATGTTGTTGATAATGGTGAAGGGTCTGAATTGTTCGGCGAAGATGGCAACGAACAGAAAATAGAATAGGATTTTTTTTTTCGTTTGGATTTTCGTGAATTGTAGAGGGGACAGAATTTGTAAAAATGGAAGGAAATAAATACAAGGAGGAGAAAAATTGGAATGAGGAAAGAAATAAAAGAAAGACAGAAAGTTCTTTTTTTTCTCTCGTTTAGATGATTCTTAGTACCATTGTTTGATACAAAATCAACTAATGAAGATTTTTTTTTTAAATAAAACAAAAAAAATAAAAATAAAAACTAACACGAATCAGAAATTAAAAAATAACAAAATTTTGTCATTACCTCCCCGGCAACGGCGCCAAAAACTTGATCGACGCTAGAAAAGCGCGATATTTTAAATAATTACTGCAAGCGTACATGTGTGTAGCATACAGGTCGAACACAGGGAGGTGTAATTAAAAATTATTATTTATTTATTCTGGGGCGAGTTAGACGATTTTCGAGGTTGGTTTTGAATACAATGAAAATTGAAACTGCGATCCGATTCAGAACAAATCTAATTGAACCGACGATCGAATCACAACTATCAATTGGAAATTAAAATACAAAACAGAAATAAAATGCAGGAAGTAAAATGGCAGGAAAAGAAGAACAACAAAAAGTAAATTAGGATTGTCGTTGAAACTAATCAAACAACTAATCACTAATAAGCAATAGAAATAACAATAACAATTTCTGTCTACCAAAACTAATTGAGTAGAACACAAATTGTTATGAAAGTACAACAAATAAGCTAAACGAAGAAGAGCTTTATTAAAACTAAAAGAGAGTACAGAAGAATTGATATCTTACAATGGTTACAACATATATTTATAGAGGAGATAGGAAAAATCCTAATTAAGTCTATGAATAAATGGGTTTCGTTTCCCAAGAAGTAATATCATATCTCTTGCCTTCCTTGACTAGGCTTGTTTGGAAATAATTCTTTTAAGAATATCTGATGCATATCTTGGTGAATATCTTCCAAATCCTCCGTATGGCTAGTTGATTAGTAATTAGATTGCATGCGATTAATTATTCCAAACAAGGATGCTTATCAAACTCCAAAGGCAACAAAGGATGAAATCTTCAAAATTGATCTTTTCTTGGCAATAAATCAATCAGAAATTCTTCTTATTGAAAATTGAAAAATGTATGTTCTGAATTGATTTCCATTACTGCTCCTGAAATGTCTATTAGTGAATATCATACATACACATGAATATGTATATATATAATATAACACTAATTAATATATTCTTCATAGCAAAGGGGCAGTGTGATCGCGTTCTGTTCTTTGGCAAAAAGTGAGCTTGACGGGGATCGAACTCAGGTCACTCAGTACAAATCTCTATGCATTTACCAGTGAGCTACAACGTCTTTTGTAATTCAGAAGGCTTTAGTACGGGGAAGTAGCTTTTTATCTGTAGTTGGCCTTTAATTTGAAACGAAGGGGCATTTCTTGACATCCTGTAAAAACACACAAAAGTATCCAAAGTATCATTTATTTATTTACAAAAGATAAAATATAAGAGCATAAAATAAACACATTTTTATGTTAATCAGTACTTTTTTTATTCTAATTTTCATTTTCTAGCAAAATGTACTCTTTTTATTCTAACTTCCATTTTCTAGCAAAATGTACACTTTTTATTCTAACTTTCATTTTCTTTTGACAAAAATGTCATTTTACTCACTAATCTAGTTTAACACAAAAATGTTAATTTCTATTCACTAATCAAGTTTAACCAAAAATATGTTAATTTCTATCACTAATCAAGTTCAACACAAAAATGTTAATTTCTATTCACTAATCAAGTTTAACAAAATTAACATTCTTTTTAATGTATAAAAATATACATTTTCAATTCCATTCTTTTTAATGTAAACAAATATGATGATTTTGTTTATTAACTTCTAATGTAAACGAAATTAGAATTTTGTTTATTAACTCCTACGCAAACAAAATGAGAATTTTGTTTATTAACTTCTGATGCAAACAAAATGATGATTTTGTTTCATAACTTTTAATGCAAACAAAATGAGAATTTTGTTTCATAACTTCTAATACAAACAAAATGAGAATTTTGTTTATTAACTTCTAATGCAAACAAAATGATGATTTTGTTTCATAAACTTTTAATGCAAACAAAATGAAAATTTTGTTTAATAACTTTTAATGCAAACAAAATGATGATTTATCTTGCTAACATGTTTTTAACAAAAATGATATTTTATCTCACTCTAATTTAACATAAAAATGTTTTAATTCATTTCTTCTAAAAGACATAAATGAATGAATTTACTTCATCCTTTTTAAAATGACCAAAATGTATGTTTTAACTCATTTCTTCTGAAATGACTAAAAAGAATGTTTGAATTTTCAGTCTTATAAAATAAGTAAAAAGGAATGTTCTAATTTCGTTCTTATAAAATCACCAAAATGAATGCTTTAATCAACCATGTGATTTCTAATTCTATAATCATGTTTTAATCAACAATGTGATTTTCTTTCTTTTTGTCCGTTCTAATACAATAAAATGAAAAACTTTATTTTTGTTGATTCTAATTCAACAAATAACATTTCTATGTTGTAACAAACATGATACACACAATTTCATCGACTGATTCATCGCAATACAATACAACCAACATTTCAATAAATGTACACATAACACCACATAAATTTTATATAGCATGAACACAAATTCCACAATAAAATAAATAATTAATTTTATTTAAAAATAGAAATCTCACATTTCTTTATAATTCTGAATTTCCAACATGCTTTAAACTAGTTCCAGTCCGTACCATCATGTAGAGTTCGTTCATGCGATCCCAACGCACCGGAAATCATCTGATTTCATCGTTGTTTGAATGAGTTACACAGTTTTAAAATTCTAAACTTTTATACACTAATAATTAATTAAAATAATTAACAAAATACTGATTACTTTGATTAACAAACAAGGCCGCTGCGTTTCCTTTCTTCGTTCTTTTTCTGAAACGAGAGCCTATTCTTCACGATCAAACTCCTCCAAACCCGCCCCCCCACTTCGAGCGCAGAATTCCAGAGATCCACAACATCATTTCAGATCATGGCCATTGGTTAGAAGGGTCTTGGTGTGTCGAATGATTTTGCAGAGGTTACTTTTTTTGAATTTGGTTGATAGATTAGAAGAGAAAAGAGGAGAAAGATCATTGTGTTTCATCCATTGAAAGATAGAAGGGGCGGCGGCTATTTTAGGTTGTTTAGAGGATTAGGGTTTGAATAGGTTAAGTATTTATAAATTTATTTAATCCTCCTTTTTATTTTTAATAAATTCAATTACTACTTATCTTTATTTAGAGATGAAACTTCCCATTTCCATTCGTTTAATTAATGTAGTCAATTAATGAGGATAGTTAAAGAAGGAAAACTTCATTTCCTTTCTTTAAATTATTTAATTAATAGGGAGAATATTATCTGCATAGAGAGAGAAACCTTTCATTTATTGGTTTATTATCAATTTGATTTAACAAACATGTGACATATATGCGAGTACAAACAAATGTATGATGACGTAATTTTTTTTTTTTGTAAGTGCAACATGTGGTACGGGCAATAAATGATAGGAAGGTATAGCCATATAATTTAAATTAGTAGATGGTCAATTATATAAATAAAATGAGAAATAAATAAAAGTTAACATATATAATCAATTAGATTCCTCAATAGGATACAAAATATAAATGAAATTAACCAACATCATGATACAAGTATATATATATATATATATATATATATAGCCAATATTCAAAGCATGTGTTTAATTCTTTTCCTCTTTTAACTTTTAATGAAAATAAACTATTTCTATTATCAAAACTTGAAATAAATAGTGAATTTTAAATGAAAACTATATGTATGTTTGAGTTAAATTTAATCAAAACCCCCCAATAATACAAATCACATAATTACAACAGTCAGTCCTAAAATAACTGTGTGTTGACAAAATTCCTTTTTTTTAAAATCAAAATACCTAATTGAAAACATTATTTATATATATAAACTTTCAAGTCTAATGTTACACTTAGTTATGAAAGATAACAATCTAACATTTTACTAACTGATATAAAGTTCAAATTTACCTTTAAGATATAATTTAATCCATTAACATGAACATAGAATTTTAGATCGAAAGTTATACTCTAAATTAAATTTATAAAACCAATGATCTAAAATGAATCATTGTACTACAACTTATATTGATTTAGTTTTAATTTAACATAATGAAGAAAACGATATGTTACTTGAACAAGAAAGCTATTAGATCCAAATAATTACATTTATATTGAATATTTAGAAACAAATCTATATTTGAACATTTTAAAGCACAACAAAAATTAAATTATTTGATTCATCAAATAAACAAAATAATCAACTATTCAACAAACAATGTCATCTTCATTAGTAGTCATCAATTTGAACCAGGCAATGATGCATACTTACAAATTAGGTGTAACGACCCAGAAAATCTGAACCAATTTAAAATTTTTAAATTGGCTAAAATAATGGATTTTAAATATTTTAAATAATGGTGATGAAAACTGAGTTTGAATCGACATTTGAAAACGAATATAATTATATATAGAATTGAAAATAGCGTGGTAGTTCGATAATTCGATTTCAAACTTCAATTGAATATACCGGGTGCAAAACAATCCGGATTTTAGTGAAACCAAAAATAATGGAATATAATTGATAATATCTTTCCAACGAATCCGACCAATCGAAATTTGATAGCGGGAATCAAAAGTTATGTCCAGTTGAAAATTCTGAATAGTCGCTATGGAATTCAGGCCCTTAAAAATGGACATTTTGCAAATGACCTCGGATTTTGACGAAACCACTTTTGTTGGATCCGCAGGGTCAAGTTATTGTTATGTTTCAAATTTCATAATTTTCCGAATCAATATGTGAGCGTGGCAAAGGAAAACGTGTTTGACCAGTTTCTGTTGATTTTAATCGACTGGAAATTGACCATTTTTCAAACGATCTCAGAATTCGGCGAAACTAGTTTTGTTAAGACCGTATCGTCGATACGAAGCTAGAAAATATTTTTCTGGAATTTTTCTAGTTAGTATGTGACCCCGATAATTTGAAATGTACGTTTAAAATTCAATATAGTGATTTAAATGTAAATTCAATGGGAACTGATTGTAACGATCAAATCAGCTTACGATACATATCCCATTGTGTTCGGAATGGGGGTAAAACGCTATGGATGGCAGGCGGTGGGCCTCGTTTCGAGGTCGTATGTAAAAGTCAACTTTTTGCAAAATTAAATAATTAAATAATAAAAAAAAATATTTTCCCTCCTTTATCTTTCTTCCTGGCCCCCCCCCCCGTTCATTTTTATTTCAAACAAAAAAAATAAAAACCTAATAACTATCGACAGACCGCCCACCCTAAAGCGAACGCCGCCACCACCGCAGCTCCGACGAAGACGATCCCCCCCCCCCCCCCCCCGTCGAATCAAATCGCGAGCCCCCTGAAGCAGCGAGACGCCAAGACCCAAGCCCTCGAAGCCATCGCTCCACCCTCCGCTTCGCCAACTCTTCCTCCTGCTGCCGACATCGACGCCGTCCCCCTCGAAGCCATCGCTCCCCCCCTTCACAGATTACAGTAAGGATTCTATCTTATTTCTATTTTTATTTTAATACTGTAAATTTCGTTTTTTTAATTTCTGGAAAACTGATTTTCTTGAAAATGTAAAACTGATTTTAATTATGATTTTAAAACTGAATTTGGAAAAAGAAAACTGATTTTCTTGAAAATGTAAAACTGATTTTAATTATGATTTTAAAACTGAATTTGGAAAAAGAAAACTAAATTTGGAAAAAGAAAACTGAATTTGAAAAAAGAAAACTGATTTTATAAAACATTTAAAAACTGATTTGAAAAGATTTTAAAACTGATTTGAAAATGATTTTAAAACTGATTTGAAAAGATTTTAAAACTGATTTGAAAATGATTTTTAAACTGATTTGAAAAGATTTTAAAACTGATTTGAAAAAGATTTTAAAACTGATTTGAAAATGATTTTAAAACTGATTTGAAAAGATTTTAAAAACTGATTTGAAAATGATTTTAAAACTGATTTGTTTAAAAGTTTAAAACAGATTTTTTTAAAATGATTTTAAAATTGATTTTTAAAAAGGTTTTAAAAGATTTAAACTTTAAAAAGTAAAGGATTTAAACTTTAAAAAGTAAAAGATTTAAAAGAAGTAAGATATGAAAATTATATTTTTAAAGTAATAAAAATATAATTTTTACATCGTAGGAATATTAAAGATATAATCTTTATTTTTGAAAAGGCGGAATCTATATCTTTGAAATTCGATTTTTATATATTGAATAACATAGTAAAAATTCGATTTTTACATATGTAGAGAATACGGGCAACAAAGCGACAAAAAGAGAGATTGGCGAAGATTTTATGCAAGGTAGTGTCGTGCAGTTGGATAGCTATTGGTGAGATTTCTGATTTAAAAATATTATATATATGTGTTGAAGTAAAAGTGAATTGCTATATATATAAATATATATATATATATATATATACGCCCCTCGTCCACAAACCATGGACGATATTTATTGATTGAAATTGTTGTGATAATTGATTGATAGCGAATTATTGTTTGGGATTGTTTGTGATTGATATTGATTGATTGTGGTTGAAAAATACCCATTTGTGGTTGAGAAATATTTGGTTGAAACCACATAGGATTAGTTTGTGGAAATGAAATAAATATATACATGCCGCCTGCGTGCGAACTAGATGCATGAACCCCATTGTCAAAAACCACGAGGTTTTAAGGTAGAGCGAGGAGCCGTACTAGGGACGGTCCCGGTTTAACTACCCTGCCGTTATGCTGCCGAAATTTTGAATAATATTCGTGTGTTTGAATTATTTTCATATGCTTAAACTATATTTATTCATTGAATAGAAAACATTCATGTGTTGAATTGATATTCATTCGTTGATTAGAAATTCATGTGTTGAATGGTATTCCTATTTTGAAATAAATCGTTTGATAATAAAAATCACCTTTTATCGACTATATGAACTGTGTAAAATAATCTCGTTTTAAAAAGAAATTGTTTTAGGATAAAAATACCATTTTTATCACCAAATTGAACTATATAGAAAAATAGTGTTTTTGAAATGAATTGTTTTACAATAAAAATCACATTTTTATTGTATGCATAAATCGTTGAAATGTGAAGTGTTAAAAATAGCCACTTGTTCAAAATAAACATATATGAGTTGAAATATTCATTAATTAGCTAATGAAATGATTTGCACCTATTTATGTAACATTAGAATGAATGGTGTTTTTAAACCAAATAGAAATCAAATATGAAGTTAGATAGAAAATGATAAATGATATGAACTGTATATATATGTACATACATATTCATTGAACAGGTTATAGCAAAGGGGCTAGAGAAGAGGAATAAAATTTTGTGCCCGACAAATAGGTACACATTTACTGTTTTGTTTGGGTGATGATTTTATGAGCCTGTTGGCTAGCCGCTTGGCCTTTTCTTTTTCTTTTTGAGATTAGAAGGACCGGGAACGCTATTTGCGATTTCCCGATGCTCCCGGTGCAGGGGAGGTTATGGCGAAATTTTCCAAAATTTTAAGGTGTTAGAAAAATATTTGAAGTGAAAACGATATGGAAATCAGTGAATGAACTATATTTATATAAATATATAAATATAAATAAAATTAAAACGAAACGAAGCCGTGCAGTTCGTATTTTGAAACCATGATTTCAAACGACTAGTGCGGGAAATCCGACCATTGGATTTTCCCGAAACCTCAACCGTCGAGCTCGCATTGGAAATATCTTTCCAACGGCACCAACCTTGTAAAAATCCAACGGTTGGATTGTCTGGAATGTTTAATTCAAATTTGAAGAAAAACAGCGCCAGAAGCGATTATATTTACATATATATATAAATATAATTATATATTTAATCGAATAACGACGCTGCAGTTCGTATTTTGAAATCGAAAATTCAAACGATTGTATCGGGAGATCCGACCGTCGGATTTTCCCGAAACTGGAACCGTTGGATTCGTTTTGAAAAGACCTTTCTAATGATGTAAATTTTGTGAAGATCCAACGGTTAGATTTTCAGATATGTGTAAATCAAATCTGAAGAAAAACAGCGCCACGGCCGCTGTATGGCCCGAAGCGTCGTTTTGAATAAAATGGCTATTTTAAAATAAATAAAAATAGCGATAAATAGTTATAAAATATCATAAGCGATATGGAATAGAAATAAACTGAATTTGTTCGATTTATGTGGCTTTTGATGGTTGAATGTATTTGGTGTGAAAATTACATTAAAGAACAAAATTGGTGTTGTCGAATAATTTAACCATTGAAATAAATTGATTTGAAATTCTAAATATACGTGAATTATTTGAAAAAGCCGAGTTAATTCTCATTTCAAATAATTGATCGACGATTGAAAGTCGAAGATGAAGACGATGGTCGAAGACCGGAGATCTTCACCTCGTTTGGATGGTAACCGAGGTCCTGATTGGGAGGCATCCCGAAATATGGATAATGAGTGGTGATCGTCCAGACGTACGTGGTGATCGAAGGGTTTGCGAGGTATTTAGTGCCTCCGGTTTCGTTCAGACCCAGAACGGACTTGTAAATGGACTGTGTGTCTGACATTGGATTTTATTCTGTGTTGATTGATCTCTATTAATTATACATCTGTTTGGCGGCGGAGAATTTATTCTTTTGCTTAACGCCCTTCTCTGAGACGCACGAGCTCAGAGGTTGTATATCGATGGACATCAGTCGCATGGCATGAATTGCCTGTGTGGCATGCTAAGATGCAGTGATCAGGACTTCTGTTGAAAAGCAAAGTCTTGTGGTGATGATCAAAGCACCGCCTGTGTGGCGTAGCTTTGTGTATAACGTGAATTCGCGAGCCTCACACCCCGGTATGAACCTAAAACGGGAGAGAACATCGGGGAGGGCCTGCGTTTCTTTCTAGCTAGGGTGGTGTCAGTGACCTACCAGCCCTGACATTTATATACTTTTCACCTATGTGGTTGTTGCTGTTGCGAGGCGCCTCGGTTTGATCGGACGATCCGGGTCCGATGGAGTCATTCGTTGGCTCGTTTACGCCTCAAAGGGCGGAGAAACGTAGTGTTCAGGCATAATAATCCACATCGGTGGACCGGCCCTGATGATCCAAGGGCCCACCTGAGTCTGGGCCTGAGACATGGGCTAGATTGTCTCGAATTCGGTAAGGACTATCTTTTGCCTTGGTTCATGACGGAAATCCAATCTCCAAATACGACATCGTGCGGTTTTGATTGTATATATATATGGCGACATGATATATGGTACCCATGCCGTCTATGATTGATAGTTATGATTTGAAATTGTTTTCAAAACATATAGACACTAACAATAATATCAAATGCCTTTGTTTTGTTCGTATCAAGCATATTTTGACCGTTATAAGGTAAAACTCTATCCTCCGGTTTGCGTTGCATTGTGTGATGGGAACTGAGTCTTATAACGGTCTCATTTTTATAAAAAGCATAGCGATGTTTAAAAGAAAGATTTGTTTTAAAGCACTGGCAATCCAATGGAGTAAACCCGTTCCACGAAAGTGGCGTGGTCCTGTGATTAGCCATATTATATATGTGTTGAGTAGATTTCTCATACCAGTCCCATGACTGATTCGTAGTTTGTTTCACTCTCAAACTCGGGTGCCCCTTTTTTCTACACGGGCAACCTTGTATTCAGGTTTAGCTGGTTCTTTTTCTGGATAGCCGGAGCTGAAGATGGATTCTATCATTTATTCTTTTTATGCTGTTCAGCTCCTATTGTACATATTTTGTTTATTTCTGCGGTAGACATTTATGTATAGCTGAACTGTATTTGTACTAAGTAAGATCCTGTATACTGTGTAACTCTGATGATACTTTTATCCAGTATATTTTATTGTTCATTATCTGGTGTATTTATTTAATTCTGTTCTGCTATTATCTGTTTCTGTGTTATATTCCGAAGATAGCCCTTGTTTCCGTGAGAACGGGAAATCGGGTCGTCTCAACGTGGTATCAGAGCTTTGGTTAAGCTTAGTTCTGGAATATAACATGTGAACGAACTCGTCAGAAATAGAACCAGTAGAGTTCTAGGACGGGTAACTCAATACAGATAGGATCAGCAATATCCTAGTATGAGTAAAGCAGAATGAAATTACACCTTGATAGACACATTTACACTTGAAGTATATGTTTCTATGTTTTAAAATATCTTTTCTGTGACCTGACACTTGATCTGCTGATTGCAGAAGTACTAGAAAAATGAGTGCCAGAAACAGAAGGAATACAGAACCCGATTTAGAGGCTCTATTCAAGAGATATCGAAATATGGGTGGAGCACAATTCTCGGGCAATGAATCTATTATTCAAACTCAAGCTTGGATGAGTTCTGTCGAGAGAATCTTTGAGCATATCCAGCTGAGAGATGACCAGAAACAGTTAGTAGCATCTTGGGCGCTCAAAGAAGAAGCTTTAATCTGGTGGGAAACAATCATCAAAGATAATCCAGAAAGTGATATCACCTGGGACAGATTCAAAGTGATTTTCCTAGAAAGATTTACTCCTCCCGAAGCAACCGAGAGACTATGTGATGAATTTTCTTATCTAATACAAGGTGACATGACCATCCCAGAGTATCATAAGAAATTCAACGAACTTTCTCACTTTGCTCCTCATCTAATTCAAAATCCGAAGAGTAAAAATATGAGATTTATTCACGGGCTTCAACGGAAATACCAGAATAAAGTATTGGGGCATGTGAAGCTTCCTTTTCCAGAAATGATATACATGGCTTATCAGTATGAAGATTTCCATAAGAAAGGAATGTTATGCGACGAAGAAGAAGTCTGTTCTAGTGACAAAGAAAAGTCGGAAACTGATATTCCTGAAGCCAGTAAGAAGCCGAGTGCCAAGAGAAAAAGGGCTAAATCTGAGAAGGAACCAGTAACGACAGCCATATGCAATAACTGCCATAAGCAGGGGCATTTGCAAGGAAAATGCAAATCTTTAAAGAAGCAAAAGAAGGAAGTATCTAAATCTGTTAGAAGGGTTCATGAGGGCATAGGATGCCATAGGTGCCACCAGCCTGGGCATATCGCGAAGAATTGCTGGCTGTTAAAAAGGACCAATGTGGTTCAAGTAAATGAATTGGCAGAGATTTCCGAGCCCTCAGCTAGTCAAGAAAGGGCGGATGTTTTGGAAGGCACACTAACTGTCAAAAACGTTCCAGGTAAAGTATTGTTTGACACAGGTGCGTCGCGAAGCTTTATTTCAAAGAGTGCCGCTAAGAAACTTGATTTGAACTTGAGGAAGCTCAAGGAACCCATGACTGTCCAAAATCCAGTTGGGGGTTCCATCAATCTCAGTTGGGTTTGTGCAGTACCCGTCTCTTTTTCTTGCTATAAATTCCCTATTATTTCTGTCGTCATGAATTTTGATGAATTCGATCTTATTCTGGGATTGGATTGGCTAACCAAATATGAAGCAGAGGTTAGATGCGCCGAGAGAGTTGTTAAAGCTAAGATTAAATCAGGGAGTTATATAACCATTCCCTGTGAAGGTCAGAATGCTAATAGAAAGGATTTCTGGGCAGCTTTGGATGTTTCTCCATCCCAAATAGAAAATGTCCCTGAAATCACTGAGAATATTCCTGACCTCATTAAAGATATGCCTGTCGTCAAAAATTATGCGGATGTGTTTGAAGAAGTCGTTCGCTTACCTCCGCAAAGAGAAATAGATTTCAAAATTGCTTTAATTCCCAATGCAAGGCCGGTAGTTCATGCTATTCGAAGAATGTCCTTGAAAGAGAAGGAAGAATTAGACAATCAAACACGACAGCTAGTGTGGAAGGGTCTAATCAGGCCTAGTTTCTCTGATTGGGGTGCAGCAGTGGTATTTGTCCCAAAATCTGATGGTACTCTACGGCTATGCGTGGACTATCGTGATCTGAACAAACAGACAATAAAGAACAAATATCCATTGCCGCAGATTGATGATCTGTTGGATCGATTAAATGGCGCACAAGTATTCTCACGAATGAACCTAGCTACAGGTTTCCATCAACTTCGAATTGCCGAAGAGTGTGTTCCAATGATAGCATTCCGAGGCCCCGACTTATTCTACGAGTGGTTAGTAATGCCGTTCGGCTTATGTAACGCCCCTGCTTACTTCGTCGATCTAATGAGCAGGGTATTCAGAGGAGTATTGAATAAATTTGTTCTGGTTTTCATTGACGATATTCTAATCTTCTCTAAATCAAAGGCCGAACATGAAAAGCATCTGGAACAGGTTCTAGAAATCCTCAGAAGGAATGTATTGAAAGCCAAGTTTTCCAAATGTATATTCTGGCAAGATGAAGTGAAATTTCTGGGCCATGTTGTATCGAAAGAAGGAATTGATGTGGATCCAAGTAAAATCACGGCTATTCAAAATTGGAAACAGCCCAGTACTCCCACTGAAGTCCGCAGTTTTCTCGGATTGGCTAGCTATTACCGAAAGTTCGTTAAAGACTTTTCGAAGATATCTGGTCACTTAACGAAGCTTACAAAGAAGCATTCTAAGTTCAAATGGACTCAAGAGAGTGAGGAAGCTTTCGAAGAGCTAAAGTTGAGATTAACAACAGCTCCGGTGTTAACCATCATCGATGGCAACCAAGATTTAAAAGTCTAGACTGATGCTTCTAGAGAAGGCCTTGGCGCTGTGTTAATGCAAAGGGGTCAAGTGATTGCTTATGCTAGCCGTCAACTGAAACCGCACGAGAAAAACTATGTAACTCATGATCTTGAGTTATTGGCTATCATATTCTCTTTGAAAATCTGGAGACACTATCTTCTGGGCGAGAGATTTGAACTGTTTACAGATCACCAGTCGTTGAAATATCTGTTCACTCAGAAGGACTTAAATTTGAGGCAGCAACGTTGGCTGGAGTTTCTTGCGGCATATGACTTCGAAATTATATATACTCCAGGAAAAGCCAATGTCGTGGCCGATGCATTAAGCAGAAAGAATGTAATGATCGCCAGTTTTATTATCACGACTTCTTTGCTAGATAAGATATCTGCTCTTCAGGAAAATGATCACTTCATTCAGAAGATCAGAGGGATAATTCAACAAGGCGAACCCTCGAGTTTTCAAGTTGATAATGAGGGGATTCTAAGGCTCAAAGGCCGAATATGCGTTCCTAACATTCCTGAACTTCGAAAGGAAGTATTGGATGAATGCCATAAGTCAAAACTCAGTATCCATCCGGGAGTAAGCAAAATGTATAATGACATCAAACGCACTTTCTGGTGGAAGTCGATGAAAAGGGACATTTCTTTATATGTCAGTCGATGCCCTACTTGTCAGCTAGTCAAAAGCGACCAACAAAAACTGGCTGGATTGTTACAACCACTGGAAGTTCCTGGCTGGAAGTGGGAACATATTTCTATGGATTTCATCGATGGTTTGCCCAGAACCAGGAAAGGAAATGACAGTATTTGGGTAATCGTAGATCGCTTCACGAAGACCGCCCATTTCATACCTGTCAGATCAAACAGAACTGCTCAGAGTCTGGCGCAGATATACATAAGGAAATAGTTAGACTTCATGGAGTGCCGCTCAGTATAGTCAGTGATAGAGATACAATATTTACTAGCAAATTCTGGGAAGCATTTCAAGTCGAGCTGGGAACGAAGTTAAACTTGAGCACCGCTTATCATCCTCAAACAGACGGTCAGACTGAGAGGGTGAATCGCATCTTAGAAGATCTATTACGGGCTTGTGTTATAGATTTCGGTGGATCATGGGAAGACCATCTGCATTTGGCTGAATTCTCTTATAACAACAGCTACCAGGCGAGCCTGACAATGTCGCCATTCGAAGCATTGTATGGTAGACCGTGCCGATCTCCTGCTTGTTGGGTCGAGCCAGGAAATAGACTTGTTTTGGGTCCTGATATGATTCGAGAAGCTGCCGACAAAGTCGATTTTATTAAGAAGCGATTACTCGCCGCTCAAAGCCGATAAAAGAGCTATGCCGATAGAAGAAGAAGAGATATATCCTTTGAAGTTGGCGACTATGTATATTTGAAAGTATCGCCGATGAGAGGAGTTATCCGGTTCGGTAAAACTGGAAAGTTGGCACCCAAATTCATTGGTCCGTTTCCTATTCTGGAACGGATTGGGACTCTCGCATATAAAGTTAAATTGCTAGATTGGTTGCCTGGAATTCATGATGTATTTCACATATCTCAACTTCGAAAGCACGTTCATGATCCAGACTTGATCGTGGAAGAAGCATCTCAGCAGGATATTGAAATTACTCCAGAATTAGCTGTGAGGCGAGAGCCGCTAAAGATTATCGGCAAAGAAACCAAAGAGCTGAGGAACAAGAAGGTTCACTTAGTCAAAGTGCAATGGAGTGGAGATCCATGAGATTGTACTTGGGAAACTGAGGAGAGCATTCAGAAAGCTTATCCTAGATGCCGAGTAGATATCTCTGATTGACTCCGGTGCAAGGTACATTTACCATACTTTGCATTACCATTCAGTTCTCTACTCTATTGTTATTTTCTTTTCGTAGATATACACTTTTAATTCTATAGTCTGAATGATTTTTAAAAGGAGTATTAAAATAGATTAGTATATTTTTGAAAGGTTAAAAACAATTGGATTGGTTGCTGTATTGTGTGATTGTAGATTTATCAAACCACTTTCGACTTTATTCCTTTTCGGGGACGAAAAGTTTTAAGTGGGGGAGATTGTAACGACCCAGAAAATCTGAACCAATTTAAAAATTTTAAATTGGCTAAAATAATGGATTTTAAATATTTTAAATAATGGTGATGAAAACTGAGTTTGAATCGACCTTTGAAAACGAATATAATTAATTATAATTATATATAGAATTGAAAATAGCGCGGTAGTTCGATAATTCGATTTCAAACTTCAATTGAATATACCGAGTGCAAAACAATCCGGATTTTAGTGAAACCAAAAATAATGGAATATCATTGATAATATCTTTCCAACGAATCCGACCAATCGAAATTTGATAGCGGGAATCAAAAGTTATGTCCAGTTGAAAATTCTGAATAGTCGCTATGGAATTCAGGCCCTTAAAAATGGACATTTTGCAAATGACCTCGGATTTTGACGAAACCACTTTTGTTGGATCCGCAGGGTCAAGTTATTGTTAGGTTTCAAATTTTATAATTTTTCGAATCAATATGTGAGCGTGGCAAAGGAAAACGCGTTTGACCAGTTTCTGTTGATTTTAATCGACTGGAAATCGGCCATTTTTAAAACGGTCACAGAATTCGACGAAACTAGTTTTGTTAAGACCGTATCGTCGATGCGAAGCTAGAAAATATTTTTCTGGAATTTTTCTAGTTAGTATGTGACCCCGGTAATTTGAAATGTACGTTTAAAATTCAATATAGTGATTTAAATGTAAATTCAATGGGAACTGATTGTAACGATCAAATCAGCTTACGATACATATCCCATTGTGTTCGGAATGGGGGTAAAACGCTATGGATGGCAGGCGGTGGGCCTCGTTTCGAGGTCGTATGTAAAAGTCAACTTTTTGCAAAATTAAATAATTAATAAAAAAAAAAATTCCCTCCTTTATCTTTCTTCCTACCCCCCCCCCCCCCGTTCATTTTTATTTCAAACGAAAAAAAAAAAAACCTAAAAACTATCGACAGACTGCCCCCCCTAAAGCGAACGCCGCCACCACCGCAGCTCCGACGAAGACGATCCCCCCCCCCCCCCCCCCCCCCCCCCGTCGAATCAAATCGCGAGCCCCCTGAAGCAGCGAGACGCCAAGACCCAAGCCCTCGAAGCCATCGCTCCACCCTCCGCTTCGCCAACTCTTCCTCCTGCTGCCGACATCGACGCCGTCCCCCTCGAAGCCATCGCTCCCCCCTTCACAGATTACAGTAAGGATTCTATCTTATTTCTATTTTTATTTTAATACTGTAAATTTCGTTTTTTTAATTTCTGGAAAACTGATTTTCTTGAAAATGTAAAACTGATTTTAATTATGATTTTAAAACTGAATTTGGAAAAAGAAAATTGATTTTCTTGAAAATGTAAAACTGATTTTAATTATGATTTTAAAACTGAATTTGGAAAAAGAAAACTGAATTTGGAAAAAGAAAACTGAATTTGAAAAAAGAAAACTGATTTTATAAAACATTTAAAAACTGATTTGAAAAGATTTTAAAACTGATTTGAAAATGATTTTAAAACTGATTTGAAAAGATTTTAAAACTGATTTGAAAATGATTTTTAAACTGATTTGAAAAGATTTTAAAACTGATTTGAAAAAGATTTTAAAACTGATTTGAAAATGATTTTAAAACTGATTTGAAAAGATTTTAAAAACTGATTTGAAAATGATTTTAAAACTGATTTGTTTAAAAGTTTAAAACAGATTTTTTTTTAAATGATTTTAAAACTGATTTTTAAAAAGGTTTTAAAAGATTTAAACTTTAAAAAGTAAAGGATTTAAACTTTAAAAAGTAAAAGATTTAAAAGAAGTAAGATATGAAAATTATATTTTTAAAGTAATAAAAATATAATTTTTACATCGTAGGAATATTAAAGATATAATCTTTATTTTTGAAAAGGCGGAATCTATATCTTTGAAATTCGATTTTTATATATTGAATAACATAGTAAAAATTCGATTTTTACATATGTAGAGAATACGGGCAACAAAGCGACAAAAAGAGAGATTGGCGAAGATTTTATGCAAGGAAGTGTCGTGCAGTTGGATAGCTATTGGTGAGATTTCTGATTTAAAAATATTATATATATGTGTTGAAGTAAAAGTGAATTGCTATATATAAATATATATATATATATATATATATATACACGCCCCTCGTCCACAAACCATGGACGATATTTATTGATTGAAATTGTTGTGATAATTGATTGATAGCGAATTATTGTTTGGGATTGTTTGTGATTGATATTGATTGATTGTGGTTGAAAAATACCCATTTGTGGTTGAGAAATATTTGGTTGAAACCACATAGGATTAGTTTGTGGAAATGAAATAAATATATACATGCCGCCTGCGTGCGAACTAGATGCATGAACCCCATTGTCAAAAACCACGAGGTTTTAAGGTAGAGCGAGGAGCCGTACTAGGGACGGTCCCGGTTTAACTACCCTGCCGTTATGCTGCCGAAATTTTGAATAATATTCGTGTGTTTGAATTATTTTCATATGCTTAAACTATATTTATTCATTGAATAGAAAACATTCATGTGTTGAATTGATATTCATTCGTTGATTAGAAATTCATGTGTTGAATGGTATTCCTATTTTGAAATAAATCGTTTGATAATAAAAATCACCTTTTATCGACTATATGAACTGTGTAAAATAATATCGTTTTAAAAAGAAATTGTTTTAGGATAAAAATCCCATTTTTATCACCAACTTGAACTATATAGAAAAATAGTGTTTTTGAAATGAATTTGTAACAACCCGCCTTTTTGCTCGGTTCTTGCCGGTAATTAAACCGACTCAAATCGTTCATAAAGACGAATTGTTATGGGTACTTACATACATTGAACAAAAACAACAGAACTTTTCATTGAATAATTCAATATTACATCAGAGTTACATGAATATCATAGTTACAGATAAATATACACAGCGGAAGAAATAAAACCTTCAGCGGAAGAACATCATCTGATACAGCGGAAGCTCCAACTTTAGCGTGAACTCTAACTCCGGAAGCACTTTGAATCTTCTCCATGATCCATAACTGCAAACTAAACACTAGCTGCCCGTGTGGAAATTAATGGGCACCCAGAGTTTAGGAAGGAACAATAAACTCCGGGTCAGTCGTGGGACTGGTGTGAGAACTCAAAACAGTTATCATTCAGGTTTTATTTTTAAAGTTGGGTAATTCAACGGACCACGCCGCTAATGCGGAACGGGGTTTACTCCATATGAATTCCTGTGCATAGAGATACGCAATGACTTTTGAAAAATGAAGCTATCATAAGCTCGTCCCACATCACACAATGCAAGCGCACACCAGATGGGCGAGTTTTGTCTTATGATAACCAAACATGATTTCATACGTGAAAATCCTCTTTGATATTATCATATAGTGTGGAAAACAAATTCGCCATTAAATGTATTAATCCTAGACGGCATGAGTGTCCCATACCACTATGTCGCCACATATAAATACAATCAAAATCGCATGGCTCGTATTGGTATTTGGATTTCTAACTTGATGATTCCTGGCACGAAAGATCAATCAGGGACTTGAGCGAAGTGTAAATCAACAAATCGCCAGGGCAGTATCTACGGTTTTCGACCAGACGCGGCCCCCCGAACATACCCCATCCCCAGTTCACAAGTGGTTTCCCACTGCTGCAGCACCCATCAAATCATATATATATACAGACCAAACCGCCAGTTTCTCATCATCCGGTGTGTGAGGTTTGTCGATGTCACGTCATACACAAAGTTACGCTTCGATAAGCCATGCTTTGATCATCATTAACTCATATCATACTTGGGTATGCCACATCGTCAATATCTCCACATATCACTAATTCGAATTAATACATATTCTCTAAGAACGTAACTAGAGACGGAGATATTCAATTGCCACAAATCATATATATATTCACACGAATCAGTGCTACGTGGTCAATTACAAATGTCAGACACACCATCCATACAAGTCTGTTCTGGGTCTGAACGGAACACAATCCGAAAATTTCCAAATATACTCAGATCTCCTGCCACCCTCGTCAGCAATCGATCCAAATAATCTGGATATTTCCGGTCTTCATTTATCGATTCCAAATCTTGAATTGCTTCATAACGTCGTAATATTACTTGGAATGGTTTTCGGACCTATATCCGATCCCGGACTTTCCAAGTAACAAACGTATCTTAAAACAATAGTTACAAATCACACGGGTTTCCCAATTCAAATCTCCTTTCCAAACATTTCCAATTTACTTTGAATTAAATGTTGGATTAAATTCCCCGGAAACCCATTATCCTTAACCCCTTTCAAATTCAACTTTTGTTTCCAAACTTCATTTTCAAACAACTTAATTAATTCGTCGACATTTGAATAACCAAATCTTTATTTGGATTTTAGATTTCCATTTAAATACCTATGTTTCACATATCAGTTCATATAGAATCAATCGACTTATACTCGATATTGATTCACAAATTCAGGCAACACGATCAGAATCAGGATATGAATATGTTAGTATTTCTGATCATATTTGTCTGTTCCTATAAATCCATATTGAATATCAGGCGACCAATTTTATTCAAAACTCATCTCAATTCCATATCATATGGAAAAATCAAATCCTTTCCCTAATAATTCATGTTTGAAGTCCTCAAATTCAAATGATTTCAAATAACGTTAAAGCGTTACTGAAAGCGTTGGGAAAAGGTTATTAAGTCAAAAAAATCCAAATCATTCTAAATTCAAACTTAAACCATAAATCACCTTTAAATAATATAATATAAATTCATTCTATTCGATTTTCATTGCGGTCGGCGAACGGCATGTACGGCGACCTTTTCAGATTTAAATTTAAACCTAACTAGAAATCATACGATGGAATTTGAAAATTCCTCTTTTATACGAAACCCATTATTATTATAAATCCGTTATTTTCTGTTTCACGTCAATTCGATTTCATATGTTCAAGTTATAACGATTTGAAATTCGAAACCGATATTGTCGAACTGTCTCTTAACAACGAATTCGATTCTGCTATAATTTGTTTTATATGATTTGTTCAATCCATTTCCGAAACAAATTTATTTCATAACTTTAGTTTAAAACCAAATTTATATTTCTCAAAAATCAAGTTTGTCCGAAATCACTTCATATTTCTCAAATCTTCATTTCAAATAATCGTGCAATTTGTTCGCATCCAAAATCCATATTAAACCCGTATTTGAATCATTTCCAAATTTCGAAATTTAATTTTTTTTTATAATATATGAGAATTGAAGATTATTTTCAAAACACTTTACTTGAAGATTAACAATTGATATTCAAGAATATATATTACTTGATGCGATAAATTTAAAATACCAATTTATTCTAAATCTAAATAATTCAAATATTTAAAACATATTTATACGCCCGATATCGATAAAATAATTCGTTAAATCTCTTTTCTTTTACTTAAACAATCATTCTTAGAATTATCGATAAAATCGACGCTAAATCTCAGATCATTTTAAAGGCAAAACAAAGCTTAATAATTCATTGGAAATTTTTTCCAAAATTTATTCATCTTAAATTTTGATTTTCAAACGATTTCAACAAATTTTCAAATCATTATTAAAATAAAAATATTTATTTAACTAAAAAGAGTATTAAAATCGGTCACCCGTAAGATCTGTAACTATGGTGCATGCAACTTCACTCAAACAGAACAAATGCAATATCTTAACTAAACAAACATGCACCATCCATTCATCACAACCACAAAATAAATCAAGTGTGTATGAAGCGTTATTGTCAGTAACGCTCGGTGTTTTACGGTGTTACTACAGCATACATATCCATCGATCCATCAGCGATATACAACCATAACATTCCAAGCATCCACAACCACTGATTTTCCATCAATTATTATAATTATAAATAATTTATAACAAATTATTTCTACCCAAAATGAAATAATTAAAGAGGAGTTCTCACCTGCGCTGCGCTCTGGTTTCACTGACGAACCCGGTATCAACTGCATATCGGTTCACGAACATTATAATTGACAAGCGCGCACCGTTCTTTGCAATAACATGCATGCACCGTACATCGCTCTACACACGCTCTTGCTTCTCCATGGACGCTACGCTTTGCAAATTTATATTCACATAAATATTTTTTTTTTTTTTTTTTTTTTTTTTTTTTTGAGAAAAGCACGGATGTGCTTTGGAGGACCAAAATAGTTGCCACCATGCATGCTTGCGCATGCAACATGCTTCAGGCGCATTCTCCACTTCTCTCTCTTTTCTTTCTTTCTTTTTTTTTTTTTTTTTTTTTTTTTTGTACAGAAAGGGTTGGGCGCAAAATAGGTTCATACTAGAACTGGTGCGGCAATCTCGCATGCGCATGCAAGAGAATGGACATGCATGCAAGACTTCTTCTTTTGTACAACTAGGCTTCTAACAACACTTATATGCATGCATGCGCATGCAAGATATGCTCTACACAAGTTAGCAGCAGACTCCATCGTATTGGATTTTTTTTTTTTTTTTTTTTTTTTTTTTTTTTTTTTAAAGACCAAAAGCACGGAAGTGCTGTACAATCGCATGCTTGCGCATGCATGCAACCAGGCTATTTCGGCCTCCTCTCCTAATCCTTTTTTTTTTTTTGTTTATGCATGTACCTGCGCATGTAATGAGAGGAGAGAGAAAGCAAGAGAGGATGGCGGACGGAGGAAACGGGGTGCGGGACGTGAGCGCTACAGGTGATAGAGTAGAGAGAGAGAGAGCGGAACATGCGTGCGTGCGTTTCAAGAAAGGAGGGGAGAGAGCCGAGAGTTGTGAGATGCGGATGCATGGAGGATGGAAGGCGTAGGTGTTGACAGGAGAAGAAGAAGAAGGTGCGAGAGCATCTGGTGCGAAAGAAAAATAGAAGAATATGGGTGCGTGTCTTCTTTATAATCTAATATAAGGGTAGCTTTGGCAATAACAAAGGACACACGTCCATAACAATGCTCATGCAAACTTCCACCTAAGTCCACATGTGGCCACTCCTTATCCAATTTCTACATGCATAACGCCACATCAAAAGGACACTTGCCACTCAAAAAAAAAAAAAAAAAATTGTGAGATCATTCATGCGTTAGGCCTTATTTTCATTTCTACTATTCCACACTTCAAGTCCATACATAGTGTATTCATTTTGTTCACTTCCAATTTTTGATTTTTAGAGTTATTTATCGCGAGTTGCACTGAAATAAGATCATCATTGTAAACAACAACACGCTCTGATTTGAAAACAGCAATAAAACCGGTCTGATTGATCAATTCTGTAAAGCGTCTAACGGACCACATTTATACCCAAAATACGTTGAAAAATTATCTGCTTATTTTTCAAAATAAAAATTACAGAAAAATTCTAAAAATTATTTTAAAACAGCGCGTACAGAAATCGGATGAATATTTTTAACTGATATTTAATTATAATTTATTTTCAAGTCAAACAACTATAAAAATTTAAAAATCCATATAAACTCCATATCTAATTATTTTAAAATCTTTATATATTAAATATTTCTTAAAACAAATCTTTCAATTATAAAATTCATATTATAAAACATTTATATATATATATAAATACAAAAATATTACTACCTATAAATATAAAACCATTATATAAAATTTCAAAAAAATCATTTCTATACAAAATCTTTAAAATAAGTCTTATACAAAATAAAAATTATTTATTTAAACTAATAAAAGGGAATTTCAAATATTAAATCTTATTAACTCCAGAAATATGTATTCAGAAAATCTCAAAATGTGCTATGGAAATTCATATTTAAATTTAGAAAATTCTGGTTCGTTACATTCTTCCCCCCTTAAGACTTTTCGTCCTCGAAAAGGAAGATAGTAAATTTTAAACTCTAAATCAAACTTTTCTATATGATTTGGAACATGTTTATAAATATTCAAAACAACAGATTTAAATAGTGGGACACGCATATCGTAGTCAATCCAACATATCATATCATATCGATCTCTCAAGTCAGCGTACAAACGTATCTAACTTTACCTGAGCACGTACTTGGGTAGTCCAAACTATATTCACCAAAGGTGTACCTAGATATCTGTTACTAGTCCTCAAAATCATACTAGCCCAAAACAACTTAATGCATCTGGTACTTAAGATAACATATAAACACTATATATACAAGGTCCAGACTCATCGCAACTAAACCTCTGTTGTATCTGATCCATCGTCGGATGAATTGGTCAAATCAATTTCCTCGGGCTCTTCATCAGCTAACGGCTCCCCATCGTTTCCATAAAGCCATCATCTACTCCCACGATAATCCATCGTGCTTACTACCCATAGATCCATCTTCATCAGCCTTGTCCAAGGGCTGGTCTATACTCTCCATTTTCTCACCAATCTCATCATCTCCCATATCTGGAAGCGGGTCATCCTCGGATGTAGGTTATTCAAAATCACCCTTATCTGCTGCAATATCATTATCGTATACTACGACATCATCACTATGTTGGGGTTTCTCCACCTTTTCTATAACATCGTCAAATCCACCATTTCCCGCCTCTAGGAGTGGGTCATCCTTAGCTATAACTGCTGGTTATCCCATTTCATGCATCAACCTTTCTAACTGCTCAACGAATACAGGATCTATAGGCCAATTAATGTCTTCTGGTGCAGCCTGTGCTAATGCGGCGTTTCCTAACAACTCCTGATTTCTCTGGTCTAGGATCTACTACCCAAAACTCTAATGCATCATTATAAATCTATGGGGAACATTAAATCCAAAGTAGGTTGCTGTCTTATCCCTTACCCTCTAGTCAAAATCACAGGTCCTAGAACATACTCATACCTTATTACAGGGTCATCCTACTGCAGGGTTGGGCCTTATTCCTAACACATCAAGATAAAGATCAGAACTACTATCCATGTTACTGCTGGGCACTTGGTCTGGTCGTGAATCAGGTTGGAATTTTGATGGAATCTCAATTATCCTATGGTTACCCTAGTTACAGGAAATGATTGAATTCTCGATTACCGCTACCCTTAGGCCGGATTAAGCAAGCTATTATCGTACACTTAGCCGTTTACTTCCTTAGAGTTAAAAGTTTAAGCTCATGGGTCGTCCAAACCTACTCATCATTAACTTAACCAAAACGATTCATATTAAGTGCTTATACCCAAAATTTCTCCTTTTTAAGGGGTTCTTAAAATTTGCAAAGGGTTTACCAAGATCAACAAATGGTCAAGGGTCCAAATTGGTTCATCCTAATTCCTACCAAACCAATCCAGAAATCAAATGGTTGATAACTTTACCTAAATTCCAACACTTCCTTAACTATTATTAAAGAGTGTTATACTTAAGTTATTCATCCAATTTCTAGATTCATAAATATTCCCTACTCATCTTGGTTCATTTGTGAATTACA
This sequence comes from Allium sativum, assembly GCA_030737875.1. Classification (NCBI taxonomy): domain Eukaryota; kingdom Viridiplantae; phylum Streptophyta; class Magnoliopsida; order Asparagales; family Amaryllidaceae; genus Allium; species Allium sativum. The sequence goes on along the minus strand of CM060922.1, from coordinate 899,509,144 downwards.
TTTATATTCTTCATTTAAGAAAATATAACCTATATTTCATTCCTATTTCAAGTTACTATATCGGCTTTCACTTTAATTCATCAACAATTTCAAACACTTATGAAAATGGTTTCAAGTATTCTCGATGTTTAAATCGGAATCATATAGTCCTCCCATTTTCGAAACTCGAGGATAATCTCTGACGATGTCCGGATCATCAACAGAATTATCCTCCAGCGACTAGAATGGAATCCTATATCTATCTAGTACATATAAGATTTCGTATACACGTTGATCAGACGTATATTAAAAATCCTTACATACTCGATAGTCCAATCATGACGTCGAATAAAACACTCGAAATTCTTATTTCAAATTATATTCCCAATAATCATTGTTTCAAATTGATTTACTTGTTCAAAAATACCTTATATAGGTTTCAAAAATATACGCTCTATCGTCATAATATTCCGAGATCTCATTCTAGGGTATTTCTAACCCTATCTCTAATGAGAAAATATAACTCTGAGGAGTCCTATTCTTTTGTCCAAATATGTACGTACCCAATAGCTTTGTATAACCAAAGCTCTGATACCAACTGTAACAACCCGCCTTTTTGCTCGGTTCTTGCCGGTAATTAAACCGACTCAAATCGTTCATAAAGACGAATTGTTATGGGTACTTACATACATTGAACAAAAACAACAGAACTTTTCATTGAATAATTCAATATTACATCAGAGTTACATGAATATCATAGTTACAGATAAATATACACAGCGGAAGAAATAAAACCTTCAGCGGAAGAACATCATCTGATACAGCGGAAGCTCCAACTTTAGCGTGAACTCTAACTCCGGAAGCACTTTGAATCTTCTCCATGATCCATAACTGCAAACTAAACACTAGCTGCCCGTGTGGAAATTAATGGGCACCCAGAGTTTAGGAAGGAACAATAAACTCCGGGTCAGTCGTGGGACTGGTGTGAGAACTCAAAACAGTTATCATTCAGGTTTTATTTTTAAAGTTGGGTAATTCAACGGACCACGCCGCTAATGCGGAACGGGGTTTACTCCATATGAATTCCTGTGCATAGAGATACGCAATGACTTTTGAAAAATGAAGCTATCATAAGCTCGTCCCACATCACACAATGCAAGCGCACACCAGATGGGCGAGTTTTGTCTTATGATAACCAAACATGATTTCATACGTGAAAATCCTCTTTGATATTATCATATAGTGTGGAAAACAAATTCGCCATTAAATGTATTAATCCTAGACGGCATGAGTGTCCCATACCACTATGTCGCCACATATAAATACAATCAAAATCGCATGGCTCGTATTGGTATTTGGATTTCTAACTTGATGATTCCTGGCACGAAAGATCAATCAGGGACTTGAGCGAAGTGTAAATCAACAAATCGCCAGGGCAGTATCTACGGTTTTCGACCAGACGCGGCCCCCCGAACATACCCCATCCCCAGTTCACAAGTGGTTTCCCACTGCTGCAGCACCCATCAAATCATATATATATACAGACCAAACCGCCAGTTTCTCATCATCCGGTGTGTGAGGTTTGTCGATGTCACGTCATACACAAAGTTACGCTTCGATAAGCCATGCTTTGATCATCATTAACTCATATCATACTTGGGTATGCCACATCGTCAATATCTCCACATATCACTAATTCGAATTAATACATATTCTCTAAGAACGTAACTAGAGACGGAGATATTCAATTGCCACAAATCATATATATATTCACACGAATCAGTGCTACGTGGTCAATTACAAATGTCAGACACACCATCCATACAAGTCTGTTCTGGGTCTGAACGGAACACAATCCGAAAATTTCCAAATATACTCAGATCTCCTGCCACCCTCGTCAGCAATCGATCCAAATAATCTGGATATTTCCGGTCTTCATTTATCGATTCCAAATCTTGAATTGCTTCATAACGTCGTAATATTACTTGGAATGGTTTTCGGACCTATATCCGATCCCGGACTTTCCAAGTAACAAACGTATCTTAAAACAATAGTTACAAATCACACGGGTTTCCCAATTCAAATCTCCTTTCCAAACATTTCCAATTTACTTTGAATTAAATGTTGGATTAAATTCCCCGGAAACCCATTATCCTTAACCCCTTTCAAATTCAACTTTTGTTTCCAAACTTCATTTTCAAACAACTTAATTAATTCGTCGACATTTGAATAACCAAATCTTTATTTGGATTTTAGATTTCCATTTAAATACCTATGTTTCACATATCAGTTCATATAGAATCAATCGACTTATACTCGATATTGATTCACAAATTCAGGCAACACGATCAGAATCAGGATATGAATATGTTAGTATTTCTGATCATATTTGTCTGTTCCTATAAATCCATATTGAATATCAGGCGACCAATTTTATTCAAAACTCATCTCAATTCCATATCATATGGAAAAATCAAATCCTTTCCCTAATAATTCATGTTTGAAGTCCTCAAATTCAAATGATTTCAAATAACGTTAAAGCGTTACTGAAAGCGTTGGGAAAAGGTTATTAAGTCAAAAAAATCCAAATCATTCTAAATTCAAACTTAAACCATAAATCACCTTTAAATAATATAATATAAATTCATTCTATTCGATTTTCATTGCGGTCGGCGAATGGCATGTACGGCGACCTTTTCAGATTTAAATTTAAACCTAACTAGAAATCATACGATGGAATTTGAAAATTCCTCTTTTATACGAAACCCATTATTATTATAAATCCGTTATTTTCTGTTTCACGTCAATTCGATTTCATATGTTCAAGTTATAACGATTTGAAATTCGAAACCGATATTGTCGAACTGTCTCTTAACAACGAATTCGATTCTGCTATAATTTGTTTTATATGATTTGTTCAATCCATTTCCGAAACAAATTTATTTCATAACTTTAGTTTAAAACCAAATTTATATTTCTCAAAAATCAAGTTTGTCCGAAATCACTTCATATTTCTCAAATCTTCATTTCAAATAATCGTGCAATTTGTTCGTATCCAAAATCCATATTAAACCCGTATTTGAATCATTTCCAAATTTCGAAATTTAAATTTTTTTTATAATATATGAGAATTGAAGATTATTTTCAAAACACTTTACTTGAAGATTAACAATTGATATTCAAGAATATATATTACTTGATGCGATAAATTTAAAATACCAATTTATTCTAAATCTAAATAATTCAAATATTTAAAACATATTTATACGCCCGATATCGATAAAATAATTCGTTAAATCTCTTTTCTTTTACTTAAACAATCATTCTTAGAATTATCGATAAAATCGACGCTAAATCTCAGATCATTTTAAAGGCAAAACAAAGCTTAATAATTCATTGGAAATTTTTTCCAAAATTTATTCATCTTAAATTTTGATTTCAAACGATTTCAACAAATTTTCAAATCATTATTAAAATAAAAATATTTATTTAACTAAAAAGAGTATTAAAATCGGTCACCCGTAAGATCTGTAACTATGGTGCATGCAACTTCACTCAAACAGAACAAATGCAATATCTTAACTAAACAAACATGCACCATCCATTCATCACAACCACAAAATAAATCAAGTGTGTATGAAGCGTTATTGTCAGTAACGCTCGGTGTTTTACGGTGTTACTACAGCATACATATCCATCGATCCATCAGCGATATACAACCATAACATTCCAAGCATCCACAACCACTGATTTTCCATCAATTATTATAATTATAAATAATTTATAACAAATTATTTCTACCCAAAATGAAATAATTAAAGAGGAGTTCTCACCTGCGCTGCGCTCTGGTTTCACTGACGAACCCGGTATCAACTGCATATCGGTTCACGAACATTATAATTGACAAGCGCGCACCGTTCTTTGCAATAACATGCATGCACCGTACACCGCTCTACACACGCTCTTGCTTCTCCATGGACGCTACGCTTTGCAAATTTATATTCACATAAATATTTTTTTTTTTTTTTTTTTTGAGAAAAGCACGGATGTGCTTTGGAGGACCAAAATAGTTGCCACCATGCATGCTTGCGCATGCAAGATGCTTCAGGCGCATTCTCCACTTCTCTCTCTTTTCTTTCTTTCTTTTTTTTTTTTTTTTTTTTTTGTACAGAAAGGGTTGGGCGCAAAATAGGTTCATACTAGAACTGGTGCGACAATCTCGCATGCGCATGCAAGAGAATGGACATGCATGCAAGACTTCTTCTTTTGTACAACTAGGCTTCTAACAACACTTATATGCATGCATGCGCATGCAAGATATGCTCTACACAAGTTAGCAGCAGACTCCATCGTATTGGATTTTTTTTTTTTTTTTTTTTTTTTTTTTTTTAAAGACCAAAAGCACGGAAGTGCTGTACAATCGCATGCTTGCGCATGCATGCAACCAGGCTATTTCGGCCTCCTCTCCTAATCCCTTTTTTTTTTTTTTGTTTATGCATGTACCTGCGCATGTAATGAGAGGAGAGAGAAAGCAAGAGAGGATGGCGGACGGAGGAAACGGGGTGCGGGACGTGAGCGCTACAGGTGATAGAGTAGAGAGAGAGAGAGCGGAACATGCGTGCGTGCGTTTCAAGAAAGGAGGGGAGAGAGCCGAGAGTTGTGAGATGCGGATGCATGGAGGATGGAAGGCGCAGGTGTTGACAGGAGAAGAAGAAGAAGGTGCGAGAGCATCTGGTGCGAAAGAAAAATAGAAGAATATGGGTGCGTGTCTTCTTTATAATCTAATATAAGGGTAGCTTTGGCAATAACAAAGGACACACGTCCATAACAATGCTCATGCAAACTTCCACCTAAGTCCACACGTGGCCACTCCTTATCCAATTTCTACATGCATAACGCCACATCAAAAGGACACTTGCCACTCAAAAAAAAAAAAAAATTGTGAGATCATTCATGCGTTAGGCCTTATTTTCATTTCTACTATTCCACACTTCAAGTCCATACATAGTGTATTCATTTTGTTCACTTCCAATTTTTGATTTTTAGAGTTATTTATCGCGAGTTGCACTGAAATAAGATCATCATTGTTAACAACAACACACTCTGATTTGAAAACAGCAATAAAACCGGTCTGATTGATCAATTCTGTAAAGCGTCTAACGGACCACATTTATACCCAAACTACGTTGAAAAATTATCTGCTTATTTTTCAAAATAAAAATTACAGAAAAATTCTAAAAATTATTTTAAAACAGCGCGTACAGAAATCGGATGAATATTTTTAACTGATATTTAATTATAATTTATTTTCAAGTCAAACAACTATAAAAATTTAAAAATCCATATAAACTCCATATCTAATTATTTTAAAATCTTTATATATTAAATATTTCTTAAAACAGATCTTTCAATTATAAAATTCATATTATAAAACATTTATATATATATATATATAAATACAAAAATATTACTACCTATAAATATAAAACCATTATATAAAATTTCAAAAAAATCATTTCTATACAAAATCTTTAAAATAAGTCTTATACAAAATAAAAATTATTTATTTAAACTAATAAAAGGGAATTTCAAATATTAAATCTTATTAACTCCAGAAATATGTATTCAGAAAATCTCAAAATGTGCTATGGAAATTCATATTTAAATTTAGAAAATTCTGGTTCGTTACAGAATTGTTTTACAATAAAAATCACATTTTTATTGTATGCATAAATCGTTGAAATGTGAAGTGTTAAAAATAGCCACTTGTTCAAAATAAACATATATGAGTTGAAATATTCATTTATTAGCTAATGAAATGATTTGCACCTATTTATGTAACATTAGAATGAATGGTGTTTTTAAACCAAATAGAAATCAAATATGAAGTTAGATAGAAAATGATAAATGATATGAACTGTATATATATGTACATGCATATTCATTGAACAGGTTATAGCAAAGGGGCTAGAGAAGAGGAATAAAATTTTGTGCCCGACAAATAGGTACACATTTACTGTTTTGTTTGGGTGATGATTTTATGAGCCTGTTGGCTAGCCGCTTGGCCTTTTCTTTTTCTTTTTGAGATTAGAAGGACCGGGAACGCTATTTGCGATTTCCCGATGCTCCCGGTGCAGGGGAGGTTATGGCGAAATTTTCCAAAATTTTAAGGTGTTAGAAAAATATTTGAAGTGAAAACGATATGGAAATCAGTGAATGAACTATATTTATATAAATATATAAATATAAATAAAATTAAAACGAAACGAAGCCGTGCAGTTCGTATTTTGAAACCATGATTTCAAACGACTAGTGCGGGAAATCCGACCATTGGATTTTCCCGAAACCTCAACCGTCGGGTTCGCATTGGAAATATCTTTCCAACGGCACCAACCTTGTAAAAATCCAACGGTTGGATTGTCTGGAATGTTTAATTCAAATTTGAAGAAAAACAGCACCAGAAGCGATTATATTTACATATATATATAAATATAATTATATATTTAATCGAATAACGACGCTGCAGTTCGTATTTTGAAATCGAAAATTCAAACGATTGTATCGGGAGATCCGACCGTCGGATTTTCCCGAAACTGGAACCGTTGGATTCGTTTTGAAAAGACCTTTCTAATGATGTAAATTTTGTGAAGATCCAACGGTTAGATTTTCAGATATGTGTAAATCAAATCTGAAGAAAAACAGCGCCACGGCCGCTTTATGGCCCGAAGCGTCGTTTTGAATAAAATGGCTATTTTAAATTAAATAAAAATAGCGATAAATAGTTATAAAATATCATAAGCGATATGGAATAGAAATAAACTGAATTTGTTCGATTTATGTGGCTTTTGATGGTTGAATGTATTTGGTGTGAAAATTACATTAAAGAACAAAATTGGTGTTGTCGAATAATTTAACCATTGAAATAAATTGATTTGAAATTCTAAATATACGTGAATTATTTGAAAAAGCCGAGTTAATTCTCATTTCAAATAATTGATCGACGATTGAAAGTCGAAGATGAAGACGATGGTCGAAGACCGGAGATCTTCACCTCGTTTGGATGGTAACCGAGGTCCTGATTGGGAGGCATCCCGAAATATGGATAATGAGTGGTGATCGTCCAGACGTACGTGGTGATCGAAGGGTTTGCGAGGTATTTAGTGCCTCCGGTTTCGTTCAGACCCAGAACGGACTTGTAAATGGACTGTGTGTCTGACATTGGATTTTATTCTGTGTTGATTGATCTCTATTAAATATACATCTGTTTGGCGGCGGAGAATTTATTCTTTTGCTTAACGCCCTTCTCTGAGACGCACGAGCTCAGAGGTTGTATATCGATGGACATCAGTCGCATGGCATGAATTGCCTGTGTGGCATGCTAAGATGCAGTGATCAGGACTTCTGTTGAAAAGCAAAGTCTTGTGGTGATGATCAAAGCACCGCCTGTGTGGCGTAGCTTTGTGTATAACGTGAATTCGCGAGCCTCACACCCCGGTATGAACCTAAAACGGGAGAGGACATCAGGGAGGGCCTGCGTTTCTTTCTAGCTAGGGTGGTGTCAGTGACCTACCAGCCCTGACATTTATATACTTTTCACCTATGTGGTTGTTGCTGTTGCGAGGCGCCTCGGTTTGATCGGACGATCCGGGTCCGATGGAGTCATTCGTTGGCTCGTTTACGCCCCAAAGGGCGGAGAAACGTAGTGTTCAGGCATAATAATCCACATCGGTGGACCGGCCCTGACGATCCAAGGGCCCACCTGAGTCTGGGCCTGAGACATGGGCTAGATTGTCTCGAATTCGGTAAGGACTATCTTTTGCCTTGGTTCATGACGGAAATCCAATCTCCAAATACGACATCGTGCGGTTTTGATTGTATACATATATATGGCGACATGATATATGGTACCCATGCCGTCTATGATTGATAGTTATGATTTGAAATTGTTTTCAAAACATATAGACACTAACAATAATATCAAATGCCTTTGTTTTGTTCGTATCAAGCATATTTTGACCGTTATAAGGTAAAACTCTATCCTCCGGTTTGCGTTGCATTGTGTGATGGGAACTGAGTCTTATAACGGTCTCATTTTTATAAAAAGCATAGTGATGTTTAAAAGAAAGATTTGTTTTAAAGCACTGGCAATCCAATGGAGTAAACCCGTTCCACGAAAGTGGCGTGGTCCTGTGATTAGCCATATTATATATGTGTTGAGTAGATTTCTCATACCAGTCCCATGACTGACTCGTAGTTTGTTTCACTCTCAAACTCGGGTGCCCCTTTTTTCTACATGGGCAGCCTTGTATTCAGGTTTAGCTGGTTCTTTTTCTGGATAGCTGGAGCTGAAGATGGATTCTATCATTTATTCTTTTTATGCTGTTCAGCTCCTATTGTACATATTTTGTTTATTTCCGCTGTAGACATTTATGTATAGCTGAACTGTATTTGTACTAAGTAAGATCCTGTATACTGTGTAACTCTGATGATACTTTTATCCAGTATATTTTATTGTTCATTATCTGGTGTATTTATTTAATTCTGTTCTGCTATTATCTGTTTCTGTGTTATATTCTGAAGATAGCCCTTGTTTCCGTGAGAACGGGAAATCGGGTCGTCTCATTAGGATAACCATATTACTTTTCAATAATAGTTTAAAGTTAGCTAGCCCAAATGCGTAATTTAATAATTTCCATTATTATCAATCTCAAATTATAAATTGTTGTCTATCACAAATAAAATTTTAAATTATTCATTAATAACGTCATAAATTTATTTAGAAGCCTTTTTAAATTCAATAATTTAATTTTAAAAAAATAGAATTTTTTTTTAAATTTTGGCACATTTTCTAACAAAATTTCCTTAAAATAAATTATTAAATTGGCCCCAAAATTCCGGGTTGTTACAAATAAACTCCAGGTCAGTCATGTGACTGGTGTGAGAACTAAAACAGTTATTTAAACTTTACTTTAAAAGAGGGTAATTCAAGGGACCACGCCGTATAACACGGAACGGGTTTCCTCCCAAGAACACCAGTGCATAGAATAAACAACGCAATGCTTTTTCGAAAAATGAAGCTATTATAAGACCCAGGTCCCATCACACAATGCAATGCAAGCCGGAGGATAGGGTTTTTACCTTATAACAGCCAAACATGCTTGGTACGTTTAAAACAAATCATTTGATACTATTATAAGTGTAAAGTGTATGAAAACAACTTCAAATATAAATGTATTAATCATAGACGACATAGTATCCCATGCTACTATGTCGCCATACTAGGCTCTACAAATAAAACCGAAATATCTCCTATTGGAAATTGGATTTTCGTCATGAGTCAAGGCAAAGGGCAAGCTCCTCTCCACTTCGAGACACTCTAGCAAATGTCTCAGGACTACACACTTTGGGTAACCCTTGGATGCTTCAGGGCCGGTCCACATTTACGTTAGTGGATTAGAATTCCTGAACACACGTTTCCTGGTCCTAATAGACCTAAAATCGAGGCGCCTCATTCCAACAACCACATAGGTAAAAATATATAAAAATGTCATCCAATTTAAGCACTAACACTACCACTAGCTAGAAAGAAACGTCGTGCTCTCCCTGCAGTCACTATGCTGTTTTTGACTCATACCGAGGTGTGAGGCTTGCGAATTAACGTCATACACAAAGCTGCGCCACACAGGCCATGCTTTGATCATCAACCACAAGACTTTGCTTTTCAATAGAAGCCTCGATCATTTGCCACTTAGGCATGCCACACAGACAATTCACTTCATGCGACTGATGTCCATCGATATACAACCGCTGAGCTCGTACGTCTCAGAGAAGGGCGTTAAGTAAGAGAATAAATTCTCCGCCGCCAAACAGATGTATATTTAATAGAGATCAATCAACACAGAATAATATCCAATGTCATACACATAGTCCATTTACAAGTTAGTTCTGGGTCTGAACGAAATCGGAGGCACTTTCCTCGCATATCCATCGATCTCCAAGTACGTCTGGACGATCACCAACTGATTCCCTCATCTTGGGTGTATAGCCCAATCAAGATCATCAGCAATCACCTAAATGATGTGAAGACTTCCTGTCTTCAACCACCGTCTTCATCTTTGACTTATCGTCGAATCGGTTATTCAGAATGGGTATAAACCCGGCCTTTCCGAATTACCCGCGTATATAATAAACACGTGTTACACAAACACAACATACACCTCATTCCAATTCAGAATAATCTTTTATTCAAATTTTCACATTCTTAGGGAAAGGTTCCCATTAATTTTATCAAAGATAAATTCTTCTAAATTTATCCTTAAATCTTCCTTTGGATATCATTTAAAACCATATTATGGTTTTCCAAACTAGTCGGGATTAGCGAACTACACCAAAGTAATTATTTATTTTATTTCCCAATCCCGACCTATTCATCCCATGAAGCAAAACTGGTAATACTCCATATCTAACACCACAGTGTTATCGATAAAATTAATTACCATCTCACGTTCAAATCTAATTAAAGATTTAACAATCTCCTTGGAGCAAAACTGGTGATACTCCATTCTCGATCACTTTCCAAGTTTGATAATTTAAATTATCAATTCACATTTTAATCTAATTACAGATTCATTAAAACTCCACTTAGTTTTAATCTTCTCAAAAATCAATACCCTGTCTTTAACTGGGTTAAAGAACCAATGTCATCTAAAACACGATTCACGATAAACCCAAAATCACTTTCCCATTGTTGATCGGGTTAAAGAACAGGTGTCATCCAAAACACCGCTCATGATAAACCCAAAAACCAATTTAAATTCAATTCCAATTAATAATATTTAATTGGTACACTTCATTAAATCTAAGTAGAAAGATTTATTCTTTTTCTCAACTGGGTTTAAGAACAGTGTTAATGAAGACACCATTCACGACAAACCCAAATCACGTTTGATATTAAATACAAGGCTCTGAATAGAAAATATATCGGCTTATATTCAATATCAAATTCTACGACCAACAAATATCGTATTGGAAATAACAATATGAATATATCTTTCAAATTTCCATAACGATATCTGTTTCATCACGAAATCCAACATCGAAATATTCCAAAGACAATTTCGATTCAAATCCATTCCAATTCATATATTGGAAATTCTGGTTATTAAAACCCATTTCAAATCCAATTTATTTATTTAAAAATAATTGGATTTTAATTCTAGTTTAACACTAGTTCATTTCGATAAAAAACTATTTTTATCTTTTCAAATATGGAGTTTTTCATCCCAATTCTTCACAAATCATTTCATTTGATTTTACACAAATTATTGATATTTTTAATAATTTTATCAAGGCACATACAGTCGATTTCCATCAACGGCCATCGAACTGCACTTACAACGACCTTTTCCAAATTTCTTTTTTACATAATTCCAAATCCAACCGTTATATTTCAGATTTAAAATATTCATTGGAAAGCTCTTTTCGATACGAACCCAATGGTTCCAGTTTCAGGAGAATCCGACGGTCGGATCTCCCGCAACATCAATTCGAAGTCAATGGTCGAAATTCGCGAACTGCCGCGGCGCGGCGCGTTCTATTCAGGCCATTATATATATATTATATACATATTTCGTCGATTTCATTTTTAAAACGTATTTTGTATATCGTTTTAGATTCATTTTCGAAACGATTTCAACTTCATATTCAATTTCAAATCAAAATTGAATATTCCACATCATCGATTTACAAATGACAATATTTTCAAAACGTTATATTTTGAAATCACTTCCTTTTCAATAATCATTATAAAAACGAATATAATCGATATAAATATCGTTCGAGTCAAAATAGCGCATCTCTAATCAACACGGCTTTATATTTTAAAAAAAATTCGTTATTCTATTCAACAAATGAATATTTTGTAACAACCCGGAAATTCTGAGCCAATTTAAAAATTTTATTTTGGCTAATTTAAAGAAATTTCAACATTTAAAATGGATTATTTTAAATAATAATGACGGAAAATTCATTTTCGACGAAATTAAAACGAATAATTTAATTTTAATTATATAACGAGCCAAAAATGGTGCGGCAGTTCGAAAATTCGATTTCGAATTTCAAATGAATATATAGAATTCGTTTTAAGTCGGAATTGAACGAAACAAGAAATATTCGAATCTTTTTAATCATATCTTTCTAACGGATGTAAGAAACTGAGATTTCACTTTAGAAGTTGAAAGATATGTCCAGTTCAATATTCAGAAAAGTCGCTGTGGAATTTATAAATATTTTAATATATATAAAGGCCCTTAAAAATGGAAATTTTGCAAACGACCTCGGTTTTCGACGAAACCACTTTTGTTAGATTCGGGATGTCAAATTATTGCTAGGTTTCAAAATTCATAATTTTCTGAATCAACATGTGAGCATGGCGAAGTTAAACATGTTTTACCAATTTCAATTGATTTTAATCGACTGGAAAATGGCCATTTTTCAAGTGGTCTCGGAATTTGACGAAATTAGTTTTGTTAGGACCGTATCGTCAATACGAAGCTAGAAAATATTTTTCGGGAAATTTTTGAAACTGTATGTGGCCCCGATAATTTAAAATGTGCATTTAAATTGAATATATAAAGATTTATATTTTAAATTCAACGGAAACTGATCGAAACAATAGAATTGGGTTACGAAACATATCCTATTGCGTACGGAATGTGGGTAATTAGCTAGGGGTGACAGTTGTTGGGTTGGATTTAGAGTTTGTGGCTAAAACCGATATTATAGGAATTAAAAATAATTAAAAATAATTAAAAATAATAAAATAAAATCCTATAAAAAAACCCACGTAACCCTAGCCCCTCTCTTCTATTTTTCCGCCGCTAGGGGTTTATCGACGATCAGAATGCTCCAAAATTGATTCCCTTCGATCTCCTCATCCACATAGTAATCCAACCCCATTTCAAAACCGAATTTGTTCATCTCCTCGAGATGGATAGGATGAAAGGTCATGATCGGAAGATTCATCGTGGTTAGCTCGATTTCTAGGCTCAAAGCTCGAGCTGTTGAGGTCGATTTCCGGCTCCAGATCAACGGCGAGTTTGCCGTGGTTGATGGCGCCAGCACCTCTCACGAAGGCGCAGACGTGGCGACTCGCGATTGGCTCCAAGGGCTTCAAGGCGGCGTAGCGAGGAGAGAGACACGGTGAAAGGGAAAGATCGGGTTTATCGCCTGGATGGAATGGTGTGGAGGAAGGTAACGTTTTACTAAACGTTATTAAAGTTTAAATAATTTAATTAATTATCAAACGTATTTAAAGCTATATCTTCTTCATACGTGGTCGAAAAATTACAAACCTAGATCTATTACGATCATGGTGACGAGAGCTTCACAACAAAACTGACCACGTCCAAAACAGGGCACATCAGAATTTCAGGCAATTTCAAATCAAAACAGAATAGAAATTCAGATAAAGCTGACGGAGTGGATCCCAATGTGAGATTTCTCTCACTATATTATTTCTGTACAGTTATTTGTTTTATAACTGCATATATGAACTGCTCCCCATCGTCCACAGACCATGGATGACTTGTTTGATTGTATTCTATGTGAAAATTGATCGTGATGTGAAATGAAAACGATATATATATATATATATATATATATATGAAAAGCGAAAATATCGTATATATTGAAAGTGAAAATATCGTATATATATTGAAAGTGAAAATATCGTATATATTGAAAGTGAAAATATCGTATATATTGAAAAGTGAAAATATTTTATATATATATATATATATATATATATATATATATATGAAAGGTGGAAATAATATATATATATATATATATATGAAGTGAAAACGATGTATATATGAAATGGAAACGATATATATATGAAATGTGAAAACGATATATATATATGAAATGAAAACGATATATATATGAAATGTGAAAACAATATATATATGAAATGAAAACGATATATATATATGAAATGTGAAAACGATGTATATATGAAATGAGAACGATATATATATATATATATATATATATATATACATATATATATATATATGAAATGTGAAAATGATTTCATTGTTAAAATATAATTTTTAACATACATATACACTGTATAAAATTGCCGTGTATATGGAATATTCAATTTTGATTAGAAATTGAAAATGAAGTTGAAATCATTTTGAAAACGAATTTAAAACGATTTATAAAATACATTTTTAATGGAAATCATCGAAATATATATATTATATATATACATAATGGCCTGAATAGAACACGTTGCACTGCGGCAGTTCGTGAATTTCGACATTAATTTCGAACGGACATTATGGGAGATCCGACCGTCGGATTCTCCTGAAACCGCAACCATTGGGTTCGTATCGAAAAGAGATTTCTAATGAATATTGGAGATTTGAAATCTAACGGTTGGATTTGGAATTATGTCCAAATCAAATTTGGAAAAGGTCGTTGTAAGTGCAGTTCGATGGCCGTTTATGGAAATCGACTGTACATGCGTTGATAAAATTATTAAAAATATCGATAATTTGTGTAAAATCATAATAAATGATTTAGAAAGAATTGGGATGAAAAATTCCATATTTGAAAAGATAAAAATATACTTTTATCGAAACGAACTAGTTGTTAACTAGAAAAATAATCCAATGGTTATAAATAAATAAATTGGATTGGATTTGAATTGAAATAATCTTCGGATATTTTCGATATTGGATTCCGTGATTATACAGATATTATGATGGGAATTTGGAAGATATCGATATCGTTATTCCCGATATGATATCTGTTGTCTTCAGGATTTGATGTTGAATATAAGTCGATATTATCTCTATTCAAAACCTTATATTTAAGTCAAATTGACTGATTGATTGTTTGGATTGTGCTCGACCAGTTTATGAGCAAAATATGCTTTTACATTTAGCATTGGGTTGGTTAGAAATATCTGTGTGTTAACACCTTGTGAAATACTTCACGATTTGACGATAAGGTGTTTAGCGATGTGGAGTTCATTTCAAGTTTAATAAATGTTTTTGAAATGATACTTTGCTTAAGTGAAAATAAATATATTCCCGATTTTAGACAGGGAATGTTTTATAAAACAGAAAGGATTTCGATGCCCAAAACCCGATGATTTCTAAAATTATTTAGAAATGTATTATGTGTTACATTGTGGATCATTGCATATTCGATTATTTGCTATTGATAATGTATCTATTTGGTAGCGGAGAATTTATTCTCTTGCTTAACACCCTTCTTTGAGACGTACGAGCTAAAAGGCTATGTGATTAATAGTGACTGATCGTATGTGTGAATTACTGATGTGAAGTACTATATTTTGAAAATACTTGTGATTATTATGTTGTGAAATGATTTTCCCTACTTGGGGATATGAAATGATTTAGTATGTGGCTAAAGAGTCGGGTAACCCTGAGACTAAAAGTATGGGTGAGAGGGCGGTGTATGCTCTCCATGTGTGGGAGGTGCATCGTCGGTGTAGCCTGCTCCTATGTGGGGTTGGTGCACATTTATATATCGAGTTGCGAGGTGCGTACCCTTTGCCTTGTCGATGGGGAGCACGATATTTGGTTGCATACTTGTCTGTATGCATTGTTATGTTTTGGAATTCATATTTCCAAATGATTTGATTTGAGATCCCGAAGTGAAATCTACTTTGATATAGAAAGATAGATAGGTATTTCAAATGATTTGAAATAAGAAATCGGGAATAAAATCCAAAGGAATAATTTCTGTAAATTGAATTGGATTTGGAAAATCTAAGTGTAGTGATTAATCTAAGTGGGTAGATTGGGATATTGCGTGTTGATTAATGCATAGTAGATCCATATATCTATATTGATTGTTGTTTATACACGGGCATTCATGGGGATAAACCCGTTCCGCGTTAGCGGCGTGGTCCCGTGATATGCCTTTTGATTTATTTAAGGTTATAACTGTTTAGAGTTTCTCACACCAGTTCCATGACTGACCTGTAGTTTGCTTTTCCCTTGCAAACTTGGGTGCCCCTATTTTTCCACACGGGCAGTCAAGTAGTCTAAATTACAGATATATAAGCAGGATTCTGGATTGAAGCTTAAAGCTGTGTCCAGGCATTGATAGTCTTCCGCTGTGTTACTTTATTTGTTTTCCGCTGTGCATTGTATTACATTTGATGTAAATTTATCTTCCGCTGTGTATTATTTTCGATATACTCTGATATTCTGTACACTGATATAACATTATTATGATGTTTATAAAAGTCTTCTGTTATTTGTTCTGATGAGTTGTATACCCAGAGTTAGCGTATGCGGGATTCAAACGGTCTTGGTCGATTTAGCGATCGATTAGGTCCGAGCGAAATCTGTGTCGTTACAGCTGGTATCAGAGCTTTGGTTAACTCAAATCTTTGGGGTACAATTTGTTAGAACAGAATAAAAGGCTCATCAGAGATTGGATTAGTAATATACTATTAAAGAATCCTCATTAGAGATAGAATCAGTAGCATTCTAGAATGAGTGACTCGTTAGAGATGGGGTTAGAAATGCCCCAGAATGAGTTGAGAGTTATGTGTTTATAAATAACGTATATATGATTATATATATAATTTGATCTTAGAAAAAATGATTTTTGAATATATAAAAGTAATATATATTTGAAAATTTAACCAACTAATTGATTGATGGTTGTGTTGTGTGATTATTAGTATAACTAATAAAATTATTGAAACTAACATGTGAACGAATGGTAAATTTAGCCAAATCGAATCAAAATTTGAACTGAATTGGAAATTGTTTGAAAATACATGCATATACATGTATCTACATTGAACAGGTCATAGCAAGGAGGCTAGAGCAGAGAAATAAAATTGTTTGCCCGACAAATAGGTACACGTTCACTGTATTTCTTGGGGATTTGATGATTTTATAAGCCGATTGGCTTTTTCTTTTACTTTTGGATTGGTGAGGGCCATGGGAGGCTGTTTGAAATATCACGAAGTCCCCGGTGCAGGGGAGTTTATGGCGAAATTTTTCAAAAATTTAGGGTGTTAGCCAAATTTTTGAAGAATTTGAAAAGTTCTTAGAAACTGGAAAGTTGAAGAACTTAAGCCGTAAAGAAAATAATGGAAGTTGAGTTGATTATTTAAACAACTTTCGCTTCGTTCCTTTTCGGGGACGAAAAGTTTTAAGTGGGGGAGATTGTAACAAACCGGAAATTCTGGGCCAATTTAAATTTTTCATTTTGGCTAATTTAAAGAATTTTGAATATTTAAAATGGAACATTTTAAATAATAACGACGGAAAATTTATTTTCGATGAAGTTAAATCGAATAATTTAGTTTTAATTATATAACGAGCCTGAAATGGCGCAGCAGTTCGAAAATTCGATTTCGAATTTCAAATGAATATATAGAATTCGTTTTAAGTCAGAATTGAACGAAACAAGAAATATTCGAATCTGTTTAATAATATCTTTCTAACGGATGTAAGAAACTGAGATTTCACTTCAGAAGTTGAAAGATATGTCTAGTTCAAAATTCAGAAAAGTCGCTGTGGAATTTATATATATTTTAATTTATATAAAGGCCCTTAAAAATGGAAATTTTGCAAACGACCTCAGTTTTCGATAAAACCACTTTTGTTGGATCAGGGATGTCAAATTATTGCTAGGTTTCAAAATTCATAATTTTCTGAATCAACATGTGAGCGTGGCGAAGTTAAACGTGTTTTGCCAGTTTCAATTGGTTTTAATCGCCTGGAAAATGGCCATTTTTCAAACAGTCTCAGAATTTGACGAAATTAATTTTGTTAGGACCATATCGTCAATACGAAGCAAGAAAATATTTCCCGGGAATTTTTAGAAACTGTATGTGGCCCCGGTAATTTAAAATGTGCGTTTAAATTGAATATATAAAGATTTATATTTTAAATTCAACGGAAACTGATCGAAACAATAGAATTGGATTACGAAACATATCCCATTGCGTTCGGAATGGGGGTAATTAGCTAGGGGCGGTAGTCGTTGGGTTGGATTTAGAGTTCATGGCAAAAACCGATATTATAGGAATTAAAAATAATAAAAATAATAAAATAAAGTTCTGTAAAAAAAACCCCACGTAACCCTAGCCCCTCTCTTCTATTTTTCCGCCGCTAGGGGGTTATCGATGATCAGAATGCTCCATAATTGATTCCCCACGATATTCTCATCCACATAGTAATCCGACCCCATTTCAACACCGAATTTGTTCACCTCCTCGAGATGGATAGGATGAAAGGTCATGATCGGAAGATTCGTCATGGTTGGCTCGATTTCTAGGCTCGAAGCTCGAGCGGTTGAGGCTGATTTCCTGCTTCAGATCAACGGTGAGTTTGCCGTGGTTGATGGTGCCAGCACCTCTCACGAAGGCGCAGATCGTGGCGACTCGCGATTGGCTCTAGGGGCTTCAAGGCGGCGCAGCAAGGAGAGAGACACGGTGAAAGGGAAAGATCGGGTTTATCGCCTGGATGGAATGGTGTGGAGGAAGGTAACGTTTTAATAAACGTTATTAAAGTTTAAATAATTTAATTAATTACCTAATTAATTATCAAACGTATTTAAAGCCATATCTTCTTCATATGTGATCGAAAAATTACAAACTTGGATCCGTTGCGATCGTGGGGACGAGAGCTTCACAACAAAACTGACCGCATCCAAAACAGGGCACGTTAGAATTTCAGGCAATTTCAAATCGAAACAGAACAGAAATTCAGACAAAACTGACGGAGTGGATCTCAATGTGAGAATTCACTCACTATATTATTTCTGTGCAATTATTTATTTTATAACTGCATATATGAACTGCTCCCCGTCGTCCACAGACCATGGATGACTTGTTTGATTGTATTATGTGTGATAATTGATCGTGATGTGAAATGAAAACGATATTTATATATATGTATATATGAAAAGTGAAAATATCGTGTATATTGAAAGTGAAAATATCGTATATATTGAAAGTGAAAATATCGTATATATTGAAAGTGAAAATATCGTATATATTTTGAAAGTGAAAATATAGTATATATATTGAAAGTGAAAATATCGTATATATTGAAAGTTAAAATATCGTATATATTGAAAAGTGAAAATATTATATATATATATATGAAAGGTGGAAATAATATATATATATATATATATATATATATATATATGAAGTGAAACGATGTATATATGAAATGAAAACGATATATATATGAAATGTGATAACGATATATATAAATATATGAAATGAAAACGATATATATATATATATATATATATGAAATGTGAAAACGATGTATATATGAAATGAAAACGATATATATATATATATATATATATATATATATATATATATATATGAAATGTGAAAATGATTTGATTGTTAAAAATATAATTTTTAACATATATATACACTGTGTAAAACTGCCGTGTATATGGAATATTCAATTTTGATTAGAAATTGAATATGAAGTTAAAATCATTTTGAAAACGAATTTAAAACGATTTATAAAATACATTTTGAATGGAAATCGACGAAATATTATATATATATATAATGGCCTGAATAGAATGCGTCGCGCTGCGGTAGTTCGCGAATTTCGACCATTAATTTCGAACGGATATTACTGGAGATCCGACCGTCGGATTCTCCTGAAACCGGAACCATTGGGTTCGTATCGAAAAGAGCTTTCTAATGAATATTGGAGGTTTGAAATATAACGGTTGGATTTGGAATTATGTCCAAATCAAATTTGGAAAAGGTCGCTGTAAGTGCAGTTCGATGGCCGTTTATGGAAATTGACTGTACGGGCCTTGAAAAATTATTAAAAATATAGATAATTTGTGTAAAATCATAATAAATGATTTAGAAAGAATTGGGATGAAAAATTCCATATTTGAAAAGATAAAAATATACTTTTATCGAAACGAACTAGTTATTAACTAGAAAAATAATCCAATGGTTATAAATAAATAAATTGGATTGGATTTGAGTTGAAATTATCTTCAGATATTTTCGATATTGGATTCCGTGATCATACAGATATTGTGATGGGAATTTGGAAGATATCAATATCGTTATTCCCGATATGATATCTGTTGGTTTCAGGATTTGATGTTGAATATAAGTCGGTACTATCTTTATTCAAAACCATATATTTAATGTCAAATTGGATTGACTGATTGTTTGGATTGTGCTCGACCAGTTTATGAGCAAAATATTCTTTTACACTTAGCATTGGGTTGGGTAAAAATATCTGTGTGTTAACACCTTGTGAAACACTTTACGATTTGACGATAAGGTGTTTAGCGATGTGGAGTTCATTTCAAGTTTAATGAATGATTTTGAAATCATATTTTCCTAAAATGAAAAGAAATATATTCCTGATTTTAGACAGGGAATGTTTTGTAAAAATGTTTTATGAAACAGAAAGGATTTCGAGGCCCAAAACATGATGATTTCTAAAATGATTTAGAAATGTATTATGTGTTACATTGTGGTTCATCGCATATTCGATTAGTTGCTATTGATATTGTATCTGTTTGGTGGCGGAGAACTTATCCCCTTTCTTAACACCCTTCTTTGAGACGTACGAGCTCAAAGGTTATGTGATTAATAGTGACTGATCATATGTGTGAATTACAGATGTGAAGTACTATATTTTGAAAGTACTTGTGATTATTATGTTGTGAAATGATTTTCCCTACTTTGGGATATGAAATGATTTAGTATGTGGCTAAAGAGTCGGGTAACCCTGAGACTAAAAGTATAGGTGAGAGGGCGGTGTATGCTCTCCATCTGTGGGAGGTGCATCGTCGGTGTAGCCTGCTCCTATGTGGGGGTAGGTGCACATTTATATATTGAGTTGCGAGGCGCGTACCCTTTGCCTTGTCGATGGGGAGCACGATATTTGGTTGCATACTTGTCTGTATGCATTGTTATGTTTTGGAATTCATATTTCCAAACGATTTGATTTGAGATCCCAAAGTGAAATCTACTTTGATATAGAAAGTTAGATAGGTATTTCAATTGATTTGAAATAAGAAATCGGGAATAAAATCCAAAGGAATAATTTCTGTAAATTGAATTGGATTTGGAAAATCTAAGTGTAGTGATTAATCTAAGTGGGTAGATTGGGATATTGCATGTTGATTGATGCATAGTAGATCCATATATCTATATTGATTGTTGTTTATACACTGGCATTCATGGGGGTAAACCCGTTCCGCGTTAGCGGCGTGGTCCCGTGATATGCCATATGATTTATATAAGGTTATAAATGTTTAGAGTTTCTCACACCAGTCCCATGACTGACCTGTAGTTTGCTTTTCCCTTGCAAACTTGGGTGCCCCTATTTTTCACACGGGCAGTCGAGTAGTCTATCTTGCAGATATATAAGCAGGATTCTAGATTGAAGCTTAAAGCTGTGTCCAGGCATTGATAGTCTTCCGCTGTGTTACTTTATTTGTTTTCCGCTGTGCATTGTATTACATTTGATGTAAATTTATCTTCCGCTGTGTATTATTTTCGATATACTCTGATATTATGTACTATGATGTAACATTATTATGATGTTTATTTGTTCTGATGTGTTGTATACCCAGAGTTAGCGTATGCGAGATTCGAGCGGTCTTGGTCGATTTAGCGATCGATTAGGTCCGGGCGAAATCCGTGTCGTTACAGCTGGTATCAGAGCTTTGGTTAACTCAAATCTTTAGGGTACAACTCGTTAGAACAGAATAAAAGGCTCATCAGAGATTGGATTAGTAATATCCTATTAAAGAATCCTCATTAGTGATAGAATCAGTAGCATTCTAGAATGAGTGACTCGTTAGAGATGGGGTTAGAAATGTCCCAGAATGAGTTGAGAGTTATGTGTTTATAAATAACGTATATACAATTATATATATAATATGATCTTAGAAAATATGATTTTTGAATATATAAAAGTTATATATATTTGAAAATTTAACAAACTAATTGATTGATGGTTGTGTTGTGTGATTATTAGTATAACTAATAAAATTATTGAAACCAACATGTGAACGAATGGTAAATTTAGCCAAATCGAATCAAAATTTGAACTGAATTGGAAATTGTTCGAAAATGCATGCATATACATGTATATACATTGAAAATGCATGCATATACATGTATATACATTGAACATGTCATAGCAAGGAGGCTAGAGCAGAGAAATAAAATTGTTTGCCCGACAAATAGGTACATGTTTATTTCTTAGGGATTTGATGATTTTATGAGCTGATTGGCTAGCCGCTTGGCTTTTTCTTTTGGATTGGTGAGGGACATGGGAGGCTGTTTGAAATATCCCGAAGTCCCCGGTGCAGGGGAGGTTATGGCGAAATTTTTCGAAAATTTAGGGTATTAGCCAAATTTTTGAAAAATATGAAAAGTTCTTAGAGATTGGTAAGTTAAAGAACTTAAGTCGTAAAGAAAATAATGGAAGTTGAGTTGATTAGTTAAACAACTTTCGGTTTCGTTCCTTTTCGGGGACGAAAAGTTTTAAGTGGGGGAGATTGTAACAACCCGGAAATTCTGGGCCAATTTAAAAAATTTATTTTGGCTAATTTAAAGAATTTTGAATATTTAAAATGGATTATTTTAAATAATAACGACGGAAAATTTATTTGCGACGAAGTTAAAACGAATAATTTAATTTTAATTATATAATGAGCCTGAAATGGCGCGGCAGTTCGAAAATTCGATTTCGAATTTCAAATGAATATATAGAATTCGTTTTAAGTTGGAATTGAACGAAACAAGAAATATTCGAATCTGTTTAATCATATCTTTCTAACGGATGTAAGAAACTGAGATTTCACTTTAGAAGTTGAAAGATATGTCCAGTTCAAAATTCAGAAAAGTCGCTGTGGAATATTTTTTTTTAATATATATATATATAAAGGCACTTAAAAATGGAAATTTTGCAAACGACCTCGGTTTTCGATGAAACCACTTTTGTTGGATCCGGGATGTCAAATTATTGCTAGGTTTCAAAATTCATAATTTTCTGAATCAACATGTGAGCGTGGCGAAGTTAAATGTGTTTTACCAGTTTCAATTGATTTTAATCGACTGGAAAATGGCCATTTTTCAAACAGTCTCAGAATTTGACGAAATTTGTTTTGTTAGGACTGTATCGTCAATACGAAGCTAGAAAATATTTTTCGGGAATTTTTAGAAACTGTATGTGGCTCCGATAATTTAAAATGTGCGTTTAAATTGAATATATAAAATTTATATTTTAAATTCAACGGAAACTGATCAAAACAATAGAATTGGGTTACGATACATATCCCATTGCGTTCGGAATGGGAGTAATTAGCTAGGGGCGACAGTCGTTGGGTTGGATTTAGAATTCGTGGCAAAAAACCAATATTATAGGAATTAAAAATAATAAAAATAATAAAATAAAGTCCTATAAAAAAAACCCCACGTAACCCTAGCCCCTCTCTTCTGTTTTTCCACCGCCAGGGGGTTATCGACGATCAGAACGCTCCGAAATTGATTCCCGCCGATCTCCTCATCCACATAGTAATCCGACCCCATTTCAAAACCGAAATTGTTCATCTCCTCGAGATGGATAGGATGAACGGTCATGATCGGAAGAATCGCCGTCGTTGGCTCGATTTCTAGGCTCGACGCTCGAGCGGTTGAGGCAGATTTCCGGCTCCAGATCAACGACGAGTTTTCCGTGGTTGATGGCGCCAACAACTCTCACAAAGGCGCAGATCGTGGCGACTCGCGATTGGCTCCAAGGGGCTTCAAGGCGGCGCAACGAGGAGAGAGACACGGTGAAAGGGAAAGATCGGGTTTATCGCCTGAATGGAATGGTGAGGAGGAAGGTAACGTTTTACTAAACGTTATTAAAGTTTAATTAATTACCTAATTAATTATCAAACGTATTTAAAGCCATATCTTCTTCATATGTGGTCGAAAAATTACAAACTTGGATCCGTTGCGATCGTGGGGACGAGAGTTTCACAACAAAACTGACCGCATCCAAAACAGGGCACTTTAGAATTTCAGGCAATTTCAAATCGAAACAGAACAAAAATTCAGATAAAACTGACAGAGTGGGTCTCAATGTGAGAATTCACTCACTATATTATTTCTGTACAGTTATTTATTTTATAACTGCATATATGAACTGCTCCCCGTCGTCCACAGACCATGGATGACTTTTTTGATTGTATTCTGTGTGAAAATTGATCGTGATGTGAAATGAAAACGATATATATATGTATATATGAAAAGTGAAAATATCGTGTATATTGAAAGTGAAAATATCGTATATATTGAAAGCGAAAATATCGTATATATTGAAAGTGAAAATATCATATATATATATATATATATTAAAAGTGAAAATATCGTATATATATTGAAAGTGAAAATATCGTATATATTGAAAGTGAAAATATTGTATATATTGAAAAGTGAAAATATTATTTATATATATA
Organism: Allium sativum; assembly: GCA_030737875.1. NCBI lineage: Eukaryota > Viridiplantae > Streptophyta > Magnoliopsida > Asparagales > Amaryllidaceae > Allium > Allium sativum. Next base: position 899,484,628 of record CM060922.1, on the reverse strand, counting down.
TATATATATATATATATATATATATATATATGAAAGGTGGAAATAATATATATATATATATATGAAGTGAAAACGATGTATATATGAAATGAAAACGATATATATATATATATATATATGAAATGTGAAAATCATTTGATTGTTAAAAATATAATTTTTAACATATATATACACTGTATAAAATTGCCGTGTATATGGAATATTCAATTTTGATTAGAAATTGAATATGAAGTTCAAATCATTTTGAAAACGAATTTAAAATGATTTATAAAATACATTTTTAATGGAAGTCGATGAAATATATATTATATACATTATATATATAATGGCCTGAATAGAACGCGCCGCGCTGCGGCAGTTCGTGAATTTCGACCATCAATTTCGAACGGACATTACGGGAGATCCGACCGTCGGATTCTCCTGAAACCGGAACCGTTGCGTTCATATCGAAAAGAGCTTTCTAATGAATATTTGAGATTTGAAATCAAGTGGTTGGATTTGGAATTATGTCCAAATCAAATTTGGAAAAGGTCGCTGTAAGTGCAGTTCAATGGTCGTTTATGGAAATCGACTGTACGGGCCTTGATAAAATTATTAAAATATCGATAATTTGTGTAAAATCATAATAAATGATTTAGAAAGAATTGGGATGAAAAATTCCATATTTGAAAAGATAAAAATATACTTTTATCGAAATGAACTAGTTATTAACTAGAAAAATAATCCAATGGTTATAAATAAATAAATTGGATAGGATTTGAATTGAAATTATCTTCGGATATTTTCGATATTGGATTGCGTGATTATACAGATATTGTGATGGGAATTTGGAAGACATCGATATCGTTATTCCCGATATGATATCTATTAGTTTCAGGATTTGATGTTGAATATAAGTCGGTACTATCTTTATTCAAAACCTTATATTTAATGTCAAATTGGATTGATTGATTGTTTGGATTGTCCTCGACCAGTTTATGAGCAAAATATGCTTTTACATTTAGCATTGGGTTGGGTAGAAATACCTGTGTGTTAACACCTTATGAAACACTTCACGATCTGACGATAAGTTGTTTAGCGATGTGAAGTTCATTTCAAGTTTAATGAATGATTTTGAAATGATATTTTCCTTAAGTAAGAAATATATTCCCGATTTTAGACAGGGAATGTTTTATAAAAATGTTTTATAAAATAAAAAGGATTTCGAGGCCCAAAACCCGATGATTTCTAAAACGATTTAGAAATGTATTATGTGTTACATTGTGTTTCATCGCATATTCGATTAGTTGTTATTGATAATATATCTGTTTGGTGGCGGAGAACTTATTCTCTTGCTTAACACCCTTCTTTGAGACGTTCGAGCTCAAAGGTCATGTGATTAATAGTGACTGATCATATGTGTGAATTACTGATGTGAAGTACTATATTTTGAAAGTACTTGTGATTATTATGTTGTGAAATGATTTTCCCTACTTTGGGATATGAAATGATTTAGTATGTGGCTAAAGAGTCGGGTAATCCTGAGACTAAAAGTATGGGTGAGAGGGCGGTGTATGCTCTCCATGTGTGGGAGGTGCATCGTCGGTGTAGCCTGCTCCTATGTGGGGTAGGTGCACATTTATATATCGAGTTGCGAGGTGCGTACCCTTTGCCTTGTCGATGGGGAGCACGATATTTGGTTGCATACTTGTCTGTATGCATTGTTATGTTTTGGAATTCATATTTCCAAACGATTTGATTTGAGATCCCGAAGTGAAATCTACTTTGATATAGAAAGTTAGATAGGTATTTCAAATGATTTGAAATAATAAATCGGGAATAAAATCCAAAGGAATAATTTCTGTAAATTGAATTGGATTTGGAAAATCTAAGTGTAGTGATTAATCTAAGTGGGTAGATTGGTATATTGCATGTTGATTGATGCATAGTAGATCCATATATCTATATTGATTATTGTTTATACACTGGCATTCATGGGGGTAAACCCGTTCCGCGTTAGCGACGTGGTCCCGTGATATGCCATATGGTTTATATAAGGTTATAACTGTTTAGAGTTTCTCACGCCAGTCCCATGACTGACCTGTAGTTTGCTTTTCCCTTGCAAACTTGGGTGCCCTAATTTTCCACACGGGCAGTCGAGTAGTCTATTTTGCAGATATATAAGAAGGATTCTTGATTGAAGCTTAAAGTTGTGTCCAGGCATTGGTAGTCTTCCGCTGTGTTACTTTATTTTTTTTCCGCTGTGCATTGTATTACATTTGATGTAAATTTATCTTCCACTGTGTATTATTTTCGATATACTATGATATTCTGTACTCTGATGTAACATTATTATGATGTTTATTAAAGTCTTCTATTATTTGTTCTGATGTGTTGTATACCCAGAGTTAGCGTATGCGGGATTCGAACGGTCTTGGTCGATTTAGCGATCGATTAGGTCCGGGCGTAATCCGTGTCATTACATATTTATTCTATTCAACACATGACAATTCTCAACACATGAGTACTGTCAACACATGACTATTTTTGTTATTTAATATATTTTATAGAATTATGATTTCTATCATTTAATTTTATATCAAACTCTAACCATAAATTAGCAAGAGAGAAATTCCCTATATATTAACCCCGAAGGCCAAAACCAACATCAGATCAATATCCAAGAGACCACTCATCTTATCTATTTTCCAGTTAGTTTCTAATTTTATATATGATAAACATGTAAATTTTATTATTATAATATTTCGTTCAACACATGATATGTTTCAATACATGAATATTCTCAACACATGAGCATCGTCAACACATGACTATTTATTCTATTCAACACATGAATCTTTATTTTATAATATTCTTTATTTTCCCAATTGGAATGAGGCCCAATCAATTACCATATAATGTTAATTATATGGATTCCATACAACACATGTATATAATAGCAACGATAAATAATCAACCATCATCCAAAGTGCACCACACAACCGCATGAGCATTAAATATAAATAATTAACGCTTACACAGTCTGTCGACCAATCGATCGACATATAATTAAATAATTGGGATTAGTGTACGCCAAATAACATCCCAATACCCGTACGGGGTTTCAATCCACAAACACTGAATATTATTTGTGCAGTTGGGCGATGTGTAAAATTTATCGTCCCAATCAATATCCTTCAAATAGGTGTACGTAAATAAACCGCCCGGTTTGTAAATGAATATTTATTTATTCATATTCACGTTAAAATTATATTTTTAACGATAAAAAATTTATTTAAACACATGAATGTTTTATTATCTATTTCACATCAACATCACAAAAAAAAATTCAAAACAAATCAACCAAGCATACAAGTCATCCATGGTCTGTGGACGACGGGTGTCGGGTGCTGCTAAGCACCGTCTGCATCCTAGTATATATTTTAACTAGAAAACGAGATTTAAAGTGAGAAGTTCTCACAGACTAGCTAAACCAATCACCGCGACTCTTCATATGTAGGAAGTCTTCATCGTGTCTCCAACGAGATCTGTTTCACACAGTATATGTTAAAAATTATATTTTTAACAACGCTACTTCGTATATAAAGATTATATTTTTATATCGCTCTTCTTCTAATAAAGATCGTATTTTTATATTGCCACTCATATAAAAATCACATTTTTATATTCTCTATTATATAAAAATTCTATTTTTAATCTGGTACTCATATAAAAATCGAATTTTTATTTCGCCACAACACATATAAAAATCTTATTTTTATATTCTCCATCTTATAAAAATTATATCTTTAAAATCTCTACTATATAAAAATCATATCTTTAATATTCACCTATAATAAAAATCATATTTTTAATCTTCACATATAATAAAAATCATATTTTTACTTTCTCTATTATATAAAAATTAAATTTTTATTATCATACATATATAAAAATCATATTTTTCGCATATAAAAATCTATGCTTTCTTCATATGCAAAATCCAAACTTTCTTGAATAAGAATCCAAACTTCCTTGTTTAAAAATCAAGCCCTTTCTTATTTAAAAATCTAAGATTTTTTATTCATATAATATATAAAATACCCAATCTTTTATATATATTTAAAAATCCCTTCTTTATATGATAAAAAAAAACCATATCCCTTTTTTCCTTTCGATATCTAAAATTAAATATCACAATTTTAATTACATGTACAACTAAAAAAAATGTTGATAAACGCTCACCGGTGAATTGACGATCGTAGGAGGCTAGAAGGGATCTATACTGAAATGTAGTCACCGGAGATAAGAAAAATCGGGGTTTTACTTTCTAGGGCCCCACGGGCGGCGCTGGCGGTCAGGGGGCGGCGGCTTGGGGTGTAGGTGGCGCGGGGGTGGCGCGTTGGTCAGGTGGGGGTCGGATTCGGCTGTGGTGGCTCGATTTGGCGATTAGGGCTTTGGAAAGGGGGCTTTCACGTTGGAGGAGGGAGAGAGGGAGATAGTGGCGGCAAAAGGAGGGGGAAGTGGGGCGGATTCGATGGCGGTGGTCAGGTGGGGGGCGCACGCTTCCAGTGGCGGCGGTGGGGGCATGGACGACCGGGAGAAGGGTTCAAGTGGGTTTTTCTGTTCGGAGGAATTGAAATGAAGAGGGGAGAGAAAGTAAAGGGTAAAGAGAATTATATATTAATATTTAATTTAACTTAAATCTCCATTAAAGTTGACTGTTACATTAAACTCCAATCGGGACCCAACGACTGTCGTCCCTAGCTAATTACCCTCATTCCGAACACAATGGGATATGTATCATAAGCCAGTTCGGCCATTTCGATCAGTTTTCATCAAAATCAAAATATAACTCTATATATTGAATTTGAACGCACATTTCAATTTATCGGGGCCACATACGGACTTTAAATATTCTCGAAATATATTTTCCATCTTCGTATTGACGATACGGTCCTAACAAAACTAATTTCGTCAAATTCCGATACCATTTGAAAAATGGCCATTTTCTATTCGATTAGAATCAACTGAAACTGGTCAAACGCGTTTTCCTTTGCCACGCTCACCTATTGATTCGAAAAATTACGTATTTTGGAATCTAGCAATAACTTGACATCACCGATCCAACAAAAGTGGTTTCATAAAAAACTGAGGTCGGTTGCAAAATTTCCATTTTTAAGGGCTAGAATTTCATAACGATTATTCTGAAATTTCAACTGGACGTATCTTTTGATTCCCTCTATGAAATTTCAATTTTTCGGATTCGTTGGAAAGATATTCTCAAATAGATTCAAATATTGTTGGTTTCGCTAAAATCCGGTTTATTTTGAATCATGTACATTCTTTTGAACTTTAAAATCGAATTTCCAAACTACCACGCCATTTTCAATTCCTTTTATAATTAAAATAAAATATTTATATTATAACGACGATTCAAATATATATACGCTCTATTTCTATTCAAAATAAATTTCTCGTTGATATTATTTAAAATAATTCATTTTAAATATTCATCATTCACCAAAATTGCCAAAATAAAAATTTTAAATTGGCTCAGAATTTCCGGGTTATTACAATTTTTGTTTTGACAAATTTTATTTAAACAAAAATGACAATTTTGGTTCAACAATTACATTTTGAAAAAAATGACAATTCCAATTCAGCTATTATAATTTTGACAAATATGATAATTTTTGTCCAATGGTTCTAATTTGACAAAAATGATAAGTTTTGTCCAATTATTCTAATTAACAAGATGATAATTCTTTTAATTCAACTATTCTAATAAACCCAAAAATGAAAATTCTTGGTTCCACTATTCCAATTAACACAATGACGAATTTTGTCTAATGATTCTAATTTGACAATTTTATCTATACAAAAATTATATATTTTTGTTTTACTCATTTTATTACGACAAATCGATCTATATGTTTTTAACTATTTTATCATAACACAATATCACCAAATGAACAGATCTACATACCACATCCATCACAGATCAAGTCATGAATCATAACAAATAGAAATTAACTACGAATTGGTGATAATACAATTAGGATTATTTCTAATTATTTAAGAAGAAGAAATAAATTAGAATTCTCATAGTCAGTTTACTTCTGAATGATTCAGATCTGAAATTTGTCCCAAAATCTGATCTTCTCTGAATCCATTCTAATCAGTCTAGAAATGCATATCTCGGGCTTACGATCGCAACGCTTCTGAAATTATTCAATTCCGAGTTCATATGAATAAGATATGATTTATTTTGTGTTAAAAATGTTTTAAATTTAAATAATTAGATTTAAAAACATCTCTTTATTCCTCTATCAGATAAAGACCGACGACCTTTGTATTTTACTCAGACTTAGGGTTATAGATCACGACTCAACTACCACGCTGGAGGACGATCGTAGTGTGCTACAGCGCAGAGCCTTAAGAGGCGCATCAGTGGGCTCCACGTGGTGGCGTGCGATGGCGGTAGGTGGGCTGGGCGGCGCTCAAAACAAAGCAGGTTCGGGGTGCTGGTGTGTTCAAAATACCCAATTACAGACGGTGTTCACCGTATGGATCTGAAGAGAAGGTGAAGTACTTCAATATTGTCAAAAGTAGGGGCGGTTTTTGGTGAGTGGATTGAAAGATTTTAATGGGGGAAGAGTTGAAGGTTTTCGGCCATGAACGAAGAGGGATGGCGGCGGCTACAATAGTGCAGTGTATTAGGGTTTTGGATTATACAGTGTATTTATATTAATATAATATTTAATGTTCTAATTTACAAAGAAATCCATTAATCCCTGATAACTCCAATTCCAGCCCAACAAAAGTTGTTCCTACCTAACTGCCCCCGTTTCAGAACCAATGGTCTAGGTCCCGTCAGCCGAAACAATCGTTTTCAGCCTGTTTTATTTAATTTAAAATTTAAATCATTAATTTATTTAATTCGATCATACACTTAAATTCGCCGAGGCCACATACGGACTCCGAAAATTACCGAAAAATAAATATAGCTATGTTTTGATGACACGATTCTAACAAAATTAATTTCATTGAATTTGGAGACCGTTTGAATAATGGCCTTTTTAAAGGTTGATTAAATTCAATAGAAATTATCGAACGCAGTTTAATTTACCACGCTCACATATTAATTCCAAAAATTATGGAAAATTAAACTTAGCAATAATTTGAAATTCCGGATTTGATAAAAATGGTTTCATCGAAAACAGAGGTCGTTTGTATAAAGGCCCTTTATACGTGATATAAATTATATTAAATTTCATAACGACTATTCTAAATATTCAATTGGCCATAACTTTTTATTCCCGTTATGAAATTTTGATTTTTCGGATTTGTTGGAAAGATATTTTTAAACAGATTTAGATATTTTTGGTTTCACTAAAATCCGTTTCATTTTAAATCCAATATGTAACACCCCATGTCCATTAATGTCACTCACAAAAGGGAATGCATTAACTTCTATGGAGCGTTTTAAGTGAATATAGAACAGAAAATCACAACAAGACAGATATTAAATAGTACTTGAAAATTTAAAGCTTTATTTATTGCAACGGAAGGTAAATATGTTTGGTTACATCACCAAAACCCAAAGACTAAAGTCAAGTACATAATATCCATCTTGAAAAAATCAGAGTACATAATATAAAAAGCATAATCCCATAAATAGCCATAAAAGAGATAGGTTGAGCTTTACTTCAGCAATCCAAATCCAAGTGCTCCCAAAGAGATCCAAATCAAGCTTCCCACCCTAAGAACCGGGGGGGGGAAGGAAGAAAAGAGGTGGAAACAAAGGGGGTCAGACATAAAGTCTGGCAAGTCCAATAACTCCAACAATATAATTATCAAAGTAACTAGGATAAGACATAAGCTTGGTAAATAAGGAAATGACTATGAATTAATGGCAAGACCAAGCAACCAAAAATAATAGGATGAGCAAAGATAACGTTAAAGGCGCTTCCTAATCAATATAGGGTAATTACTATACTATACCGTACCGTACTGTACTAACACTAACTGCACCCATACTAGTCACTCTCGAAACTTGATCCCTCTTGACTAAATAAAATGATGATAGCTTCGTGTACTACTAGATGTACCCACTATCCCCACTAGATGTACCCCTTCAATGGTAATTCCATGTACTCCTAGCTGACATCATAAGTGTCGCCTGCTCCTATCTCCATTAGGTGTACCCCTTTAATGATTAATTAATAATGGTAGCTTCGTGTACCCCTAGCTGACTACATAGGTACCGTCTGCTCCTATCTCCACTAGATGTACCCACTACCCTGCCCCATTCGATCGGCTCCCTAACTCGTAGATACCTGTGCTGGTCCCACAGTGGGGTGTATCACTCCCCTAAAGTGGCAACCCAATACAACTTAAGGATGCACGGCTTATACCTACACGATGCAACAACGTCTTACCTACCAGCCTGGGCCCACGCACGCACATGACCCCGTTGGACTTGCGTTGCCACTGCTAACCCATTTTGGCCTCTAACAATCAGGCCCAGTAGGCGTGTCCCGTCCTCGACTTGGGTCGAGCTCACAAAAATACTTAATGGGCTACTGGACTGAAAAGGGCCCCCACCAAGCTTCCCACCTAGGCTTGGTCCCCTCTAATACATCCCACTTAACCCCATGTCCACTTACATGTATAAATTTGGTTAAGTGTTTTCTAATTTAACCTAGTCTCACCCTTTTGTTTAATTAACAGGTTGTATTGGTTAAGTCTGTGGGCCTATATACACAAATATTACCCACTTACCCAAGATTTACTTAACCTTCTCACTGGTTCAGACATATTAATTTACGGTTAAGTTTGTGGGCCTATATGTACTAATATTACCAACCTACCCAAGATTTACTTAACCCACTCATTCCGTATAACCCAGTTTACTTAACCCCCCAACTTAAACTTAAGTTCTTACAATCCCTAGGGATCAGATTTGGTTAAGTAGTCCATTTCATTTACCATGTCCATTTTTAATTAAGTAATCAATTAATTAAAACCTTTCCCTACATAGGTGTCAATACCTATTTTATCCAATAATTTGAATTACATGTCATAATTGTTTATATTCAAATTACTCCACTTTTCTAATCGTATTTCTCATGACATCCTCATGTCACCCACATGTCACCCACTAGATTCCTCATGCCACCCAAGGCACCCACTTAACCCCCTCTTGTCCCACTACATATTTACTTTGGTTAAGTGTTCCTTAATTTATTAATATCGTAACCCCTGTAGGACCTCTCACATTAGACTGACATTTGTGGCTGCTGGATTTGCTGGGCGGGTCCGGGCAGTCTTACACCACAAACGAGCCTAACCTCGTGTCCATACAATTGTTACGCATTTAGTTTGGGCCTTTGACCTCTCACATTGGGCTACCATTTGTGGCTGCTGGATTTGCCGGGCGGGTCCGGGCAGTCTTACACCACAAATGAGTCCAACCTCGTGTCTTAGGTAATTAATTATACATAATTAATTTCCCCCAATATTTGAATTACTTTCCCTATTCAAATTACAAATCATTTCCATATTTATTTATGTATAAATATGTCACCTTAATTATGTCCACTATTTATGGTACATAAATTGTACCAATTTACATCTCAAATTAATTTCATGCCTTTTTAGGCATTTGTGCCAATTCCCAATATTTAATATCCCTATTCAAATTCAAATTAATCTATGTCCATAATTAAACTATGTCCATTACTACACATTAATTTTCCAATTAATGCCTTTATTAAATTTTTCGCCTTTTTAGGCAATTCACCTTAATTAATATCTCAAATTTGTTATATGCCTCATTTACATGCCAATTCACATTTATTAACATAATCAATATTTTCATCCCATATTTGGATTAATTATTCCTAATCAAATATGTTAATAAAATTCCAATTATCTTTATGACCATAATTCACATTAATTATGTCCATATATCACTTTTCCAATTAATATCTCAATTTACATATATGCCTCTTTTAAGGCTATTACATGCCAATTCACATTTATTAACATAATCAACATTTTTCCCATAACCCCCGCGGCATCCGTTCGCATAGAATATATGATAGACTAAGAAATAGTCTAACACATGAAAAAGGGAAAAACACCACATATTCACATAACATACAAAATAGGCCTAACTTGCATATGAGAATTTACCACATAACTTGCATAAAATCATAGATCTAAACATAGGCCTAAAAGGTATGAACCTGCATGTTATGAATAAGATTTTCATCACAAAATTTACATAGGCAATAACCACAAACTTGCATAACATGATTCATATTCCAAACTCATATTTTTATATAAACTTGCATATGTGATTTATGCAACATAACAATGGTGTAAATTTACCTCTAAACATATAAACTAGCATGTAAAGATTTAGCATATAACTCATACATGTCATAGCCTAAATTTTGATCTAAAATAGATCTCATAATCTTTACTAACTTGCATGTGATTTATGTCTAAATCAACATCTAAACTTGCATACATACATATGATCTATCATATGAATTAACATAACCAAACTAGCATTTAAACAACATGATGATTTGATTATACATAAGCCAATCTTAGAATTACAACATAGATCATAACTTTACAACATGTATGATAACATCACAATTTAACAACATAATCATATCATACGGTCAATAATTCACATCATATCCATATAATCCACAATTATATCTAATCTTACTTAATTTAATAATTATCTTGATATTAGAAATCGAACTTGCCTTTCATGGTTAAAGAATTATGAACAATTGATCAAACTTGATGCAGAATTGTTGTAGCGACGTTAGTTGATTCGTTGTTGAAGCTCTAAGCTTGAATTAGGTTGAATTGATTAGCTATCTTCCTCTTTAGTTGGCGGCGGCTACAATGAGTTCCATGGCGACGGCATAACGACTTTAGTTTCAATTTTAATTAGGTTTAGGGTTAGCATTAGGATGTATTTATAGGTGTAGGAAGTTATTTAGGACCATTAGATTAACCCTGAACCATGAGAACCAACCAAATGCAAAATCTGCATTTGAGCGAATCGGCCCACGGGTTGACAGCCAAACACCCTGGATTAACCCCTAGTCGACCCAGCAGAGCTTGGGTCGACCTCAAAAATGGGTCGGTTCGGTCATTCCTCAATCCCAATTCGCTGTTTTGAACTTTTTCGCATATTTATTTATTTAATTATATATATATATATATCAATATATATATTTCTCTACGCAACCCATTTCACTTAATTCTTTTCTAAAAATTAAGTATACTTTAATTTGTGAATTTTAATGTTATAAAATTACGGGGTGTTACATTCTCCCCTCCTTAAAGGATTTCGTCCCCGAAATCTCCAAGTCAAGAAGAATGTATATCCTACCATCTAATCGTCCATCTACTCAACCATCAAACACCAGCATCCATTATCCTTAAAAGACTTCTAATGCTTTAATGTTTATATGCACAGTGTGTGTATATGTCCATATCTAATGCAAAATTAGGTGGTCTACTGATTCAGTCGACCTCCTTAGTGCAATTCATGATAGTGCCATGCGTCCAATATGTATGCAAAAGATTCCTAATGATACATATTAATTCTATATGCGTGCACAACCATCCACCCGAATGCAGCAACCATATGGTAATACAACCATTATACATCCATTTTACTAAATACATCCATATATATGCAATATGCAATATGAAGTGACTGAGCCGATCTGGTGCCTAATAGTGTGTGTATATGCATCCACGAGCAACCACTAGCGAACACCTTCATCCACTTTGCATCCATCATACATAACATGTCTCAAACAGATGTTTCAACCATAGGATTTCCCTAACTGAAGGTCAAAGATACTAGCGAGAGGACATACTAAAGATAAGATAAGCACAAGCTAAGCGATAAAGGAAAAACTAAAAGACATACCCTCGAAAAGAAAAGGGTACAATGAACGCATCTTCTCTTCCGTCTCCCAAGTAGCGTTACTCTCATCGTCTCCCCATTGTACTTTGACTAGTCTGACCTCTCGATTTCTCAACTTCTTGATCTCCGACCCAAGAATGCATGTAGGAGCTCATCGAATCGTCGCATCACGCTCTATTTCCACCTCTCTAAGCAAGCTCGACTCCACTACCTCCGCGGTCTCGTGTAAGCACATCCTCAAATGTGATACATGGAATACGTCGTGTACACCACTAAGTCTCTCAGGCAACTCCTCTTATCCGCATAAGATTTCTGCCTATCTTGCGCTGCCTTCATCCTTCTTCGAATCAAATCAATCTTCTCTGAAATCTCTCTAATCATATCGGGCCCAAGTAAGATCTTATCCGTAGATTCCCACCAACGTGTAGGTGAACGACAAGGTCGTCCATAAAGAGCTTCGAAAGGTGCCATGCCAATGCTAGACTAAAAGCTATTATTATATGCGAACTCCACCAATGGAAGATGCTCTTCCCATGTACCCCCAAAGTCTAGGATACATAGCCTCAAAAGGTCCTCTAGAATACGATTCACCCTCTCGGTTTGGTCGTCCATCAGAGGATGATATGCGGTGCTCAAACATAACTGAGTCCCTATCGCTTCTTGTAAGCTCCTCCAAAATTTGCTAGTGAAGATAGGATCACAGTCGCTTACTATGCTAGAAGGAACACCATGCAAACGAACTATCTCTCGGACGTATACAGAAGCTAACCATGGAGCAGTCCTCTTACTCTTCATGGGAATAAAATGGGCGCTCTTAGTAAGTCTATCTACTATAACCCAAATCCCAGTATTACCCTTCCTCGATCTTGGTAATCCATCAACAAAATCTATCGACATACTATCCATGTGAACTCATCGCAACTATCCATCTCCCACGCAAGCCGTCCTATTCGAACTCGATATCCCCCAAGCACAAGCCCCAAAGGCCTAAACCAATATCAGACAAGCACCGAAGGAATACCTCCTCCGATTTCAGACAGTCTACGTGAGATGATACTAGCAAAACAAATAATTGGGCACTTAACCGACTCTGGCTGTCCTTGCCAGTCTTGCTTCAAAACCATCACTAATCACCTAACCGACTTTGCATTATCCCCTAGGCATACGCGAATACCTCGTGCCTCTGGGTAAACCCCGCACTTCATCGAAAATGTCACTATACTCACGGACCACACGAAAAGATTCCAAATCACCGTTGGATACGTCAAGAGATTCGAGACAGCTAAACATCACTGAACCCCTAGGGTCACAAGAAATATGAGGGTCTTTCCATAATGAATCAATAGTCTAACTACCCTCCTTTCACTATCTAGGATGGCACCCCGCCTGGGTAGCCAATCCACCCCTAGAATCAAACTATAGCCCATGAAACCAAGGACGAAGGCGTTGCATTAAAATCCAACGTCCAAGATAGACACTCTCAAATCCCGACAAACCATTGAAGGATGAGCCGAACCACCAAAAAGATTTGAGACTAGGATGGGATCCTTAACTAGACTAGTATTTAGGTGCAGTGTTTTCAACTAACGAAGCAGATACTAACGAGTATGAAGCGCCATAATCAAACAAAGTTCGAACAGGATGATAAAGGAAACCAAATTTCTACCTGGACGGTCCTACCCCTATCAGGTATACCAGCCGTGAGGGAATATAACTACACTCCAGAAGATCCTGTACTTTGCCCTTGCCTCTTTGGACAATCCTAATAAGGTGTCCTATTTCTCCAAAAGGATAACTACTAGCTTTCTTGTTCACATTCCCCATTCGTGACCTTCCACCAAGATGAGGTTTCGTCCTTCATTAACCGACAACTATTTGAACCTTCCTCCCATCGTCTACCTTAAAGGTATCAACAAGCCCTCCACTTCCTTGAACTAACTTCTAGCCCGTCAAACGTCTAAGTCCCTTGAAGTGGTTTTTCGTCCTTCATATGGAAGTCCCTATTTATCTTAGAAAAAGCATCTATACGCGGAGGGGAAATCCAAAAAAGAGAAAGAGGAAGAGATTCGAAACGGAGAGTCGAAGGAAGGATATATGGCTCTTGGGGATTATGTTTTTTAAAACAAACATTTCTTTCAAAAATACTCTTCTACAAACATATTTTTGAAAGTATTCTTTATAAAAATGCTTTTGAAAAATAGTTTCTCAAAATATCTTATCTGTTCTGGTAACCTTCAGCTCTGATACCACGTGTAACACCCCATGTTCATTAATGTCACTCACAAAAGGGAATGCATTAACTTCTATGGAGCGTTTTAAGTGAATATAGAACAGAAAATCACAACAAGACAGTTATGAAATAGTACTTGAAAATTTAAAACTTTATTTATTGTAATGGAAGGTAAATATGTTTGGTTACATCACCAAAACCCAAAGACTAAAGTCAAGTACATAATATCCATCTTGACAAAATCAGAGTACATAATATAAAAAGCATAATCCCATAAATAGCCATAAAAGAGATAGGTTGAGCTTTACTTCAGCAATCCAAATCCAAGTGCTCCCAAAGAGATCCAAATCAAGCTTCCCAACCTAAGAACCGGGGGGGGGGGGGGGGGAGGAAGAAAAGAGGTGGTAACAAAGGGGGTCAGACATAAAGTCTGGCAAGTCCGATAACTCCAACAATATAATTATCAAAGTAACTAGGATAAGACATAAGCTTGGTAAATAAGGAAATGACTATGAATTAATGGCAAGACCAAGCAACCAAAAATAATAGGATGAGCAAAGATAACATTAAAGGCGCTTCCTAATCAATATAGGGTAATTACTATACTCTACCGTACTGTACCGTACTGTACTGTACTAACACTAACTGCACCCATACTAGTCACTCTCGAAACTTGATCCCTCTTGACTAAATAAAATGATGATAGCTTCGTGTACTACTAGATGTACCCACTATCCCCACTAGATGTACCCCTTCAATGGTAATTCCATGTACTCCTAGATGACATCATAGGTGCCGCCAGCTCCTATCTCCACTAGGTGTACCCCTTTAATGATTAATTAATAATGGTAGCTTCGTGTACCCCTAGCTGACTACATAGGTACCGTCTGCTCCTATCTCCACTAGATGTACCCACTACCCTGCCCCATTCGATCGGCTCCTTAACTCGTAGATACCCGTGCTGGTCCCACAGTGGGGTGTATCACTCCCCTAAAGTGGCAACCCAATACAACTTAAGGATGCACGGCTTATACCTACACGATGCAACAACGTCTTACCTACCAGCCCGGGCCCACGCACGCACATGACCCCGTTGGACTTGCGTTGCCACCGCTAACCCATTTTGGCCTCTAACAATCAGGCCTAGTAGGTGTGTCCCGTCCTCGACTTGGGTCGAGCTCACAAAGATACTTAATGGGCTACTGGACTAAAAAGGGCCCCCACCGAGCTTCCCACCTAGGCTTGGTCCCCTCTAATACATCCCCTTAACCCCATGTCCACTTACATGTATAAATTTGGTTAAGTGTTTTATAATTTAACCTAGTCTCACCCTTTTGTTTAATTAACAGGTTGTATTGGTTAAGTCTGTGGGCCTATATACACAAATATTACCCAACTACCCAAGATTTACTTAACCCTCTCACTGGTTCAGACATATTAATTTACGGTTAAGTTTGTGGGCCTATATGTACTAATATTACCAACCTACCCAAGATTTACTTAACCCACTCATTCCGTATAACCCAGTTTACTTAACCCCCAACTTAAACTTAAGTTCTTACAATCCCTAGGGATCAGATTTGGTTAAGTAGTCCATTTCATTTACCATGTCCATTTTTAATTAATTAATCTAATTAAAACCTTTCCCTTCATAGGTGTCAATACCTATTTTATCCAATAATTTGAATTACATGTCATAATTGTTTATATTCAAATTACTCCATTTTTCTAATCGTATTTCTCATGACATCCTCATGACACCCACATGTCACCCACTAGATTCCTCATGCCACCCAAGGCATCCACTTAACCCCCTCATGTCCCACTACATATTTACTTTGGTTAAGTGTTTCTTAATTTATTACTATCGTAACCCCTGTAGGACCTCTCACATTATACTGACATTTGTGGCTACTGGATTTTCCGAGCGGGTCCGGGCAGTCTTACACCACAAACGAGCCTAACCTCGTGTCCATACAATTGTTACGCATTTAGTTTGGGCCTTTGACCTCTCACATTGGGCTACCATTTGTGGCTGCTGGATTTGCCGGGCGGGTCCGAGCAGTCTTACACCACAAATGAGTCCAACCTCATGTCTTAGGCAATTAATTATACATAATTAATTTCCCCCAATATTTGAATTACTTTCCCTATTCAAATTACAAATCATTTCCATACTTATTTATGTATAAATATGTCACATTAATTATGTCCACTATTTATGGTACATAAATTGTACCAATTTACATCTCAAATTAATTTCATGCCTTTTTAGGCATTTGTGCCAATTCCCAATATTTAATATCCATATTCAAATTCAAACTAATCTATGTCCATAATTAAACTATGTCCATTGCTACACATTAATTTTCCAATTAATACCTTCATTAAAATTTTCACCTTTTAAGGCAATTTACCTTAATTAATATCTCA
Organism: Allium sativum; assembly: GCA_030737875.1. Lineage (NCBI taxonomy): Eukaryota > Viridiplantae > Streptophyta > Magnoliopsida > Asparagales > Amaryllidaceae > Allium > Allium sativum. The sequence continues at coordinate 899,468,009 of CM060922.1, read as the reverse complement.
AATTCGTTATATGCCTCATTTACATGCCAATTCACATTTATTAACATAATCAATATTTTCATCCCATATTTGGATTAATTATTCCTAATCAAATATGTTAATAAAATTCCAATTATCTTTATGACCATAATTCACATTAATTATGTCCATATATCACTTTGCCAATTAATATCTCAATTTACATATATGCCTCTTTTAAGGCTATTACATGCCAATTCACATTTATTAACATAATCAATATTTTTCCCATAACCCCCGCGGCGTCCGTTCGCATAGAATATATGATAGACTAAGAAATAGTCTAACACATGAAAAAGGGAAAAACATCACATATTCACATAACATACAAAATAAGCCTAACTTGCATATGAGAATTTACCACATAACTTGCATAAAATCATAGATCTAAACATAGGCCTAAAAGGTATGAACCTGCATGTTATGAATAAGATTTTCATCACAAAATTTACATAGGAAATAACCACAAACTTGCATAACATGATTCATATTCCAAACTCATATTTTTATATAAACTTGCATATGTGATTTATGCAACATAACAATGGTGTAAATTTACCTCTAAACATATAAACTAGCATGTAAAGATTTAGCATATAACTCATACATGTCATAGCCTAACTTTTGATCTAAAATAGATGTCATAATCTTTACTAACTTGCATGTGATTTATGTCTAAATCAACATCTAAACTTGCATACATACATATGATATATCATATGTTTCAACATAACTAAACTAGCATTTAAACAACATGATGATTTGATTATACATAAGCCAATCATAGAATTACAACATAGATCATAACTTTACAACATGTATGATAACATCACAATTTAACAACATAATCATATCATACAGTCAATAATTCACATCATATCCATATAATCCACAATTATATCTAATCTTACTTAATTTAATAATTATCTTGATATTAGAAATCGAACTTGCCTTTCATGGTTAAAGAATTATGAACAATTGATCAAACTTGATGCAGAATTATTGTAGCGACGTTAGTTGATTCGTTGTTGAGGCTCTAAGCTTGAATTAGGCTGAATTGATTAGCTATCTTCCTCTTTATTTGGCGGCGGCTACACTGAGTTCCATGGCGACGGCATAACGACTTTAGTTTCAATTTTAATTAGGTTTAGGGTTAGCATTAGGATGTATTTATAGGTGTAGGAAGTTATTTAGGACCATTAGATTAACCCTGAACCATGAGAACCAACCAAATGCAAAATCTGCATTTGAGCGAATCGGCCAACGGGTTGACAGCCAAACACCCTAGATTAACCCCTAGTCGACCCAGCAGCGCTCGGGTCGACCTCAAAAATGGGCCGGTTCGGTCATTCCCCAATCCCAATTCGCTGTTTTGAACTTTTTCGTATATTTATTTATTTAATTTTTAATTTATATGTATATATATACATATATCAATATATACATATATTTCTCTGCGCAACCCATTTCACTTAATTCTTTTCTAAAAATTAAGTATACTTTAATTTGTGAATTTTAATGTTATAAAACTATGGGGTGTTACACTATACATTCAGTCAAAGTACAGCTTCAAATTTTCAGACTACCGTGTTATTTCTAACTCCTTTTAAAATTAAAATAAATATTTTCATCTGGACTTCGACTTAAATAAAATTTAAATCGTTATTGTTTAAAATAATTTTTTTTAACTATTCAAAATTCATTGAAATAGCCAAAACAAAACAAAAAAATTGGTTCTGATTTTCTGGGTTGTTACAATATTCATTAACCTTTAGTATATTTTCCGGCGCCATCTGATAAATATTTTACCTGATTGTTATATGGATATTCGTTTTGTTAACAGAACAAACATCTATATTCATCATATACAATATTTGTTGGATTTGTCCTGGTATTGGACAAGTTACGTACACAATAACGAAATTAAATCTATAAAGCATTTCATTTTAAATGGTAATCAAAATTTCAAAAGCGCTTCTTTTATGTTCTCTATGTACACACAATTATGTATTGTTCAGGGAACTGAAGCGAAGTGGTGCCGAAATTTTATTCGATCATGAAAAGATTTACGCGATCTAATTACGTTATTGTATTTGTAATGGAAGGTAGGATGACCCATTAGCAAAGTGCAAATCATCAATTAACATAACATTCATCAATAAAATTATTGTAATAAAATGTTAACGCAAATGTTATCATAATTTTTGATTATGTACTTACAGTATGTGGCTCACCTTTAGTGCCTTAATTCTCCGTTAGTTCTTTAAGGTCCTAATTTGGTGCTCTTGTAAGGAATCGACATCCGGTGAAATGACCCTAACATCCCCTTACGGGAAAGCCCAGATTTCTTTGAGAACACGACTCATTAGAACAAAAAAAAAATAGAACATTTCATTGCTATTACAACAATTTACATCAGAGTACAAGAATATCAGAGTATGAATAAATATTATACAACGGAAAATAAATATCAGAGATTTAAAATACATAGCAGCGAAAAATAAAATACATGAATATAATGTGCAGTGGAAGACATCAACTACAACAGCTGAAAGAAAATACACAGAAACAAAGCTTTCCAAATATAGCTCCAGCTGTAAATCCAGGATCCTGTGAAAAGAAATCTACAAAACCAAAACTACTGACTGCCCATGTGGAAAATATGGGCACCCAGACTTTAGGTTAAAACAATTAACCCCAAATCAGTCATGGGACTGGTGTGAGAACTAAAACAGTTATTAGCTTTTATTTTCAAGTTGGTTAAATCACGGGACCACACCGTATAACATGGAACGGGTTTACCCCCCATGAATACCAGTGCATAAAACAAACAGTGCAATGCTAAATAGAAAAAATGAAGCTATTAAAAGACTTAGGTCCCATCGCACAATGAACGCGATCGAGGATAGAGTTTTCCCTTATAATAGCCAAATATGATTGATATGTGAAATTTCTTCTTTTATTATTAGTATAAGTGAAGAAATCAACTTCAAATATAAATGTATCAACCATATGCGGCGTAGGTACCAATATATTACGTCGCCATATATATATATATATACACACACACACATACACACACAACTAAAATCGTGAAATCACGTATTGGAAATTGGTTCTCCATATATGAACTAATGCAAGTGATCCTCCTTACCGACTCAATACACACTAGCAATGCCTCGGGATCCCCTGTAGTGAACCCTAGGTTTGCGTTAGGGCCAGTCATCCGTCGATGATTAATTATACCATAAACTATATGTTAGTCGGTTCTATCGAACCTTTAAAATGGCCAGTCTAATCGACCATCTAGAACCTTTTAGTCAGTTCTAGTAAAAATCCGAGGTACCTCGCTTTTCCATTAATATAGTTTTCCAACATCCACATAAGTAAATAGTCTGGTCTCCATACTATGACGTTACTCGTAGCCAGAAACTAACATATGTCCATTTCCCTGAGGTCCTCATCCCGTTTCTAGTTCATACTAAGGCGTGAGGCTCGCGAATTAACGCTACACAAAGCTATGATAATTAAAGTTGTGCTTTAATCATCAACCACAAGACTCTGCTTTTCAACAAAAGCCTTGATCATTTTCTTCTAATCATGCCATACTGTCACACCATACCGTACCACTATTTCTACCAATATATAACCTCTGAGCTCGTACGTCTCAGAGAAGGATGTTAAGCAAGAGAATAAATTCTCCACCACAAAGCAGACATATATTTAGTAGAGATAAACGAATATAGTATAAAGAAATACAATTCGGACATACCATCCATTTGCAAGTCCGTTCTGGGTCTGAACGAAACCAGAGGCACCTTACTCCTCGTCCCATATGTCCAATACAGGAGAGAGGCCCTTGCATATCCGGTTGATCTCTAAGCACGTCTGGACGATCTCCACTTATTACCTTGTCTTAGGTGTACACCCCAATCAAGACATCAGTAATCGTCCAAACGATATGAAGATCTTTGGTCTTCAACCACCGTCTTCATATCTTCGACATTTAGTCGTCGTATCAGTTATTCAGAATGGGTTAAACTTGGTCTTTCCGAATAACTCACGTATCTTATAATCAAGCGCTATAAAAACACAACATACACCTCAATCAAATTAAGAATAATCTTTTATCCAAATATTCACATCTTTATGGAAAGGTTCCCATTAGTTCTATCAAAGATGGATTCTTTTGAATTTATTCTTTAATCATCCATTGCCTATCAATTTAAAAAGATTTCATTTCATCCTTTATCAATTCTAAACCAAATTAAGGTTTCTAAAACTAGTCGAAATTATCGAGCCTTACCGAAGTAATCATTTATTTTATTTATCCAATCCCAACCTATTCATCCCATGGAGGAAAACTAGTAGTACTCCATATCTAACACACACTGTGTTATAAGTAAAATTAATTACCATTTCTTATTTCAAATCTAATTAATGATTTAACTTTCGCCTAGAGTAAAACTGGTGGTACTCCATTCTCGATCATTTCTCAAATTTGGAAAATTTAATTACCACATTGACTTTTCAATCTTATTAAAGATTCATTAAAACTCCGCTTAGTTTAATTTCCCAAAATTCGTTATTTAATGGTTATTCAAATTTAGGAAATAAATCCCATATTTAACTGGGTTAAAGAACGAATGTCCTTTTAAACATCGTTCACGATAAACCCAAAATCATCTTCCATCAAAATGGAATCTACACGGAAATCATAACAGCGTATAGTCGATATAAATTCCCTTATCAAACTAATAATATAAATGGAATAGCCGCAAAGCCTTTTAAATTTTATATATAGTAACGGTCTTCATTCATAGAAGCTCATCTTGATTATTACCAAATCGAATTCCGTTGAATTCCAATTTAATATATTAAATTGGAAAACTTTACTTTGGAAAATTTCCATTAAATCTTAATAAAAAGATTTATAAATTCCAAATCGTCTCTTCACTGTTAATTGGGTTAAAGAATAAATGTTAATTAAAACACCGTTCACGATAAACCCAAAATCCAATTTCAATTCAATTCCAAATAAATATTAATTAATTAGTAAACTTCTATAAATCTTATGTAAATGATTTATTCTTTTCTCATCGGGGTTTAAAAACAGTGTTAATAAAGACACCATTCATGACAAACCTAAAATCCAATTGATATTAAATACAAGGCTCTAAATAGAAATATATCAGCTTATATTCAATATCAAATTCTGAAACCAACAAATATCGTATTGGGAATAACGATATATGTATCTTCCAAATTCCTAAACAATATCGTATAATCACGGAATCTAATATCGAAATACTCCGAAGATAATTTCCATTCCAATTTATTCATTGAAAAATTCTGGTATATTAAAACCATGTACAAATTCGATTTATTATTTCTAAAAATAATTGGATTTTATTCTAGTTATTAAATAGTTCATTTTGATAAAAATATATTTTTATCTTCTCAAAAATGGATTTTTCATCCAAAATCTTTCCAAATCATTTATTATGATTTTACACAATTTTTCCATATTTTTAATAATTTTATTAAGGCTTACAGTCGGTTTCCAATAAAGGCCACCGAACTGTATCCATAGCGACCGTTTCTGAAATTGATTTGGACACAATTTGAAATCCAACTGTTCAAATTTAAATCTCTTATATTCTTTAGAAAGCTCTTTTAGGTACGAACCCAAAGGTTCTAGTTTTAGGAGAATCCGATGGTTGGATCTCCCATTACATCCATTTGAATTTAATGGTTGAAATTAGCTCGTTGTATGGCGTGTTCTATTCAATCCGTTAAATATATATCATCGATTTCCTTTTAAGACATATTTTATAAAATCGTTGTAAATTCATTTAAAATCGATTTAACTTCATTTTCAATTTTAAATCAAAACTGAATATTCCATATCATTATAATATTAAAATGATAATATTTTCAAAATATCACTACAAGAAAATGATGCATTGATAGCAAATAAGGATTGCACGATAACATGTCTTGCTATAAATAAGGTAGTTAGTGATCATTTAGGTTAAATAACAACATATGGTCGTGCTATAGTTAGCTTGTGAAAAAATTGGCGGTCTAACATTAAAATTCCGTCCAAATAACAACACGTGTTCGCGCTATAGGTAAGTATGTGAAAAAATTGGCGGTCAAACGTTAAATTCCCTCCCTCAATTTTCACAGGCTGCAATATTCCCTCTTTTCCTTCACTTCCAAAATCCCTAACCTGCAAACTTTCGAACCTCATCATTATGTCCCTCTTGCTCATTAATTTCCTCTTCAATCAACCATCCCTTCTTACACTAAAACTCTCACCGCTCCACTCCCGATTACTAGATTCTTCACTAAAAACGATTTTGCAACGATGGCTGATTTCTCAACAAATCTCAAATCTGAAGCTGAAGCATGTAATTTTGTAAAGGTACCATTCTATTGTAGCTCCTTTGCTCCTACTGCTACTGCAAGGCAGCACGGTGTTTTGGTTGTCCAATCGATTACCCTCTACACCCAATTGTCTATCCTACCTGAGGTAAACTTCTAATTTGTTCTTCTCGAATTGATCTCTAAATTGTAATTAGACAAAGAAATCTTTCCAAGGTTGGTCTTTTTCGTGGTGGATGTGCTTTCTTTCGTATTTTTCATTTGATAAGGTTTTATAGGTAGGTTGTGATCATTCAGTTAATTATTATTGTTCTTGTACAGTTCTTTAAATTGATATCATTGTTAACTAATTTTAAGCCGGTTTTTTTAAAATTAAATCAGGCTTCTTCCGGTGGACCAATTGGTGCAACTGTTAGCGTATTAACTAGCAGGTGTGCCATTTTACAATCTTGGCTTGGGGGTAATTCTCTCCAATGAGTTTTTTTCGAAGTTATTTAACCAGCTGTAAGTTAATTTTATCATTGATCTGTTTATAATAAATCGACGTATATTAGAGGGTGAATTGTACATGCCAAGAAGCAATATAGAGTTTCTGGTAAACATCGAAATATTTTCCTGTAGGTTATACTTGAGAAACTTGTTCTTTTAGAACACTATTAACATTAGGTTAAATTTATTGGTATATTAAATATTGTCAGTTTATTGATGTTTGGGTCCTAGTTGAACTGTTGTTTTGAATTGAGTTGAAATCTGCTCGTATTGGAAAACAATGAGCATGGCAACCACGCTCTTTGAAATAGGGCGATGAAGACTGTGGCCGCCATATTTTATGTGTGATATGTTTAAATCTTAAATATAAAACTACATTAGAATTCAGTTTACAATGTTGATTAGCAATGGGCTAATTCAAAGCGTTTCTCTTTGTTTTGTAGTTGTATCTTTCTCCATCTTTCATATACACCATTATTTTGGTTCCAACGTATGTTTTCCTAATCCGATTGGGTATGAAATTGGGATGTTGGAATACCTCGTGTGGTTAAACTAATGATAAACATATTGAACCTAAGCAATTGCAATTAAGATTTACTATTTTGCAACGGTGACCTTCTGTCATTTGGTGTTTATTTTTTAAGGCCAGAATATGGGAATATTGATCCACAAGTTTTCAGTGTCATTTCTGGACCTCTGGTTCTCCCATAATATGATTTGTGCATTAGTTTTTACATATTTTATATGCTAGCTTGAATTCAATTATTATCAATTATATAATATAGTCAGAACGTTAGATCTTCAAAGTCTGATTTCTAAAACTAATGTTTGTGAAGTAGTAAAAAAATCTAATTCATGTTTTTTTTTTACTTTGTGATATTTGAATCAAATTTTACGCTTTCTATCTGTATCTTCTTTGTATCCATATACTTTTATATCTCCTCCAGTTTATGTCACATTATACAATTGTTATCTAATTTTTTTTGATGACATGTTGGATTGGTTGTTGGTCGGCAGCACATCATAGTTTAGTACTACATGATGATTTATGAATTAAATAGTTAATGTAGATTGAGCGGTTGAAGAATGTAGGTTAAAACAAAAAATAAGAATATTTTCTAGCAGTTTGAATTGGGATAAAATAAAGCATGCAAATAAATTCACTTTAAATGTCCCTGAATGACAAATACACACTGGGCATCATAGTGCACATAACAATGCTTTCTTTTTTATAACATAAAGAGCTGGTTGTCTGGGTGACTCGACTTGTCACTCCCACACGACATATGTGCTGATATATGTTCGTTTTGTTTATGTTGGCATCACTGCTCTTGGTCAAACCACTGTGATGTAAAGATTATGTTCCAGTTTGATGTGGATTGCTATGGGTTTCAATTTGCAAAGTTCCCGCTTCTGAATTTTTCTGTATTACATTGCAGGAGTAATCTTGATTACTTATTTTTTTTACATCACCGATCGTGGTTTTTAACCAATTTTCTTCCTCCCTGTAGATATTCATGAGTTATGGATAGGTTCAAGTGGCCAACTTGCTTTCTTTATTGCAAATTTTATATGGATTCCAACTCAAGTTTTTTTTTCTGTCGATTTTTTAACATGCGAGTTCATTAACGATGATGAATTGGCTGTGTTGACTTTCACTACATTTGTTAACATAATACTGAAACTATTTATGTGTATGATAACATGGATGTTTAAAAATTGAATAACATATAAAAATGTGTTAGTCATCACATATGAAATTCAGATATCATCCACAAAGATTTGCATCCCTGTCTCCTAACTTTTACTTGAAGGCTGATAGTCGTGGTTAATAAACATGGTCTTGAATTTCGATAACGCATTGTGCTAGCTTCTATGGGCAACTTTAGTTCTTGCATCTTATATGGTGTTTTATATTATTTTTTGCTTTGTTAAAGGAATTTTTATAGTTGCATAATAATTGTGATATTATATTTTCACTCTTGGTCGAACTTCAACTTTCCTAAGGATCAGTTGATTCTTTAGTATTTTATATGATGTATATTGTGCACTGAAATAAAAAAATTCTTTTGATATCAGTGTTGGTTTGAATATGTATAAATAATTTATCTACAGTTTAGATTCGTTATTGTAGACACATTGAGTTATTGATATTATTTAAATATTTACACTATGTATGGATTTATCTTGCATCACTAATAGTTGTTTTCTATTTATTTCTACAAACAAAAAGGACTTTATGTAAACAAATTATCTTTATAGTTTTTTTTTCAGATTTTATTTTAATCTAGTCCTGATTTTATACTTTTGATCCCTTTTTCTCCCAGCATTACCACGTGTAGGAGATATAAAAAAATCCATTATTAAATTTACAGTAACTGGGCTGTAATGATTGCGACATTATCCTTTATTTTCTGATATGAATGTTGTATTTTGGGTAATGTTGCTTCCATTAATCATCATCTGTCGCTGGTTAAACTCTTTTGCAAGTATTACTGTGTAAAAATGAGTCCATTGTGCACAATAGTACCACTGCATGTAAATGTTGTAGATTGATAACTACAATGTAATATTTTACGCTACATATATCTACTCATCAGGTAAGCATCATTTTTTTAGGATCACTGCCTCAATGATCAACCAGTTTACAACCCTGTAATGATGTCATGAACGTTCCAATTTATTTACATATATGCATCTCTGTTAGGGAAAACTGCAAATTGGTCTTGGCATTGAAAAGATATATATATATATGTATGTATGTATATGTATATATATAACTAGATGAGTATGCTTTCATGATTGTGGATCTCTGGGTGCATAATTCATATTCCTTTTTTACAGATGACATCAGGAAAATGCCGTGGAACTCTTGCGCGCTCTTAATGCTCATATCGTCATCGAAGTGAGCACATTTTTTTTAATGTTTTTTAATTGAATATTCATTAATATTTCAACTATTTTCATTTTGTCCAATGTTTTATTAATAGTTATTTGAGGCAAAAAAGATTTTACCAGCCTTAGATTCCACCTTTGTTGACACAAATTATGTTATGATCGTGGTTTGAAATTTCGGCCGGAACCCCGAGATTCCGACCATCTCTGTTCGGTTCCGGCCAGCAGCGAGACGAGATTAGCGTAAAATCTCGTCTCGCTGGCCAACGGTTTAAAAAAACGAAGAAGAAGAAGAATAAATAGCGAAGACGAGAACAGTAAACGATGAAATAGATGAAAATTCAGCAAAGAAGAAGGAAAAACAGTAAATTGCTTAGCGGATTTGAGATTCGAGATGCGGTCTTCGTGGATTTGAAGCAGGTCATCGATTTCAAGTTGTAATCGAGATCGGAGATAGAGATCGACGTGCTAATCCAGTCGATCTTCATCATCGTTGACCTTACCGTCTCTAATTTAATCGTAAAGTATGCCCTAATTTTCATTCGGGAATGGAATGCGCTGTGGGAAAGCGATATTTGTAAAACAAGGGCTTGAAGGCTGTGTGGCTAACTAAAATATGGGGTGGGCTGGGCTTTAAAACAGAACTATTAGCATTTATTTTTATTAAATAAGGACTGAAAGTGATAAGATAAACTGGGCTGGACTGATTGTAACAAGACAAACCATTAAAAACAAGAAATATGATCGAAACCAAAACCAAAACCAAAACCACCGAAATTTCTGAAACCGACCGAAACTATGTTACTTTCAAACGAACGAAACCGAAACCGAGTTTTTGAACCTTGGTTATGATGTTGGTTTTTAGTGTTGAGAACTGCTGTACCCATCTAGGTTTGATATATTATTTCAATTTTAGATAATATGTTCTCTCTAGTGTTATTCGTTTAACTTCTAGGTTTTATTGGTATGTTGTCACTACTTACATTTGTTTACAACAATAATGCTTTCACTGTCTTTATAAGTTTCTATTACCGTTCTGGTTCAGTTAAGCATTTGTCATTTTGTTGATTTAAGTAAAACTGATATATTTAGCGATGTTTATGGATGTTGTTCGCTTCACTGCACTGTTTAGAAGGAAAACTTTGATTTTTAATGATTTCCCATACTGAACGTCAATTCCATTATTTCTCATATTTGACCAACAGTTTTTATTAATCAGTTTTTACTTGGTTTTTATGATTACATATTTGTTTATGCTGGACAAATAACATAATTGTAAACTCATAATTTCTAACGAAGGTTTGGGCTGGGATAGTTCATTTTTCCATTGATAATAACATGTACAATGTGTTATTCACTCAATTTGCAGAGGAGTTGTATAGCTATTGCAATTTACGTTCTCTTGTTGATATAGAAAGATAGCAAACACTGATCGACTTATTCAGAGCTAGGCTTAATTGGTACAATATTAAGTCGGTGTTACATGGCTATCTTTTTTTCTTTAAGCTTTCACCATAACAACTTCAGAATTATTGTGCTTAAATTTGCCACAGTTGAAATTCTTGAATTACTTCAACTTGCTAACTATAATTCATGCTTGGATGGTGAAGTTTGTCCAATATTATACCTACAAATTCTCCAGATTCATGCTATGCTTCTGGAGCACAACATGTTTTACAATAAATTTTCCACATTTATGCAGGGTAGTAGCTTGTTCTATGGTTTTCCATCTTTAATCATAGTTGTATTAACTCAAGCTCTCCACTCCTTTATTAATCACAACAAGAAAATGGTTTAGTAACTTGCGTATGTAATTGGGTAAAATAGCTTCAAACTTTTGCATAAACCAAATGTGGATCAAATGAAATTGACAATCATTCATTTTTAATTAAAATCCATTTCATTCTATTATATGGAGCTTATGATTTCTTTTCAAAGAAATTAAATTCCTATGGACTTGAAGCAATTAAAAAAAAACTGTATTAGACAATAATCAATTGCGCTCGTACTATAAGTTTGCAAATATTGCAACACCATCATTATTTAGCTAACAGCACTACCCAACATTTATTATGCAGCAGAAATGTTTGTTTTTCTTCCCTGTTTCATGCATAAGATTGGCATAAATTATGTTACATACTCCCATGTTTGATTTCTTGTTTGTTTGTTCTTTCATATTATATCTTGTTGGATTTTCAAACTAAATGATTATATTATATGCTATATTGACAGGTTTGCAATGAATGATTATGTTATATCCTTCAGGTAAATTTGTTTGTTCTGTCGTATTATATCCTTCAGGTAAATTTGTTTGTTCTATCATATTACATTGAACTGCTAATGAGTTACATGTTGCCATTTGTATTTGAGTAAAAAAGAAAGGCATGCTAGGCATATCTCGTGAAATCATGCTTGCTATAGACTGGTATTATGATGCAACACTAACCATGCATAAGAGATGTTGTTTAAATTTTATGAAATCCGGCAAGTTTATAAAACTTAACAGTTTTAGAAAAAAAACATTAAGAAAATTTTACTAAAATTGAAAACAATTAGGAAGGCAAACAAAGTATTAATTTTTTAAACCAAGTTAACTAACTTTTATAGAGAAATGATCAAGTTTATTAAAAATAAGAAACTTTTATACAAATTTAACTAGATTAACTAGAAGTTTTTAAAAATTAACCCATTCTTATAAAGTTTAACTAAGTTCATAAAATAAACTAAGTTGACCAAATTTTATAAAATAGATTAAGTTTATGAAGTGATAACAAAGGTAATAAAGTTTAGCTAATTTTTATAAAAGCTAATCAAGTTTTACAAATATTTGACAACATTTATTAAATTTGTAGAATGTAACCAAATTTTTAATTTACTACTGTTTATCATCAAATAGAGAGAGAAAAAGTCTTTCTAGCTTTCTTGATATGCATCTTTAATTTACCACTGTTTACCGTAACAGTGGTAATGTGGTCTTTAATTTTATGTTTTAATGAACTGTGATGGTTTGGACAAATTGAAATGCCCATTCGTCAGGTTATGATTGGGTTGGCATCATCATTTTATTTTTGGGATTTTTAAATGGAGTTGTGCCATTTCTTTTAATCTAAGAATTATCAAATTTAAAATATATTAGAGCATGATCACTCGAAAGTGGTTCCAAAGCACATAACTTGTTAAACTTATTGATCCAGGCTTGACACCAAGCAAAAGAAGAAAAAAAAAAGAAAAAAAAAGAGAGAGAGAGAGAGAGAGAGAGAGAGAGAGAAAGGGATACAGCAACAACATGGTTGTTGGTACTAGGTGGAGCTGCTGCCAATAGCAGCAACATTAAGAATATTAAAAAAAAAGGTGGATTAAAAAATTACTTTAAGATAAAATATAATATGATCATAAGTGGATTAAAAAATATAATATGATCGTAAGATAAAGTAGATTAAGTTCAACAAGTGTACCGATAACGGGTAGTTAGCATATTTACATACCTTTGCATCCAAACATGAGTTTCAATTATTGAGTATCAGGTGTTGCTGATATCACTAAAGGAAGGTGGCATGGGATTGAATTTAACTGCAGCTTCCAGTGTCTTTCTAATGGTAAATATCACTTCCCCGGAATGCATGCTTTATAGTTATGTGAATTTGACTGTTTCAGGTTTTTGAATATCAATGTGTTACCAAAAGAGAAATTGTTTTTCAAATATGTTTGAATTTGTCTATGTAGCAATTTTGGCAGCAAAACATCAAGGCTGCATTTCTAGATGGTACAAAGTTAATGAATGCTTACAATCATGATCGGTCCTACTCAATCATATGGTAAAATTAGCGTTTACTTGATTAGTTATGACAAATTTTGCACTGAGATGTTTATTTTGAGTAACACATGATGCTAACTAGGAATCAAACTGCGGCTATAGAATAGAAATAACATGCAGTTTTTTTTTAAGCAGCAGCGTGATCAAACTTTTATACAAACATAATAAATAAATTGCTATACAGTACCAACCCGTACAGGCCTAATAATTGTTTGATATATCTTGCTCTTGCTGCATAGTTATGCCTAAATAACCAGCATGTATACATATAACTTTATAGCTCTTTGAAATAGGAATTCAACACCCAATTTGTAGTGCAGTGCAGTGCAAGACGGCAAGGCTGCTCATTTCTAATATTTTGACATCAAGGGTACTGTCAAGCTTCACAATACCGTCGTTGCCATCTACACCTATAAGCTTTGCGCTAAGTCCACGTTGGCTGCCTCCACTTATCTTGATCTTATCGGACTTCTTAGGCCTTACAGGATCCAATACCCCCTGAAGAAAAGTCTCCACATCTCTGCCCAAAGCAACGCGACATGACCCATCTGTGTTGATCTCACTACTGACCCCAAGAAGAGGTTCTTCTCCTATCCTTGTTGCATACACATATATGTTCGTCACTAGCCATTTTCCATTGCCATCACCCATGATTGGTGACATCATATCCAATCCAACATTGCCGGGTGTTGTAGGTTAGCCACTAGGGGTACCAGGAAGATATTAATTGGAACCCGGTGTCATTGGTTGCATGCTAGGATAAGGACTGGCAGCACTTCCATATACTGGGTTGCCTTCTCTCGATGCTCTAGATTCAAATTTATTACCTGGAGTATTTGCCCAGACTGAACCAGGTGTAGGAGCTTCAATAGAATATGTAGTTTGCACTGCATAATTCATGAATGATGTACATATGCAATATATAGGATCCATGGTGGAATCCTGTAGTAGAAGAGCAAGCAATCATGAGTATTCATCGCATTGGACAAAAACAAGTTGTAGTCAGAAGATTCGTTGTTAAGGTAATACATCATATCACTACAACAAAAATGATTATTAATGGTAAGTTATTAAAAGATTATGTTGTAGCTATGATTAATTGATGCTTAAGCAGTTTGCCTATTTGTGGCAGGTCACTATGTTAGGGTTCGAAACATAGGCAGGCTTGATACGTGGATCCCAACTTATATTGATTTGGATTTAGTGCGGGATTCTACTGATTATGCCTTTAACTTTTTTAGTGTGGGATTGTATGGTAATAGTTGAGCATGGCATCGTCCAGTCGGTTAGAAGGTGCTACCTTCATAACATATTTTACTTCTTTCCATTCTTAATTATTCCTTTCTTCTCATTCATGCAGGGTTTATTAACTAATTTTCAAAACAAACCATAGTATTTCTACTGATCGACAAAAAGATTTTTATTCGCTCATATGTTTTGTTAACACTTGAACTAGAAGTATGTCTGTTATTTTATTCCCTTTCATGCTGGGTTTATTAACTTATTTGCAAAACAGACCATAGTATATCTACTGATGGACTAAAAGATTTTTATTTGCTCATATGTTTTGTTAACACCTTAACAAGAAGTATTTCTATTATTTTATTTTTCTTACAAGATAATATCTGAGCGGGATGTGTAATCTGAATGTGTCCATCTTAGCTGCTATGCAGGAACCAATTACGGTCACCAATATGATTCATTCCTTGACTACAAACTTTTTTATGTTAAAGGGTTACAATGTTAATATCTATTACTATCTCTGTCACTGTGTTCAACTTAAAGTGAGCCCACTAGATTATATGTAGCCTTTATATCAGTAAGCTTTTATTAATGCCCTATAGTTGTTATGATGATTTATTATTCTTTTTATTTGGTTCTGGTGGGTTGACAATACGATTTTATTCACTTACCAAAGTCTTCTCTGTTATTCATTATTGATTGGTGCTAAGCGTCATTGAATTAAAACACCTCTTCATTCTATCCCACTACATATGTTGTAATAGGTTACTAAATGGATGTTTTTGCGCCTTCGTTTTTTGTATGCAGAAGCCTGTATAGCTTCTCGCAATTGTTGAGTTAGAATTCCTTTTTACAATCCATTAATTTACGGTCTTCTCATTATTTTGCAGTTGCTGTGTTTTCGGATGGAATATGGATTGGCTTGAATTTGATAAATGTATGTACACATCTAAATTCCTAATTTTTTGGCATTTTTTTTCATATTTAATTTTACAGCTATCAATGTCAACAACAAGGCTATAAGGAAATTTTAGGCTTGTCGAGCTTTATTTTTTGTACATTGGGATTGTTATAGGGAGGTTCTTCAGAGAAATAAGATAAGAAAAATGTTTAGCTATCCAGAAAGTAATTTTTGCTTTGAAAATAGTCCAATTTAAGGTTGTTTGAAGTTGTTTCTTGGAGCAGGGTGTTGCAGTTCTATATGCAAGGCTTGTTATGCTGGTTAATTGCAGTTGATGGCATGGTGGCATAAGTTTTTATTAGGTAGTAAAGGAAGAATGGTTGTGGTTGAATACAAGAGGGTGTGATGCTGATGGGCTGGAGGAGGTGTTGGTGGTGAAGAAGCAGCAGCAGGGGATTGCATAGGGGTGGCCAGTCATGTGGAGCAAAGGGATTGGTGTTGAAGACTGCATGTGATAACAGTTGTAGCATCAGCATCTTCTTGACAGGTGTTAGCATGATGCTTTTGAGGCTGATATATGATGTCACACTCTTTCTTCTTCAAACCGGTTATGCTTGTCAAGGTTCATGGATATTTTAGTATGTATCGTTTTGGTTTGATATAGTCGTTCGTATTGTTAATATTTATGTCTGAATTCATCATGTATGAAATATTATGAATATATATATATATATATAGTGATTTGGCTTATGACTCCATCTGTGTATTTAGATTAACGGGACAATATGTTTTTTTTTTGAATTGTTATAATATATTATTAGAATTAGAAACGGTAATCTTTGATTGTTATAGTTGCAAAATGTTGCAATAGAATGTTTTTATAGCAACAAAACGATATTGTAGCAAATAGTAGTGAACTTTCCATAGCATGTTCGATGCGTCATAAAAACATTACAAAGCATGTTCAGATGCTATAACAAAATGGAATGCCAACATATTACACCATTTAAATGACCTTTCCATAGCGTTTGTTTGCGTTATAAAATCTTTCCATAGCATGCTTCACAAGCTATAGAAAAGTAGTTGCACCAATATGACATGTTTAAGATGACAACAAAAATACGTTTTCTGTTGCAAAAATTACACGCTATAATATCTATTAGACTTTTAACAACATGTTGATCTATGACGTTTATAGAATCGCTATAGAAAGTTTTTATAATGGTTTTTAAACGCCATAAAAAGGTCTTTTAGTTGTAGTGTATCTAATTATGAAATCCATTTCCTTTCGATAATTTCAAAGTGAATAAAATCGATTAATAATGATAAATAATCATTAAACATTCAAACATCATCAAAAGTGCAATTTACAACTGTATAAGCGTTAAAATGAATAAATAACACTGATCACAGTTTGTCAACACATTGATTAACATACAACTAAACAATTGGGATTGGTGTACATCAAATATCATCCTAATACCCATGCTGAGTTTTCGACCAACAAATAATGATTATTATTTGTGCATCTGGGCGATGTGTAAAAATTATCGTCTCAATCAATATCAGTTAAATAGGTGTACATAAACAAGTTGTTCGACTTGTAAATGAATATTTAGTCTATTTTACTGTTTAAATTATAAATGGATATTTAAAATTTTAAATTCAACTACCACAATAATATTAACATTAATTTAATATGTTAATCATCACAATCACAATACACAAATCACCAAATCATCCATATAAATAAATACTCAACTACCTAATGCCATTTACGGCACCACAAGTGGCCATCATGGAGTATCAATTCCGAGTGTCGGTAATATCCGTACATCGCTTCCAATAATATGTGATTTGTGGGAATTCTTATGTTGAACTCCAAAAATAAATAACTACATGATAAAATATTGAGTGAGAAGGAGTTTCACATTGGGTTCCACTCCGCCAGTATTTAATCGACAGTCGTTTTAATAAAATTAAACTAGTCATTTAATTTTATCAAAAATTCCAAGTAGCTCTATTTCCATTCTGGTATATTCCATGCTATAGCGTTCGTTGTCACGATCGCAATGGATCTGAAATCGTCGGATTTGGATCTCGTATGACAAAGATATGATTTTTATTACATTTCATTACAAAAATTGAAATAATTATATAATTAATTAAAAAATTGCATCACTAATCCCTTAATTATCTCCTAATACATCGTTCTTCTTCCTTATGATATTTGAACCCACGCACCACTCTATCTTGCCGCCGCCGCATGCTCCAGACTTGAAACGTAGCACCATCGGAGAACGCTCACTAACCTCTTGAAGCTCCTCTTCCCTTACCATGAACGGCGTCGAGTGCGATCACCTCCTGTACCTCAAAATGGTGACCAAACACGCAACCTTCCTGCTCAAAATTTAAGGCACACGCTCCACTAAAATCGATCTTGGCCGTTGAGTTTAGAGATCATGTTGTGCTCATCTTTTTTGCTTTGGAAACTTTCACGAATCGATGAACATCTGAGGAGAAATTGGAGAGGGAAAATCGGATCATGTTGGCCGTTGAAAGGGGAATGACAACCAGGGATTTCATGAGCTAGGGTTTGCTGAGTTGAGTATTTATACCCTTTTATTTATTTATTTTTCCAAAAAGTGAGATTTCCATTATAACTCCAAATCAAACCCAACGACTGTCATTCCTAGCTAAATACCCCATTCTGGACATAATGGGATATGTAAGCCAATTCAACCGATTCGATCGGTTTTCATCAAAATTAAAATATAGATCAATATATATTGAATTTATACGCACATGTTAATTTACAGGGGCCACATGCTGATTCCAAAAATTCCATAAAAATAAATCTATCTACATTTTAATGATACTGTCCTAACAAAACTAATTTCGTCAAATTTGGAGTCCATTTGAAAAATAGCCATTTTTCCAGTCAATTAAATTCAAACTAAAATTACCAAATACATTTAGATTCACTGCGTTTACATATTAATTCCAAAAATTATGAAATTTTAAAAATGACAACAATTTGACATTCCGGATCCAACAAAAGTGGTTTCGTTGAAAATGGAGGTCGTTTGCAAAATGGCTATTTTTAAGGGTTTTATATTATTTAAAATATAAGTAAATTCCATAGCGACTTTTTTAAATTTTAAACTGGACATAACTTTCAGTTTATATTATGAAATCTCAATTTTTCACATCCATTAAAGTGATCTAATTATACAAATTCACATGCTTCTTGTTTTACTGAAATCCGATTTATTTTGAATTTTGTACATTCAATTGAAATTAAAAAATGAATTTTCAAACTACCACGCCATTTCAAACTACTTTTATAATTAAAATAAATTTATACGTTCTAACTTCGATTTAAATAAATTTTTAGTCGTTATTATTTAAAATAAATCATTTTAAATCTTTAAAAACCATTAAAATAGCTAAAATAAAAAAATTAAATTGGTTCAGAAATTTCGGGTTGTTACAATCTCCCGCACTTAAAAATCTTTTTGTCTTCGAAAAGGAATGGAGCTGAAAGTTGTTTAACTAACCAACTCAACTTTCATTCTTCAACTTTTCAGTTTCTAAGAATTTTCTAATTTCTCAAAAATTTGGCTAACACCCAAATTTTCGAAAAATTTCGCCATAACCTCCTTTGTACGTGGAGGGTTTGAAAATTTTATTGGGCCGTATTAGGCACCCAATAAACCAATACAAAGCATACACAATTTTTAGTGACCTATCTATTCCTAAGGGAGAAGTGTAAAGATCATAATCTCACTACCTTGCCCAGTGTTGGAAAATAAACAATCCATGTGCCGTATCTAAAATAAGAGAAACGTGAATTTTTGTCATCTCAAGACCTGTGTAGGGTTTTTATTAAATCACGCCCCGAGCACCGTTACACGTATTCCTTAATTTTGTCCATAATCAGTCTTCTATTCAAACTGAAATTCAGTCATAACCATACGAGCATCTCGCCCGTATGGTAATCCAAACCTCGTCATATAAGCGCCAAATGCTTATATGGAATATTATATGATATGTTGTCTTCTTGTAGTATGCCATGCGGTGTAGTTCAAAATTTATTTGTTGCTATCCTATGGCATAGTTTATAACCTCACACAGAACAACCATCACAACGCATCCAATTTCATTCACAGGAGTTATATAATTATAAAATTGTGCAACCAACTCATTAACGTGTACTTATTTGTCGGCCACACAAATTAATTCTCTACTCAACAGTAAATCCATAACCTGTTCAACATGTATATATATGCATATTTATCTAATATATAAATCCAATTCGAACTAAATTTTCTATTCAGCTCTATATTATATATGGTTTGGTTTAATTTATCATTCATTCTCTTATTGGTTTCATCAATCCAATATTTTTATTAATCAAACTATTAGTTACACATCACAACCAGCAATCAATTAATTGATTAGCTTTTCAAATATATATCTCTTATATACTCAAAAATCATATTTTTAGTGTCAAATCACAAACAATAAACTCATCACCGAATCATCTCTAGGCGACTAGAGTGTGATTCTATATCCATCCAGTATATTTGAGACTTCGAATACATATGGATCAGACGTATATTAAAAATCTCCTTATACCCGATAGTCCAAAATCAACCCAAAATAAAATACTCAAATACATATTATATGATATAGTTTTCAAAATTAAGTTCATTTTTAGAAACAGCACTCTTTAAACTCATTCTAGGGTATCGCTAACCCTATCTCTAATAAGTCATTCTTATAGAATATTACTAATCCTATCTCTGATGAATTCTTTCGTTTGGTTCTAATGTGCCTTGTTCTCCAAGTTTTGTAAACCAAAGCTTTGATACCAAACTGAAACGACCCAAACTTCCCTTTACGAGAAAGCCCGGATTGCTTTGAGAACACAACTCATCAGAAAACAAACAACAGAATATTTCATTGCTATTACAACAATTTACATCAGAGTATGAATAAATATTACACAATGGAAAATAAATATCATAGATTTAAATTACATAGCAGCGGAAAATTAATACATGAATATAATGTGCAGTGGAAGACATCAACTACAATAGCTGAAAGAAATACACATATACAAAGCTTTACGAATATTGCTCCAGCTATAAATCCAGGATCCTGTGAAAAGAAATCTGCAAAACCAAAACTACTGACTGCCGATGTGGAAAATATGGGCACCCAAAGTTTAGGTTGAAACAATAAACTCTGAGTCAGTCATGGGACTGGTGTGAGAATTAAAACAGTTATTAGATTTTACATTAAAGTTGGGTAAATCACGGGACCACGCCTAATAACGCGGAACGGGTTTATCCCCCATGAATACCAGTGCATAAAACAAACAGCGCAATGCTAAACAGAAAAATGAAGCTATTATAAGACTTAGCTCCCATCAAACAATGAACAGAGTCGAGGATAGAGTTTTCCCTTATAATAGCCAAATATGCTTGATACGCAAAATTTCATCCTTTATTATTAGTATAAGTGAAGAAATTAACTTCAAATATAAATGTATCAATCATAGGCGGCGTAGGTACCATTATATTACATCGCCATATATATATATATATATATATATATATATATATATATATATATATATATATACACACACACACACACACACAACACTAAAATCATGAAATCATATATTGGAAATTGGGTTCCCATCTATGAACCAGTGCAAGCGATCTTCTTTATCGATTCGAGACACACTAGCAACGCCTCAGGATCCCCCGCAGCGAATGCTAGGTTAGTGTCAGAGCCGGTCATCCTTCGATGATTAATTATACCATAAACTATATGTTAGTCGGTTCTATCGAACCTCCAAAATTGTCAGTCCAGTCGACCATCTAGAACCTTTTAGTTAGTTCTATTACAAATCCAAGGTACCTCGCTTTTCCATCAATAATTTTTTCCAATAT
This sequence comes from Allium sativum, assembly GCA_030737875.1. Classification (NCBI taxonomy): domain Eukaryota; kingdom Viridiplantae; phylum Streptophyta; class Magnoliopsida; order Asparagales; family Amaryllidaceae; genus Allium; species Allium sativum. The sequence continues at coordinate 899,446,291 of CM060922.1, read as the reverse complement.
CCACATAAGTAAACAGTCTGGGCTCCATACCATGACGTTACTCGTAGCTAGAAACTAACATATGTCCCTTTCCCTGAGGTCCTCATCCCGATTCTGGTTCATACCGAGGTGCGAGGCTCGCGAATTAAAGCTACACAAAGTTATGTTAATTAAAGCTGTGCTTTGATCATCAACCACAAGATTCTACTTTTCAACAAAAGCCTTGATCATTTGCATCTCAGCATGCCACACTGTCAATCCATACCGTACTGCTGATTTCTTCCAATATATAACCTCTAAGCTCGTATGTCTCATAGAAGTGTGTTAAGTAAGAGAATAAATTCTCCGCCACCTAGCAGATATATATTTAGTAGAGATCAACGAATACAGTACAAAGAAATACAATGTCAGGAATACCATTCATTTGCAGGTCCGCTCTGGGTATGAATGAAACCGGAGGCACCTTATTCCTCATCTCATATGTCCAATACAGGAGAGAGGCCCTTACATATCCAGTCGATCTCCAAGCACGTCTGGATGATCACCACTTATTACCTTGTCTTGGGTGTACATCCCAATCAGGACAACAGAAATCATCCAAACGATGTGAAGATCTCCAGTCTTCAACCACCGTCTTCGTATCTTCGACATTCAGTTGTCGTATCAGTTATTTAGAATGGGTTAAACCCGGTCTTTCCAAATAACTCACGTATCTTGTAATCAAGTGCTATAAATACACATCATATGCCTTATTCAAATTCAAAATATTCTTTTATTCAAATATTCACATCTTTTGGGAAAGGTTCACATTAGTTTTATCAAAGATGAATTCTAATTATTAACTAGTTCATTTTGATAAAAATATATTTTTATCTTTTCAAAACTAGAAGTTTTCATCCAAAATCTTTCAAAATCATTTATTATGATTTTACACAATGTTTACATATTTTTAATAATTTTATTAAGGCCGGTACGGTCGGTTTCCAAGAACGGCCACCGAACTGCATCTATAGCGACCTTTTCTGAAATTAGTTTGGACATAATTTGAAATGCATCCACTCAAATTTAAATCTCTTGTATTCTTTGGAAATCTCTTTTCGATACAAACCCAGATGTTCCGGTTTTAGGAGAATCCGACGGTTGGATCTTCCGTTACGTCCATTTGTAGTTAATGGTCGAAATTCGCAGACGATTGCTGCGCGGTGCGTTCTATTCAAGCCACTAAATATATACAATATATATATCGTCAATTTCCGTTTAAAATGTATTTATAAAATCGTTATAAATTTGTTTTAAACCATTTTTAACTTTATTTTCAATTTTAAATCAAAATTGTATATTCCATATCATTGTAATATTAAAATGATAGTATTTTCAAAATATCTGATTTTGAAATCCATTTCCTTTCGATATTATTTTAAAAGAATAAAACCGATCAGTAAACCCATTCAGATTAAAATGGTGTGTCTATACTTGTTGACACACTTTTTGGTAAAAGCTGTCACATTGAATATCTGGTAGCATTGCGCTCGGATATGGAGAACATCGTCAGAAGACAGGCAGCGATTTGGTCAAAGTCGCATCACGAACAAAGAAGGGCCCAAAACTCCTATCAGACGACCTCTTTTGGGACCGAAAACAGCGATTATAGAGCTAATCTCTATAAACCTTGTAGATCTCTGAATTAGCTTCAGTTTGAGCTTTGGCTTGGCTCAATCGGACTTACGATTTGAAAGTTATGCCCGTTTCCGTAAACTAGTGTAATCTGGCAATTTCCTAGATAAAGCAACGAAGCCTCACACGATCGGAGTATGGCTCATGCACCTTCGGATCGCCCCCTCGGCTCGTGGTATACCTTCAAATCGCGACCCACTCGTAGTACACATGGAGACCATGACCCGATCGCCAGCACTTCACTCCAGCTCGCAACCAGATCCGGATCGTGATAGCCATATCACGATCCGACCCATGACCACGAACCGATCTCCAGATCTGCATATACACGCACTGTTTTGACCTATTCTTAAGGCTACTCCTGCTCCTACTTTTCCAGATTGGGTGCCACGTACCCCATCACGAACCGGTCTTCCCAGAAGCTCCTCTACGCCTATAAATACACCATTTGAAGGCATTTTCAAGGATCTTTTGGCTCTAACTCATTACGTCTTCCCCCATTGCTCTCTGCAAAACATTTTCAGTAGCAAAGGAGCCAAATTCCACAAACAACACGACAATTTCGTGTATAATCTTCATTTTTCTCACTTCATTTTCATTGTAAACACGAGGATTTCGTGTATAAACCGAGAGAATTGTACTTGTAACTTCTTAGGATTTAAGAAGAGATAAAATGGACGTAGGCTTGGTTTGAGACGAACCACTATAAAAATCCAGTGTTTCTCCTCTTTATATACTTTTTTCCACATTTATGTGATCCGTGAACTGCATTTGGATGTTAGGCCCATATTTTGGTCTAACAATACTTAACCTGGCTTCATATATTTGTATATTTTCGTGTCCATCCAAAATCGGACATCAAAATCATATTTTAACTATTCACAGAATATTATTTTAAAATATTCATTATTTTAAAATATTCTTTATTTTAGAATATTCTTTATTTCTAAATCGGAATGCAACTCAATCAATTACCATATAATTTCAGTTATATGGATTTCGTACATCACATGTATTCAACAATAATGATAAATAATCTTTAACCATTTAAACATCATCCAAAATGCAATTTACAACTGTATAAGTGTTAAAATAAATAAATAACGCTCATCACAGTCTGTCAACCCATCGATTGACATACAACTAAACAATTGGGATTAGTGTATATCAAATATCGTTCCAATACCCGTGCGAGTTTTTCAACCAACAAATACTGATTATTATTTGTGCATTTGGGCGATGTGTAAAAATTATCATCCCAATCAATATCAATTAAATAGGTGTACATAAACAAAGCGTCCGACTTGTAAATGAATATTTATTCCATTTTACTGTATAAATTATAAATGGATATTTATAATTTTAAATTCAACTACCACAATAATATTAACATTATTTTAATATATTAATCATTACAATCACAATAGACAAATCACCAAATCATCCATATAAATAAATGCTCAACTTCCCAATGCCATTTATGGCGCCATAAGTGGCCATTGCGGAGTATGAAATCTGAGTGTCGGTAATATCCACACATCGCTTCCAACAATATGTGATTTGTGGGAATTTGTGTGTTGAACTCTAAAAATAAATAACTACATGATAAAATATTGAGTGAGAAGGAGTTCTCACATTAGGTACCACTCCGACAGTATTTAATTGATGGTCATTTAAATAAAATTAAACTGGTTGTTTAATTTTATCAAAATACCAAGTAGCTCTGTTTTCGTTCTGGTCAGTTCCACGCTGTAGCGTTCGTTGTCATGATCGCAACGGATTTGAAATCGTCGGATTTGGACCTCGTATGACAAAGATATGATTTTTATTACATTTTGTTACAAAAATTGAAATAATTATATAATTAATTAAATAATTAAATAAATAATTACATCAATAATCCCTTAATTATCTCCTAGTACATCGTTCTTCTTCTTGGTGATATTCGAACCCACACACCACTCTATCTTGTCGCCGCACGCTCCACACTTGAACGGAGCACCATCGGAGAACGCTGCACTGACCGCCTGAAACTCCTCTTCCCCACCATGAATGACGCCGAGCGCAATCACCTCCTGCACCTCGAAATTATGACCAAACGCGCAACATTCCTGCTAGAAATTCGAGCCACGTGCTCCACTAAAATCGATCTTGGCCATTGGGTTTAAAGATCATGTTGTGCTCATCATTTTTGCTTTGGAGACGGAAAATCGGATCGTGCTTGCTGTTGAAAGGGGAATGGCGGCTTGGGGATTTAATGAGCTAGGGTTTGCTGAGTTTGGTATTTGTACCCTTTTATTTGAATTTTTTGCAAAAAGCGAGATTTTCATTCTAACTATAAATCAAACCCAACTACTGTCATTTCTAGCTAAAAACCTCCATTTCGGACATAATAGGTTATGTTTCGTAAGCCAGTGCAACTGTTTCGATCAGTTTTCATCAAAATTAAAATATAAATCAATATATATTGAATTTATACATACATTTTAATTTAGCGAGGCCACATACTGACTCTAAAAATTCTAGAAAAATAAATTTAGCCATGTTTTGACAATACGGTCCTAACAAAACTAATTTCGTTGAATTTGGAGACCGTTTGAAAAATGGCCATTTTTCCAGTCGATTAGATTCAAACTAAAATTACCAAACACATTTAAATTCACTACGCTCACATATTAATTCCAAAAATTATGAAATTTTAAACATAACAATAATTTGACATTCCGAATCCAACAAAACTTGTTTCATCGAAAACGGAGGTTGTTTGCAAAATGCCTATTTTTAAGGGCTTTATATTATTTAAAATATAATTAAATTTCATAACGACTATTTTAAATTTTAAACTGGACATAACTTTCAATTTATATTATGAAATCTCAATTTTTCACATCCGTTAGAGAGATATAATTAAGCAGATTGAAATGTTTCTTGTTATACTGAAATCCGATTTATTTTGAATTATGTACATTCAATTGGAATTAAACAACGAACTTTCAAACTACCATGCCATTTCAAACTTCTTTTATAATTAAAATAAATTTATATGTTCTACTGTGATTTAAATAAAATTTTAATCATTATTATTTAAAATAAATCATTTTAAATCTTCAAAATCCGTTAAAATAGCTAAAATAAAAAATTTAAATTGGTTCAGAAATTCCGGGTTGTTACATCCGGTAACACATCGCTCTAGGCGACCATACCACTAATGTGCTACCTCTTGAGACTTTAGGGAGATCAATGGCTATTTTGAGGCATGACCTAATAGAATATTATAGATGCCTGGTTGATTAATTCAGGGGTACCGTACCCATCATAGCTTTTTCATTTGCTAGGTTGGACAATTATTTTACTAATCGGAGTTGGATGTTCAAACAAAGGGGAACTAGAGGATCAATAAGTAAACATTTTATTAATAGTGTATGCATGTTTATGGATTTCGCATCAAGTAATAATGGAAACAACGAAGAACTCTATTGTCCATGTAGTAGATGCAAATTGTTAAAACATTTGATAGCACAAATGGTTGAGTTCATTTGCGTCTGTACGGTTGTGCCAAACTATTTGGTTTGATATCGTTACGGAGAATAGTTAGCATGTACTTATGTACAAGTTAAGGAGGTAGTGAATAATGAAATTGCTATGATGAATCTCGTAAAATGTATGGTTAAAGATATTGCACGTTCAATGTTCCCTATTCTACAATTTATAGATGACGATGGTAATGTTGAAGAAGAACCAAATATTGGAGCCAAAAAATATATGATTTATTAGATGCTACGAAAAAACCCATTGGGATGGGAAGGTTGTACAAGAAAAACTCAGTTATCAGTAACTGCTAAATACATTGCGATGAAATCTAAACACAACCTCACAGAAGCTAGATTTACAGCTGTTGTACAAGTTGTTAAGCAGCATATGCCTCCATATAATTTAATGTGTGAAAATCATTATGAAGTAAAAAAAAATTGTCGGCTTTTAGTTTATCGTATGAAAAATAAATATATGTCTAAATGGTTGCATGATATTTTGGAAGTAAGATATCAACCTCAGGAGTCATAACATATGTAGTTAGGAAAGATACAAACCTAGAAAGAAAAAGGGAAAGGAAGTCCTGTATAAATGTATGCATTATTTACTTATTACTCCTCGACTTCAAAAGTTATATGCATCTTCTGTAACTGCGCAACATACGAGATGACACAGTGTGAGAACACATAAAGAAGGCACGTTAACACATTCAGCTAACGGGGAAGCATGAAAGCATTTTGATTAGAAGTATCTCACTTTTTGCATCCAAGAGTCGTAATGTTAGATTTGGTTTATGTATGGATAGATTTTCACCATTTTCTCAATTTGGTGCTAAATACACATCCTAGCCTATAATGTCACAACATTTAATTTATCTCCATGGATTTATATGAAAACTCCTTACATGTTTCTCATAGTTGCCGTCTCTGAATCTGATGATCCAACACAAGGAATCGATATTTATTTACAACTTTTGATTGAGGAATTAAAAACATTGTGGTACGAAGGAGTAGAAATATATGATATTTTGCACAAAAAAAAAGAACTTTCGCATGTATGCTTCTTTATTGTGGACAATCAATGATTTTCCTGCGTATGCAATGCTTTCGAATTGGAGTACGAATGATTGTCTAGCTTGTCCTTATTGCATGGAAGAAACATGAGCATTTTATTTAACTTACTAAAAGAAAATTTCACGGTTTAACTATCATTGATGTATTCTTCATATTAATCATCCATTTAGAAGATATAAGATTTTTTTTCATAGCTAATAGGCATGAAACTTTGAGACCACCATGGTTTGGTCAAGCGAAGGTATTTACGAACTTGAAATGATTATCCGAAGATACATGAAACTGGAGAACAAATTGAAATTCAAGGTAAATCATTGGTTCATAATTGGTGCAAACAAAACATAATTTGGGAGTTGCCTTATTGGAAAAATATCATGGTTCATCATAATATTGACGTGATGCATGATGGGAAAAACGTGTTTGACAATGCGTTTAATACAATTTTAAATGTCAAGGGGAAGACAAAAGATGATTTAAAATCAAGACGTGATATCAAAGTAATGTGTAATCGTCCTGAGCTTCATACAAAGCCAAATGACATAAAAAAACAAAAGCGTGCTATGAGATGGACAATGGTCAAATTAAAATACTTTTAAAGTGGGTGAAAGGATTAAGATTCCCAGATGGTATATCTTCTAAACTTCGTAGATGTGTCGACTATAAGAACAACAAACTTATCTAGATGAAAAGCCATGATTGTCATGTTAATATGGAAAAGTTGTTGCTCGTAGCTTTCAAAGAACCGTTGCCCATAAAAGTTTGGACTGGTGTAGCAGAACTTAGTCTGTTTTATAAAGAGCTTTGTTCTACTACATTCAAAATTAATCAGCTATGTAAACTTGAGAAATAAATCCCTATATTTCTCTTCAAACTAAAAAAATATATTTCCTTTAGGTTTTTTTAATGTTATGGAGCATTTACCTATTCATCTTCCATTAGATGCAAATTTTCGATGGCTTGTGCAATATAAATGGATGTATCCATTTGAAAGGTATATTGATATTAAGTTCATTAAAAATTGGTTAATTAAATGTATAAAAAAATTGGTTTAAAATAATTCTTAATTGGTACTTAAATCATCTAAAGAAAAAAGTGAGACAGAAAGCTCGAGTTGAAAGTTCGATTTGCAAATCACACATTGAAGAAGAAGTTTCGTTTTTCCTCTCATTGTTTTAGTGGCCATGTGAACATATCATTTGAAAGTACTACACGTAATGATGAATGCATTAATCAAGATGATTTACAAGTGACTTTGTTTATTTTTTTTTAAACATGGTCGACCTTTTGGTAAATGTGTGGAAGTATGGTTGGATGATAGAGGTTATTATGCAAGACACACATATATTCTTCTCAACTGCTCGAAAGTTGCATCATTTGTTAGGTAACATAGTTATATTCGCTGTAATACATTTATATCATCTACACTTGTGTATGTACAAATATGCACATGTGTATCTTAATCATAATGTAAAATTTATTCTATATTTGCAGTATTTACAAATCAAACATCCAAATGGCGATATCGATGAAGAATTCTCTACTTGGTTTTCTAATTGTGTTTTGGACACAACAAACTGTGTTGTAGACGAAGGATTGAAACAATTAGCCATGGGACCAAAAAGAAAAGTCAAGATATATCCAATATTCTTTGTCAATAAAATTTAAATTTAATATCAAAGAATACAGTGCTAAAAAATTAACTAACAATACTTGTGTATATGTAATGATTTAGTACAACAGCCATTATTCACATATACAGATATTCCTCACTACATCACTCAGTTCACTCATTATATATGCAGTTTCAATTTATACAGACACTAACACTGAAAAATATATGATGAGCCAAAGGCAAGCCGAAGGCGAGCCGAGTAGCCAGTCTGGGAGCAGCGCCACCAGGGGATAGGACCCCGCGGTCCCGGCGGGGATCGACCAAGTGGGCACTGCCTGATTCGTCCGCAGTCCCTAGTGGCTTAATCCAAAATCGATCAGATAATATCATAGCGTTTTGAAATCCAAAGGAATGGGACTTGAGAAACCCATCGCCTGATTCTTGCGATGGAAAGGAATTTTACTAGGATCTGAAAATGAAAATGAGATCTGAGAAAATGAAAATGAGATGCGAACGAGATCTGAAAATCTGGGGGAAGGAACAAAATGAGGTGTGGATTGATGGTTGAGATATTGTTTTAAATGATGGTGTGGATTGCTGAGGTGTAATTTATTTTAATTTTTTTAATTTGAGTATATTTATAGCTACTGCAACATCTTGCTGATATCTATGCTAAAACCTTAAAGTGGATGTTGTAATAGACAAAATCAACATAGCTATCATTACATTGTAGCTGGAAACATCTTGTAATTTCATTGCAATATGCCTTCTATGGCGTAAGTGATGCTTGAGCAAACTAGACAGGACGACTTGACTACAAATGAGGAGAATGTGATATTTGAGGCTGCTTGGATCCACCAACCCACAATAGATGCTACGGATTTGGGAACTAAGCGGTAATTTTAAATTAAATTTTCAGTAATTATTCTACTACATTTTTAAACATGTTGCACATTGCGATTTATTATTATTGTAAAGACCCGCATTCTATGTACTGGAGGATTGTAGAATTTTTTTGCATATGAAGCCGAATAGTCGTGTAACTTTGGGAAACAGCTATCGTGGTCATTTCCTGTGTTCACATTTTTGTCGAATTTTAAATGACCGTTTTGCCCTTAGAGAATCTTATTTCGCCTATAACTTTTAATTGGTAAGGAGTTTTGACCTGAAACCACTTCCATTGGATTTGAATGATGGTTTACCTTTCCGTAGAGTGGTCACATTAATCAAACAGACTTACTGTTTAGGAGAAATGGCTGAAATAAAGTTTGGAAGATGGAAAACAGCTTAACCGGGCTTAATTAGGTGATTAGTGGTTACGCCCATAACCCGTTTTTGGATTAGGGTTATGGGAGGACTGAAAAGAGTTAGAGAATGATTCTTTTTCATTTTTCCAGCCGCCACTAACATTTCTTTGAACCCTAACAATGGCCTCCATCCTCCAAATCTCATTTTAATCGCTAATTAACCAAAACTACATCAAATCAAGAGAAATTAGCATCAAATCAGAGATGGAGCTGCTGCTATACATTGGAATTCATGCCATATTTGTTAGAGTTTCAGATCTAAGATTCATTTGTGGTTAAGGTAAGTGATTTGCACTTTTATTCACTAATTATGGCTAGTTAGGGGTGATTAGTGATAATTAGCGAAATTATGGATCATAAAAATATGGAAAAACATGTAAAAATTCTAGAATAATATTTTATGTCACTGGTAAAAATTTGGGTTAATTTGGGTTAAGTTTGCTAATCCAATTATTAGATATGGTTTAACATGGTCAAGGGGAAATTCATAGATTTTGGGTATATTTGATCTAAAATAGCCTATATTCTTGATGTTTTAATGTTTTTGATTGAACCTATATGTTGTTACTGTTATTTGTGATGTTTTATGATTGTTTGGTAAAGTTAGAATGGTTGAAAATGCCGTCGTATGGCGAGAATGGACGATACAAATTTTTTGGAAAATGTGCAGAGTTTCAGATCGGATCGGGTGGGGAAGCTGGTCGGATCGGTAGCCGAACCGAATCAGACTGGGAGTCTGGATGAGGAACCCAAACCGAACTGGAGCCTAGGCACAAGGAATTCAGGTGAAAAGGAAGGCCATTCGAATTGAATTGGAGTTGGGACCGAGCTGGAGCTTAGCACTGAACCGAGTCAAGAAGAAGGAGCAACCGGATTGGATGGGATTAGTTTGACATAGTCAAACCGATCCAAGCAAGAAGGACCGAACCAACCCAAACGGAGGACCTGAACACTGTATATCTGAACCGAATAGAAAGCTTGAGAAAGATATATCTGAACCGAACAGAAGTTACTGAACCGAACCGAACCGTACCGAATTTGGATTCTACTGCTACGCGACGACTCTTCCGAAGATCAACTCCAATTCGACCAAAATCCGAGATGCAAAGGAAGTCCAAATGGGAAGTAATTACTTAGGATCCAGATGGGAAAAAACGAGTTAACTTCATGAGTTGGGCTTCTCTGCAGGACATGTGCAAAGGGGTTATCGATATCTATAACTTTGGTTCACCATTGAAGAGAGGGGCATGTAGACGAACCAGAGCCAGGGAAGTGTTGACTAGTTGATCATTAACCTAGAGCTAGGGATGTATGGACTGGGTAGGGTTATTGACTATAGACCTGGGGAGTATGGTCATAGCAATAGTTGTATGGAGTTACCGTCATGGCCCCAACAGATTTGGTGATCAAAGTGGTGGATATCATATGCGTTACGTACTGAGTGAGAGACGAGAGGATGATTGCTATGTTTGATGTTTGCTATCACCGTGACACGCACACTCTGATTTTTGCACTATATGTTAGTGTTACCTTAGAATAATGTACATCTTGTTGTGCTAACTCTTTGGTTGCAGGTCCAGGCTTAGGTATGATTATTTATACCTGTTATTGTTTTATTTTGCTACTATCGCTCATACCAGACTTTTGTCTGACCTAGAGTTTTATGTCTCTTCTTATTACTTTGGGTGCTCCTAAACGAGCAGAGTAAAGAAAGGTTAGGTGGTTATGCACGAGTAGCTGTCCGGAGACGAGTAGGAGGCTTCCATGTACCATTTACATATATTCTCCCTGTGTTGTTACTGGTCACTACTTCGGGCATTAGTAGTGTACCTTTTCTATCTTGCTTTGGAGACAGTATTTTGAAGTTGTAATAATGGCTTGGATCATGAGCTGTATTTTGGATTCTGCTACTCTGTGGTTTAGTTTTAGCTTATGCACTTCTCGCCTGTTTTATATCAAGTTATGTTATAACTATATTTTATTCCATGCGATGTGAGATATACTACATGTTCTTGGTGATTCATAGTTTCAAATCCTTTTTCTTTGACGACCGTCCCGTGCTAGTCGGGCATTGGCACAACGCATTTTTGGAATGCCATTACAGCGGCTACTCCCGAGGATCAAGTTACTTGGAATCAATTTAAGACTCGCTTCAGTGACAAGTTTATTCCAACTGCTCAGAAATCAGAATTATTTAGGAAATTTTTGGAGCTTAAGCAGAAGGTAGGGCAGTCTCAGAATATATTGCTGAATTCGATACTTTATCGAAATATGGATTATCTCTTATCGATACAGCCGAGAAGAAGAACGAAAGGTTCATAACTGGCCTAAATGAGTACTTGGGGGAAAGACTCATAAACCATATCGATGAGACTTTCGAATCTATTATGGGAAAAGCATGAGATCTGGAGCCTTTACCCTAAGTCGAAGACCGAGGTTGTTGTTACATCTGTAGAGGAGCCAAAGCTACACGCAAGCAGTGGAGGCATGAATAATTCCCAAAATAAGAGGAAGCAGAACCAAACCAAGGATGATCAGAAAAAGATGAACAAGAAAGATATCGGTGCTTTAGCTGTGGCAAGAAGGGCCACTATACCCGCAATTGTCGAGCAAACCCTAGGGAAAAGAACTGCTTCAACTGTGGCCAAGTGGGATATTTTAAGAATGAATGTCCACAACCTCCTAAAGAGAAGCATATCATGAAAGCATATGCTATCAATGTTGTTCCTTCTTCATCGAATGCCCCAACTGCGGCGTAGAAGGGAAAAGGTGTCATTATTCAACATATGCTTTATATTTATGATGCTCCTGTTTGAGTGTTGTTTGATACCAGGGCTTCCCATTCCTTCGTATCTAGTGACCTGGTAGATAGGTTGGAATTGGAACCCGATATTGTCGATAGACCTTTAGTTGTGACGAACCCGATTGGTGGTTCGACTAGCCTTTGTATGATTTGTCATAATATGGTCGTATCGAGTCATGGTGTTTGTTTGTGATTGCTTTGTTTTGGGCATTATTGGGTTTGGCATTATTTTGGGAGTCGATTGGCTCCAAATATATAGGGTGGTGGTAGACTGTGAGGGGTCTTTGGTGACCATTAGAGCGGACGATGGTATTGGGTTGTCTACCTAGTGATGAGGTGATGGCTAGTTTTATACAATCCCTCGACATCCCACAGGATGAGTTATCAGATGTACCTATTGCTGTCGAGTTTCCGGACATCTTCGAGGAAGTGACCGGACTTCCACCACACCAAAGATTTAGTTTCAGATTGATTTAGTGAAGATGCAAGACCTATAGCAATGCCACTTCGTCATATGGCACCAAGTGAGCACCGAGAGCTCGAGGTGCAAGTGGGCGATCTTTTGAAGAAGGGATTTATCCGAAGGAGTTTTTCCAAGTGGGGAGCACCAGTAGTATTTGCTGCTAAGCCCGATGGTTCCCTTCGCATATGTGTAGACTACCGTGAGCTGAACAAGGTGGCTACAAAGAATAAGTATCCAATTAATTGAATGGAGCAAGAGTGTTTTCCTAGTTAGATCTCATGATAGTTTTCATCAGCTTCGAGTAGCAGTTGAAAGTATACCTAAAACGACATTTCGGGCGCCGTCTGGATTTTATGAGTGGTTGGTCACGCTATTCGGGTTGACCAATGCACCCGCATATTTTGTGTAACACCCCACGTCCATTAATGTCACTCACAAAGAGAATGCATTTACTTCCATGGAGCGTATTTAATGTATATAACATAATATAACAAGACAGATATAAATAATGGTACTTGAAAATTTTAAAACAACTTTTATTGCAGCGGAGAAATAGTTTGATTACAACAACTTCATAAACCAAGTACACTTAATATCCATCTTGATAAATTGTTTCAGAGCACATAAAATAAAAAGCATAAATCCCAACACAAGTAGACATTAAAGAGATGAGCTGAACTTTAATTTCAGTGATCCAAGCACTTCCAAAAGAGAGAGAAAAAGATCCGAGATCAAGCTCCACTAGCACTAGTCCCACCCCGAGAACCTGGGGGGGGGGAGGGGCAAGGAAGAAAAGAGGCGAAAACAAGGGGGTCAGACATAAAGTGTGGCGAGTATAATAAATTTAACAATATAATTGTTAAAGTAACTAGGATAAGGCATAAAATGGTAAGATAAGATATGACCATGAAACAAGTGGGCATGACAAAGCAAATAAGAGGAATATTCGAGCGTTAATCTCGTTCCTAATCACTATAGGATAATTACTATACTGCAACACCACTAGTCACCCTAAAAGTTGATCCCACCTATGGAACTTAATAATGATAATGGTAGTTTCGTGTACCCCTAGCTGCCTTCACAGGTGTCGTCTGCCCCTATCTCCACTAGTTATACCCACTACCCCCATTCGATCGGCTCCCTAACTCGTAGATACCCGTGCTGGTCCTAGAGTGGGGTGTACCACTCCACAAAGTGGCAACCCGATACCGCCAAAGATGCACGACTTATATCTACACAATGCAACAACGTTTTACCAACTAGCCCGGGCCCACGCACGCACATGACCCCGTTGAACTTGCGTTGCCACTGCTAACCCATTTTGACCTCTTACAACCAAATCCGGTAAGCGTGTCCCGTCCTCAACTTGGGTCGAGCTCACAAAGATACTTAATGGGTAATTGGTTTGAAAAGGGCCCCCATGCTTGACACAAGCCTTCCACCTATGCTTGGTCCCCACTAAGGTTTCCCACTTAAACCCATTCTTATTCGTGTCTTCTTACATGTTTCAATCTTGGTTAAGTGCATCTAATCGTATTTCACATGCCACCCAAGGCACCCACTTAACCCCCCATGTCCCACCACATGTTTATCTGGTTAAGTATTACTTAATTCATTAGAACCGTAACCTTGTAAAGACCTCCCACTATAGGCTGACATTTGCGGTTGCTGGATTTGCCGGGCGGGTCCGGGCAGTCTTATACCGCAGACGAGCCTAACCTCGTGTCTTTACAATTGTTATGCATTTAATTCGTACCTTTGACCTCTCACATTAGACTGGCATTTGTGGCTGCTGGATTTGCCAGGTAGGTCCGGGCAGTCTTACAGCACAAGAGAGTCTAACCTCGTGTCTTAGGCTGTTAATTATTACACATCTTTATTTTACCCCAAATTGGATTAATATCCCTATTCAAATTTGTCAATAAATTCCAAATTTATTTATGTCCATAATTGTCTCTTAAAATTATGTCCATAAATACCAATTATGCCAATTAATGTCTCAAATTAATTATATGCCTTTTAAGGCCATCTTATGCCAATTCACAATTTATGTATATTCAATATTATCCCATCATCCCCACGCTATTCGTACGTTTTCATATGACATGTGTTAGACTAGCAAATAGTCTAACTTATTAAAAGAAAAACAACACACATAAAATAGATCTAAGGATCATGACATAAGATTACATAGCCAATAACTTGCATATGAATTTCATTCAAACTAGCATATGATACAAAACTAGCATAGGAAATGGGCATAAACTTGCATAACTTATGTACTGCTATAGATCCAAACATAAAGTTGTGAACTTGCATATGGATCTAAACATAAAGATGTAAACTTGCACATAGATCTAAACATAACGATGTAAACTTGCATATAGATCTAAATAGAAAGATGTAAATTTGCATATGGGTCTAAATATAAAGATGTAAACTTGCATACGGATCTAGACATAAAGGTTAATGTCACGTAAACTAGCATATGCATATACATGTCTCACATATATTTTAACAACCCAAACTTGCATAAGATTCATACATGAATATATGATCCAATCATCACAAACTTTCATAAGATATATGATTCAACTTGCATAAGATTCACATAAGAACTAACATATGATCCAACTTGCATAAGACAACATATGATTCAACACCACAAACATACATATAATTTACATCACATGATTCAAAATCATATTCACATAATCGCAATTATATCTTATCATAATTAAATTAATTAATTATTTTGTGAAAGCTATCATACTCACAATTAAAAAGAATAGTCTTGACTTTCTGGGATCTGTATTCTGAAACTGAATTGCTCGCCTTTGATGTAGACTAATCGTTATTTAGATTTGATTTGATTTTGATTCAAGCTTCTATCTTGCTTTAGGGTTGAAAGTGTACGGCGGCTAGTCTAGGTTCTCCATTGACGGCAAGGCGGCTCTTGTTATGAATTAATATGATTAGGGTTAGGGGTTTAGGAGTGTTTTTATAGAAGTTTAATTTAATAATGGCCGTCGGATTAACCTAGGGATAACCAGAACCATCAGGACCACTCAGATGCCACATCAGCCCTTAGGGCGAATCGGGCCACGGGTTGACAGCCAAACACCCTAGATCGACCCCTAGTCGATCCAATGGAACTCGGGTCGACTCCAAAAATGGTGCGATTCGGCTATTCCCCCTCCCGATTCGCTATTTTGAACTATATATATATATATATATATATATATATATATATGTGTGTGTGTGTGTGTGTGTATGTATGTATGTATTTCTCTCATATGCATACAAACTTCAAGGCTCAATAACTTCTTCATAAGTTATCCGTTTTATGCAAACCAAATGTCTATCTTGACCCAAAATTTTGAGATAAACATAATAGCGCAACCCATTTCACTTAATTCTTCTTCTAAAAATTAAGTATACTTTAATTTGTGAATATTAATGTTATAAAATTTTAGGGTGTTACATTTTCCCCTCCTTAAAGGATTTCGTCCCCGAAATCTCTAAGTTAAGAAGAATGTATCCTACCAACCAATCATCCATCTACTCAACCATCATCCACAAGAATCCATTGTCCTTAAAGAAATTTCTAATGCTATATGAACTTATGCAAAATTGTGTGTATATATTCCTTATCTAATGCAAAGATCAGGCGGTCCACTGATTCAGTTGACCTCCTTAATGCAAATCATGATAGTGCCATGCATCCATTATGTATGCGAAAGAATCCTATCGATACATATTATTTCTGCATGTGTGCACAACCATTCATCAAAATGCAGCATCCATATGATAACACAGTCATTATACATCCATTAATTTAGATATGTACACGCATTTATATGAAACATGAAGGTAATTGAGCCGATCTAGTGCCTAATGCGTGTGTACATGCATCCACGAGCAACCACTTGCATCCATTTGCATCCACCAAACATAACATGTCTCAAACACATGTATGCAACCATAGGGTTCTTCCTAACTGAAGATCGAAGATGTCATCGCAAAGATAATACTAAAAGATAGCACAAGTGTCAACAAAGCGGTAGAAAAAGGAGAAATTAAAACATACCCTCAAAAAGGAAAGGGTACAGCGTACGCATTTTGTCTTCCGTCTCCCAAGTCGCGTCTCTTTGATCATCTCCCTATTGCACTTTGACCAACTTGACCTCTTTGTTGCGAAGCTTTTTGACCTCTGATCCGAGAATGCGTGTAGGAGCTCGTCTGATCGTGGCATTGCGCTCTACTTCCACTTCTTCGAGCGTGCTCGGCTCTACCACTTCCGTCGTATCGTGTAAAGACTTATGCAAATGTGAAACGTGAAACACGTCATGAACTCCGCTGAGCTTCTCTGGTAACTTTACTCTATACGCCATCTGTCCAATCATCTCCATAATTGGAAAGGGTCCTACGAACCTCGGTGCCAATTTCCCTACTGATACAAAACGGACTACGTTTCTTAACAGTGACACCTTAACAAAAACCATGTCCCCAATATTGAATTCAAGATTGGTTCGTCCCCTATCAGCATATGACTTCTGTCGGTCCTACGCCATCTTCATTCGCCATCGAATCAGGTGTATCTTCTCTGATGTCTCCCTAATCATGTCAGGTCCAAGCAAAACCTTATCAAGGGATTCCCACCAACATGTAGGTGATCGGCACGGTCATCCATAAAGATCCTCAAAAGGTGCCATGCCAATGCTAGCCTGAAATCTATTATTATAGGCGAACTCCACTAGTGGAAGGTGCTCTTCCCATGTTCCTCCAAAGTCTAGGATGCATAGTCCCAAAAGGTCTTCTAGAACCCGATTTACTCTCTCAGTCTGGCCATCCGTTTGAGGGTGATTAGCGATACTTAAGCATAATTGCATTCCAACCGCGTCTTGTAAGATTTTCCAAAATTCGCTTGTGAAAATGGGATCTCTATCGCTCACAATGCTAGAGGGTATGTCGTGCAAACAAACTATCTCTCGAAGGTAAACAGATGCTAACCACACGGCGGTCCTTCTACTTTTAATGGGAATAAAATGGGCACTTTTGGTAAGTCTGTCTACAATTACCCAAATCCATGTATTACCCTTCCTTGATCTTGGTAACCCATCTACAAAATCCATGGAAACGCTTTCCTATTTCCAAAGAGGAATCTCCAAGGGATGGAGCAAACCTCCAGGCTTCCTTTGCTCCGCCTTGACTTGCTGGCACACTAAGCATCTAGCAACGAACTCGGCCACGTCCTTCTTCATTCTGGCCCAAAAGAAAACTCGCTTCATATCCCTATACATCTTATCACCACCGGGATGTATGGTCATCTTAGAGGGATGTGAGTCTTTAAGAATTGCCTTCTTCAAACTCTCGTCTTGTGGTACGCAAAGTCTTCCATTTCTATGTAGCCAACCTCTCTTATCTATAGCATATTTATCAAGATGACTCGAGGACTCCCCTCCTATAAGCTTGCCTCCTATCTCAACCAACTGTGGGTCATTTCACTATGCCTCTCCAAATCGACCCAAAAGTGTAGGTTGCACCTCTGACGATGCCAATAATCCGGGTATATGATCGATAGAGAGTCTGAAGTCAAAGGAAGATACATACTCCAAACTCTGCCGCTCTACGAACAAAGGACTTAAGGTTAACTTCTTTCTACTTAAGGCATCGGCTACAACGTTACCCTTACCAGGGGTATATGCGATCTCAAATTCGTAGGATGCCAAAAACTCCATCCATCTCTATTGCCTCAAGTTTAGGTCCTTCTGAGAGAATAAGTACTTTAGCGACTTATGGTCTGTATACAGCTCAAACTTCTCGCCAAGCAAATAATGACGCCATGAATTAAACGCAAAAATTATGGCCGCCAACTCTAAGTCGTGGGTAGGGTAATTTTTCTCGTGGGATTTTAACTGTCTTCCACCATAGCATATCACCCTTCCCTCTTGCATTAAAACTATGCCAAGCCCTATCCTGCAATAATCGGTATATAAAGTGAATGTCTTACTCCCGTTTGGAAAAACTAAAACTGGAACTGTCGTCAAAGCCCTCTTCAGATGTTGGAAAGCATCGTCAACGTCCCAAGTAAAAGTCAAATTCTTCTTCGTTAATCGAGTGAGAGGGGCTGATATATTCGGAAGTCCTTAACGAACTTCCTATAATAGCCAGCCAGCCCTAAAAAGCTTCTTACTTCTATTGCATTCTTAGGAGTTTTCCAATCTTGGATTGCCACCACCTTGGCGGGATCCACAACTGTCCCTTCCTTAGAGACCACGTATCCTAAGAACCTCACTTCTTTTCTCCAAAAATGGCACTTGGAGAATTTAGCTTTTAGCTGAAGCGCTCGTAGGGTCTCTAAGACTTCCCTAAAATGTAGGGCATGCTCTTCTTCATTTTTAGAGAAAACCAGAATATTGTCTACAAAGACTACCACAAACTTGTTTAGAAACTCCCTAAACACCCTACTTATTAAGTCAACAAAGTATGCGGGATCATTCGTCACACCAAAAGGCATGACGAGCCACTCAAAGAAACCGTCAGGAGTTCTAAAGGTAGTCTTATCGATGCTATCTTCAGCCACCCTTAGCTGATGAAACCCTGTAGCTAAATCCAGTTGTGAGAAAACTGAAGCACCCACCAATTGATCGAATAAATCGTCTATTCTCGGCAATGGGTGCCTGTTCTTCTTTGTTAGCTTATTCAGCTCTCTATAGTCCACGCACAATCTAAGTGAACCATCAGCTTTCGTAGCAAAAACGACTGGAGCACCCCACTTCGAAATACTTCTTCTTATGAACCCCTTCTCAAGCAATTCTTTCACTTACTTACTAAGTTCTCTTCTCTCTCTCGAATCCATGTGGCACACTGGTAATGCTACTGGCTTTGCATTATCTACTAGATATATTCGAAAGTCTATCTCACGCCTCGGGGGTAAACCTCTGACTTCATTGAAGACGTCACTATATTCACGGACCACACGAATAGATTTCAAATAATCATTGGATGCGTCTAGGGATTCTAGGTAGCTAAGCATTACCGGACCTCTAGGGTCACAAGAAATATCAAGAGTCTTTCCACAATGAGTCAACAATCTAACTACCCTTCTTTCACAGTATAGGATGGCACCGTATCTAGTTAGCCAATCCAATACCTAGAATCAAGCCATAGCACATGAAGCCAAGAACAAAGGCGTTGCATTCAAACCCAATGCCCAAGATAGACACTCTCAAATCCCGACAAATCATAGAAAGATGAGCCGAACCACCAATAGGATTTGAGACTATTATGGGATCCGTAACTAGACTAGTATTTAGGTGCATTGTTTCAACTAACTAAGCAGATACAAACGAGTGTGAAGCGCCAGAGTCAAACAAAGTACGAACAGGATGATCAAACATCAAAACTAAACTTTCAACGGAAATGTTTCTACCTCTCTCCTGTCCTGGTGCCATGAGAGCCTGAATCTGCCCTCTTGCCTGCCCTGGTGCCATGAGAGCTTGAAGCTGCCCTTCAGAAGTTCTTTTCCCTTGCCCCTGTTTCCTTGGGCAATCCGTAACTCGATGACCTTCCTCTCCACAGTGGAAACAGTCATTCTTCTTCCTTTTCCTATAGTCTTTGCTCAGATGGCCTGGTGTCCCACAATTAAAGCACTTCTTCTTTCTTTTGCCATTATTGTTCTTCCCGTCTTTCTTGTTTTGCTGTTGTAGCTTCTTCTGGTCTCCTTTCTTCTCCGGTGCCTTATTAGCATTCACACCTTTCTCTTCCTCATACATAAGTGCCATGTCAACCAGTTTCTCAAAGGTATCCCCGATCGGAATGTGGGTCATCGCCAACCCATGTAGCGGCTCATTTAAACCTTTAACGAACCTCAGGGCCTTCTTCTCAGGTGTGTTTACCAATTCCAAGCCAAATATCACCAACTGATTGAACTTGTTGACGTACTCCTTTACTGATAAATCCCCTTGCTTCAACGCCAAGAATCTTTCCATATATAAATTCTCTTCTGCTCTTGAGAGAAACTTCATTACGAACCTATGCTTGAAATCCATCCATTTCTCCACTGGACTCTCTTCGTTCATGACCTCCTACCAAAACGAGGCTTCGTCTTTCATTAACAAAGCAGCCAATTGGACCTTCCTTCCATCTTCTACTTCGAAAATACCAAATAGAACTTCCACCTCCTTAAGCCAATTTTGAGCTTCAACAAACGTCTCTGATCCATGAAAAGGTTTCCCGCCCATTGCCCTAAAATCTTTGCATATCTTTGCAAAAGTATCAACACGGGGAGGAGGAGGAGGGGGATTAGCTGGGCCTGCGACATTATCCCTAGCTTCCAGATACATTCTAAACTATCCTGGTATCGGTATCCCCTCGGGTATCTCGGGAATTCCAGACATGCTGAAAAGAAAATGAAGAGATTCAAAATGGAGAATTTGAAAGAAAGATATATGGCTCTTAGGGGTTATGTTTTTAAAACAAACTTTTCTCTTGAAAATACTTTCCTTTAAACATACTTTTGAAAGTATTTCTTTATAAAATGCTTTTTGAAAAATAGTTTTTCAAAATTCATATCTGGTCTGGTAAACTTCAACTCCGATACCACATGTAACACCCCACGTCCATTAATATCACTCACAGAGGGAATGCATTAACTTCCATTGAGCGTATTTAGTGTATAGAATAGAATATAATAAGACAGATATAAATAATGGTACTTGAAAATTTTAAAACAACTTTTATTGCAGCGGAGAAATAGTTTGATTACAACAACTTCATAAACCAAGTACACTTAATATCCATCTTGATAAATTGTTTCAGAGCACATAAAATAAAAAGCATAAACCCCAACAAAAGTAGCCATAAAAGAGATGAGCTGAACTTTACTTTCAGCAATCCAAGCACCTCCAAAAGAGAGAGAAAGAGATCCAAGATCAAGCTCCACTAGTACTAGTCCCACCCTGAGAACCTAGGGGGGAGGAAGAAAAGAGGTGAAAACAAGGGGGTCAGACATAAAGTCTGGCGAGTATAATAACTTTAATAATATAACTACTAAAGTGACTAGGATAAGGCATAAACTGGTAAGATAAGATATGACCATGAAACAAGTGGGCATGACAAAGCAAATAAGAGGAATATTCTGGCATTAATCTCGTTCCTAATCACTATAGGATAATTACTATACTGCACCACCACTAGTCACCCTAAAAGTTGATCCCGCCTACAGAACTTTATAATGATAATGGTAGTTTCGTGTACCACTAGCTGCCTTCATAGGTGTCGTCTGCCCCTATCTCCACTAGTTGTACCCAGTACCCCCATTCGCTCGGCTCCCTAACTCGTAGATACCTGTGCTGGTCCCACAGTGGGGTGTATCACTCCCCAAAGTGGCAACCCAATACCACCAAAGATGCACAGCTTATATCTACATGATGCAACAACATCTTACCTACCAGCCCGGGCCCACGCCTGCACATGACCCCGTTGGACTTGCGTTGCCACCGCTAACCCGTTTTGACCTCTTACAATCAAATCCAGTAAGCGTGTCCCATCCTCGACTTGGATCGAGCTCACAAAGATACTTAATGGGTTACTGGTTTGAAAATGGCCCTCATGCTTGACACAAGCCTTCCACCTATGCTTAGTCCCCACTAAGGTTTCCCCACTTAACTCCATTCTTATTCATGTCTTTTTACATGTTTCAATCTTAGTTAAGTGCATCTAATCGTATTTCACATGCCACCCAAGGCGCCCACTTAATTTCACATGCCACCCAAGGTACCCACATGACCCCCCATGTACCACCACATGTTTATCTGGTTAAGCGTTACTTAATTCAATACAATTGTAACCTTGCAAAGACCTCCCACATTAGCTGACATTTGCGGTTGTTGGATTTGCCGGGCGGGTCCGGGCAGTCTTATACCGCAAACGAGCCTAACCTCGAGTCTTTACAATTGTTACGCATTCAATTCATGCCTTTGACCTCTCACATTAGACTGGCATTTGTGGCTGCTAGATTTGCCAGGCTGGTCCGGGCAGTCTTACACCACAAAAGAGTCTAACCTCGTGTCTTAGGCTGTTAATTATTACACATCTTTATTTAATCCCAAATTGGATTAATATCCCTATTAAATTTGTCAATAAATTCCAAATTTATTTATGTCCACAATTGTCTCTTAAAATTATGTCCATAAATACCAATTATGCCAATTAATGTCTCAAATTAATTATATGCCTTTTAAGGCCATTTTATGCCAATTCACAATTTATGTATATTCAATATTATCCCATCATCCCCACACTGTTCGTACGTTTTCATATGACATATGTTAGACTTGCAAATAGTCTAACTTATAAAAAGAAAAACAACATCACATAACACATAAAATAGATCTAAGGATCATGACATAAGAATACATGGCCAATAACTTGCATATGAATTTCATTCAAACTAGCATATGATACAAAACTAGCATAGGTAATGGGCATAAACTTGCATAACTTATGTACTGCTATAGATCCAAACATAAAGGTATGAACTTGCATATAGATCTAAACATAAAGATGTAAACTTGCATATAGATCTAAGCATAACGATGTAAACTTGCATATAGATCTGAACATAAAGATGTAAACTTGCATATGGTTCTAAACATAAAGATGTAAACTTGCATATGGATCTGGACATAAAGGTTAATGTCACATAAACTAGCATATGCATATACATGTCTCACATATATTTTAACAACCCAAACTTGCATAAGATTCATACATGAATATATGATCCAATCATCACAAACTTGCATAAGATATATGATTCAACTTGCATAAGATTCACATAAGAACTAACATATGATCCAACTTGCATAAGACTAACATATGATTCAAAACCACAAACATACATGTAATTTACATCACATGATCCAAAACCATATTCTCATAATCCCAATTATATCTTATCATAATTAAATTAATTTGTGAAAGCTATCGTACTCACAATTGAAAAGAATAGTCTTGTCTTTCTGGGATCTGTATTCTGAAACTGAATTGCTCGCCTTTGATGTAAACTAATCGTTATTTAGATTTGATTTGATTTTGATTCAAGCTTCTATCTTGCTTTAGGGTTGAAAGTGTATGGCAGCTACTCTAGGTTCTCCATTGACGGCATGGCGGCTCTTGTTATGAATTAATGTGATTAGGGTTAGGGGTTTAGGAGTGTTTTTATAGAAGTTTAATTTAAGAAGAGCCGTCTGATTAACCTAGGGATAACCAGAACCATCAGGACCACTCAGATGCCACATCAGCCCTTAGGGCGAATTGGGCCACGGGTTGATAGCCAAACACCCTGGAACGACCCAGCTAGGCTCAGGTCGACCTAGCTGGGCTCAGGTTGACTCCAAAATTGGTGCGATTCGGGTATTCCCCTCCGGATTCATTGTTTTGAACTTATATATATATATATATATTTCTCTTATATGCATACAAACTTCAAGGCTTATTAACTTCTTTATAAGTTATCTATTTTATGCAAACCAAATGTCTATCTTGACCCAAAATTTTGAGACGAACATAATAGTACAACCCATTTCACTTAATTCTTCATCTAAAAATTAAGTATATTTTAATTTGTGAATTTTAATGTTATAAAATTACGGGATGTTACATTTTGTGGATATTATGAATAGAGTTTTCAAAGATTAATTTAATAAGTTTGTTCTTGGGTTCATGGATGATATCTTGGTTTACTCGAGGATAGAGGAAAAACACAAGGAATATTTGAGGACAGTGAAGGAGGTGTTAAGGAAACACCAATTGAAAGCAAAATTTTCTAAGTGTCACTTCTGGAGGAGGGAAGTGAGATTCTTAGGCCATGTTGTCTCAGAAAATGGTATTGTCGTGGATCATGTGAAGGTGGCTACAGTACAAGATTGGACTACGCCCAAGAATGCAATGGACGTGAGAAGTTTCTTGGGGTTAGTTCGGTACTATCATAAGTTTATCCAAGACTTCTCCAAGATAGCTACACCGTTAACTCAGTTGACCAGGAAGAATCAAGCTTTCGTCTAGGACGAAAGGTGTGAGAACGCATTTAAGAGCCTAAAGGAAAAATTAACGTGTGAAATAGTGTTAATTATTCCTAAAGGGAACGAAGTACCAGACTAGGTGCTGTACTAATGCAAGGAGGTAGGATTGTAGCTTATGCTAGTCGGCAACTGAAAACGCATGAGAAAAGATATCCTACCCATGATTTGGAATTGGCAGCGATCGTATTCATATTAAAGATGTGGAGACACCATCTCTTGGGAAAAAGATTCGAGTTGTTTACCGATCATAAATCATTAAAGTATCTTTTCTCCCAAAAGGATTTAAATCTTCGTCAGCAGAGATGGTTAGAGTTCTTGGCTTCATATGATTTCAATATCGCATACACACCTAGGAAGGGCAATGCGGTAGCTGATGCATTGAGTAGGAGACATGCCAGTTTAAGGGCTATGTTTCTGGAATGGAAGCAACTAGAATATATTGCAGGATATGATTTCGGACTTAAGTATGAACTAGATCCAAAGATGTTAGAAATTTTGACGATCAGTCCAAATTTGATTGAGCGGATCGGCTCTAGTCAGAGGGACGATCCTAACCTATTGGAAATCATCTCCAAGGTGGAGATGGGTATCGATGATGAGAAGATGAACAAGTATGGATTTGATAGAGAAGGATGGCTTCGAAAGAATGAGAGGTTGGTTGTACCCAACCTAAATGGATTAAGAGATGAAGCGCTCAGAGAGTGTCATCACTCCAAACCGACTATACATCGCGGTGATAACAAGATGTATCGAGAAATGAAGCAGGCCTACTACTGGGAAGGGATAAAGTGAAACGTTGGGAAGTTTATATCCAAGTGCATGAATTGCCAATTAGTTCAAGCCGAGCAGAGGAAGCCTAGTGGTTTGTTACAACCATTGGAAATTCCCGAATGGAATCGGGAACAAGTCTCAATGGATTTCATCGATGGTTTACCAAGGACCAGATCGGGTCATGATAGTATTTGGGTGATTGTGGTTCGATTGGCCAAAAGTGCAAGGTTTATTCCCATTAAGTCGAATAGAACGGAAACTAAGTTTGCGGAACTGTATATGAAGTGGGTAGTGAGATATCATGGAGTACCCAAAGGTATTGTAAGTCACTGAGATCCGTAATTTACTAGTGGGTTTTGGAAGAGCTTACAAGAGGTGTTAGGGTAATAATTATATCTCAGTATCGCATACCATCCCTAAACCAACGGTCAAACAGAGAAGGTGAATCGTGTATTAGAGGATCTCTAAAGAGCTTGTATATTGGATTTCGAAGGGTTATGGGATGACCATTTGCATCTAGTTGAGTTCGCATATAATAATAGTTATAAATCCAGTATTGGTAAGGCTCCATTTGAAGCTTTGTATGGAAGACCGTGCAACTCACCATCATGTTGGTTGGAAATCAATGAGAAATTTGTGCTTGGACCAGATGTAACAAGAGAAACTTCAGACAAAATCAAGGTTATCCAATAGTGAATGAAAGCTGCCTAAGATAGCCAGAAGATTTATGCTGATAAAACACGAAGAGAATTGACATTCTCCGTTGGCTACCTGGTATTCGTCAAGACTCTCCATTAAAGATTGTGATTTGTTTTGGCAGTAGAGGTAATGTAACACCCCACAACCATTAATGTCACTCACAAAGGGAATGCATTAACTTCTATGGAGCGTTTTAAGTGAGTATAGAACAGAAACTTAACAACAAGATAGATATAAACAGTACTTGAAAAATTAAAAACTTTATTTCATTGCAGCGGAAAATACAGATGTTTGATTACATCATCAAAACCAGAGCCAAGTACATAATATCCATCTTGACTAAATCAAAGTACATAAATTGAAATACATAATCCCCAATACAAAATAGCCATAAATAAAAGAGAGGCTGAACTTTACTTCAGTAATCCAAGCAATCCTCTAAAAGCAAGAAGCACAACTGTGCAAAATCAATCTCCACTGGGGCTAGTTCCAACCTGAGCACCTGGGGGGAGGGGGGAAGGGAGGAGGAAGGAAGAAAAGAGGAGGAAACAAACGGGGTCAGACATAAAGTCTGGCAAGTGCGATAACTTTAACAATATAATTACCAAAGTAACTAGGCTAAGGCATAAGTTGAAAAATCGGGAAATGACCATGAACCATTGAGTATGGCAGATTAAACAGGGAAACAAGACGAACAACGATATCGTTAAAGCGCGCCTAAACCACTATAAGATAATTACTAAACTACACCAACACTATAAGATAATTGCTATACTGCACCACCACTAGTCACCCTAAGGTTGATCCCGCCTACAGAACTTAATAATGATATTGGTAGTTTCATGCACCCCTAGCTACCTTCATAGGTGCCGCCTGCCCGTATCTCCACTAGGTGTACCCACTACCCCTCCAGGCCATTGGCTCCCTAACTCGTAGATACCCGTGCTGGACCCACAATGGGGTGTATCACTCCCCAATGTGGCAACCCGATACCACCAATAATGCATAGCTTATACCTACACGATGCAACAACGTCTTACCTACCAGCCCGGGTCCACACACGCATATGAACCCGTTGGACTTGCGTTGCCACCGCTAACCCGGTTTGGCCTCTTACAGTCAAGCCCAGTATGCGTGTCCCGTCCTCGACTTGGGTCGAGCCCACAAAGATACATATGGGTTACTGGTTGAAACGGGCCCCCATTACTTGACACAAGCTATCCAACTAAGCTTGGTCCCCGCTAGTACATACCACTTAACCCACTTCTTATTCATGTTCACTTACAGGTTTCAAATTTGGGTTAAGTGTTTCTAATCGTATTTCAAATGCCACCCAAGGCACCCACTAAATTCCACATGCCACCCAAGGCACACACTTAATCCCCTCATGTCCCACTACATGTTTATCTAGTTAAGTGTTTCTCAATTCATTAAGACCGTAACCTTAAAAAGACCTCTCACATTAGACTGGCATTTGTGGCAGTTGGATTTGCCAGGCTGGTCCGGGCAATCTTACACCACAAACGAGCCTAACCTCGTGTCTTTACAATTGTTACATATTTAATTTATGCCTAAGACCTCCCACATTAGACTGGCATTTGTTGCAGTTGGATTTGCCGGGCGGGTCCGGGCAGTCTTACACCACAAAAGAGCCTAACCTCATGTCTTAGACGATTAATTACTCCTAACTAATCGTCCCCCAATTTGAATTACTTTCCCTATTCAAATTATCAATTAATTCCAAATTTAACTATGGCCATAATTGACTCAATTATGTCCATCTATTTATGGTATGTAAAATCATACCAATTTTCATCACAAATTTATTTTATGCCTTTTAAGGCATTTATGCCAATTAAATCTTTTAATATTATCCCCTTTTACCCCACATTCTACGTTTATTTGTTTAATGTAAAATATATGTTAGACTCGAATAGTCTAACTCATAGAATAAAGAGAAAACATCACAACATACATATAATTAAAACTAGGTCTAAACATAAGGGGTGAATTTGCATGTGTGAATGATGTTCTTCATCTAAAACTTTCCTAGGCCAAATTTGCAACTTACATAAAACTACATGTGTCGTAGACCCAAATCTAAAGGTGTGAACTTGTTGGGATAATGGTCACAAACTTGCATAAATCATGTATGTCATAGATCTACATCCAAAGGTGTAAACTTTCATAGGCAGTAACCGCAAACTTGCATAACATGATTCATATTCAAACACATGTATTCATATAAACATGCATATGTGATTTATGCAACATAACAATGGTATAAACTTACATCTAAAAATGTAAACTAGCATGTATAATTTGGCATATAACTCACACATGTCATAGCCTAACTTTAGATCTAAAATAGATGTCATGAAGCATGTTAGGTTACATATAATTTTCCACAACTTGCATATGATTCATGTCTTGATAAAAATCTAAACTTGCATACATACTTATGATTTATCATATGAATCAACATACCCAAACTAGCATATGAACAACATGGTGATTCGATTATACATAAGCCAATCATAAAATTACAACACAGATGATCACAACTTTACAAGATAGCATCATAGAATTTACAACATAAACATCACAATTTTACTACGTGAATAATTCACATCGTATCCAAATAATCCACATCATAACTCAATCCAATTAATTTGCTAATTATTTTATTAAAATTATCGAACTCACAACTCAAAGAAGGTCTTGAGTTCTGAATTCTGAGTTCTGAAGTTGTAATAGCTTTCCCTTGAAGAAGATTCGTCATTTAAGTTGAAAAGAATTGAACTAGATTAGCTTTCTTCCTCTCTAATTGGTGGCGGCTATGCTGAGTTGCTAGGTGATGGCATGGAGGCCATGAATCTAATTTTTGTTTTGATTTTAGGGTTTGAGTCTAGAGGTGTTTTTATAGAGTTTAGGATTAGTTTAAGTCGTCCGATCAACCCAGAATTAATCCTAGCCAATCACAGCATATCAGAAACCCTAATGAGTCAGCATCTAGTCACCAACATGTCATAAAACAAATCTGCCCGGGGGGGGGGAGGAGGGTCGACCTGGTCAGGGTAGGTCGACCCCCAGGTCGACCCTGTGGTCGACCTGGCCCTGGCGGGAAAATTCCCGCCTAGCCCATCTGACTCTGAATTTTCAAATTTTGAAATCTGTTTTGAATTTTCTGAAACTTCCGATGGCGATAACTTCTTCATACGAAGTCCAATTCACGCAAACTCGGGCTCTATCTCAACCAGAATTTCGAGAGCGCAACCTGTTTCCCTTATTTCTCACATTTGAGATTAGTTATTCTTTAGTTTGTTACGTTAGTATTTGAAAATTACGCGGTGTTACATTCTCCCCTCCTTAAAGGATTTCGCCCCCGAAATCTCCAAGTTAAAGAGAATGCATATCCTACCATCCAAACAACCATCTACTCAACCATCAAACACAAGCATCTATTGTCCTTAAAAATTTCTAATGTTGTATGAACATATGCAAGAAGTGTGTGTATATGTTCCTTATCCAATGCGAAATCAGGCGGTCTACTGATTCAGCTGACCTCCTTAATGCAAACCATGATAGTGCCATGCATCCATTATGTATGCGAAAGAATCCTATCGATACATATTACCTCTAAATGTGTGCACAACCACTCACCAAAATGCCGCATCCATATGATGGCACAACCATTATACATATATTAGCTTAAATATGCACACACATTTATATCCAATATGCAATATGAAGTGACTGAGCCGATCTAGTGCCTAAAGTGTGTGTAAATGCATCCACGAGCAACCACTAGAAAACACTTGCATCCATCATACATAACATGTCTCAAACACATGTTTCAACCATAGGACTACCCTATCTAGAGGTCAAAGGTACTAGCGAGAGGACATACTAATGGTAAGATAAGTACAAGGTAAGCAATAAAGGAGAAATTAAAAGACATACCCTCGAAAAGAACAGGGTACAATGAACACATCTTCTCTTCTGTCTCCCAAGTAGCGTTGCTCTCGTAATCTGCCCATTGCACTTTGACTAGCTTGACCTCTCGATTCCTCAACTTCTTAACCTCTGACCCAAGAATGCACGTAGGAGCTCATCGAATTGTCGCATCACGCTCTATCTCCACCTCTCTAAGCAAGCTCGGCTCTACCACTTCCGCGGTCTCGTGCAAGCATTTCCTCAAATGTGATACATGGAATACATCGTGTACGCCACTAAGTCTCTCGGGCAACTCCACTCTATACGCCATCTGTCCAATCCTTTCCTTAATAGGAAACGGCCCTACGAACCTTGGTGCTAACTTTCCAATGGACCCAAAGCGAACGACGTTCCGTAATGGAGACACCTTAACAAAGACCATGTACCCAATATCAAACTCAAGATATGTCCTCCTCTTGTCCGCATTAGATTTCTGCCTATCTTGTGCCGTCTTCATCTTCCTTCGAATCAAATCAATCTTTTCCGAAGTCTCTCTAATCATATCGGCCCAAGTAAGATCTTAACTGTAGACTCCCACCAACATGTAGTCGAACGACACGGCCGTCCATAAAGAGCCTCGAATGGTGCCATGCCAATGCTAGACTGAAAGCTATTATTATATGCGAACTCTACCAATGAAAGATGTTCCTCCCATGTACCTCTGAAATCTAAGACACACACCTCAATAGGTCCTCTAGAATACGATTCACCCTCTCGGTCTGGCCATTTGTCTGAGGATGATATGCGGTGCTCAAACATAACTGAGTCCCTACCACGTCTTGCAAGCTTTTCCAAAATTCGCTAGTAAAAATAGGATCGCGGTCGCTCACTATGCTAGAAGGAACACCGTGCAAACGAACTATCTCTCGAATGTATACGGAGGCTTACCATGGAGTAGTCCTCTTACTCTTCACGGGAATGAAATGGGCGCTCTTAGTAAGTCTGTCTACCACAACCCAAATCCCCGAATTACCCTTCCTCAATATCGGTAATCCGTCAACAAAGTCCATCGAGACGCTATCTCACTTCCATTGTGGGACCTCCAATGGGTGTAGTAATCCACCGGGCTTCTTTTTCTTTGCTTTTACTTGTTGGCACACCAAGCATCTAGCGACATACTCGGCCACGTCCTTCTTCATACCGGCCCAAAAGTAAACTCATCTCATGTCCATTACATCTTGTCCCCGCCGGGATGGATGGTCATCTTCGAACGATGTGCATCATCAAGAATGGTCTTCCTTAGGTCCTCGTCTTTTGGTACACAGAGTCTATTGTCCCTACATAACCAACCCTTATCATCTAGGTTATACCTACGGAGATGGCTCGATGACTCCCCTCTTTTGAGCTTCTATACTAACTCAACTAACTGTGGGTCATCTCGTTGTGCCTCACCAATCCGTCCCAAAAGCGTAGGTCTGACCTCTAAGGATGCTAGTAAACCGGGTATAAAGTCGACGGAAGGTCTAAAGTCAAACGTAGCGATGAACTCTAAACTTCGCCGCTCAACAAACAACGGACTCAAGGACAACCTTTTCCTACTTAAGGCGTCTGCCACCACGTTACCCTTGCCAGGGGTATATGCTATCTCGAAGTCGTAGGATGCTAAGAATTCCATCCACCTTTGCTGCCTTAAGTTCAAGTCCTTCTGAGAGAACAAGTATTTTAGCGATTTGTGGTCAGTGAACAATTCGAATTTCTCGCTAAGAAGATAATGGCGCCAAGACTTAAGAGCGAAAACAATAGCGGCCAACTCTAGGTCATGTATAGGATAATTTCTCTCATGCACTCTCAACTGATGGAAACCCGTGGCTAAGTCCAACTGCGAAAACACTGAGGCGCCTACTAACTGATTGAAGAGATCGTTAATCCTCGGCAGTAGGTGTCTATTCTTCTTAGTAAGCTTATTGAGTTTTCTATAGTCCACTCAAAGTCTAAGGGACCCATCTGCCTTCGTGGCAAATACTACTAGAGCACCCCACTCCGATATACTACGCCTGATGAACCCCTTCTCCAGCAATTCCTTCACTTGCTTACTGAGCTCTCTTCTCTCTCTTGGAGCCATGTGGCGCACTGGTAATGCAACTAGATTTACATTATCTACTAGATATACTCGAAAGTCTATCTCACGTTTTGGGGGTAAAGCCCTCACCTCATCGAAGACAACATCATATTCACAGACTATAGGAACAGAATGTAAATCATCATCAGATGCGTCAAGGGATTCTAGGTAGCTAAGCATTACTGGACCTCTAGGGTCACAAGAAATATCAAGGGTCCTTCCACAACGAGTCAACAATCTAACTACCCTTCTTTCACAATCTAGGATGGCCCCATATCTAGTTAGCCAATCCATACCTAGAATTAACCCGTAGCCCATGAAGCCAAGAACAAAGGCGTTGCATTCAAACTCAACGCCCAAGATAAACACTCTCAAATCACGACAAATCATAGAAAGATGAGCTGAACCACCAATAGGATTTGAGACTACTAAGGGATCCTTAACTAGACTACTATCTAGGTGTAGTGTTTCAACTAATGATGTAGAGATAAACGAATGTGATGCGCCAGAATCGAATAAAGTATGGACAGGATGATCAAACAGAAAAAATAAACTTTCAACGGAAATTGTTCTACCTCGTTCTTGCAGCGGTGGGACCACGAGAGTCTGAACTTGTCCCCTTGCCTTCCCTGGTGCTATGAGAGCCTGCACCTGTCCTTCCGAGGTAGACCCTGCCCTTTGCCCTTTCCTTAGGCAGTCCTTAATCAGATGTCCTGCTTCACCACAGTGGAAACAACTGGTCTTCTTTTCCTTCCTACAATCTTTGCTTAGATGGCTGGGTGTCCCACAGTTAAAGCATCTCTTCTTTCCCTTAGCATTGTTGCCTTTACCACC
Organism: Allium sativum; assembly: GCA_030737875.1. Taxonomy (NCBI): domain Eukaryota; kingdom Viridiplantae; phylum Streptophyta; class Magnoliopsida; order Asparagales; family Amaryllidaceae; genus Allium; species Allium sativum. Next base: position 899,413,401 of record CM060922.1, on the reverse strand, counting down.
TTTCTTGTTCTGTTGTTGCTGTTGCGGCTTCTTTTGATCCCCTTTCTTCTCGGGTGCCTTATTAGCATTGGTTCCTTTCTCTTCTTCATGCATGAGCGCCATGTCAACTAGCTTCTCAAAGGTAGGCCCCATGGGGGTGTGGGTCATAGCTAACCCATGAAGAGGCTCGTTCAAACCCTTAACAACTCTCAAGGCCTTCTTTTCAGGAGTATTCACCAAGTCCAAGCCAAATCTCGCCAACTGATTGAACTTGTTGACGTATTCTTTCACCGATAGATTCCCTTGTTTCAGTGCCAAAAATCTTTCCATATATAGATTCTCTTCAGCCCGTGAGAGAAACTTCGCTTCAAACCTCCACTTAAAATCTGGCCAAGTATCGACTGGACGTTCTCCATTAGTGACGTCCCACCAAAAGGAGGCCTCATCCTTCATTAGCCAGGCAGCTAACTGGACCTTTCTTCCATCATCCACTTCAAAGATTCCAAACAATTCTTCCACCTCCTTTAGCCAATTACGAGCTTCAACAAATGTCTCTGTCCCGTGAAAAGGTTTTCCACCCATTGCCCTAAAGTCCTTACATATCTTTGCGAAAGTATCGACACGAGGAGGAGGATTTGCTGGACCTGCAGTGGTGGCCCTAGTCTCCAAATACCTCCTAAACCATCCTGGTATAGTTATTCCCTCGGGTATCTCAGGAATTCCAGACATGTTGAAACGAAAAAGGAAAGATTCGATACAAAAGAACCGAAGTAAAGATATATGGCTCTTAGGGTTAATCTTTCTAAAATAAGCTTTTCTCTTGAAAATACTTTCCTTAAAACATACTTTTGAAGGTACTTCTTTATAAAAGTGGTTTTGAAAAACAACTTTTTCAAAATTCATATTTGTTCTGGTAACCTTCAGCTCTGATACCACATGTAACACCCCACGTCCATTAATGTCACTCACAAAGGGAATGCATTAACTTCTATGGAGCGTTTTAAGTGAGTATAGAACAGAAACTTAACAACAAGACAGGTGTAAACAGTACTTGAAAAAATTAAAAACTTTATTTCATTGCAGCGGAAAATACATATGTTTGATTACATCATCAAAACCAGAGCCAAGTACATAATATCCATCTTGACTAAATCAAAGTACATAAATTGAAATACATAATCCCTAATACAAAATAGCCATAAATAAAAGAGAGGCTGAACTTTACTTCAGTAATCCAAGCAATCTTCTAAAAGCAAGAAGCACAACTGTGCAAAATCAAGCTCCACTGGTGCTAATTCCAACCTGAGCACCTTGGGGGGGGGGGGGGGAGGAAGAAAAGAGGAGGAAACAAAGGGGGTCAGACATAAAGTCTGGCGAGTGCGATAACTTTAACAATATAATTACCAAAGTAACTAGGCTAAGGCATAAGTTGGAAAATCAGGAAATGACCATGAACCATTGAGTATGGCAGAGTAAACAAGGAACCAAGATGAACAACGATATCGTTAAAGCGCACCTAAACCACTATAAGATAATTACTAAACTACACCAACACTATAAGATAATTTCTATACTGCACGACCACTAGTCACCCTAAGGTTGATCCCGTCTACAGAACTTAATAATGATATTGGTAGTTTCGTGCACCCCTAGCTGCCTTCATAGGTGCCGCCTGCCCCTATCTCCACTAGGTGTACCCACTACCCCCCATGCGATCGGCTCCCTAACACGTAGATACCCGTGCTGGCCCCACAGTGGGGTGTATCACTCCCCAATGTGGCAACCCGATACCACCAATGATGCACAGCTTATACCTACACGATGCAACTACGTCTTACCTGCCAGCCCGGGTCCACACACGCATATGAACCCGTTGGACTTGCGTTGCCACCGCTAACCTGGTTTGGCCTCTTACAGTCAAGCCCAGTATGCGTGTCCCGTCCTCGACTTTGGTCGAGCCCACAAAGATACGTATGTGTTACTGGTTGAAACGGGCCCACATTACTTGACACAAGCTATCCACCTAAGCTTGGTCCCCTCTAGTACATCCCACTTAACCCACTTCTTATTCATGTTCACTTACAGGTATCAAATTTTGGTTAAGTGTTTCTAATCGTATTTCAAATGCTACCCAAGGCACCCACTAAATTCCACATGCCACCCAAGGCACCCACTTAATCCCCTCATGTCCAACTACATGTTTATCTGGTTAAGTGTTTCTTAATTCATTAAGACCGTAACCTTATAAAGACCTCTCACATTAGACTGGCATTTGTGGCAGCAGGATTTGCCGGGCGGGTCCGGGCAGTCTTACACCACAAACGAGCCTAACCTCGTGTATTTACAATTGTTACATATTTAATTATGCCTAAGACCTCCCACATTAGACTGGCATTTGTGGCAGCTGGATTTGCCGGGCGGGTCCGCGCAGTCTTACACCACAAAAGAGCCTAACCTCATGTCTTAGATGATTAATTACTCCTAATTAATCATCCCCCAATTTGAATTACTTTCCCTATTCAAATTATCAATTAATTCCAAATTTAACTATGGCCATAATTGACTCAATTATGTCCATCTATTTATGGTATGTAAAATCATACCAATTTTCATCACAAATTTATTTTATGCCTTTTAAGGCATTTATGCCAATTAAATCTTTTAATATTATCCCCTTTTACCCCCACATTGTACGTTTATTCATTTAACGTAAAATATACGTTAGACTCGAATAGTCTAACTCATGGAATAAAGAGAAAACATCACAACATACATATAATTAAAACTGGATCTAAACATAAGGGGTGAATTTGCATGTGTGAATGATGTTCTACATCTTAAACTTGCATAGGCCAAAGTTGCAACTTGCATAAAACTACATATGTCATAGACCCAAATCTAAAGGTGTGAACTTGATGGGATAATTGTCAGAAACTTGCATAAATCATGTATGCCATAGATCTACATCTAAAGGTGTAAACTTGCATAGGTAGTAACCACAAACTTGCATAACATGATTCATATTCAAACACATGTATTCATATAAAGTTGCATATGTGATTTATGCAACATGACAATGGTATAAACTTACATCTAAACATGTAAACTAGCATGTAGAATTTGGCATATGACTCACACATATCATAGCCTAACTTTAGATCTAAAATAGATGTTATGAAGCATGTAAGGTTACATATAATTTTCCCCAACTTGAATAAGATTCATGTCTTGATAAAAATCTAGACTTGCATACATACTATGATTTATCACATGAATCAACATACCCAAACTAGCATATGAACAACATGGTGATTCGATTATACATAAGACAATCATAAAATTACAACATAGATGATCACAACTTTACAAGATAGCATCGTAGAATTTACAACATAAACATCACAATTTTACTACATGAATAATTCACATCATATCTGAATAATCCACATCATAACTCAATCCAATTAATTTGCTAATTATTTTATTAAAATTATCGAACTCACAATTCAAAGAAGGTCTTGAGTTCTGAATTCTAAGTTCTGAAGTTGTAATAGCTTTCCCTTGAAGAAGATTCGTTGTTTAAGTTGAAAAGAATTGAATTAGATTAGCTTTCTTCCTCTCTAATTGGTGGCGACTATGCTGATTTGCTAGGTGACGGCATGGAGGCCATGAATCTAATTTTTGTTTTGATTTTAGGGTTTGAGTCAAGAGGTGTTTTATAGAGTTTAGGATTAGTTTAAGCCGTCCGATCAGCCCAGAATTAATCCCATCCAATCAGAACATATCAGAAACCTTGATGAGTCTGCATCTAATCATCAACATGTCATAAAACAAATCTGCCCGGGGGCAGGGGGGCAGGTCGACCTGATCAGGGTAGGTCGACCCCCAGGTCGAACCTATGGTCGACCTGGCCCTGGCGGGAAAATTCCCGCCTAGCCCATCTGACTCTGAATTTTCAAATTTTGAAGTCTGTTTTGAATTTTTTGAAACTTCTGATGGCCATAACTTCTTCATACGAAGTCCAATTCACTCAAACTCGGACTCTATCCCAACCAGAATTCCGAGATGAACACAATGGTGCAACCCGTTTCCCTTAATTCTCACATCTGAGATTGGTTATTCTTTAATTTGTTACTTTAGTATTTGAAAATTACGGGGTGTTACAGGTAAGTTGGCACCAAGGTTTGTTGGTCCATTTCCAGTCCTTGAGCAAGTAGGGAATTTAGCGTATAAAGTTGGATTACCAGACAAGATGTTGGTAGTGCAAAACATATTTCATATTTCCCATTTAAGGAAGTTCGTCCACAATTCTGATATGACTATTTCACCAGATCAGTCGGATGACATGAGGTGGAATCTAAGGCAGTTGGGAGCCATAGAACGATTCGTATTGCCAGACATGATATAAAGCAACTTCGAAGGAAGACGGTGAAATTGGTTAAGGTCTAGTGGAGCAATAATGAGAATGACTGTACTTGGGAAACCTAGGAAAGCATAAGGAAGTCATATCCAAAACTCTTTGCCTGGTAAGGTTTTAATCGCGATTTAGTAAATGGTTGATAGTCATGCGAGTCACCATTGTATGTTTTCTTGATTAAGGAATTTCGGGGGCAAAATTTATTAAGGGGGGAGAATGTAACGACCCGCATTTTACGTATCGGAAGATCGCAGAATTTTTTTCATATGAAGTCGTATAGTCGTGTAACTTTGGGAAACGACTATTGGGGTCATTTCCGATGTTCACGATTTTTGCCAAATTTTAAATGACCGTTTTGCCCCTAGCGAATCTTGGTTTGCCTATAACTTTTGATGGATAAGGAGTGTTGACCTAATACCACTTCCATTGGATTCGAATGATGGTTTACTTCTCCATAGAGTGGTCACATTAATCAAACGGACTTACCTTTTGAGGGATATGGCTGAAATAAGGTTTAGAACATAGAAAACAGCTTAACATGTCTTAATTAGGTGACTAGTGGTTACACCCATAACCCATTTCAGGATTAGGGTTATGGGAGGGCTGAAAAGAGTTAGAGAACGATTCTTTTTCATTTTTTTCAGCCGCCACTAACATTTCTTTGAACCCTAACAATGTCCTCCTTCCTCCAGATCTCATTCTAATCGCTTCATAATCGCTAGTTAACCAAAACTACATTAAACCAAGAGAAATTAGCATCAAATCAGAGATAGAGCTACTGCTATACATTGGAATTTGTGCCATATTAGTCATAGTTTCATAGCTAAGATTCATTTGTGGCTAAGGTGAGTGATTTGCACTTCTATTCACTAACTAGAGCTAATTAGCGGTGATTAATGATAATTAGCGACATTATGCATCACAAAAATCTGGGAAAATATGTAAAAATTCTAGAATAATACTTTATGTCACCGGAAAAATTTTGGGTTAATTTGGATTAAGTTTTCTAATCCTCTATTAGATATGGTTAAACATGGTTAAGGGGAAAATCATTGATTTTGGGTATATTTGATCTAAAATAGCCTATATTCTTTATGTTTTAATGTTTTTGATTGAACCTATCTGTTGTTACTGTTGTTTGTGATGTTTTATGATTGATTAGTAAAGTTAGAATAGTTGAAAACGCCATCGTATGGCGAGAATGAACGATTTAAGCATGTTAGAAAGTGTGTAGGGTTTTGGATCGGGTAGGGGGAAGCTGGTCGGATCGGTAGCCGAACCAAATCGGACTGGGAGTCTTAACGAGGAACCCAAACAGAACTAGAGCCTAAGCACAAGGAATCATGGTGAAAAGGAAGGCCATTTGAATTGAGTTGGAGTTGGGACCGGGCTGGAGCTTAGCGCCGAACCGGTTCCAGAAGAAGGAGCAACTGGATTGGATAGGATCGGTTTGACACAGTCGAACCGAATCGAGCAAGAAGGACCGAACCGACCCGAATGGAGGACTCAAACACCGTATATCTGAACCGAATAAAAATCTTGAGAACGATATATCCGAACCGAACAGAAGTGATTGGACCGAACCGGATTTGGAATTCTACTGCTATAGACGACTCTTCCGAAGATCAACTCCAATTCGACCAAAACCCGGGATGCAAAGGAAGTCTAAATGGGAAGTTATTACTTAGGATCCAGATGGGGACCAACAAGTTAACTTTATGAGTTGGGCTTCGCTGTGGGATGTGTGCAAAGGGGTTATCGAGGTGGCAGTCAGATTCTGGGGGCTGGCAGCTATATATATGGCTTCATTTCTCTTGTTTTCTTTACTGAAAATCAATGGAGGCCTATATGTTGTCGGGGCCCAGACTGAATCAAATCATTTTCTTCTTCTGAAAATCAAAGTTAGAGATTCAAGTGTAGATCCGTTCTTCTTCTACCTTTCTAGATCCAAACGTTGCGAGTTTCAAGTTGCTTTTAGATTTAAATAAATAAAAAGTAAACATAATAGGACTGCTAATTTGGATCTATGCATGTTAATTCTTGAATCACTTCAGATCTATAATAACTTATGAATATTTGATATTTTGGTAAATTGTGACTTTGATCTTAACCATTATTACGTTAGATCTACTTTTGTTTATAGATCCAATTTAATATTTGGATCATCTTGTACCTATCATGTTGTGGTTAATTTGGATCTATCAAGTGTTGGACATCTAAATCCTAGTTTAGATCTAATCATGCCTATTATGACATCCCTACTATGTTAGAACCCATTTACTATCACAAGTTCACCAATATGTTCTTATGTGTTCATCTTAACATTCTGCCATGAAAAGTTTATGTCAATTCTGTTAGAATAATCATCTCTATCATTTTCCCTTCACCCTTTCCCTCTTATTTTATATAGCTAGGCTACTTTCGAGCCTAGGCATGTTGCTAAAACGAGCGAATGCATTAAACGGTGAATGAGGGTTGAAATATTGAAATTGGCATAAATTGATAATTGGAAGTTTAGGCATGACTTTAATGAAATATGTGAATATTAATTTGGCATAACTTGAGTAATGTTTATGAAAATGAAATTAGGCATATAATTCATAATGGGGAAAAAGGGGCATGAAACCTATAACCTATAACGATATAGGTAAAATTGGCTAATAATGAAATGCCTAGAATTACAGTAACTGTAATTACGCCTAGACACGAGGTTAGATTACAATTGTTGTGGAAGTCTTCTCGGAACCATTCGGCATATCCAGCGACCACAAGCATTGAATCTAATGTGAGAGGTCTAGGTGCACAAATATGAGACGTGCTAAGACATGAGGTTAAGCCCGATTTATGGAATAAGTCTGCCCGGACTCGCCCGACATGTCCATCATCCGTAAATGGTAGGCTAAATGTGGGAGGTTTAGCATACTGTAACCATAAAGGAAATATGGAAGTAAACCTTGAATACTTAACCTAGTGGAATCCATAGGGATTTTATGAATGTATATTTAAATCGGGGTTAGTAAAGTTGGTTGAACAAAGGTTGGGTTAAGTAAATATGATGGGGTGGGTAATATTTACATATAGGCCTACAAACTTAACATAATATGGTTATGTAATTAAAGACACCTATTGGTAAGCATAACCTGTAAAAATGTTGGAGTTATGTAATTAAAGACACCTTTTTAGGTAAGCACAACTTATGGAAATAATAGGGTTGTGTAATTAAAAACACCTAGTGGTAAGCATAACCGGTGGAAATCCTATAGGGGATACAAGACAAAGGGGAGAGCTTGTATCATATTGTGTGGGACCTGTTTTAGTCAGTAACCCATATAACGGTATCAAATGAGGACTCCTCCCTAGGTCGGAGTCGGGGCACGCTTATTGGACCGATTGTAAGATCTAAACGAGAAGGACGGTGTGGACGGCAAAAACCGACTGTGGACATGTGCATGCATGAGTTAGGCAGAGGGGGCTAAGATGACCGTGACACTAGTAGATATGGTTGTGCACATCAACGAAGGGTTGCCACTTTAGGAAAGTGGTACCTCCTACTATGGGGCCGGCACAGGGTATCTACAGAGTAAGGAGCCGATCGATTAGGGTAGTAGTTAGGGTTCATCTGGATGCCTAATTCTACCATCTGATAGTTGTTGGGATCATCTCATTCTAGTGATATTAATATTAGTGCAAAGAATCATAGAATCTTTAGAGAAGCGTATACACTCTATCATGTTTATCTTGTCTTACCTATCTTTTATGGTGTTATGTTTCTTATCCACTTTATATGCCTGTCATGACACTTTTACTTATTTACTTGCTAAAAGTAACTGGACTTGCCAGACTTTATGTCTGACCCATTTTGTTTCCTCTTCTTTCTTCCGTTCACCCCTAGGTTTTCAGGATGGGAATACTCAGGCTTGACCGTGATTCTGCTTTCATTTCGCTGGATCTGCTTAGATGTATGGCTCAATCTCCTATCCTTGCTAATATGGCTATATTTTATTTGGGGAATTTTGCTTCTTTTATGTACTCTAATGTTTTAAAGTATAAGATGTAATTGTTTTTGTGTATTTCAGACATGTGATGTTTTTGAAATATGATGCTTTATGATTAATAATGTTTTTAATTCCACTGTCATTTTATATCTATCTTGTAATATTTCTGTTTACCTATAACGCTTCACAAAACATAATGCATTCCCTTTGTGAGTGACATTAACGGACGTAGGATGCCACACTTGGTATCAGAGAAGAAGGTTACCAAATTAGATAAAAGGTTTTGAAAATTATTTTCAAAAGAAGCTTTAAAAGAAAGCATTTCAAAAAGAAAAGTCTGTTTTGAAAAATGTATTCCCCAAAGACATATGTAATATCCTTCAATCCTTTGCCTAAATCTCTTTCCATTTTGTTTCAACATGTCTAGAAAACCTAATGTTCCAGAGGGCATTACGATACCAGGATGGTTCCGTAGGTATCTAAAGGCCACAGTCCTGCCGGTGGTCAAGCTGATGTTCCTCCCCCAGCTACACCCTTCGTTCGTCCTCCTTTTCCTCCTCCAAGAGCAGATAATTTCGCTAAGATCTGTAAAGATTTCCATGCTATGGGAGGGAAGCCATTCCGTGGAACCGAAACACTTGTAGAGGAAAAGAATTGGCTCAAGGAGACAGAGGACTTGTTTATAATCTTTGAAGTGGATGATCGAAGGAAGATTCAGTTATCTGCCTAGCTACTGAAAGATGAAGCTTCGTTCTGGTGGGATGTAACCCAAGCTGGACGTCCGATGGAGACATGGGATGATTTTAGAATGAGGTTTGAGATGAAGTTTCTTTCCCAAGCTGAGAAAAGCATGCAAATGGAGAGGTTCTCGGCGCTCAAACAAGGAAACAAGACTATTAAAGAATATGTGAACAAAGTCAACTAGCTAGCAAGATTTGGATTGGAATTGGTAGATACTCCGCATAAGAAAGCTTTGCGGTTTGCTAAAGGGCTGAATGAACCCCTTCATGGGTTAGCTATGTCCCATATTCCAATGGGAGCTACTTTTGAAAGGCTTGTTGATATGGCCCTGATGCATGAGGAAGACAAGGGAGAAAAGAAGGAAGTATAAGCTAAGGAACAACCCAAAACAAGAAGGATTGGCCTAAGAAAGGGAAGCAGCAACAACAACAAAAGAAAGGCGGAAGGAATGACAAGGCTAAGGACAAGAGGAAGTGTCATAGTTGTGGATGAGAGGGTCATTTGGTCAGGGACTGCAAAAGAAGGAAGAATACTTGCTTCAATTGTGGAGAGGTCGGACACTTTGCTAGGGATTCCCCAAAGAAACAAGGACCACAAGGACAAGGTCAAAAGGCAGGAGCTTCTGGAGGGCAGGTGCATGCTCTCTCGACTAGTTCTCCGGATAGAGGTAGGAAGATTTCCGTGGAAGGTTTGATTTCTCTTTCCAGTCATCCTATTAGAACTCTTTTTGATTTTTGGCGCTTCATATTCATTTATATCTAGTTCTATGGTTAAATCTCTGCACTTAAATACTAGCATGGTAGTGGATCCCATTTTGTCTCAAACCCCATTGGTGGTTCGGCTCATTTGTCTATTATTTGTCAGGGTTTGAGAATATCTATCTTAGGCGTCCAGTTTGAGTACGACACGTATGTGCTTGGTTTTATGGGATACGGGCTGATTCTAGGGATGGATTGGCTAACCATGTAAGGTGCTATTCTAGATTGTGAGAGGAGGGTCGTTAGACTTTTTACTTGCCATGGGAGGACCCTCGAGATTTCTTGTGACCCACAAGGGTCTGTTATGCTTAGTTTCCTAGAGTCTCTTGATGCATCTATTAATGATCTGCAATCTATTCCGGTAGTCCGAGATTATTCTAATGTTTTTGATGAGGTATGGGGCTTACCCCCAAGGCTCGAAATTGATTTTCGTATATATCTGGTGGACAATGCAAAGCCAGTTGCATTACCAGTGCGTCATATGGCTCCAAGGGAAGTAAGGGAGCTTAGCAAGTAAGTATGAGAGCTACTTGAGAAAAGGTTTATCAAGCGAAGCATATCTGAATGGTGTAACGACCCAGAAAATCTGAACCAATTTAAAAATTTTAAAGTGGCTAAAATAATGAATTTTAAATATTTAAAATAAACATTTTAAATAATGGCGATGAAAACTGAGTTCGAATCGACATTTGAAAACGAATATAATTAATTATGATTATATATAGAATTGAAAATGGCGCGGTAGTTCGATAATTCGATTTCAAACTTCAATTGAATATACCGGGTGCAAAACAATCCGGATTTTAGTGAAACCAAAAACATTAGGATCTAATTGATGATATCTTTCCAACGAATCTGACCGATCGAAATTTGATAGCGGGAATCAAAAGATATGTCCAGTTGAAAATTCTGAATAGTCGCTATGGAATTCAGGCCCTTAAAAATGGACATTTTGCAAATGACCTCGGATTTCGACGAAACCACTTTTGTTGGATCCGCAGGGTCACGTTATTGTTAGGTTTCAAATTTCATAATTTTTCGAATCAATATGTGAGCGTAGCAAAAGAAAACGCGTTTGACCAGTTTCCGTTGATTTTAATCGACTGGAAATTGGCCATTTTTCAAACGACCTCAGAATTCGACGAAACTAGTTTTATTAGGACCGTATCGTCAATACGAAGCTAGAAAATATTTTCCGAGAATTTTTCTAGTCAGTATGTGACCCCGGTAATTTGAAATGTACGTTTAAAATTCAATATGGTGATTTAAATTTAAATTCAACAGAAACTGATTCAAACGATCAAATCAACCTGCAATACATATCCCATTGTGTTCGGAATGGGGGTTAAACGCTAGGGACGACAGTCGGCAGGTTCGATTTCGAGTTCGAATGGGAAGGGTACTTTGGAGAATTTAAAATTCAAAATAAATTAATAAATTATATAATAGCCCCCCCCCCTTCTCCTTTCCTCCCTCAGTCAACTCTCGGTCAAATAAAAAAAAAACTCGACGAAAGCCAAAACCCTAGCCGCCAGTCTCCACGTTCGCCATCGCCACCCCCTCTCCTTTGCCACAGCCGACGCCACCACACTCCGACCCTCCCCATCGCCCTTCGCCTCAGTCCTCCTTCCATACCTAGATCGACCGAAGACCCTAAAACCCCAAGCCCAGCCCTGAAACCGACGCCACCGCGCCTAAGGGCCACTGCCGCCGCATTGCCGCCTTGCCTCCGACGAACTAAAGAAACCCCCCCTATCTGTAAGTATTTCTTTTTATTTTATTATTTTATTTTTATTTTATAAAAACAGAATTTAAAACTGATTTTTTTATTAGTATAAAACTGATTTTTTTAATTAGTATTAAAACTGATTTTTTTTAAAAAGCATAAAAACTGATTTTTAAAATGATTTAAAAACTGATTTTAAAATGATTTATAAACTAGGAAGAGATTAGAAATTTAAAAAGAAAAATCAGATTTTTATGTATTGAAAGTCGAAAGAAAAAAATCAGATTTTTATATATTGAATAGCGAAGTCAAAATTTGATTTTTACATATGTAGAGAATACAGGCAACGAAGCTACAAAAGACGAGAAAGGCGAAGATTTCTCTAAGTGAAGTGTCGTGAAGTTGGATAGCTATTGGTGAGAATTCTGTTTTAAAAATATTATATATGTGTGAAATGAAAGTGAATAGCTATATATAAATATCTATATATATATATATACGCCCCTCGTCCACAAACCATGGACGATATCTATTGGTTGAAATTGTTGTGAAAATTGATTGATAGCGAATGATTGTTTGGGATTGTTTATGATTGATACTGGTTGATTGTGGTTGAAAAATACCCATTTGTGGTTGAGAAATATTAGGTTGAAACCACATAGGATTAGTTTGTGGAAATGAAATAAATATATACATGCCGCCTGCGTGCGAACTAGATGCATGATCCCCATTGTCAAAAACCGCGAGGTTTTAAGGTAGAGCGAGGAGCCGTACTAGGGACGGTCCCGGTTTAACTACCCTGCCGTTATGCTGCCGAAATTTTGAATAATATTTGTGTGTTTGAATTATTTTCATATGCTTAAACTATATTTATTCATTGTATAGAAAACATTCATGTGTTGAATTGATATTCATTCGTTGTTTAGAAATTCATGTGTTGGATGTTATTCATATTTTGAAATAAATTGTTCGATAATAAAAATCACATTTTTATCTATATATAAAAACCATAGAAAACATTCATGTGTTGAATTGATATTCATTCGTTGTTTAGAAATTCATGTGTTGAATGGTATTCATATTTTGAAATAAATTGTTCGATAATAAAAATCACATTTTTATCTATATATAAAAACCATAGAAAACATTCATGTGTTGAATTGATATTCATTCGTTGTTTAGAAATTCATGTGTTTAATGGTATTCATATTTTGAAATAAATTGTTCGATAATAAAAATCACATTTTTATCTATATATAAAAACCATAGAAAACATTCATGTGTTGAATTGATATTCATTCGTTGTTTAGAAATTCATGTGTTGAATGGTATTCATATTTTGAAATAATTTGTTCAATAATAAAAATCACATTTTTATCTATATATAGAAACTATAGAAAACATTCATGTGTTGAATTGATATTCATTCGTGGTTTAGAAATTCATGTGTTGAATGGTATTCATATTTTGAAATAAATTGTTTGATAATAAAAAATCGCCTTTTATCGACTATATGAACTGTGTAAAATAATCTCGTTTTAAAAAGAAATTGTTTTATGATAAAAATCCTATTTTGTCACCTATATGAACTATATAGAAAAATAGTGTTTTGAAATGAATTGTTTTACAATAAAAATCACATTTTTATTGTATGCATAAATCGTTGAAATGTGAAGTGTTAAGAATAGCCACTTGTTCAAAATAAACATATATGAGTTGAAATATTCATTAATTAGCTAATGAAATGATTTGCACCTATTTATGTAACATTAGAATGAATGGAGTTTTTAAACCAAATAGAAATCAAATATGAAGTCGAATAGAAATTGATAAATGATAAGAACTGTATATATATGTGCATGCAATATTCATTGAACAGGTTATAGCAAAGGGGCTAGAGAAGAGGAATAAAATTTTGTGCCCGACAAATAGGTACACATTTACTGATTTGTTTGGGTGATGATTTTGAGCCTGTTGGCTAGCCGCTTGGCTTTTTCTTTTTCTTTTTGAGATTAGAAGGACCGGGAAAGCTATTTGCGATTTCCCGATGCTCCCGGTGCAGGGGAGGTTATGGCGAAATTTTCCAAAATTTTAAGGTGTTAGAAAATTTTTGAAGTGAAAACGATATTGAAATCATTGAATGAACTATATTTATATAAATATATAAATATAAATAAAATTAAAACGAAACGAAGCCGTGCAGTTCGTATTTTGAGACCGTGATTTCAAACGACTAGTGCGGGAAATCCGACCATTGGATTTTCCCGAAATCTCAACCGTCGGGTTCGCCTTGGAAATATCTTCCCAACGGCACCAACTTTGTAGAAATCCAACGGTTGGATTGTCTGGAATGTTTAATTCAAATCTGAAGAAAAACAGCGCCAGAAACGATTATATTTATTTATATATATAAATATAATTATATTTAATCGAATAACGACGCTGCAGTTCGTATTTTGAAATCGAAACTTCAAACGATTGTACCGGGAGATCCGACCGTCGGATTTTCCCGAAACTAGAACCGTTGGGTTCGTTTTGAAAAGACCTTTCTAATGATGTAAATTTTGTGAAGATCCAACGGTTAGATTTTCAGATATGTGTAAAACAAATCTGAAGAAAAACAGCGCCACGGCCACCTTATGGCCCGAAGCGTCGTTTTGAATAAAATGGCTATTTTAAAATAAATAAAAATAGCGATAAATAGTTATAAAATATTGGAAACGATATGGAATGGAAATAAACTGAATTTGCTTGATTTGTGTGGCTTTTGATGGTTGAATGTGTTTGGTGTGAAAATTACATTAAAGAACACAATTGGTGTTGTCGAATAATTTAACCATTGAAATAAATTGATTTGAAATTCTAAATATACGTGAATTATTTGAGAAGGCCGAGTTAATTCTCATTTCAAATAATTGACCAACGATTGAAAGTCGAAGATGAAGACGATGATCGAAGACCGGAGATCTTCACCTCGTTTGGATGGTAACCGAGGTCCTGATTGGGAGGCATCCCGAAATATGGATAATGAGTGGTTATCGTCCAGACGTACGTGGTGATCGAAGGGTTTGCGAGGTATTTAGTGCCTCCGGTTTCGTTCAGACCCAGAACGGACTTGTAAATGGACTGTGTGTCTGACATTGGAGTTTATTCTGTGTTGATTGATTTCTGTTAAATATACATCTGTTTGGCGGCGGAGAATTTATTCTTTTGCTTAACGCCCTTCTCTGAGACGCACGAGCTCAGAGGTTGTATATCGATGGACATCAGTCGCATGGCATGAATTGCCTGTGTGGCATGCTAAGATGCAGTGATCAGGGCTTCTGTTGAAAAGCAAAGTCTTGTGTTGATGATCAAAGCACTGCCTGTGTGGCGTAGCTTTGTGTATAACGTGAATTCGCGAGCCTCACACCCCGGTATGAACCAGAAACGGGAGAAAGGACCTCAGGGAGGGCCTGCGTTTCCTCCTAGCTAAAAGTGGCGTCAGTGGTTTTACACGCCCTGACGAGTTTGACTTATGTGGTTGTTGCTGTTGCGAGGCGCCTCGGTTTGATCGGACGATCCGGGTCCGATGGAGTCATTCGTTGGCTCGTTTACGCCCCAAAGGGTAGGGAAACGTATGGTTCAGGCATTTTAATCCACATCGGTGGACCGGCCCTGACGATCCTAAGGCTTGACAGAGTACTTGCCTGAGGCTCGGGCTAGGCAGTCTCGAATTCGGTAAGGACTATCTTTTGCCTTGGTTCATGACGGAAATCCAATTTCCAAATACGTGATCGTGCGGTTTTGATTGTATATATATATATATATATATATATATATATATATATATATATGGCGACATGATATATGGTACCCATGCCGTCTATGATTGATAGTTATGATTTGAAATTGTTTTCAAAACATAAAAACACTAGCAATAATATCAAATGTCTTTGTTTTATTCGTATCAAGCATATTTTGGCCATTATAAGGTAAAACTCTATCCTCCGGTTTGCGTTGCATTGTGTGATGGGAACTGAGTCTTATAATGGCTTCATTTTTATAAAAAGCATAGCGATGTTTAAAAGAAAGATTTATTTTAAAGCACTGGCAACCCAATGGAGTAAACCCGTTCCACGAAAGTGGCGTGGTCCTGTGATTTGCCAAAATATATGTGTTGAGTAGATTTCTCATACCAGTCCCATGACTGACTCGTAGTTTGTTTCACTCTCAAACTCGGGTGCCCCTTTTTCTACACGGGCAGCCTTGTATTCAGGTTTAGCTGGTTCTTTCTGGATAGCTGGAGCTGAAGATGGATTCTATCATTTATTTCTTTTTATGTTGTTCAGCTCCTATTGTACATATTTTGTTTATTTCCGCTGTAGACATTTATGTATAGCTGAACTGTATTTGTACTAAGTAAGATCCTGTATACTGTGTAACTATGATGATTACTTTTATCCAGTATATTTTGTTGTTCATTATCTGGTGTATTTATTTAATTCTGTCCTGCTATTTTCTGTTTCTGTGTTATATTCCAAAGATAGCCCTGTTTCCGTCTGAACGGGAATTCGGGTCGTCTCAACGTGGTATCAGAGCTTTGGTTAAGCTTAGTTCTGGAATATATCATTTGAACGAACTCGTCAGAAATAGAACCAGTAGTGTTCTAGGACGGGTAACTCAATACAGATAGGATCAGCAATATCCTGGTATGAGTAAAGCAGAATGAAATTACACCTCGATAGACACATTTACATTGAAGTATATGTTTCTATGCTTTAAAATATCTTTTCTGTGACCTGACGCTTGATCTGCTAATTGCAGAAGTACTAGAAAAATGAGTGCCAGAAACAGAAGGAATACAGAACCTGATCTAGAGGCTCTATTAAAGAAATATCGAAATCTGGGTGGAGCACAATTCTCGGGCAATGAATCTATTATTCAAACTCAAGCTTGGATGAGTTCTGTCGAAAGAATCTTTGAGCATATCCAGCTAAGAGATGACCAGAAACGGTTAGTAGCATCTTGGGCGCTCAAAGAAGAAGCTTTAATCTGGTGGGAAACAATCATCAAAAATAATCCAGAAGGTGATATCACCTAGGACAGATTTAAAGTTATTTTCCTACAAAGATTTACTCCTCCCGAAAGCAACCGAGAGATTAAGTGATGAATTTTCTTATCTAATACAAGGTGACATGACCATTCCCGAATATCATAAGAAATTCAATGAACTTTCTCTCTTTGCTCCTCATCTAATTCAAAATCTGAAGAGGAAGAATTTGAGATTTATCCATGGGCTTCAAAGGAGATATCAGAATAGAGTATTGGGGCATGTGAAGCTTCCTTTTCCAGAAATGATTTACATGGCCTATCAGTATGAAGATCTCCATAAGAAAGGAATGTTATGCGACGAAGAAGAAGTCTGTTCTAGTGACAAAGAAAAGTCGGAAACTGATATTCCTGAAGCCAGTAAGAAGCCCAGTGCCAAGAGGAAAAGGGCCAAAGCTGAGAAGAAACCCGTAACAGCCGCCACATGCTCTAACTGCAATAAACAGGGCCATTTATCCAGAAAATGTAAATCTTTAAAGAAGCAGAAGAAGAATGAATCTGAATCCACTAAGAAAAGGAACCCACATGGTGAAAGGACATGCCATGAGTGTCATCAAGCAGGTCATATTGCACGGGAGTGCCAACTCTCAAAGAAATCTGAAACCGTACATATAAATGAAATAGCAGAAACTTCCGAGCCCTCAGCTAGTCAAGAATGGCCCGATGTTTTAGAAGGCACGCTTACTGTCAAAAACATTCCAGTCAAAGTACTGTTTGACACAGGCGCGTCACGAAGTTTCATCGCCAAAGATGCCGCTAAGAAACTGGATTTGAATTTGAAAAAGCTCAAGGAACCAATGACTGTCCAGAATCCGGTTGGGGGTTCCATTGATCTAAGTTGGGTTTATGGAGTACCGGTTTCTTTCTCTCGGTATCGGTTTCCTACCATCGCAGCCGTCATGAATTTTAAAGAGTTTGATCTTATCTTGGGGTTAGACTGGTTGACCAAATATGAAGCTGAAGTCAAATGCGCCGACAGAGTCGTAAAGGCGAAGATTAAATCAGGTGATTATATAACCATTCCCTGTGAAGGTCAGAATGCTAATAGAAAAGACTTCTGGGCAGCTTTGAATGTTTCTCCAGCCCAAATTGAAAATGTTCCTGAAGTCGCAGAGAATATTCCCGACCTCATCAAAGACATTCCTGTCGTCAAAAACTATGCGGATGTGTTCGAAGAAGTTGTTCGCTTACCTCCGCAAAGAGAAATAGATTTCAAAATTGCTTTAATTCCCAATGCAAGGCCGGTAGTTCACGCTATTCGAAGAATGTCCTTGAAAGAGAAGGAAGAATTAGACAATCAAACACGGCAGCTAGTATGGAAAGGTCTGATCAGGCCTAGTTTCTCTGATTGGGGTGCAGCAGTGGTGTTTGTCCCAAAATCCGATGGTACTCTACGGCTATGCGTGGACTATCGTGATCTGAACAAACAGACAATAAAGAACAAGTATCCATTGCCGCGGATTGATGATTTGTTAGATCGATTAAATGGAGCACAAGTATTCTCACGAATGGACCTAGCTACAGGTTTCCATCAACTTCGAATTGCCGAAGAGTGTGTTCCAATGACAGCATTCCGAGGCCCCGACTTATTCTACGAGTGGTTAGTAATGCCGTTCGGCTTATGTAACGCCCCTGCTTACTTCGTCGATCTAATGAACAGGGTATTCAGAGGAGTATTGAATAAATTTGTTCTGGTTTTCATTGACGATATTCTAATCTTCTCTAAATCAAAGGCCGAACATGAAAAACATCTGGAACAGGTTCTAGAAATCCTCAGAAGGAATGTATTAAAAGCCAAGTTTTCCAAATGTATATTCTGGCAAGAAGAAGTGAAATTTCTGGGCCATGTTGTATCGAAAGAAGGAATTGCTGTGGATCCAAGTAAAATCACGGCTATTCAAAATTGGAAACAGCCCAGTACTCCCACTGAAGTCCGCAGTTTTCTCGGATTGGCTAGCTATTACCGAAAGTTCGTTAAAGACTTTTCGAAGATATCTGGTCACTTAACGAAGCTTACAAAGAAACATTCTAAATTCAAATGGACTCAGGAAAGTGAGGAGGCTTTCGAAGAGCTAAAGTTGAGATTAACTACAGCTCCAGTGTTAACCATTATCAATGGCAACCAAGATTTAAAAGTCTGGACTGATGCTTCTAGAGAAGGCCTTGGTGCAGTGTTGATGCAAAGGGGCCAAGTGATTGCTTATGCTAGCCGTCAACTGAAGCCGCACGAGAAAAACTATGTAACTCATGATCTTGAGTTATTGGCTATCATATTCTCTTTGAAAATCTGGAGACACTATCTTCTCGGTGAGAGATTCGAACTGTTTACAGATCATCAGTCATTAAAGTATCTGTTCACTCAGAAGGACTTAAATTTGAGGCAGCAGCGTTGGCTGGAGTTTCTTGCAGCATATGACTTTGAAATTATATATACTCCAGGAAAAGCCAATGTCGTGGCTGATGCATTAAGCAGAAAGAATGTAATGATCGCCAGTTTTATTATCACGACTTCATTGTTAGATAAGATATCTGCTCTTCAGGAGGATGATCACTTCATTCAGAAGATCAGAGGGATAATTCAACAAGGCGAACCCTCGAGTTTTCAAGTTGATAATGATGGGATTTTAAGGCTCAAAGGTCGAATCTGTGTCCCTAACATTCCTGAACTTCGAAAGGAAGTACTGGATGAATGCCACAAGTCAAAACTCAGTATCCATCCGGGAGTAAGCAAAATGTATAATGACATCAAACGCACTTTCTGGTGGAAGTCGATGAAAAGGGACATTTCCTTATATGTTAGCCGATGCCCTACTTGCCAGCTAGTCAAAAGCGACCAACAGAAACTAGCCGGATTATTGCAACCGCTAGAAGTTCCTGGCTGGAAGTGGGAACATATTTCTATGGATTTCATTGATGGTTTGCCCAGAACCAGAAAAGGGAATGACGGTATTTGGGTGATCGTAGATCGTTTCACGAAGACCGCCCATTTTATACCTGTCAAATCAAATAGAACCGCTCAGAGTCTGGCGCAGATATACTTCAGGGAAATAGTTAGACTACATGGAGTGCCACTCAGTATAGTCAGTGATAGGGATACAATATTCACTAGCAAATTCTGGGAAGCATTTCAAGTCGAGCTGGGAACGAAGTTAAACCTAAGCACCGGTTATCATCCTCAGACAGACGGTCAGACTGAGAGGGTAAATCGCATTCTAGAAGATCTATTGCGGGCTTGTGTTATAGATTTCGGTGGATCATGGGAAGACAATCTACATTTGGCTGAGTTCTCTTATAACAACAGCTACCAGGCAAGTCTGACAATGTCGCCATTCGAAGCATTGTATGGTAGACCGTGCCGATCTCCTGCTTGTTGGGTCGAGCCAGGTAATAGACTTGTGTTGGGTCCTGATATGATTCGAGAAGCTGCCGACAAAGTCGATTTTATCAAAAAGCGATTACTCGCCGCTCAAAGCCGACAAAAGAGCTATGCCGATAGAAGAAGAAGAGATATATCCTTTGAAGTTGGCGACTATGTATATTTGAAAGTATCGCCGATGAGAGGAGTTATCCGGTTCGGTAAAACAGGAAAGTTGGCACCCAAATTTATTGGTCCGTTTCCTATTCTGGAACGGATTGGGACTCTCGCATATAAAGTTAAACTGCCTGACTGGTTGCCTGGAGTGCATGATGTATTTCATATATCTCAACTTCGAAAGCACGTTCATGATCCAGACTTGTTCGTGGAAGAAGCAGCTCAACAGGACATTGAAATTACTCCAGAATTAGCCGTGAGGCGTGAGCCGCTAAAGATCGTCGGCAAAGAAACCAAAGAGCTGAGGAACAAGAAGGTTCACTTAGTCAAAGTGCAATGGAGTGGAGATCCGCGAGATTGTACTTGGGAAACTGAGGAGAGCATTCAGAAAGCTTATCCCAGATGCCGAGTAGATATCTCTGATTGACTCCGGTGCAAGGTGCATTTAACCTACTTTGCATTACCATTCAATTCTCTACTCTATTGATATTTTCTTTTCATAGATATACACTTTTAATTATATGGTCTGAATGATTTTTAAGGAGTATGAAAATAGATTAGTATATTTTTGAAAGGTTAGAAACAATTGGATTGGTTGTTGTGTTGTGTGATTGTAGATTTATCAAACCACTTTCGACTTTGTTCCTTTTCGGGGACGAAAAGTTTTAAGTGGGGGAGATTGTAACGACCCAGAAAATCTGAACCAATTTAAAATTTTTAAATTGGCTAAAATAATGGATTTTAAATATTTAAAATAAATATTTTAAATAATGGCGATGAAAACTGAGTTCGAATCGACATCTGAAAACGAATATAATTAATTATAATTATATATAGAATTGAAAATGGCGTGGTAGTTCGATAATTCGATTTCAAACTTCAATTGAATATACCGGGTGCAAAACAATCCGGATTTTAGTGAAACCAAAAACATTAGGATCTAATTGATGATATCTTTCCAACGAATCTGACCGATCGAAATTTGATAGCGGGAATCAAAAGATATGTCCAGTTGAAAATTCTGAATAGTCGCTATGGAATTCAGGCCCTTAAAAATGGACATTTTGCAAATGACCTCGGATTTCGACGAAACCACTTTTGTTGGATCCGCAGGGTCACGTTATTGTTAGGTTTCAAATTTCATAATTTTTCGAATCAATATGTGAGCGTAGCAAAAGAAAACGCGTTTGACCAGTTTCCGTTGATTTTAATCGACTGGAAATTGGCCATTTTTCAAACTACCTCAGAATTCGACGAAACTAGTTTTATTAGGACCGTATCGTCAATACGAAGCTAGAAAATATTTTCCGAGAATTTTTCTAGTCAGTATGTGACCCCGGTAATTTGAAATGTACGTTTAAAATTCAATATAGTGATTTAAATTTAAATTCAACAGAAACTGATTCAAACGATCAAATCAACCTGCAATACATATCCCATTGTGTTCGGAATGGGGGTTAAACGCTAGGGACGACAGTCGGCAGGTTCGATTTCGAGTTCGAATGGGAAGGGTACTTTGGAGAATTTAAAATTCAAAATAAATTAATAAATTATATAATAGCCCCTCCCCCTTCTCCTTTCCTCCCTCAGTCAACTCTCGGACAAATAAAAAAAAAAACTCGACGAAAGCCAAAACCCTAGCCGCCAGTCTCCACGTTCGCCATCGCCACCCCCTCTCCTTTGCCACAGCCGACGCCGCCACACTCCGACCCTCCCCATCGCCCTTCGCCTCAGTCCTCCTTCCATACCTAGATCGACCGAAGACCCTAAAACCCCAAGCCCAGCCCTGAAACCGACGCCACCGCGCCTGAGGGCCACTGCCGCCGCCTTGCCGCCTTGCCTCCGACGAACTAAAGAAACCCCCCCCCCATCTGTAAGTATTTCTTTTTATTTTATTATTTTATTTTTATTTTATAAAAACAGAATTTAAAACTGATTTTTTTATTAGTATAAAACTGATTTTTTTAATTAGTATTAAAACTGATTTTTTTAAAAAAGCATAAAAAATGATTTTTAAAATGATTTAAAAACTGATTTTAAAATGATTTATAAACTAGGAAGAGATTAGAAATTTAAAAAGAAAAATCAGATTTTTATATATTGAAAGTCGAAAGAAAAAAAATCAGATTTTTATATATTGAATAGCGAAGTCAAAATTCGATTTTTACATATGTAGAGAATACAGGCAACGAAGCTACAAAAGACGAGAAAGGCGAAGATTTCTCTAAGTGAAGTGTCGTGAAGTTGGATAGCTATTGGTGAGATTTCTGTTTTAAAAATATTATATATGTGTGAAATGAAAGTGAATAGCTATATATAAATATATATATATATATATATATATATATATATATATATATATACGCCCCTCGTCCACAAACCATGGACGATATCTATTGGTTGAAATTGTTGTGAAAATTGATTGATAGCGAATGATTGTTTGGGATTGTTTATGATTGATATTGGTTGATTATGGTTGAAAAATACCCGTTTGTGGTTGAGAAATATTAGGTTGAAACCACATAGGATTAGTTTGTGGAAATGAAATAAATATATACATGCCGCCTGCGTGCGAACTAGATGCATGATCCCCATTGTCAAAAACCGCGAGGTTTTAAGGTAGAGCGAGGAGCCGTACTAGGGACGGTCCCGGTTTAACTACCCTACCGTTATGCTGCCGAAATTTTGAATAATATTTGTGTGTTTGAATTATTTTCATATGCTTAAACTATATTTATTCATTGTATAGAAAACATTCATGTGTTGAATTGATATTCATTCGTTGTTTAGAAATTCATGTGTTGGATAGTATTCATATTTTGAAATAAATTGTTCGATAATAAAAATCACATTTTTATCTATATATAAAAACCATAGAAAACATTCATGTGTTGAATTGATATTCATTCGTTGTTTAGAAATTCATGTGTTTAATGGTATTCATATTTTGAAATAAATTGTTCGATAATAAAAATCACATTTTTATCTATATATAAAAACCATAGAAAACATTCATGTGTTGAATTGATATTCATTCGTTGTTTAGAAATTCATGTGTTGAATGGTATTCATATTTTGAAATAAATTGTTCGATAATAAAAATCACATTTTTATCTATATATAGAAACCATAGAAAACATTCATGTGTTGAATTGATATTCATTCGTTGTTTAGAAATTCATGTGTTGAATGGTATTCATATTTTGAAATAAATTGTTCAATAATAAAAATCACATTTTTATCTATATATAGAAACTATAGAAAACATTCATGTGTTGAATTGATATTCATTCGTTGTTTAGAAATTCATGTGTTGAATGGTATTCATATTTTGAAATAAATTGTTTGATAATAAAAAATCGCCTTTTATCGACGATATGAACTGTGTAAAATAATCTCGTTTTAAAAAGAAATTGTTTTATGATAAAAATCCTATTTTGTCACCTATATGAACTATATAGAAAAATAGTGTTTTGAAATGAATTGTTTTACAATAAAAATCACATTTTTATTGTATGCATAAATCGTTGAAATGTGAAGTGTTAAGAATAGCCACTTGTTCAAAATAAACATATATGAGTTGAAATATTCATTAATTAGCTAATGAAATGATTTGCACCTATTTATGTAACATTAGAATGAATGGAGTTTTTAAACCAAATAGAAATCAAATATGAAGTCGAATAGAAATTGATAAATGATAAGAACTGTATATATATGTACATGCAATATTCATTGAACAGGTTATAGCAAAGGGACTAGAGAAGAGGAATAAAATTTTGTGCCCGACAAATAGGTACACATTTACTGATTTGTTTGGGTGATGATTTTGAGCCTGTTGGCTAGCCGCTTGGCTTTTTCTTTTTCTTTTTGAGATTAGAAGGACCGGGAAAGCTATTTGCGATTTCCCGATGCTCCCGGTGCAGGGGAGGTTATGGCGAAATTTTCCAAAATTTTAAGGTGTTAGAAAAATTTTGAAGTGAAAACGATATTGAAATCATTGAATGAACTATATTTATATAAATATATAAATATAAATAAAATTAAAACGAAACGAAGCCGTGCAGTTCGTATTTTAAGACCGTGATTTCAAACGACTAGTGCGGGAAATCCGACCATTGGATTTTCCCGAAATCTCAACCGTCGGGTTCGCCTTGGAAATATCTTCCCAACGGCACCAACTTTGTAGAAATCCAACGGTTGGATTGTCTGGAATGTTTAATTCAAATCTGAAGAAAAACAGCGCCAGAAACGATTATATTTATTTATATATATAAATATAATTATATTTAATCGAATAACGACGCTGCAGTTCGTATTTTGAAATCGAAACTTCAAACGATTGTACCGGGAGATCCGACCGTCGAATTTTCCCGAAACTGGAACCGTTGGGTTCGTTTTGAAAAGACCTTTCTAATGATGTAAATTTTGTGAAGATCCAACGGTTAGATTTTCAGATATGTGTAAAACAAATCTGAAGAAAAACAGCGCCACGGCCACCTTATGGCCCGAAGCGTCGTTTTGAATAAAATGGCTATTTTAAAATAAATAAAAATAGCGATAAATAGTTATAAAATATTGTAAACGATATGGAATGGAAATAAACTGAATTTGCTTGATTTGTGTGGCTTTTGATGGTTGAATGTGTTTGGTGTGAAAATTACATTAAAGAACACAATTGGTGTTGTCGAATAATTTAACCATTGAAATAAATTGATTTGAAATTCTAAATATACGTGAATTATTTGAGAAGGCCGAGTTAATTCTCATTTCAAATAATTGACTGACGATTGAAAGTCGAAGAT
This sequence comes from Allium sativum, assembly GCA_030737875.1. Lineage (NCBI taxonomy): Eukaryota > Viridiplantae > Streptophyta > Magnoliopsida > Asparagales > Amaryllidaceae > Allium > Allium sativum. Next base: position 899,388,357 of record CM060922.1, on the reverse strand, counting down.
CAAGACGATGATCGAAGACCGGAGATCTTCACCTCGTTTGGATGGTAACCGAGGTCCTGATTGGGAGGCATCCCGAAATATGGATAATGAGTGGTGATCGTCCAGACGTACGTGGTGATCGAAGGGTTTGCGAGGTATTTAGTGCCTCCGGTTTCGTTCAGACCCAGAACGGACTTGTAAATGGACTGTGTGTCTGACATTGGAGTTTATTCTGTGTTGATTGATTTCTGTTAAATATACATCTGTTTGGCGGCGGAGAATTTATTCTTTTGCTTAACGCCCTTCTCTGAGACGCACGAGCTCAGAGGTTGTATATCGATGGACATCAGTCGCATGGCATGAATTGCCTGTGTGGCATGCTAAGATGCAGTGATCAGGGCTTCTGTTGAAAAGCAAAGTCTTGTGTTGATGATCAAAGCACTGCCTGTGTGGCGTAGCTTTGTGTATAACGTGAATTCGCGAGCCTCGCACCCCGGTATGAACCAGAAACGGGAGAAAGGACCTCAGGGAGGGCCTGCGTTTCCTCCTAGCTAAAAGTGGCGTCAGTGGTTTTACACGCCCTGACGAGTTTGACTTATGTGGTTGTTGCTGTTGCGAGGCGCCTCGGTTTGATCGGACGATCCGGGTCCGATGGAGTCATTCGTTGGCTTGTTTACGCCCCAAACGGCGGGGAAACGTATGGTTCAGGCATTTTAATCCACATCGGTGGACCGGCCCTGACGATCCTAAGGCTTGACAGAGTACTTGCCTGAGGCTCGGGCTAGGCAGTCTCGAATTCGGTAAGGACTATCTTTTGCCTTGGTTCATGACGGAAATACAATTTCCAAATACGTGATCATGCGGTTTTGATTGTATATATATATATATGGCGACATGATATATGGTACCCATGCCGTCTATGATTGATAGTTATGATTTGAAATTGTTTTCAAAACATAAAAACACTAGCAATAATATCAAATGTCTTTGTTTTATTCGTATCAAGCATATTTTGGCCATTATAAGGTAAAACTCTATCCTCCGGTTTGCGTTGCATTGTGTGATGGGAACTGAGTCTTATAATGGCTTCATTTTTATAAAAAGCATAGAGATGTTTAAAAGAAAGATTTATTTTAAAGCACTGGCAACCCAATGGAGTAAACCCGTTCCACGAAAGTGGCGTGGTCCTGTGATTTGCCAAAATATATGTGTTGAGTAGATTTCTCATACCAGTCCCATGACTGACTCGTAGTTTGTTTCACTCTCAAACTCGGGTGCCCCTTTTTCTACACGGGCAGCCTTGTATTCAGGTTTAGCTGGTTCTTTCTGGATAGCTGGAGCTGAAGATGGATTCTATCATTTATTTCTTTTTATGCTGTTCAGCTCCTATTGTACATATTTTGTTTATTTCCGCTGTAGACATTTATGTATAGCTGAACTGTATTTGTACTAAGTAAGATCCTGTATACTGTGTAACTCTGATGATTACTTTTATCCAGTATATTTTGTTGTTCATTATCTGGTGTATTTATTTAATTCTGTCCTGCTATTTTCTGTTTCTGTGTTATATTCCAAAGATAGCCCTGTTTCCGTCTAAACGGGAATTCGGGTCGTCTCAAATGGGGTGCTCCAGTAGTATTCGTGACAAAGGCGGATGATTCGCTTTGTTTGTGTGTGGACTATAGAGAGTTGAACAAACTCACAAAGAAGAATTGGCACCCACTTCCGAGGAAAGATGACTTGTTTGACCAACTTATTGGTGCCTCGATATTTTCTCAGTTAGACTTGACCACAGGGTTTCATCAGTTAAGGGTGGCTGAGGACAGTATAGATAAGACCGCTTTTATGACTCCAGATGGTTTCTTTGAATGGCTAGTTATGCCTTTTGGGTTGGCGAATACACCTGCCTATTTTGTCAATCTGATGAGTAGGGTGTTTCGGGAGTTTCTAAATAAATTTGTCGTGTTCTTTGTTGATGATATCTTGATCTTCTCAAAGAGTGAGGACGAGCATGCCCAACATTTTAGAGAAGTTTTGAAAACTCTCCGGGCGCATCAGCTTAAGGCAAAGTTCTCCAAATGCCTTTTTTGGAGGAAGGAGGTGAGATTCCTAGGGTATGTGGTTTCTAAAGAAGGGATAGCAGTAGATCCCGCAAAGTTGGTTGCAGTTCAGGACTGGCAGATTCCACAGATTACAACGGAGGTGAGAAGCTTTTTGGGGTTAGCAGGCTATTATAGGAAGTTCATTAAGGCTTCGCAAAGATATAAGCCCTTCTCACCAGGCTGACAAAGAAGAATTTGGCGTTTTCATGGGATATAGATTATGATGTTGCTTTCCAACGACTGAAGAAGGCTCTAAAAACAGCCCCGATCTTGACCTTGCCTGATGGGAATAAAGTGTTTACAGTTTATACTGATGCATGTGGTACAGGGCTTGGTGCGGTTCTGATGCAAGAAGGGAAGATAGTGTGTTATGGGGGTAGACAGCTAAGAGTCCATGAGAAGAACTATCCTACCCATGATTTAGAGCTAGCTGCCATAGTATTCACGCTTTAGATGTGGCGTCATTATTTGCTTGGAGAGAGGTTAGAGTTGTACACCGATCGTAAATCTCTCAAATATTTTTTCTCGTAGAAGGATCTTAATTTAAGGCAACAAAGGTGGATGGATTTCCTAGCTTATTATGATTTCGAGATTGCTTATACCCCTGGCAAGGGTAATATGGTGGCAGATGCACTAAATAGGCAGAGGATGGCCTTAAGTCCTCTGTTTGTGGAAAGGAAAAGCTTGGAGTTCATCTCGACTTTTGATTTAGACCTTCCACCGAGTTGTTTCCTGGTTCGTTTGCATCGCTAGACATATGACGTACTCTTATGGATCAGATAGAAACTTCGCAGCGAGCTGATCCGTAGATTTCAGACATCTTGGATAGGCTCATTAAAGTGGAGACTTCTAGCCACTTCAATAGATATTCCATTGGCGATAAAGGGTGGTTGCGACGAGATCGAAGGCTTTGTGTTCCTTAAACTAGAAGTTTGTTAAAGGCAGTCCTAGAAGAAGACAACCATTCTAAGATGACTATTCATCCAGCTGGTGATAAGATGTGTAGGAACATGAAGAGAATTTTCTTTTGGGTTGGGATGAAGAAAGATGTGGCAGAGTTTGTTTCTCAATGTTTAGTTTGTCAGCAAGTCAAAGTTGAACAGAAGAAGCCCGGTGGTTTAATTCATCCTTTGGAGGTTCCACAGTGGAATTGGGAGAGCGTCTCTATGGACTTCATAGATGGTTTGCCTATATCAAAGAAAGGCAACACCAATATTTGGGTTGTGGTAGATAGACTTACTAAGAGCGCTCATTTCATTCTAGTTAAGAGCAAGAGGACGACATCATGGTTGGCAGCACATTATGTTCGTCAAATAATTCATCTTCATGGAGTACCTTCCAGCATCGTAATTGATCGCGACCCCATTTTTACTAGTGAATTTTGGAGAAATATGCAAGAAGCATTAGGTACACATTTATGTTTGAGCACCGCATATCATCCTCAGACCGATGGACAAACTTAGAGGGTGAACAAAATTCTTGAAGATCTTTTGAGATTGTGTATCCTAGACTTTGGAGGGACTTAGGAAGCGCATCTTCCTTTAGTAGAGTTTGCCTATAACAACAGCTATCAAGCTAGCATTGGCATGGCACCCTTCGAAGCATTGTACGGACGACCCTGTTGATCACCGACTTGTTGGTGGGAATCTAGAGAAAGACTATTGCTTGGACTAGATATGCTTAGAGAAACGTCCGAGAAAATTGATCTTATTAGATGACCAATGAAGACTACTCAAGATAGGCAGAAATCCTATGTAGACAAAAGAAGGACTGACATCGAATTTGAAGTAGGATACATGGTTTTCATTAAAGTGTCACCTTTGAGGAATGTGGTTCGCTACGGATCTGTATGGAAATTGGCACCAAGATTCGTAAGGCCATTTTCCATAACAGAAAGGATTGGCCAAATGGCCTATAGAGTAAAGATGACAGAGAGACTATCCGACGTTCATGATGTTTTCCATGTTTCTCATTTGCGGAAGTTCTTACATGATACCCTGGAAGTTGTAGAGCCAAGTATGTTGAAGGAAGTGGAAGTGAAACGGGAGGCAACAGTCAAACGAGTTCCTACCCGTATTCTTGGAATAGAAGTCAGGAAGTTACATAATAAAGAAATCAAGCTGATAAAGGTTCAATGGGGAGATAACCCAGAGGATGCGACTTGGGAAACCGAAGACAAGATTCATGCCTCGTACCCTTTTCTTTTCGAGGGTATGTTCTTAACTCCTTTTTCCTAAGTTTTTATTCATACTTGTTCCTATCATTTAAAGTGCATCCTATCAATCGAATCTTTGACCTTTAGGTAGGAATCCCATGGATGTAAATATGTGTTTGAGACATGTTATGTTTGATGGATGCAAGCGGATGCAAGTATTTGCTAGTGGTTTCTCGTGGATGCATACACACACACATTAGGCACTAGATCGGCTCTATCACTCTCATATTGCATATGGATGTGTGTGCATTTTTTTTTCTTTTAATGGATGAAAGTGAATATATCATTATATGGATGTTGCAATTGGACGGATGTTTATGCACCCATGTAGAACTTACATGTTATAATAGGATTATTGCATACATGTTGGATTCATGACACTAACATACATTGCATTAAGGAGGTCGATTGAATCAGTAGGTCGTCTGATCTCCGCATTAGTATTGGTACATAAACACACCTTAGCATATGTTCATATAAGCATTAGAAGTCTTTAAGGACAATGGATGCCTATGATTGGTGGATGAGTAGATGGGTGATGGACGGTAGGATTTACATTCTTCTTAGCTTAGAGATTTCGGGGACGAAATCCTTTGAGTAGGGGAGAATGTAACACCTCATAATTTCAATAATATTAAAAGACGATAAATTAAATAATAATTAATTTAATATTCATAATTTAGGGAAAGGTACTATGCCACTGCGTCCGTCTCGAAATTTTGGTCAAAATAGACATTTGGTTTGCGTAAAACGGTCACTGTATGAAGAAGTTATTAAGGTTTGAAGTTTGTATACGCGCAAGATAATTATACATATATATAATTAATTAGAATAACAAATTTCAGTTCAAAATTTGAAATTCCGTAGGGGGCAAATCTCCCGCCCCAGGGGAATCGACCCCATAGGGGGGTGTCGACCCATGGGTCGACCCCCTAAGGTGGAGGGACAACCCCCCTACGGATGAGGTGGAAGTCGAATTCTAGGGGCTGGCAGCTATATATACGGCTTCATTTCTCTTGTTTTCTTCACTGAAAATAAATGGAGGCGTAAATGCTGTCAGTGCCTGGACTGAATCAAATCCTTTTCTTCTTTAGCAAATCAAAGTTAGAGATTCAAGTGTAGATCTGTCCTTCTTCTACCTATCTAGATCCAAACGCTGTGAGTTTTAAGTTGCTTTTAGATTTAAATAAATAAAAAGTAAACATGATAGGACTGGTAATTTGGAACTATGCATGTTAATCCTTGAATCACTTCAGAAATGTAATAACTTGTGAATCTATGCTATTTTGGTATACTATGACTTGGATCTTAACCTTTATTACGTCAGAGCTACTTTTGATTATAGATCCAATTTAATATTTGTATCATCTTGTACCTATCATCTTGTGGTTAATTTGAATCTGTCAAGTGTTGGACATATAAGTTCAAGTTTAGATCTAATCATGCCTATTATAACATCCTTACTGTGTTAGAACCCATTTATTATCACAAGTTCATCGATCTATTCTTATGTGTTCATCTTGACATTATGCCATGAAAAGTTTATGCCAATTCTATTAGAATAACCATCTCTGTCATCATCGCTTTACCCTTTCCCTCTTATTTTATATAAGCAGGCTACTTTCGAGCCTAGGCATGTTGCTAAAATGAGTGAATGCGTTAAACGGGGAACGAGGGTTGAAATATTGAAATTGGCATAAATTGGTAATTTGGAGTTTAGGCATAACTTGAATGAATATGTGAATATTAATTTGGCATAACTTGAGTAATGTTTATGAACATGAAATTAGGCATATAATTCATAATGGGGAAAAAGAGGCATGAAACCTATAACCTATAACCTATAACGACATAGGTAAAATTAGCTAATAATGAAATGCCTAGGATTACAGTAATTAGAACTGTAACTACGCCTAGACACGAGGTTAGATTACACTTGTGGTGGAAGTCTACCCGGAACCGTTCGCCATATCCAGCGACCACAAGCGTTGAATCTAATGTGAGAGGTCTAGGTGCACAAATATAAGATGTGCTAGGACACGAGGTTAAGCCCGATTTGTTGAATAAGTCTGCCCAGACTCGCCCGACATGTCCATCATCCATAAATGGTAGGCTAAATGTGGGAGGTCTAGCATACTGTAACCATAAAGGAAAATATGGAAGTAAACCTTGAATACTTAACCTAGTGGAATCCATAGGGATTGTATGAACGTAGATTTAAATTGGGGTTAAGTAAAGTTGGTTGAACAGTGGGTGGGCTACGTAACGACCTGGTTTTTAGCGACTTTGATTATCGCCATAAACTCAATGATGACTAACCAAACATCGAAAAATACCGGAGAGTTAATGGAAGAAATTAGAGGGTGAGAACAGATAAGATAGAGACTTAGAATAGAAGAAGAAGAAGAAGAACACAACATCAGAGTAACACGAACCTCACAGCGGAACGAATAACATATAATAGATAACATATCCTTGAAATAAAATCAGTATATGTATACAATAACATTATCAGAGTACAACACTTACAACACAGTGGAAATAACTATAGTTATAAAATCCTGAAGCCTCCTGCCCCAAGCTCTTCCAGTGTATCTGTAAAATCCTGACTACTTGACTGCCCGTACAAAATTAGGCACCCAAGAGTTTAGGTAAAACAAAACAAGATAAACTCCGGGTCAGTCATGGGACTGGTATGAGTAAAACAGTTTAAAACAGTTCAAGCAATTAAATAATATCTCATATGACCACATCGTAAAACGGAACGGGTTTTTCCCTTATGAGAATCCAAATATCTTTATATCAAAAACCTTTTGATATTATAATAATGTCTATCAACCACAATATAATAATCATCTAGCAGAAACTCTTTCATCTCACGTTCTACATATATAGTATACAATCAAAACCGCGAGAACGTATTGGGTAATGGGTTTCCAACTATGACAAGGTATGGAACCACCTTTCGCTAGTGTACCACTAGAGAGGAATACACTGGGTTCAACAAGAACATCTTGCAACTCGGCCACACATGACCGACCACTCATTTCGCTTGAGTGTATCGAATGTATATCACCAACGGTTGGGATCAGCAACCGTTTCCCGAATGGGACAACATCAACAATAAATTTTCAGAAGTAAATGAAACTTTAGATCAGGCGATTATACACCTTAATAGGTGCGACCTACATAGCCATGTTGCCTGCCCGATTTTTGTCATTTACCGGATGTGTGGCTAGAAGCTACGCTTATCTTTTACATGCCAATCTTCATTCACTTTGAATGTCACATCGTCATACCCGCCAAATCACAAATTGATTTCCCCAAAAATACCACGGGTATACTGCTAAGAGAAACGAATTCCTCCGCCACCAAACGTGAATACGTTTGAAGAGATCAACTTACGCAATCTATCAGATATACTCTGTCAGACCTTCGTCCATACAAGTTGTCCTGGGACTGGACAAACCGAAGGCACTATTCAGTATATCCATCTTAGGCACTGTTATCTAAGATTTATAAAACAGCCCTTGCATTTTACTCCATCTTCAATTATCTTTGGCATATATGATTCGCAACGCTTATGCCGATACAAATGGTTCTTTGGATAATAATCCACTCCATATTAACAACGTTAAAATGGTCAAAACTTCGATAGTCTGTTGTAATACCCCGTGTATTTTATAACAGTGAAATTCACAAATTAAGGTATAATAAATTTCAAATCAAAGTATCAAGGGAAACGGGATATGCCATTGCGTTCGTCTCGGAAAAATACGCGAAATAGAGTCCGAGTTTTCGAAAAACGGAGCCCGTATGACCAAATTATGGGCCGATGAAGTTTTAGAAAATTCAAATTTCGAAAACAGATTTGAATTTCAGCCCAATCAGAGTAGGCGGGAAAATTCCCGCCCAAACCCACTAGGTCGACTTGGGGGTCGACCCTAGGGTCGACCTGCCAGGCCAGGTCGACCTGGGAGTCGACCTAGGTGTCGACCTGCCCCAGGCAGGTCAACTCTAGAGTCGACCTGGGGGTCGACTGGGGAGTCGACCTAGCCCCTGAGCCAGGTCGAACCCAGCCCACCCTGGCTTGCCTAGTCTGTGTTTGGTCGATTTTCTGAGCCTTGCCTTGTCACTAGGGCTAGGTGTCAGCTCCTGGTTGGTCTCTCCTTTGAACGAACGACTATTATTGAACCAAGCTTCATCGACGGTCTAAATCAACTCACAAACTCTATAAAAGGGACCTAAGACTAACCCTAATTCACTTAAACTAAAATGGAGATGAGACCGTCATGTTGCTGAGGAGAGACTGAGGATAGCCGTCAGAAATAGAGAGACAATTAGGGGATAAATCAAAAGCTTAAAGCAACGTTAATCAAATTAAAGCAACGCCTACAACAAAGGATAGCATCTCCAAATTCAGAATTCAGATTCCTGAATTGAAGATTCATCATACGTTGTAAGTAGAGTACTATTCCGATGTGAATTAAATAATTGTGTTGATTTGTGTAAAGTAAGAAATGGAATTGTGGTGATAATAACCTATTATTTGTATGTTGCTTTGATGCTAAACGATTTGGGAATATTATGGTATACGATTGGATATTTGCAAGTACGCGATTTGCGTTGGAAGTTAATAACGAAATGGGATTGTTGCGATAATAACTTATATTTGTATGTTATTTTGATTCTAAACGATTTGGGCAATGCTATGGTGTACGATTGGATTCATACAAGTATATGGTTTATGTTGACAACCACATGTTGTGGAATTTTAATTGGGATTCATGCAAGCATATGATTCATATTGGAAACTACATGTTTGTGGTAGTTATTTACAACACCCATTTGATAATTGCAAGTATATGATTCATGTTGAAAATAACAACTATATGTTGTAATAATTTATTTGAAATTCATGCAAGTATATGATTTATTGTTATGCCAACATGATGTATAATTCTATGGTCATCTTTAGTGCAATTTGATCCACTTAAGTATTATGATTCACATGAAGGTTATGTTGGAATTGGCATCATAGTTCAAGTATAAAAATCATGATTTTGTGATAGTGACAAAAGCAAGCGTCTTTGTAAGCTTGTATTAATTTTATGAACATGACTAGATTATGTTTGTTATTATGCCTAGTTGAAAACATATTTTTAGGCTTATGTTGTTATCATAATCGTATGATAATATATTTGACACATAAGTTACATTAGAATTACACTAGAATTACATCCCACTCACAAGTTACATAGATAGGATAAAAACCATGATTATATGAATAGTAGAATTCATGTTCAATTATGTTTATGCCATGACTATATGAATAGAAGGACTCATGTTCAATTATGATTATGCCATAATTATATGATTAGAATAGTTCATGTTTAAGTATCATTTATGCCATGACTACACGAATGGAATGATTCATGTTTTGTTTATACCATGATTATGTGAATAGAATGATTCATGTTAAGTATTGCTTATATTATATGTTGTTACAATTGCAAGTTCCCATTTGCCTACTTTATGTTAATTGAATCGTTCGTTGCAAGTGCATGCGTTCACACTCCCCTTTTTCATGTTATCTTATAAACACCATATTATAAGCCTCCCCTTTTCATTTGGCTAAATTGGGTTTAAGTATTAAACCCAACACACCTTACATTGGAGCGAACGTGTAAAACGGGGGTAATGACGTTTGGGCTAAAATATAGAACATATGTGTTGGCATGTTTAACGCATGCCAACAACCTTGAAAACAATTAAGTGGCATAAATAAATTTTAACCAATAAAGATGAATTTGAATAATGGGCCGCAAATATTTACATATAAAAAGAAAAGAGACAAAATATGTAAATGTAGAAAATACGATGTGTTTAACCCGACGTTGGATTGAGTTGTGATGTAAATCTGCCCGGAACCGCCCGGATGTCCAGTAGTCACAACAATACCTATCCAATGTGGGTGGTTAAACACGGAGCCCAATAAGGACCCGAGGTTAGACTGAGTTGCGGCGTAAGACTGCCCGGACCCAACCGGCAACAGGCAGCCACAACAATACCTGTCTAATGTGAGAGGTCAAGGCTTTAATAAGACAATTAAGGCTGAGTCAGGATTGATAGGATTAAGTCAATTATATTAATACTTAATCAAAATGGAACATGCTAAACTAAACAGACTGATTGGGGGTTAGGTTTATAAAACACTTAACCAACTTAGCATGTTGGCTAGAAATAGAAAACCTAGTAGCGGGGGACCCTTTTCAGCAGTAACCCTACAAGGTATCATGATACCCTGAAACTAGGCAGGGTGGGGCACGATTACTGGGCTGACTGTAAGAGGTCAAATCGACGGCGGTGGTGCAGCAGTGTAGGTTCTAACGGGGTGCGGGCGTGCACACACTCCGGCGCAGAAAAATAAGGCACTGGGCACCAGTAGCATACATGTGCATTCTAGGATTGTGTCACGCCACCACCATGGGACTTGATACACCCCATGGTGGGACCAGCATAGGTAACGACAACATCGGGGGCCGTAAGACACATGTAACTATGCGAGTAGGAGTCGATCATCTTAAAATGGATCACTTCACCCTGATTATGGGGTGCCTGTTGGGAACTAGTTTATATGGGTACAGAGATTAATATGGGGTACGATAGTATATTCGACCCTAGACAACTTAACTTAGTTTATGGTACTTTCCCATTTCTAGTTTATACTTATCATACCCAGTTCATTATTCATAGACTGAATAGTCCTAGACTTACTCAGGCTTTTATGTCTGACTCTACTTTTCTTTCGTCTTCTTTTCTTCCGTTCCCCCCCCCCCCCCCAGGTCCACAGGGAGGGAATACCGCAGCTTGACCAGCCTTCATATCCAGCTTGAAGAGAAAGAATATATTGCTTGGATCTTTTCGTTTTGGACTATGGCTTCGGACAGCAATTATGGGACTTTTGTAGTTTATTTATGTTTTCTTTATGCTTCTTTAAATAATGTAATCAAGACAGTTATGATTTTGGAAGTATTGTAAGACAATTATGGCATGGTTTGTGTAACACGTATTTTAATGAAATAAAAGTTGTTGTTTTCCGCTGTTCAAACATATGTGTTATTATATCTGTCTTGTATATCTGTGATTTGTACTTATAAACCTCCACCAAAATTAGGGCATTCCCTTTGAGAGTGACCCTAACGGAGGTGGGGTGTTTCATCTGTGATTTAACCATCAAAGAAAAACACGTGTGCAAACAACGATATAATTTCTAGATGAAATTATACCGATCAATCATCATTTAACATATATATATATATATGTTCACATTTCCTTATTTTCTATGTTTAGAAAATATACGTTATTAACACTGGAAAACATTTCCATGGCTTAATTACGTATCACTATTCTTCCACATCTATCATATTCTAACTATAAACTAACAAGAGAACAACTTCCTATAAACCCCGAAGGCCGAAACCAACATCAGATCAATACTCAAGAAACCATTCAACTTATTAATCTCTAATCAGTTTCTAATTTTTGTTTAACTCCATTTTGATTAACTATGTTCGATTAACTCCTTTTCATTTACTCTATTTATTCTATAAATTAATATTCCCTTTTCATTTCTATTTACTTAACAAATAAATATTCCTTTTTCCTTTTCTATTTTATTTGATAAATAAATATCTCTTTTATCTTTTCTATTTATTTCATACATAAATAACCCTTTTACTTTTATTTATTCCCTAAATAAATAAATAATCCCATTTAATCTATTTGTAAATGTTCTACGAATATTTTCTTTTCTATTCTATTTGTAAATGGTTTACAAATATTTCTCTTTTCCATTTGTTTGACAAATATTTTTCCCCTATATTTGTTTCTCAAATATTTTCTTTTAACCCCTTTTTGATTTCATAATTATTTCCTTTTATAAAAATCCTTTTTCCTTTTATAAATAAAATCCAGTGATTTTATATAAATAAATTATTTTCAAAATATACTTTGAAAATCTCCTTTTATCATTCTGGTATTTCTTATGGTATTTAAAATACCAAACAACAATGATAAATATCGTCCCAACACACAAAATCAACGATAGATTATATATCACATCGTATACAACAATATATGAATAACAGTAAAATAAATGTTGAGGAATCCAGTTGGATTCCTCCGACCTGTTTCCCTACATCACAGATGTTACACAGTATAATCAACATCACTTTCAGTTCAATATGAAATATGGTGTTAACAGAATCAATATATATATATATATATATATATATATATATAATTGCCACTAACTGACTAGCAGTTCAATCAAACAGTCAAAACACAGTCAATCAGACAATTTTTAATAGTTCTAAAAATACAACATGAAAATATAAACTGTTCAGAGTTAGTGAGATTTACTCACATTGGCAGTTCATCGTTAAAGAACGTTAAACTGTTTGTTTGATTTGAATCAAACAGTTTATTTTGCCATAAATTCAAACGAGCCCAAATCCACTCCCAGTCAGTTCCACTTTGAAGTGTCAGTCCGTACGGTCCCAACGGATCTGACCGTTCGAAATTTGATAATGTATGGAGAAGTTATAGCTTTTATAATATACGTTATATAATTAAACAATTACTCAAATTATATTAACTAAAGTCTTATTGGGCCTCACCCCCTTTTATTTCCTCAGCCCACCATCGCTTAAAAGAAGACCCGACCCAAAAATCCATCTTCCCCAACACAGACACTACGCGGCTTCCTCCTGTACACACCCAGCCATTTGCAGAACCTCAAGCATCATCCCCGATCTCGTTTCTTCCTGGAATTCAAAATCGAAGTCACCGCTAAACTTCCCTTACCAACAGCAACATCCCGGATGCCACTACCTCAAACTCGACGATTCTAGTACCTCGAGACCTACAACGAAAGAAACACGCTGCACTGAATTTGTGCGTACATTATTGTCACCAAACCACTTCCAACTTCGTCAACTTCCTCCTATTCGAGCCCCGAGTACAAATATACATGCCAATACTCGATTTGATACCTCCATTTCCTAACATCCCCAACCCTAGCCGATGACGGTGTACAGGCAGCGAATCCCTGAAGCATTCGAAGTCCACCAAACAACTATCAGACTGGAGGAAATCGCTTCACGAGTGCGAATATGTGTATAAAATGATTTATAAGATTTTATTTGGGTTGTTTGAGAATTTAGAAGTTGAGAATTTGCTGGGAAGATAATTAGAAGTGGCGGCTTATTTTTCGTTTTGACCAGAGCAAAATAATCTAGGTTAGAAGTGTTACGGTACTTATAGAAGTAAGAAAAACATTTTATTTAATTTTTATTTGATTATTTTATTCAATTATAATCAATCGCTTTTTGTTTTTGTCTTCTAAAAATCTGTATGATTACATACAATACCCAAAAATTACGAAAATGGACATATACCTACAGTTCGACATTACGGTCCCAATGAAACTGGTTTCGTCGAATTCCGACTCCGTTTGTTCACACAACATATTTTTATAGGTCGATTTATCGACTGTTTTTCACATTAAAATGGCCCACGGCCACATACTGACTTCAAAAATCACGGAAATTGAAATCTAACAATAATTTGACATTACGAATCCAACAAAATTAGTTTCGTCGAATTTGGAGGTCATTTGAAAAACTGGCTATTTTTAAAGCCCTAATCAACCCATTTAAATATATAAATATATTTAAAAACAATTAAATTTAATATTTAAAAATAATTATTATCGCTGAAAAATGCGGGTCATTACATTCTTCCCTACTTAAAATAATTTCGTCCTCGAAATTGCTAAAGCTAGAAGACGACCCTATCTACAGGGTAAATATTTATCGGTTTACCCCTTAACTTCAGTTTCAACTGAACCAATTAATATCGACTAAAATATTAATTTATTCCGACTAACTAAAATTTTCAAAAATTCTGAAAATTTTCTAACGCCTTAATTTTTCCGAAAATTTCGCCATAACCTCCTTTGTACAGCCCTATCGGTAAAACCATAAGTCGCCTTTCTAGGCCTTCTCAACCCAAAAGAAAATCAACAGCCAAGCGGCTTGCCAATTCATCTCATAAATTACCAAACTCAGATATAATTAAACTTGTACCTTTTTGTCGGCATATTATTATATCCTTTGCACCTGTTACCAATTCACGAATACCCATATTATATCAATCCAACCCTCAACTCAAACACTTGGTTCTATCCAAGTCAAATTCTATTCAAACTCCAATATTAGATTTCAAACTCTTAACCCATCAGCTCAATTCCAATCCAGATTATCTTCAAATCCATTTCAGTTTTACTTAATTCCACAAGTTACATTTAAATTCTAGAATTTAAATTCCTGGGTTTTCTTTCAAATCGACTTGAAATCAAAATCAACAATTCAAAACCTTCGAATTTCTGAACACCTTGTTTTCGCAAAAACAATTCAAAAACTAAATCCTTGGTAGTAATCTGTCACTTAGAAACTCGAAAATGAATACCGATGATGGCCGACTTCAACATCAGAATCTATTTCCCAGCTATCGAAGTGAGTTCAATACTATATCACTTTTAAACACTTCCATTTTGAAATCATTTCAAAATATCCTTCACGATGTTGTAAACAAAATTAAAACCTCCTAGGATTTTAAAATTCTCTTATATTCAATCCAGATTTAATTACAAACACTAATCTGAATTTCCCGTTTTTAATTTCAATTCTGACTTAAATTTCAGATTTAATTCATCTGATTCTACGTATTTCTCTTATATGAATTCTGATTGGTTATTTACATAACCGTTTAATTTATAATCTTACTCGATTATAATAACAACCAATATATCCAATATATATATCTTCCTTATATCAAAATATACTTTGGGTAAAATTATTCTGTTTACCCTCTTTTCAAAACATATCGTGTCGACCCATCGTATTCGAGTGTTTAGAAACTCCTACCGATACAGTGGATCAAACTGATCGACCAGAACTCATAAACAACTCAACCAATAAATCTTCATAATATAAAATCACTTTATATTAAATAACAAATAAGCTCTCTCATATATATACACTCAACTCAATCTGGGGTATTACTAACCCCATCTCTACTGAGTCACGCCATAGAGCCACGGTAATTACTTAACCTTAAGCTCTGATACCAACTGTAATGACCCGGTTTTTAGCAACTTTGATTATCGCCATAAACTCAATGATGACTAACCAAACAACGAAAAATACTGGAGAGTTAATAGAAGAAATTAGAAGGTGAGAATAGATAAGATAGAAACTTAGAATAGAAGAAGAAGAAGAAGAACATAACATCAGAGTAACACGAACCTCACAGCGGAACGAATAACATATAATAGATAACATATCCTTGAAATAAAATCAGTATATGTATACAATAACATTATCAGAGTACAACACTTACAACACAGCGGAAATAACTATAACTATAAAATCCTGAAGCCTCCTACTCCAAGCTCTTCCAGTATATTTGTAAAATCCTGACTACTTGACTGCCCGTACAAAATTGGGCACCCAAGAGTTTAGGGAAAACAAAACAAGATAAACTCCGGATCAGTCATGGGACTGGTATGAGTAAAACAGTTTAAGCAATTAAATGATATCTCATAAGACCACGCCGTATAACGGAACAGGTTTTTCCCTTATGAGAATCCAAATATCTTTATATCAAAAACCTTTTAATATTATAATAATGTCTATCAACCACAATATAATAATCATCTAGCAGAAACGCTTTCATCTCACATTCTACATATATAGCATACAATCAAAACCGCGAGCACATATTGGATAATGGGTTTCCAACTATGACAAAGGTATGGAACCATCTTTTGCTAGTGTACCTCTAGAGAGGAATACACTGGGTTCAACAAGAACATCTTGCAACCCGGCCACACATGACCGACCACTCATTTCGCTTGAGTGTATCGAATGTATATCACCAACGGTTGGGATCAGCAACCGTTTCCCGAATGGGACAACATTGACAATAGATTTTTAGAAGTAAATGAAACTCTAGATCAGGTGATTATACACCCTAATAGGTGCGACCTACATAGCCATGCTGCCTGCCCGATTTCTGTCATTTGTCGGATGTGAGGCCAGAAGCTACGCTTATCTTTTACATGGCAATCTTCATTCACTTTGAATGTCACATCGTCATACCCGCCAAATCACAAATTGATTTCCCCAAAAATACCACCAGTATACAGCTAAGAGAAACGAATTCCTCCGCCACCAAACGTGAATACATATAAAGAGATCAACTTACGCAATCTATCAGATATACTCTGTCAGACCTTCGTCCATACATGTTGTCCTGGGACTGGACAAACCGAAGGCACTATTCAGTATATCCATCTTAGGCACTGTTATCTAAGATTTACACAACAGCCCTTGCATTTTACTCTGTCTTCAATTATCTTCGGCATATATGATTCGCAACGCTTATGCCAATACAAAGTGGTTCTTTGGATAATAATCCAACCGGTCTCTCCATATTAACAACGTTAAAATGGTCAAAACTTCGATAGTCTTTGATTTAACCATCAAAGAAAAACACATGTGCAAACAACGATATTATTTCCAGATGGAAATTATATTGATCAATCATCATTTAACATATATATATATATATGTTCACATTTCCTTATTTTCTATGTTTAGAAAATATACGTTATTAACACTGGAAAACATTTCAATGGCTTAATTACATAACACTATTCTTCCACATCTATCAGATTCTAACTATAAACTAACAAGAGAACAACTTCCTAAGTACAAACCCCGAAGGCCGAAACCAACATCAGATCAATACTCAGGAAACCATTCAACTTATTAATCTCTAGTCAGTTTCTAATTTTTGTTTAACTCCATTTTGATTAACTATGTTCGATTAACTCCTTTTCATTTACTCTATTTATTCTATAAATAAATATTCCCTTTTCATTTCTATTTACTTAACAAATAAATATTCCTTTTTCCTTTTCTATTTTATTTGACAAATAAATATCTCTTTTATCTTTTCTATTTATTTCCTACATAAATAACCCTTTTACTTTTATTTATTCCCTAAATAAATAAATAATCCCATTTAATCTATTTGTAAATGTTCTACGAACATTTTCTTTTCTATTCTATTTGTAAATGGTTTACAAATATTTCTCTTTTCCATTTGTTTGACAAATATTTTTCCTTTACATTTGTTTCTCAAATATTTTCTTTTAACCCTTTTTGATTTCACAATTATTTCCTTTTACAGAAATCCTTTTTTCCTTTTATATATAAAATCCAGTGATTTTATATAAATAAATTATTTTCAAATTATACTTTGAAAATCTCCTTTTATCATTCTGGTATTTCTTATGGTATTTAAAATACCAAACAACAATGACAAATATCGTCCCAACACACAAAATCAACGACAGATTATATATTACATCGTATACCACAATATATGAATAACAGTAAAATAAATGTTGAGGAATCCAGTTGGATTCCTCCGACCTGTTTCAATGCATCACAGATGTTACACAGTATAGTCAACATCACTTTCAGTTCAATATGAAATATTCTGTTAACAGAATCAATATATATATAATTCCCACTAACTGACTAGCAGTTCAAGCAAGTAGTCAACACACAGTCAATCAGAAATTTTTTAATAGTTCTAAAAATACAACATGAAAATATAAACTATTCAGAGTTAGTGAGATTTACTCACATTGGCAGTTCATCGTTAAAGAACGATAAACTGTTTGTTTGATTTGAATCAAACAGTTTATTTTGCCATAAATTCAAACGAGCCCAAATCCACTCCCAGTCAGTTCCACTTTGAAGTGTCCGTCCATACGGTCCCAACGGATCTGACCGTTCGAAATTCTGATAACGTATGGAGAAGATACAGCGTTTACAATTTATACGTTATATAATTAAACAATTACTCAAATTATATTAACTAAAGTCTTATTGGGCCTCAACCCCTTTTATTTCCTCAGCCCATCATCGCTTAAAAGAAGACCCGACCCAAAAATCCATCTTCCCCAACACAGACACTACGCAGCTTCCTCCTGTACACACCCAGCCATTTGCAGAACCTCAAGCATCATCCCCGATCTCATTTCTTCCTAGAAATCAAAATCGAAGTCACCACTAAACTTCCCTTCCCAACAGCAACATCCTGGATGCCACTGCCTCAAACTCCACGGTTCTGGTACCTCGAGACCTGCAGCGAGAGAAACACGCTGCACTGAATTTGTGCATACATTATTATCACCAAACCACTTCCAACTTCGTCAACTTCCTCCTATTCGAGCCCCGAGTACAAATATATATGCCAATACTCGATTTGATACCTCCATTTCCTAGCATCCCCAACCCTAGCCGACGACGGTGTACAGGCAGCGAATCCCTGAAGCATTCGAAGTCCACCAAACAAGTATCAGACTGAAGGAAATCGCTTCACGAGTGCGAATATGTGTATAAAATGATTTATATGATTTTATTTGGGTTGTTTGAGAATATAGAAGTTGAGAATTTGCTGGGAAGATAATTAGAAGTGGCGGCTTATTTTTCGTTTTGACCAGAGCAAAATAATCTAGGTTAGAAGTGTTACGGTACTTATAGAAGTAAGAAAAATATTTTATTTAATTTTTATTTGATTATTTTATTCAATTATAACTAGTCATTGTTTGTTTTTGTCTTCTAAAATCTGTATGATTACATACGATACCCAAAAATCACGAAAATGGACATACACCTACAGTTCGACATTACGGTCCCAATGAAACTGGTTTCATCGAATTCCGACTCCGTTTGCTCACACAGCGTATTTTTAAAGGTCGATTTATCAACTGCTTTTCACATTAAAATCGCCCATGGCCACATACTGGCTTCAAAAATCACGGAAATTGAAATCTAAGAATAATTTGACATTACGAATCCAACAATTGGTTTCGTCGAATTTGGAGGTCGTTTGAAAAACTGGCTATTTTTAAAGCCCTATATAAATATATTTAAAAACAATTAAATTTAATATTTAAAAATAATTATTATCGTATATATTCACATATGATATCACACAGCTCTAGAATATTCCTATATGAATTTCCAGCTCGATATTTCAAATCCCGGTTAATCGATATTCGATTTATAATGAAATTTCTTTTTAAAATATAAATAATTCCTTTATAAATTATAAAGGAATTCTACAGCGACTTTTCTAAAATTTGATTTGGACATAAATCAAAATCTACACGACGAAATCCCGATTTTTCTCTTCCATCAGAAAGATATACTTCACCAGCTCCGAACGTTTCTTGTTTCACAGTATTCCGGCTTAAAACGAATCATGTACATTCAGTTGAAGTTCGAATCACCAAATTACAAACTGCAGCGCCATTTCAAGCTCGATTTTAATTATAATATAATTATACATTCAAACTTCGTTCAAATAATATATTCGTTATTATAATTCAACTTTAAACTGAATTATATATTTTGAATTTCCCAATTCACACCATATCGCCATTTCAGCCAATTCTCATTATTTCAGAATTAAATATATATTATTTAATTATTTATATTAATTAAATATTCAAAGTTATTTAATTTAATGACCATTAAATCCTCTTAATCACCTTTTTAAATAATTAAATAAATAAATTATTATCGCCGAAAAATGCGGGTCATTACAGGTTAAGTAAATCTAAGGGGGTGGGTAATATTTACATATAGGCCCACAAATATAACCTAATAGGGTTATGTAATTAAAGACACCTAGTGGTAAGCTTAACCTATGAAAATGTTGGAGTTATGTAATTAAAGACACCTTTTAGGTAAGCATAACTTATGGAATTAATAGGGTTACGTAATTAATGATACCTAGTTGTAAGCATAACCCGTGGAAATCCTAGAGAGGATACAAGACAAAGGGGAGAGCTTGTATCATATTGTGTGTGACCCGTTTCAATCAGTAACCCATATAATGGTATCAAACGAAGACTCCGCCCTAGGTCGGAGTCTGGGAATGATAACTGGACTGATTGTAAGAGGTCCAAACGAGAAGGACGGTGTGGGCAGCGCAAACCGACCGGGGACATGTGCGTGCATGGGCCGGGCAGAGGGGGCTAAGATGACCGTGACACCAGTAGATATGGTTGTGCACATCAACGAAGGGTTGTCACTTTAGGAAAGTGATACCTCCTACTGTGGGGCCGACACAGGGTATCTACAGAGTAGGGAGCCGATCGATTAGGATAGTAGTTAAGGCATATCTGGACTTATGCCCAAGTCTACCATCTGATAGTTGTTGGGATCATCTCATTCTGGTGATATTAGTATTAGTGCAGAGAATCATAGAATCTTTGGAGGAGCATATACACTCTATCATGTTTACCTTGTGATACCTATCTTTTATGGTGTTATCTTTCTTATCCACTTTATATGCCTGTCATCCCACTTTTACTTATTTACTTGCTAAAAGTAACTGGACTCGCCAAACTTTATGTCTGACCCTTTTTGTTTCCTCTTCTTTCTTCCGTTCACCCCTAGGTTCTCTGGGTGGGAATATTTAGGCTTGACTATGATTCTGCTTTCATTTTGCTGGAGCTGCTTAGATGTATGGCTCAAGCTCCTATCCTTGCTACTATGGCTATAATCTATTTGGGGAATTTTGCTTCTTTTACATACTTTGATGTTTTAAAGTACTAGTTAGTAGTTTTTATGATGTAATGGTCTTTGTGTATTTCAGACATGTGATGTTTTTGAAACACAATGCTTTATGATTAATAAAGTTTTTAATTCCGATGTCATTTTATATTTGTCTTGTAATATTTCTGTTTTTGTGTACCTACAACGCTTCACGAAACTTAATGCATTCCCTTTGTGAGTGACATTAACGGACGTGGGGTGTCACAAAAACAAATGGTACCTTAGTTTTAAAATGCGCACAAACGGATATTCTTATAATTGAGAAATAGGAGTTTGTTAGTATTAATACATATTTGCTTTTTTTCCCATTGATAGCATTGAATAAAACTCTTTGTTTTCCCCCAATGATCATTTTTCCTAACGACGCATCCAATTTGGACCGTTTGCCCAACGGCTCAAATTTGAGCCGTTGGAGCACGACGTGTCCATGGCATTTAGATCTTTGTTTGTACTACTAGCATCTGTGGCAAATAAAATTTTAGCCTTTGGTATTGATACCTACTTGCTAGCAAATAAAAATGCTGAAAAGTTCAATTCAGAATTCGTATGAAGAGAGTAATGAAATTTGTGTATTATTATCAAATGAATAAATGTACGTCAGTAACATGTATATATAATACACAGTTCAATGGTCAAAAGAAAAGTGGGCTAAAAATAATTACTGCCCAGTGTAGTGTATATAAACCCAGATACAATGTATAGAGCACATAATAGAATAAGTCGGCCGCATTCCTCATTCACTTAATACCCCCACCCAAAATAAGGTTGAATTTTTTATGCCGAATCCTAATTTGGTGAAAATCGAGAGGAATCTGACCTCCATTTTCAGCTAAACTTGAGTGAAAAGTGGAAGAATCTTCAGCAAATCAACATAACAACAACAGAAGTGAGTAGATTAGCATCATCGGGGAGGAAAAGCAGTGAAATCAATTTTCATCCTTCAGATCTGTTCTCTGGTGCTTATATTGGTTTTCTATCGGCTTATGACTTCTTTGACAGGTTGTATTGCTCCTTGATTTTCAGTCCATCTCTGAGTCTTGTGAAGTTTCTAGATGATAAGGCTTTGGTAAATATATCGGCTCTTTGATGATAAGTAGGCATGTAATATACTTGTAGATTATTCTTTTGCACCTGCTCACGCATGAAGTATAAGTTAATTTCTATGTGTTTAATTCACGCATGTTGAATAAGATCTGCAGTCATATATATTGTGCTCTAGTTTTTAAACCATAAAATAGGCTTTTTGCTTGATGAAATCTTTAGCTCTTTCATTAGTGATTGCAACCACAGTATTTCTGTAGTAGTGCTAGCTATACTTCTATATTAAGCCTCTATGTTGGATCTAGAGATGGTAGTTTGCTTCTTTGAACACCATGAAATCAAACTGTCACCAATGTATGTGCAGTAACCTGTTATTGATCTTCCCTCATCTTTATCTGTTGCCCAATCAGCATCACTGTATGCAATTATGTTGTAATTGCTGCTAGCTTTGACTGTTAAGCCACAGTTGATTGTCCCTTCAAGTATCTTAATATTCTTTTGACAGCTTTCCAATGCTCATTAAGAGGATTCTGCAAAAATTGAGACACTTTGTTAACACTTAACGATATATCAGGTCGTGTGATGGTTGCATATTGAAATGCTCCCACCACACACCAATACTCTTTTATATTGTCTATAGCTTCTCCCCTGTTTTTATTGTAATTCTGATTTGATATCATAGGTGTAAGCTAAGGCTTTGCTTCATGCATATTTTCTCTATTAAGTAATTTTGAAATGTATTTCCTTTGGCTTCAATGCATTTCTATTGAAGATAGTCTTTTTATTTCAATGCCTAGAAAATATGAAGCATTGCCCATATTCTTTATTGAGAATTGATCATTTAGGTGTTCAGTTAGCTTTCTGATTTCCTCACTATTGCTCCCTGTAATGATAAGATCATCAACATATATCAGTATATATATAGTAGATAAATTGTTGATTTTTATAAATAGAGAGCTATCAGAATTAGTTGGATGGTAGCCCATAGTGTTGAGTGTGGCTTTGAGCTTATCAAACCACACTCTAGGTGCCTGTTTGAGACCATAAATTGCTCTTTTCAATTTGCAGACTTGATTTTCATTTTGATTGAATCCTGGGGGTTGTTGCATGTAGATTTCATCCTGCAAATAACCATTTAAAAAATCATTATTCACATCCAAATGGTTTATAACCCAATGATTATTTAAAGTTATAGAGACAATTAATCTAATAGTGAATGGTTTCACCACTAGTGAAATTTTTTCGCTGAAATCAAAGCATATGCTTGAATAAATCCCTTCGCAACCAGCCTTGCTTTATATCTATTAATTGAACCATCTGCATTTCTTTTTAATTTGAAGGGCCACTTGCATCCAATTATATTTTTGTTGCTCGGAGGATTAACTAGCTCCCATGTATTATTTCTGATAAGAGCATTGTATTCTTCTTTCATAGCAGCACTCCGGTTTTTGTCATTGATGGCTTGACTGAAATTGTCAGGCTCATAAGTCATGATGTTGGCAGCGTATACTTTTGGCTTGAATATGCCACTCTTTGCTCTGGTTATCGTATGATGCCTGGGTTGATTGGCTTGATTGTTGAAGGTACATTTTCTTGATCTCTTTCTATAGTTCCAGCATCTTCTTTGTTGTTGTCATTATTATTGTTACTATAAATTGCTTGATTTCTGCTGCTACTACTAATTTCAGGTAGCTGATAGGCGGGGTTGGATAACTCATGGTGTCCATCAATATGATTCTGGTTATCATCATGAGGTTCAGCAGCCTTAGTGAAACTTGTCTTCTCCCAAGCATCATTAATTGTGGGCATTTCAGGTATAGAAATCTTTTTATTGTTTACCTTTATTGTTGTATTCATGTTTGACTGTTTGAATGGAAATACGTTATTTTCATCAAAGACAACATGTCTGCTTATGAAAATTTTCTCCTTTGAGTCTAAACATTTATAACCTTTTTGATGGTAACAGTAACCTATAAAAGTGTAAGGTCTTGATCTAAAATAAAGTTTATTAGAATTATAAGGTCGTAGATATGGGTAACACAAACATCCATAGACTTTTAAAAGCTTGTAATCAGGTTTGACCTTGTAGAGTTTTTCAAGTGGGCTCATACCATGTAGAATTTTGGATGGCATCCTATTTATTAGAAAGACAGCAGAATTAAATGCTTTTGGCCAAAATTTCAATGGTAGAGCAGCTTGTGCTAATAAGGTTAAACCTGTCTCTACAACATGTTTATGTTTTCTTTATATCAATCCATTTTGCTCAGATGTATAAGGGCAAGTTATTCTATGAGTAATTCCCTTATTTTGGAAAAAAATGTACTAAGTGGTTTGAACTTAGTTCCCCCGTCAGATTGAAAGATTTTAACACTGCTATTAAACTGATTTTCTACCATTTTAATAAAATCTAATGTCACATTGGTGTATCAAATTTGGATTTAAGTGTGTATAACCAAGTATATCTAGACTATGCATCAATGAAGGATATATAATACTTAAATCGAAAATCAAAGTTAGTGGGTGCAGGACCCCACAAATCAGTGGCAGTTAGATCCAATGGTTTGTTATAATTAGTCTGAGAATCAGTGAAAGGCAGTTTGTGACTTTTCCCATTTGGAAAAATTCACAAATAAATGGTAATTGCACATTATCAAAGGGTATCCTATTATCAAGAAGAATTTTCTTAACTACATTAGCACTAGGATGACCTAGCTTATAGTGCCAACAATCAAATACAGAATTCCTAATACTTGTACTGTTATTATCTAATACATTCATGTTGCTAGAATTATTTATTTCAGACAAATTGCAATATGATGAACTATTATCAGAATTTTTGCAAGTTTGCAAGTTGAACTTACATAGTCCTTTCACTGCATCACCCTATAATAGAATATGTTTAGTCAATATGTCTCTAACAAAACAGTGATTAGGAAAGAACTCAAAGAATACTTTGTTATCTCTAGCAAATTGAGATACACTTATTAAATTCTTCATGATTTTAGCAACCCTTAGTAAATTGTGTAAGAATAATTGTCGTTTACCATTAATACCGCCTTTACCTATATGAGAAATATGTATGTGCTAACCATCTCCCATGCAAATGGATTTATTACCTTTGTAACCTCTGATTCCAAGATTGAGATTTTTGAGATTGTTAGTAAGATGATTAGTTGATCCAGAGTCTGGATACCAGCTGTCATCATCATTGTGATCTGTTCTTGCACTTTCACTCCGGTTTCTTAATGATTCAGGTAGAACATCATCTCCTTTTGCTTGACCTAAGTTGGCACTTGGGTTGGAATTTTTCTGATTGCTTGTATTCTGATTCAATGCATAATTTGCATTGATCTGAAGAAGCATCTAGGTGCTGTATGTCCAGCTTTCTTGCAAATCTGACATTTTGGTCGATTATTATTGTTGTTCCATCTGCCTATACTCCTGGATGGTTGACCTCCTCTTTGAAAGGTTTGTTAACTTTTAACATTCTGATTCTTGTTTTTATTATTGCTAGCTGCATAGTTGACATTTATATCACCATCTTGGGACCTTTTGCTTTCAATTCTTGCTTCGTGAGAGTATAAAATTGCATGAACATCATCAATTGATGAGATTTGTTTTTTTGAAGCAATAATTTCTTCTACTGTTTCATTTTCCTCAGTTAAACCATTTAGAATAACAAATATTTGCTCAGAATCAGACAATTTTTGTCCTGCTGCCTCCAACATATCACATATTGATTTAATCTTCCCTCGATATTCTCTCATGCTGATGTTCTCTTTACTGAATTTATGAAATTGCCTCTTATACAACATTATCTTGGCATATGACTAATTATTGAAAGATTTTTCAACTGCACTCCAAATTCCATTGGCAGTTTTACAACCTATAATTTGTGGCAGAAGCTTTTCACTGATTGATGATAATAGCCAAGCACTAATAAGTCTATCTTGCCTATGGTATTTGTTGAATTCTCCATTAGGAACAATATTGTTATCTTGATCAGTAATCAGTTTTTAAGGAACATCGGTAGTACCTTAGATGTAGCCTTCGAGGCCATAACTCTGTATAGCCGTCTCAATTTGTAATTCCCACAACATATAGTTGTTTTCATCATGTTAAAGTGTTATTAATTGAGATTATGGGCTAACAACTGTTTTGATCAAATTATCTACAGGAGTGCTTGCGGTATTGAGTGGACTGAAGCATCTGAAGTTGATGACGAATTGTTGTTCGACATGAAGAACAAATTGTATCGAAACAACTGATGAAGGAATTAGAACATATGTTAAGGGAATCAAGAATGGGGATTTAAGACTTGCAGAAGCAACCAATAGATTCAAGATGATGTTTAGCAGTACTGATTGAATCTCTGGACGGCTCTGTAAGGTTTAAGTCGATTTGTTGCTTATCTTGACTGAATTCTTGATCTTTTCATACAAAGTAGTGTTTGTTGATTGAGTTGCAACCACTTTGCATAGAGGTCGACGGCACTTTGTTGCAACCGTATGCAAAGTTATGGCAAGGCACAAATCACTGACACTGTTTTCTTCTCCGATGATGAGAACTAGCCGAGGAGATGAACAAATTCTCACCACAAATGATGAGATGAATAGATCGAGACAAGAGATAAGCCGTTAGGCAGTCAAGATTGCTCTGATACCAAAATAGAAATGCTGAAAAGTTCAATTCAGAATTCGTATGAAGAAAGTAATGAAATTTGTGTATTATTATAGATTGAATAAATGTACATCAGTAACATGTATATATAATACACATTTCAACGGCCAAAAGAAAAGTGGGCTAAAAATAATTACAGCCCAGTGTAATGTACATAAGCCCAGATATACAATGTATTGAGCATGTAATAGAATAAGCCGGCCGCATTCCTCGTTCACTTAGTACTAGCACATAATGCATTATATTGTTTGTTTCCATATGACAACAACCCATGGGAATTCTTGATCATGTTTCAACAACATGAAAAAATGCGTACTTTCATTTTATACATTAAATCGTATACATTTTATTAACTGTTCTTTTTTCCTTTGATTTCCCATTATATAATATCATTGGCAAGATCACATTTCTGAAGCCACTTTAAATGATTATTGACTTTGAAGTCATTGCAAATGATCAAGGATCACACAGCTTTCCTTTGAGGTACTGCTAATAACATCTTGTGTTTTATTGATCACATTACCCTTCTTTAAGTCCATTCTATAAAAATACAGGAATATGGCTCCAAATTGTTTGGACTTTATTAGATGTCAACGGTTTTCAAATTGTTGTCCATCCTTGGCTTTGATCAAATTATCATAAGCCAGTCAGATGAATCATGAATATCGTTGTCATATGCGGTTAGCAGCAATTCTCGATGTGGGCAACATGACTGATCATGTCGTATTCATGCATTACATATCTTGTAATAATACTGTGCATCGATCCCATGCACTTGCAGTACGTACATAAATAAAACCACCCTGATATTATGTCATGTGCACACAGCACATGCAGATGCAGCTACAGAACAGGAGTTAAAAAGCCAGATGGGTTTGTGGCAATTTCTTGGACCTTTCAGTTTCAGCATGTTTAATGTTGAATCTCAGAGAGGCTCTCTACTCAGAAAGTGGGCATGTGCTTCCAGTTCATGGCCCTATGCCTTTTCTTTATTTCTAGGCTTTTGTATTTTTTTTCAATATCATGAATTATATAAAATTATATTTATCAAAAGCTACCCCCCATATGCTCCCATTGGGCAATGCTTGCATTGAGGGGATCATGGCTTACATTTATCTGTGAGCCAATTCGATTTGTTTATTTTGCTAATGGATAGGGTTGCACAATTAAGCATGGTTTATATAAGCTTAATTTCATCTTAGCCTAAAAAGATGTTTATGTAAACCACTTCCGTTATAAGGATTATATTATGTTACTATGTCATTACACCCATGTTATTTCTGTCATTTGAACATTGATACAAAAAAGTTAAACTTGTTCTTATATAATTGTCATGAAAATCATATAAATCTAAAATTTAATCAGTTTCATTAAATGAGTACATGTTATGATCATGTCTCACAGGATTGGATGAACATATACAAAAAGCTGGAAAAAAAATTCCCCTTAGAAGATAGCAGTATGATTTTAGAAAAGAAAAAAAAAAAAAAAAAAAAAAAAAAAAAAAAAAAGAAAGAAAGAAATCAAGGAAATATGTGAAACTCTTTTCAACGATTGCTGAAGGATTAACAAACTGTTGAATTCGATTCACCTTCCCATCTGTACTGACAAATAACAATGTGTGTATCTTCAACTTAGTCAAGCTTATTTTGATTTCCTGATGCTCATAACATGGGTGTACGCTTGTTGTAAAAAACTAATTAATTTTTTTGTATAACTTCGTATTCTTATGCAAAGTGTGGCAGTTTGTCGGGTAACACGTACCCTGACTCAAAAACCAATGTTATATATATATATACTAATCATACTTTACTTACTTGTGCATATATATTTTATACGAGAGCTAGTTTGTTGAACCCATTTAACTGGGGTCATCATTACACCACTAACAGCGTTAGTGGTGTGTGGCTGTGAATTAATGGAAGAAATTCAGAGGCCAAACACAGCCTCACAGCACTAACACCATTAGTGGTGCCATGGTGACTCCAGTTAAAATGGGGTCAACAAACTCGTACTTATTTTATACGCTCACCTAACTTATGATCACTATATAGGTACATACACTAGTAAAATGACCGACCCAAATCATATGTATTGATCTTGAAATCAATATATGATTCATGACTATCACTGTACTTGCGCTGTTCTAATCTGAAATTTCATGACAGAAAATATTTGACATTTCCTTATTAGAAAGAAAGCCAGAAAATTCCAAAATAATATAAAATGAAAAAAATGGAGCAAGAAACTACCATGTTCTTTCCATATGTGTTCTTATTATAGACAGAGATGCGGTACTAGATAGGTAGGCTGTTCAGAAACCAACAATGAGTCAAAACTCAACTGAGAGCAGGTCAGGTCAGTCTTATAGCAGGCCAGACTCAATAGTTCAGCTCAGACAAAGACTGCACATCCTACTGGGACTATGCTAGATTCATGCCCACTGATTATTTGTACTCTTTTTAAATTTCCACAGTTCATTTTTAACATTCAGAGAATTGAATTTTTCTCAGAAATCTTGAGAATAGTGTGGTGTATAAGTATCTTTATCACATATAAGTTGGATAATCCATGGTGAAACCAATAGTTCTTACTGTATTATTACAATTTTTTTTTTCTTTTCTGATAATTAACTCCTGTTCATTGTTGTGTTTAGCCACAGCATGTTTTCAGTCTTCAATTTACATGTTAAACTTGCATCTGTGCAAAAGGCTGGCGGCATTTTCATTTTTGTACGATTAAAAAAAAAGTTTAAGCCATCAAATGTTTATATTGCTACTATTATTTAAAGATTTTAGGAATATCTTAACCGAGTTCTTTAAATGATTGTTAGGGCAGCTAGACTAGGATGAAGCTGTAAATAATTTCTAAACAATAAATTGCTTATAAGATGAACGTGTAAGTATGCTCCTTTGTATGACAAATGGTCATTTTTATGAATGTTTTCTG
This sequence comes from Allium sativum, assembly GCA_030737875.1. NCBI lineage: Eukaryota > Viridiplantae > Streptophyta > Magnoliopsida > Asparagales > Amaryllidaceae > Allium > Allium sativum. The sequence goes on along the minus strand of CM060922.1, from coordinate 899,358,619 downwards.
ATGTATGTCAATCGAACCAAGATAATTACATATCACAAAAATTTAACGCTTTGAGTAAATTGGGCATTGATTTAACCGTAATTTTGGTTTTCCTTTGTAGAAGTCCAGAAAATATAAAATAAAGAGATTTATTTTCCAATTCAAATGCCCCGCAACTCAAATGTAAATAATGTTTTTACGATAAATTTTTGTTCTAGGCTTGTGTAGAAAACTAGGACATCAAAGCTCGGGCAGAAAATTAGTTCCAATTATATGACCATTCCATTAATCACGTACAGTCGCACAATCTCTTCCATTTTGCAGTGAGCAAAAAACTTATGTATTCAGGTAATTGCAGTGAGAGCAACTCCAACGGTTGCCAATTCAGCTCTTGAATTCTGAAGAGTGAGAAGTTGCGCGACCCAACAAACACTTTTTCCTTGAATATTTAGGGGTCAATTCATTATTCTGAATTAGCCCGTGCACTGATTTGAAGGTCGCTTATTAAATCAGGGTCATGTCATTGGACTCTGATTTAATCAGAGCCCTACATTAGACACTTATTAATTCAATGTCCAGAGATACTGATTTAATTAGCGTCCAACTATTTGTAAAAATATCGTTCATATGAAGCAAAAATTCAGACATGTAATATTACATTTTTGAATCTGTTGGGTATGCTCTGAGCGAACAAGTTATGTATATTCAAGTCACCGCACAATGACCAACGGTTCAATTTTATATTTAAAAAAGAGTAGTAATTGAAAGGCATAAAGTTTGCCATTTTACTATACCGTTTTAGTTAAAACGGAGACAAAGTCTTTAGTAATTAATCGGTTGGGCTTTTGTAGATCATCCCATGTTCGGCTAGGAGCCTAGGAGTAAGTTAATTTCATGTCGAAGTCTCAATCACACCATATCGTTGTTTGAGACTCCAATCTTCTCCGGCTTGGTAATTGAAATGCATAGTTGCTTAAAGTTGATAAATAATTTCGCTATATCTTCGGATCTTTAATTGAAGTCGTGATATCTTTGGATCGATATTTGAGTTCATTGTCTCAGCAGATATACTCAAGTTCATGGTCTCACAGGATCGATAATTAATTTCATGGTCCCATAGGATATAAAATCAGGTTCATTGTCTCATCGAACTAATAAATGGTTCATGGTCTCTCCAGACCGAGGAATGATTCATGGAATCTTTGAACCAATAATTGGTTCATGGTCTCTCTAGACTGATCCATGGTCTCTTCGAACCCTTAAGCTTAGTTTGCTCGTTCTCCAACAAGACTACTTAACAACCAGGAGGCTGATCCCTTTGCTCTACGGCAAAGCGACCTACTCGCTGCACTCTGGCCCCGAATCTCCAGTGGAACATATAGTGGCGCTTGTTGAATCTTATCCACTTGCTCTCTAGTAAGGGGACTCAATAATAGTGGGTCGATCCTATTATTCTCTAACGAAATGACCTACTTCTTGCTCTCTGGCTTCGTCTCTCTAGATGGAACATATTGTGATCAGACTCACACGAGTCCTTCCTCTCACTCATTGGTAAGGGGGTCGCATTCTGTAATCCGGCACCGACTTTCTGACCTAGGTTTTAATCCATGTTGCACAAGCCTTGTCGCTCACTCTCCGATGAGGGATTATCATTCTTAATTTGTCCCTAACTCTCCACTTAGGGCTTATAGTTATCCTTTAGGTATAAGTCTATCTACCCACTCTACAGCTAGGGGACTCACACCTTATGGTTATCACCCTTTCCCTATAGTCGGGGCTACCAAAGTCATTTTTTAGTTGTCGCTTGATTGTGGATTTCAATGATTAAAGATCTATTTATTGGATTTGAAGTCAAGCATCAACAAATATAAAATAAAAAAACATGAAAAAAGAGCCTCTTTAGGCGTAGCAACCTAGCATCATCTTATAACGTGTCGAGGGACCGAACAAGATTCCATAGATAAGTAAGTGGCTTGACCGAATTATTTCATAGCTTATTTTAAGAAGAAAAGAGTTCGAGAATAGAACTCAATTTTCTGCCATCTCTGTTAAAAAAATGACCATGTGTGACCTAGAGCCGAGGTAGCTTGCATTTGTAGTGGATGATGGTTGCTCTTGTTCCATCACCGCATTTTGGTTCCTTAGTCCTTACACGCTATGGAAATCCGATTCATTTGATGTGTTCATGTATCATATCATGCAGATTTCTACAATTGTATGTATTATTCCCATCCAGCTAATGGAATAAGCAATATCTTCAAGACACCTATTCATGCTTTATAGTATCTTTCCTTACCGATATTTGATATGGAAGTTGCTCTCTGTTATCCATGTACATTTGCTCTAAGGTTTCGTTCAAATTTGTGTAGAAAGAGAATTTTGATTCTCTAGTTTTCCTCCTTGACTCATCAAAGCTATCATCCATTTTTCGTTTTCCTTTGTCCTTGTTAGCATGGTTTGAGACCATGGTAAAATCGTCATAGCTTGGAGCCATGTCAAATTTTCTGCATGGGGTGTGGCAAAAAGGGCGGTATGGTGTAGTGAGGGGATGAAAATATATTTTGGTCATAAATATAGAGAATGGAGGCTTCAAAAGTTGTAGACTCGTGGGGATTCAAAAGGACACGACACACCCCTTAGCATGCCCCTAACAAGTCATGCCGAAAATGTGGAGCATCTAGGTATAACTAAAGGGACAGTTTGGCTCAGGTCCAGATTAATTTTCAGAATACAAAAAAAAAAAAAAAAAAAAAAACTATCATAAAACTTTATAAGTTAGGTCCCTGTTTTTCAAAAAAAACAACAAAAATAAACGTAAAAATTTACTAAACTTTGAAATTTAATTCAACACATAATCATCTTCATATTCATATATGAAAAGCATAAAAAAAGCTTCAAAATAAAAAAATAGAAGTTACTCACTAGCATAAGAAACCCACAATTTTTCGAAAAATTGCTGATATCGTAGCAACTTTATCAAAATGTTGCAAATTTTTATGCAGATTTTGTTGATTTCCTTCAAACAATCAAATTCAACGCTGCATTTTTTTAAACAATACATTATTGTAGCAAAATCATCATAAAATAGGAAAATTGCCTACAAATGAAAAATAATTCAACTCCGCTTGCAAGAAAATAAGCATTATTTGCAGATATTGCTGCAATTTTTCATGTAATAACTTATTTGCAATGAATTGTAAAAAATTGCAGATGTGTCTGTAATTATTTAGAACAATTGCAAATATTGCTGCACATTTTTCTTTTCTTTTTTTACTCCTGCAGTACACTACGTGAAATAATTGCAGAAATGTCTGCAATTATTTAGAATAATTGCAGACATTTCGACTATTTTTTTTTATAATCCTTCCGTTGATATTTATAATTTTTTTATTTTTTTTATGCAGCAGCGCAAAATAACATGAAATTTGGTCACTACAGTAAAACAAGGATGTATTTCGAACGGAAAGTTAGGGAGGAATCCGTTTTATATTAACTTTACTTTTAGGGAGGCCTCCCTGATTTCCACATAACTAAAAGCTTATAGAGATTAAGATCACAAGACATAAAATAATTTACAAAGGAAAGATTTTGGGATAATATAAGCATTTCATAAATTCATAGTTTTAAAGTACTTATGATGCTCTTTTCCATGACTCATACTAATAAAGAGATTTATAAAGAAACACCGTCTGCTAATGCTGAGAATATGACTATTTGGGAGTGACTATTCATAAGCTTTGCCTTAAACGAGTATCAAATACGTCGATTTGTTGACCTATTTTTTTATTACCTTAAGTGGATCGACATACCTGATTCAGTTTTAATATAAAAAATACGGTGGCTAATGGATTTATTCAGAGCAAAATATAACAACATCACATAATATTATCACATAACAACAAAAACAAATACACACAAATACAACAGAAGTACAATATAAAAGAGTCACATAAGTAATTGGTTCTTATCAGCCATATACATATGACTATACAAAAAAAATACATTAGAGTACACAAATAAGACTACATAAAACATGATCTAGCACAAAAAAAAAAGATAGAATAGTCCATGGCAAAATCAAAACACATCAAGTGTCTAATAATAGAGGACTGACTTGAAATATCACAGTCTGACTCGAATACATAAAATACACGAGCCAGTCTAGCTTAAACAAGATAGTTAATGCATGATAGGTGTAGGTTATGTATATAACATCAACATTAACAAAATGGTGAAAACATATGAAAATCACAAATTTTAGAAATCATAAATAATGAATTCCAGAAATAATATAAAGGTGGATCCATGTCGTTGGTGAGCATAAGCTACGCCGCATGTGCATCATCTACAAATGGTCAAAGCCCTACAAATGACCTGAAGGCCCTAATATGGTCGAAGCCATATAAATAACCCAAAGGTCTAGTACAAGTGGCCTCTGCCTAATACTAGTTGACCCGAAGGTCCATAGAATGCATCACAAACTTCTTAATAGTAATTCAAATATTGATTATAATGTGTCTCATAACACACGTTCTCACTTATCTTTTTACCACAAGTCAGTCAATTTCACGCTGGTATAACCTTAATCGAACAAGTCCAAAATTAACCGTTGTGACAAACTTATATATCACATACCACATGGTTTATTATATCGTTCAAATCACTTCCTCATTCTCTCAAAGAGCGCAAAACATGTAGTTTTATAGAAAAATATTTATTTTGAGAAAACGAGTTTAAAAATGATTTTTCCAATCTATTTGAAAATCATTACTTTTAAAATCTCTTTATAACAGAGAATATGCATATAAACATATATATAGTAGTTCTGGAAAAAATATATCGATTTATGAATCTTTACTTCAAAATTTGGTTTTGGATCAAATTTTCACTTTGAAATCAATTTATAAACACGTGCATGAGCTCATCAAAGCCTAATAAAAACTCAATGAAATCGAAATACACAAAATTTACAAATACTATAAATTAATTATATGAATTGATATATAGAATATCGCTCTCTAGTATGTGAAAATAGCCATTTTAAGATAGCTCAACAATGCAACCAAAATCACTAAACAACATCTGAAAAGTCAAGCAAAAAACAACAAGAAAATGACTCGACCTGGTGCAACTGAAATTCCCGAGCTAGAGTCAACCATGACCAAAGCTAAGGTCGACCCAAAGGCCGACCTATATGAGCTCAGAGTAGACCTGTAGATCGACCCTACAAGCTACTTGGTAAACCTTTAGGTTGTGATTTATGTCGACAATTGTTTCCTGCTTCGTTTTGAACATTGAAAATGATTTTGACATAGGTACAGCTTGAGTTCAAACATGGTTTCAAGCAAATATGAAGTGCAACATATGGACTATAATTCTGAACTATTTTGACATGTTGTAACACCCCATAATTTTAAATATTAAAATTAACAATTTTAAGAATACTAAATTGTTAAAGTGAGAATTAAGGGAAATGGGTTACGCCATTGCGTTCGTCTCGAAATTCTGCTTGTAATAGAGTCCAAGTTTTCATAAATCGAACTTCGTATGAGGAAGTTATGGCCCTCCGAAGTTTCAGTAATTTAAATAAATAAAAAACAGCTCAGATTAAAATTCGAAATTCAAACAAGGAAGCGGGCTGGGCGGGATTTCTCCCGCCCAAGGCCATGTCGACCAGGGGGTCGACCTCCCCTATACAGGTTGACCAAGGGGTTGACCTGGTGGTCGACCTACCCCCCGGGGCAGATTTGAAATTAGACGATTCTGACTTGTTGCTGAGTCTTTCGTGACTTGTTGCTGAGTCACTAGGGCATAAGTGGCAATTATGGATAACTCTACCTAGTCTGGACAGTTGTGATTGCTCCTATGATAATCTAACGGCATATGTTAATTTAAACTTCTATATAAGCACACATAGACTCAACCCCTAAACCTAAACTAAATCAGTCTATTGGCCTCCATGCTGCTGCTAGGATAGTTCTTCTTCCTAAAGCTTAGGGATTTGCAAATCAGAATTCTAATACAAACGAAGAACTAATTATTCTCTTCTCTAATCCATCTTTGTGAGTACAATTTCTTTCACAAAATAATTAATAAATTAATTATGATGAGTTATAACTTGGATTATGAGAACATGTCTGTTGAATCATGTGATGTTATTTAACTTTGTTATCGTCTGTTGGTGAACATATGACAGTTTTATAATCTTATGTTGGTAGATCTATTTCATATGTCCAATCACATATGTTTAACTTGATTTATCTTATGACATCAGTTTATATGCAAGTTTGGGATGTTAAATCATATGCTAGTTCGTATGTGAATCTTATGCAAATTTGGGATGTTAAATCGTATGCTAGTTTGAATGTGAATCTTATGCAAGTCTGTATGTGAATTATACACAAGTTTATATGTGAATCAAGTATATACATATGCTAGTTTATACGCAAAAACATGTGATAAATTCATATGCAAGTTATAGGAATCCATATGCAAGTTTAGGTGAAAACTATGTTCACATTTTTAGGTGAAAATTATATTCACATATGCAAGTTTAGGTGATACCCATAATTCATATATGCAAGTTCACAATTTCATGTTTAGATCAATATTTAGATCCGTGGTAGTTTATGCAAATTTATGTTCTATATATCCATTGCCTATGCAAGTTATTGGCTATGCAAATTTATGTTATAATTCCTATTTGCAAGTTAGATCTATTTTATGTGTTATGCAAGTTGTGATGTTTCTTTTCTTTTTATAAGTTAGACTATTTGCGAGTCTAACATATTTCATATTAGAACGTACGAATAGCATGGGGACAATGAGAAAATATTAATTATGCAAATTGTGAATTGGCATAAAATAGCTTTAAAGGCATATAATTAAATTGAGTCATTAATTGTTATAATTTATATACCTAAAAAGTATGGACATAATTTAGGTGAAAATTAAGGACATAATTAATTTGGAAATTATTGACACTTTGAATAGGGATAATTAATTCATATTGGGGTGAAATAATTATGTGTAATAATAAATGCCTAAGACATAAGGTTAGACTCGTTTGTGGTCTAAGACTGCCTAGACTCGCCTAGCAAATCCAGCAACCATAAACGGTAGTCTAATGTGAGAGGCCGAAGGCATAAATTAAATGTGTAACAATTGTAAAGACACGAGGTTAGACTCGTTTGCGGTATAAGACTGCCCGGACCCGCCCGACAAATTCAGCAACCACAAACGGTAGTCTAATGTGGGAGGTCTTATAAGGTTTCGGTTATAATGAATTAAGTAACACTTAACCAAGATAAACATGTGGTGGGACATGTGGGTTAAGTGGGTGACATCGGTGACTTGTGAAATACAATTAGAAACACTTAACCAAATTGAAACATGTAAGAAGACATGAATAAGAAGGGGTTAAGTGGGAAATTCTAGTGGGGACCAAGCATAGGTGGAAAGCTTGTGTCAAACATGGGGGACCCTTTTCAAACTAGTAACCCATTAAGTAACTTTGTGAGCTCGAGTTAGATCGAGGACGGGACACGCTTACTGGGTTTGATTGTAAGAGGTCAAAACGGGTTAACAGTGGCAACGCAAATCCAATGGGGTCATGTGCGTGCGTTGGCCCGGGCTGGCAGGTAAGACGTTGTTGCATCGTGTAGATATAAGCCATGCATCTTTAGTGGTATCGGGTTGCCACTTTGGGGAGTGATACACCCCACTGTAGGATCAGCATGGGTATCTACGAGTTAGGGAGCCGATTGCATGGGGGTAGTGGGTACAACTAGTGGAGATAGGGGCAGGCGGCACCAATGAAGACAGCTAGGGGTACACGAAACTACCATTATGATTATTATGTTCAGTAGGCGGGATCAACTTTTAGGGTGACTAGTAATGGTGTAGTATAGTAATTACCCTATAGTGATTAGGAGCGAGATTAATGCCAGAATTTTCCTCTTGTTTGTTTTGTCTTGCCCACTTGTTTCACAGTCATTCCTTGTTTTACCAGTTTATACCTTATCCTAGTTACTTTAATAATTATATTGTTAAAGTTATTGGACTCACCAGACTTTATGTCTGACCCCCTTTGTTTCACTACAACAAAAAACACTTTTTGCAACAGGCCATATCTGTTGCAGTAGACCTATTGCAACAGGCCAGCGCCCGTCTATATAGCCGAAGTTGCAAAAGGTCGGTCACTTTTCGCAACAATTTTTGCCAGTTACAATAATATGTTGCAGTAAACTTTTTTGCAATGGGATTTTGTTGTTGCAACAAATACTTTTGCAATAGTATATGCCAGTTGCAATTGATTCATAAATCGTCAAAAAAAAATATCACAACTTATAGATATTACATATTAAATATACTCATTTTAGCACTAGTGTATATCACAAAATGAAATAAACAAATAAAATTTTTATTTTAACAAAGTTTTAACAGTACAAACAATTACAACCAAAATTTCTATAATTTTCATACATCATTCATGTGCAACAATTTCTTCTCACACACAACACATTTTTTCGAATAGAGTATTTTCTGATCTTATTTCTACTCTATCCTACGGATCACTCTAGTGAAACGAAGTCTTTGTGCCAAGCCACGGCTGTTCCGACGGCCTCTTGAATGTTGTACATCTCCGAATTTGTCCTTAGTAGAAATCTCACACTAACAATTTGTTACCCAAACTTAGACCATCCTTTTTAATTGGCGCTGGAATTAGATTCCTTCACCTGCCACAACCCAGTCGGAAATATACAATATTAATAAACTAAAAATCAACAAACTTTGAAACAGCAAAAATATCACATAGGTTATCTTTGTAGTGTTTGATAAATCAACCTTATTGTTTACAATAATAAAATAGTAGAACTTAACAAAAGGTTTTAGAGCATGTTGATAAAATTGCTAAAATTATTATTTTGGAATTGTTCCCCTTTCCTCAACGGTCTAATTAATGGCTGTCCATCCCCCTTTCCTCTCCGTGCCGCCCTCCTCTGGCCTTCAATCTGAACCTGCTCCCGCCCACCAACCTCTCTCCTCCTCTGAACCTGACGCATTGCCACCTGTCCCTCTTCCGCGGCTTCCACCAGAACCACCTGATCCAACGCCTTTTATCAAACCCACTCCACCTCCTTCTGACCAGCCTCCAGCGCCTCCTGACCATGCTTCAGCCCTCCCTCCTCCTCCTAACCCGGCCAATCCATCACTCTCCGCTCTCTCCTCAGCTCCAACGGCTCATTTTTGCCCTGCTGTGTCGAATTCTTTGAGAGTCACCCACGTAAGCACAACAAGCAATATTGCGAGCACGTCGCAGATCAACCATCAAATTAGCAATCAACGTGTTTGGGCTTCCTTTACCCAGCGTTTACCCCGCAACGCAGGGAAGTACAAACCCGTTGATTTGCAACCAACATATGTGAATGGAGTTTTGCAACACTCTGCTGCAGTTATTGAAGCTGGTACAGCTGTATGGAAGGATGTACTAGTTGGGTTCTTCCTCGATAATCCACTGTCATATATGACAGTTGATATGAGATGTAGATCTGTTTGGAAACCGAAAGGCGAGCTGTAAATTAAATCGGATGGCGTGCTTTTTCTGTTTCATTTTGCTTGTCCAGAGGATAAAGATTAGGCGCTCATGGGAGAACTGCTGATTATTCAGAGTAAGCTCTTCATTATTAAACCGTATGACCCCAATATTAGCAACGTCCGAGGCCTGATTAGATCTGTTCCTGTTTGGGTATACTTTACCAACATCCCGCTATTCTCATGGTCGCATTACGGAATTAACTGGTTAGCTTGTAGGCTTGGCAAACTGATATGTATGGATGAATCCACGGAAAGGCTAGAGAGATTGCATTACGCTAAGTGTCTAATTGAAATCAAACCGGATAAGGAGCTAGTTGACGACTTCTTAACTTCGCTACCTGATGGGGGTACCCAGCGAGTTAGAGTCAACTACTCTTGGAGACCTCTAATCTGTTCACATTGTTGTGTCTTTGGACACAAAATTGAGGAATGTGAAGCAGCTAATCAAAAGGAAAATTTACAAGGTAATAACAATAAGGCACAAACTAGCAAGTCAGTAGTCCAAGATAAAACAAACGGTTATAACAAAGGAAAGGAGCCGGCCAAGGCAGTGGAGCAGCATCCGGTCAGTAGTAATTCAAGTCATCAAGAGAAAAGAGAAACAATTAGGAAAGAGGCACCATGGCAACGGATAGAGAAGAATAAAAGCAAGATAAAATTCAAAGCGCGACAGAACAGTTATAACAAACCTTTTACGATGCAAAAACCAGCTTATAAAAGGAAGCATGTTAGCTTGGCAGACTTCATGCCAGGAAACACTGTTCTTGAAGACGGAGAAACCAATGAGATAGCGGAGCAGCTCAAAATAAGTAAGCAGAATAAGGAAACTACCGCCACCAAGGAGGGAAATTTATCCTTAACTGAACCCCTCCTTGCTTCTAACAGCTTTGACCTGCTTGTGTCTGAGGAAAATAATGGCAATGTAACACAAGCCAATGTAAGAAATGAAGTTGCTCCTATGAGAAATAGTCAGGACAATTCAATAGCTGTAGGGGAAAATGAAGAGCATATGGAAGGCTTGACCAATAATGTGACCATCCCGCCCTGCGAAGTTAATGAAAACACTGCTTCCAATAGTGAGAAGCATATTATTCAAGACCTTGGTATTTTCACTGAGAATGAGTTTGAGCCGCATCTTATCAATTGCTTACCAGGGCTTGGAACCACTTCTATCTGCACGTTGGAGAATAATCAGACAAAGGAATTGGATATAACTATGAATGATAAGAACAAAGATAAAACTGGTGGAACACTGGTTAACAGCAGTAATGGTCCTAAGCCCAAGCTATACGCTCACATTGCCCCTCCTTTGGGACATTTGCCACCTGAGCAATCACACCTGTTTAATGTGGCTAGCAAGGAATCTCAGAATAACAAACAAACCAAGAGCGGTAAGCAAACCAAGTTTGGTTCCCCTTCAATAGCTATTGAACCTCCCGGTAATGATAATCAGGTCTTAATGAGATCTAAGACAAGAAGTGCAGACAAACAAATCGAGTTTAATAATGTCGCAAAACCTTTGTGTTTGGAACATTAGAGGAGCCCACGCGGACATTAAGCTTGATAGGTGCAAGCTTATGATAAGGAAATTCAATCTATCGGCTATGACCATCCTTGAAACTAAGTTAAACGTCGAGCTCACTACTAGAGCAGCGAGATACATCAACCCGCAATGGAACATGCTTCACAATCTTCAAGAAGCTAGTTATGGCAGAATCATGGTGATTTTTGATCCCGCCATTCATCGTTTCACTAAGATTAAATCAACAAGTCAATTCATACATTGTCATTGCACTCATGTGCCGACATCTCAGGATTATTTCATCACTTTCGTCTATGCTTTTAATGCGGCTGCGGCTAGAGAAGCTTTCTATACCGAATTACCCAACATGAAACCAAGCATGCATCCGTGGCTTGTTTGTGGTGACTTCAACTCACCGCTTACCCTCTCGGATAGGATCGGGGGCACTTCTGTCTCTCTTGCCGAGATTAGGTCCATTAATTTAGCGATCAATAGTGCTGAACTTATTGAAATTAACACATCTGGTCCCCAATTCTCTTGGAATAACTGTAAAAGAAATGGCATCCGTACCTATTCCAAAATTGATCATTCCTTTTGCAACATGGTTTCTTTAAGCACCTGGCCGAGTCTCGCCAATGAGCTTGCTGAGCCTATTTTGTCTGACCACTCTCCGCAAGTTATTCGTTTAAATGACAATCAGATTCCTAGATTTCCGAGTTTCAAATTCTTCAATATTTGGACTAAGGAAGTAGACTTTCTTGACCTGGTTAAGAAAACCTGGGACTCCCCCTGCTATGGCAATGATATGTACATTTTGCATAAAAAATTGAAAACCCTTAAAGAAGTTCTAAAGGCTTGGTCTTCTTCGAGGTTTGGTAATGGCAACTTGAAATCTAATGAACTCCAAAACCAGCTTATTAAAGTTCAACTTCAAATGCAGCAGCAACCGCATAATCCGTCTCTTGCAAGCATCGAGCATGACCTAGCTTGTAAACACATTCAAGCTCTAAACGCTGAATCTTTGATGAGAAAGCAAAAAGCGAGATTGAAATGGTTTGCAGATGGTGATAGGAACTCTGCTTACTTTCATGCGGCGCTTAAAGCTAAAGAAACAAGAGAGAATATTCATACAATTACGGACGAGGATGGCCAGGTGCACACTACTTCTCAAACTATTCATAAAGCCTTTATTAATTATTTTTCCAAACTTTTTGGCAATACTGATAGACTTTGTCCCAAAATTGATGACATAGATCCTATGATCTTACCTAAATTAAGTGATGATGATATTGAATACTTAAGTGACAGTGTTACCGATGAACATATTAAGGAAGCGATGTTCTCTCTTAATCAAAGTTCATGCGGAGGTCCGAATGGCTACAATGCAGTTTTTTACACTTACTGCTGGAAAATAGTGAGTAATGACGTTTGTAAAGCGATCAAACAATTTTTAAAGAACGGTAGAATGTTCAAATCTTATAACAACACTGTCATAGCGTTAATCCCAAAAGTTAAAAATGCTAATAATGTGGATGCTTTTAGGCCAATCTCATGTTGCAACACAATTTACAAGTGCATTACTAAGATTTTAGCTAATCGCCTTAAACATGTCCTCCCGTCCCTGATTTCGGTGAACCAATCTGCTTTTCTTCCTAATCGAAATATCCTTGATAATGTTCTCCTTGCCTACGACCTTATTAAAGGGTACAAAACTGCTAACATTTCGCCTAGAGCCATGTTAAAACTTGACATTAGAAAAGCTTTTGACACTCTTCAGTGGTCTTCTGTAATTAGAATCCTTAGCTTTATGAGATTTCCCACTTGCTTCACAGCTTGGATCTATGCTTGTGTGAGCTCCGCTCATTTTTCTATTAATATCAACGGTACTCCGGTTGGTTTTTTTGATAGTAAGCGGGGGATTAGGCAGGGGGACCCGATTTCGGCTTATCTATTTATAGCTGTTATGGAATTGCTCACTTGTATGTTTAACAAATTAGTTATTTCTAATCAATTCTCTTTGCATCCTAAGTGTAAAAACCCATGCATCACCTCTTTAATGTTTGCGCACGACTTAATTATCTTTTGTAAACCTGACAATATGACGTTAGCTAACATTATGGATACGCTTGAAAATTTCTATCTTCTTACCGGTCTGAAAATTAACTATGAAAAATCAGAAATAATGCTAGCCGGCATTAGTAGTCAGCGTAAAGACTTTATATTGAACCTCACTGGCCTGCGTTGTAATGATTCTACTATTTCCTATCTTGGTCTTCCTATGGCAACCTCTCGAATCACTACAGCGCAGTGCCTCCCTCTCTTTGAAAAGATTACCAATAGACTTGATTGTTGGTCTACAAAATTACTTAGTCAAGCCGGTAGATTGACTCTCATTAAAGCGGTTATCATAGCTATGCAAGTCTACTGGTCTCGTACCTATATTCTTCCCAACAAATTGCATACTATGGTTAGAACTGCTTTTATGAGATTCCTATGGAAGGGTAGTATTCACGTTAAATACCTGGCTCCGATCTCCTTTGCGAAACTTGAAAAACCAACGCATAAGGGTGGCCTTGGAATTACGAATACCAAAACTTGGAATATGGCTGCAATGGGCAAGCATATACATGATATTCTTTGCAGAAAAAAATCCCTTTGGGTTGAATGGTCCTACAATCATATTATAAAAAGCAACAGCTTCTGGTCAATGAGAACGCTCCAGAGCTTCAGCTGGATATGGAAGTGCATCAACAACAGTAAACACTTGTTTCTTCCTTACATCAAACATGGACGGAGCATGTATAGTTACACTTACTTCTGGGCGGATCCTTGGGCCGATTATGGGTACATTGTAGCTGATAAAGTCACTTACATGGAGACTGTCCAATCTGGAGTGCCATTATCTACCAAAGTGGCCGAGCTTCTTGTCAGAAACCGCATCAATCTTCCTCTTGCACCGACGCAAAATTTGCAAACTGTGTGGCAATTCATAGCTACCTATACGGTGAACAATGCCAATGAACATTGTGTACATTGGAAGCTCCCAGGTGAACGCTTAGCAATTAATAAACTTTATCATTCCATGAATGGATCTTCAAATAATCTTACTTGCAGATGGTTCCACTCTGTTTGGAAGCATGAAAACACGGCTAAGGAAAACCTGCTTTTGTGGAAGGTCCTCAACAAAGCACTGCACACAAAGGAAATGCTAGCTGCTCTTGGAATAATGGTTAATACCACCTGCGTGTTCTGTGGGAATGTGGCGGAGAGTTACCAGCATCTCTTTTTTGAATGTACCATCATTAATAAACTCTGGCAGGATACGTTAGAGCAAATCAATGAATACTGCTTTGCTACCGGGAGTGATGGGCAATGGAGCTATAAAAGAAAGATGGGAAGCAAACGTGCTAAGTCTCGAATGTTTACATACCTCCTTAAGAAGATGGTTTGCAACATATGGAAAGAAAGAAATGAGTGTGTTTTCGTGCAAGATCATGTAATGTTATATGCGACGTGGAAGCAGCGACTTTGGCGTGACGTCCGGGACGGGCTCAAGTTCCTTCATTTCTCCTTCGACCCCGGAATTTTTGGCCTTTAACGTTGAGTCCACTTGTAAATATTTGTTTTCGCCTTTTGTTCTGTTAGTTAGGCGTTGATATTCTGTGTCGCCTCTGTTTTTCTCCTTTTCTTTTTTACTCTCCTTGTTTCTATGTAATCGTCCCAGCGTATCAATAAAAGTGGTAGGGGTCCACTCAACCCCGTCGGCTCTGCCAAAAAAAATTTATTCATGAAATGTAACTCCACACACTAGAAACCTGGACAAAAGCACACATGATTAAGCTGGCAGCCAACTACCGCTACTGGATATTGCATTTTTACAAGGATCATATAAAAGGTTGAACAGTTTTGCAACAAAAGCTACCCATGCTTACAAATATACTTATTGAAAGCATAACAGATTTAAATGATCTGTATAATATAGTCGTGCTTGAGGGGAAAGTTAAAGGTGAAGAAAAAAGAGAAATTACTTTAAAACCTGAAATGAACCTGCAAAACACCAACAAACAAACATGCCATATATCAGGCAAACATGATTAACTTGCAAATTATTTTTGTGCAGTTTGCTGGAATATGAGCAGTGTCATGTTAGAATACCGTGGATAACTACAACGATTAAAGTATGAAAAAGGTCAAAACAAGAGGCATATAACAAGAGTAATATAATAATATTAAAAACTTGCAATATCAAGATGATAATCCTGACGCATATAACATTCAAACCCCTACAATATTATTTTATCGTCTAATAAATGGATAATTAATCAAAGGCTGACTATCACATTGGATCCATAATATTTAGTATAATCTGCATTTATAATTTTTGTTTACATATTTAAAACTAAATTAATGTGTATGCCCAAACAATTAATAATAATAGTTAAGGAATAAATTTTTACATGGCATCAAGAAATAGAGAAATATGACACTAGTTTGAAAATGCAAACCTAAAAAGAAAACATGTACATTAAATAAGAAACTACCAGAACGAAATTAATAATAAAAAAAAAAGACAGCAGATTTGCCACTATGGAATTGAAAGTGAGTAATACTTTTTGTGACATTATTTACAACAAAGCAGATTTGCCACTACATAAGGGATTATATAAACCAATTAAATTATGCCAGTGTAGCTCTCTGGCCAAACCAATTTGGCTTTAAGTGGCTAACCCTATTCACCAATATACTCATATATGTCCAAAATTTAATCTAGCTAAAAACAGAGTCATAACAATTCAAAGGCTACCTATCATATATTAAAAGTTCTGAAGCATATTATAGATGTTAGAACCAAACGCATTCAAGTTACTGAATCATATATAACATGAAATACAAAACAAGAGGGCATAAAACGGTTCTAATATTTTTAGTGGTCATAAATTGAGGTTTTACACTAAAAAATCGAAACTGTACAACTATTTCTAATTACTGGAATTCCAACAGTTTGATTCTGCAGTGGAAATTGGATTTGGAAGTGTGGAAAATTGTTGCATTTGAAAGCAAACCGTCTGTGAAGACCCGCAACTTCCCCGTAAAGGAAAGCATCGGATAGTTCGAGAACAAGCCACAACAGAACGCATACAGAAGAACGTTTCATTGTATATTACAACAATGCATCAGATTACAAGAATATACAGAGTATAAATGAATATTACACAGAAATATCAGAGATTTAAATTACATTTAAATACATATCAGCGGAAAATAATACAATACACAACTAGAAGAGATATACGGATACAAAGCTTTCCGGATATCGTTCCAGCTGTAATCCAAGATCCTGTGAATATAAATCTGCAAAACCAAAACTACTAGCTGCCCGTGTCAAAATAAGGGCACCCAGAGTTTAGGTTAAAACAATAAACTCCAGGTCAGTCATGTGACTGGTGTGAGAACTAAAACAGTTATTAATCTTTATTTTAAATCATTAGGTAAATCAAGGGACCACGCCGTATAACACGGAACGGGTTTCCTCCCAAGAATACCAGTGCATAAAACAAACAGCGCAATGCTAAATAAAGAAAAATGAAGCTGTTATAAGACCCAGGTCCTATCACACAATGCAACGCAAGCCGGGGGATAGGGTTTTCCCTTATAACAGCCAAAGAATGCTTGATACGTTTAAAACAAATCATTTGATACTATTATAAGTGTATAGTGTATAAAACAACTTCAAATCATAAGTATCAATCATAGGCGGCATGGGTACCATATATCATGTCGCCATATATAGGTTTACAAATAAAACCGCAAATGTCACGTATTTGGAAATTGGATTTCCATCTATGAACCGAGGCAAAAGATAGTCCTCAACCGATTCGAGACTGCCTAGCCCGAGTCTCAGGATCAGAGCTCGAGTGACCCTAGGAGCGACAGGGCCGGTCCACCGATGTGGATTAAAATGCCTGAACACTACGTTTCCCCGCCCTTTGGGGCGTAAATGAGCCACTAAATGACTCCATCGGTTCGAGAACGACCGATCAATCCGAGGCGCCTCGCAACAGCAACAACCACATAAGTCAAACTCGTCAGGGCGTGTAAAACCACTGACGCCACTTCTAGCTAGGAGGAAACGCAGGCCCTCCCTGAGGTCCTTTCTCCCGTTTTTGGTTCATACCTGGTGTGAAACACGCGAGGTAAACGTTACACAAAGCTACGCCACAAAGGCCGTGCTTTGATCATCAACCACAAGACTTTGCTTTTCAACAGAAGCCTTGATCATTTGCATCTTAGCATGCCACACAGGCAAGCCATCCTATGCAACCGATATCAGTCACACAGAATGAAATCCGATGTCAGACACACAGTCCATTTACAAGTCCGTTCTGGGTCTGAACGAAACCGGAGGCACCTAGTACCCCGCATATCCATCGATCTCCAAGTACGTCTGGACGATCACTAACTGTTTCCATCTTCTTGGGTGTACAGCCCAATCAAGATCATCAGTTATCACCCAAACGACGTGAAGACTTCCGGTCTTCCCATCGTCTTCATCTTCGACTTATCGTCGTATCAGTTATTCAGAATGGGATAAACCCGGTCTTTCCGAATAACTCGCGTATATTTTAAATAAGTGTTACACAAACACAACATACGCCTCATTCCAATTCATTAGTCACTAACCGTAAATTAATCAAGAGAATAATTCCCCAAATATTAACCCCGAAGGCCGAAACCAACATCAGATCAATATCCAGAAAACCATTCTACTTAGCTAACCGACAGTTAGTTTCTAAATTTCACGTTCAAATCTAATTAAAGATTTAACTATCGCCTGGAGCAAAACTGGTGATACTCCATTCTCGATCTTTTCAATCTAATTAAAGATTCATTAAAACTCCACTTAGTTTTAATCTGTGACTGGGTTAAAGAATCAGTGTCATTTAAAACACGGTTCACGACAAACCCAAAGTCACATCCCATTAATTATCGGGTTAAAGAACAAGTGTTATTTAAAACACTGTTCACGATAAACCCAAAAATCAATATCCATTCAATTCCAATTAAATATTATTTAATTGGTACACTTCATTAAATCTAAATAAAAAGATTTAATCTTTTCTCAACTGGGTTCAAGAACAGTGTTAGTGAAGACACCATTCACGACAAACCCAAATCACATTCATTAATTATCGGGTTAAAGAACAAGTGTTATTTAAAACACTGTTCACGATAAACCCAAAAATCAATATCCATTCAATTCCAATTAAATATTATTTAATTGGTACACTTCATTAAATCTAAATAAAAAGATTTAATCTTTTCTCAACTGGGTTCAAGAACAGTGTTAGTGAAGACACCATTCACGACAAACCCAAATCACATTCATTAATTATCGGGTTAAAGAACAAGTGTTATTTAAAACACTGTTCACGATAAACCCAGAAATCAATATCCATTCAATTCCAATTAAATATTATTTAATTGGTACACTTCATTAAATCTAAATAAAAAGATTTAATCTTTTCTCAACTGGGTTCAAGAACAGTGTTAGTGAAGACACCATTCACGACAAACCCAAATCACATTCGATATTCAATACAAGGCTCTGAATAGAAAATATATCGGCTTATATTCAATATCAAATTCTACGACTAACAAATGTCGTATTGGAAATAACGATATAAATATATATATCTTTCAAATTTCCATAACAACACCTGTATAATCACGAATTCCAACATCGAAATATTCCGAAGACAATTTCGATTCAAATCCACTCCAATGCAATCATTGGAATTTTGGTTACTTTTAAAACCCTTTTCGAATTCAATTTATTTATTTAAAAATAAACAGAATTATAATTCTAGTTCAAAACTAGTTCATTTCGATAAAAATCTATTTTTATCTTTTCAAATATGGAGTTTTTCATCCCAATTTTTCCCAAATCATTTCTTATGATTTTACACAAATTATTACTATTTTTAATAATTTTATCAAGGCCCGTACAGTCGATTTCCATCAATGGCCATCGAACTGCACTTACAGCGACCTTTTTCAAATTTGATTTGGACATAATTCCAAATCCAACCGTTAGATTTCAAATTTCTAACATTCGTTAGAAAGCTCTTTTCGATACGAACCCAACGGTTCCGATTTTAGGAGAATCCGACGGTCGGATCTCCCGTAATGTCCGTTTGAAATAAATGGTCGAAATTCGCGAACTGCCGCGGCGCGGCGCGTTCTATTCAGGCCATTATATTATATATATAATATATATAATATATATTTCGTCGATTTCTATTTAAAACGAATTATATAAATAGTTTTAAATTCATTTCAAATTCTATTTCAACTTCTATTTCAATTCAAAGCAAAATTGAATTCTTCTTTATAAATTCGTTTTAAAATTCATTTCTATTCAATTCGAATTTCAATTCAATTTGAATTCGTTTTCAATTCAATTCATTTCGAAATCGTTTTCAATTCATTTTGAATTCGTTTTCAATTCATTTCGAATTCGTTTTCAATTCAATTCATTTCGAAATCGTTTTCAATTCAATTCATTTCGAAATCGTTTTCAATTCAATTCATTTCGAAATCGTTTTCAATTCAATTCATTTCGAAATCGTTTTCAATTCAATTCATTTCGAAATCGTTTTCAATTCAATTCATTTCGAAATCGTTTTCAATTCAATTCATTTCGAAATCGTTTTCAATTCAATTCATTTCGAAATCGTTTTCAATTCAATTCATTTCGAAATCGTTTTCAATTCAATTCATTTCGAAATCGTTTAAAATTCAATTCATTTCGAAATCGTTTTCAATTCAATTCATTTCGAAATCGTTTAAAATCGATATAAATATCGTTCACGTCAAAATGGCGTCAATCTTATCAACACGGCTTCATAAATTTCTATTTTCAAATATTCTATTTCAAATATTTCTATTTCAAATATTTCTATTTCAAATATTTCTATTTCTAAACTGGAATGAGGCCCAATCAATTACCATATAAAATTAATTATATGGATTTTCATACAACACATGTATATAATAGCATTGAAAAATAATCAACCATCAACCAAAGTGCACTACACTGTATAAGCATCAAATAAAGATATCTAACGCTTATAACAGCATGTCAATCAATCGATCGACATATTTAATCTATCAGGATGAGTGAACTTCAAATTTCATCCTAACACCCGTGTGGGGTTTCAAACAATCAAACAACTATTTTATTCGTGCAGTTGGGCGATGTGTAAAATTTATCGTCCCAATCTATGTCATTCAAATAGGTGTACAAAAACAAACCGTCCGGTTTGCAAATGAATATTTTATTTTGTTCACTTCACTATTTTCATATTCACGTTAAAAATTATATTTTTAACGATAAAACATTTTATTTCAACATATGAATTTCTATTCAGTTCATTTTTTAAGTAAAATGATATTTTTATTTTTCTAACATATTTTAGAAAATTTCGGCGGCATAACGGCACGATACTAGAAACGGGACAAGGCCTAGCCTTATCCCCGGTCTAGTGAAGGCCCACGCCATTCACACATCAATCAAATCAATTCCATTATGCAAACCACAAAGTTTGGAGTAAGCGTCTAACCTAGCCTTACTCCCTCGCCTTATAACGGCGCACGTCTAATCCTAACCAATTTATCGATTCGATTTTTCACACCACAAACCACATTCAAACCAATATCGCAATCTATAACCAAACAGCCAAACAAACAAGTCCATGGTCTGTGGACGATTGTGTCGGGTGCTACTAAGCACCGTCTGCATCCTAGTATATATATATATAACTAGAAAAGAAATAGAAAGGTGAGAAATTCTCACAGATTAGCTATCCTAGCTCCACGGCACTTTATTGATAGAAATCTTCATTGCTATCGCATCTTCGTTCCCCGCTTTCACTACCTATGTAAAAATCGAATTTTTAGTTCACTATTCAATATATAAAAATCGAATTTTTAGTTCGCTATTCAATATATAAAAATCGAATTTTTAGTTCGCTATTCAATATATAAAAATCGAATTTTTAGTTCGCTATTCAATATATAAAAATCGAATTTTTTCTATTTAAAAATCTCGCCTTTCCCCTTTTTAAAATCTCATTTTTAAACTATTGTTTATATTTTATAGACAAAGATGATTTTAATTTCAAATCAGAGGTAATCTTATTTTTAAGTCAAAGTCTAATTTATATTTTCTATTTGAAAGTATTTTATTTTTCCAAACTATCCTGTTTTATATTTTCAAAATCACTCCTAATTTTATTTTAAAACCTTTCTAACTTTATTTTCATAATGCTATATATATATATATATATATATATATATATATAAAATGAAAATAAAGGCTGCCTTTATATAAAAAAAACTGCATTTATATTATATAAAAAAATAAAAAATAAAACCTGCATTTATATTACATAAAAAAAAAAAAAATCTGCATTTATATTATATATAAAAAAAATCTCTCCTTTACAGACTCTGTTATATATATATATTTTTTTATATTGAAGAAACCAAATTAAACATTTTAGATAAACTAAAATAAAATTAAAAACTTACAGTTGAAACGAAGGAGAGGGAGGGACCTGCGTCGGGGTGGGCTGCGCTGCGTCGTTCGAGGAGGGAGCGGGTTCTGGTGGCGGCTCTGCTAACTGAGGAGGAGGGGGTGCGATTCTCGAATCGTGGGGGAGGAGGAAGCGGCTCTGCGGGGGGGGGGGGGGGGGGCGCGCGAGGTGGCGATCGACTGGAGGAGGGGCGCCTCGTCTGGCGGCGGCGACAGGGGTTCCTCCCCCCCCCTTTCCGTCGCCTCCGATTTTTTTTTTTTTTTTTTTTTTATGTAGAATGAAATCGGGGGGGGGGGGGGCCTGGGTAGTTAAGGGGAAAAGAGGGTTTTTTTATTATATATATATATATATTTTTTTTAAATTCAAAAAGTCAACTTTTTCAATCTACCTCTAAAAGAGGTCCACCGCCTGTCGTCCATAGCGTTCTACCCCCATTCCGAACACAATGGGATATATATCGCAAGCTGATATGATCGTTTGAATCAGTTTCCGTTAAATTTACATTTAAATCACTATATTGAATTTTAAACGTACATTTCAAATTACCGGGGTCACATACTAACTCTATAAATTGCAGAAAAATATTTTCTAGCTTCGTGTTGACGTTACGGTCCTAACAAAACTAGTTTCGTCGAATTCTGAGACCGTTTGAAAAATGGCCAATTTCCAGTCGATTAAAATCAACTGAAACTGGTCAAACGCGTTTTCCTTTGCCACGCTCACATATTGATTCGAAAAATTATGAAATTTGGAATCTAGCAATAACTTAACATCACGGACCCAACAAAACTGGTTTCGTCGAATTCCGAGGTCGTTTGCAAAACGGCTATTTTTAAGGGCTATATATTATATAAAATATATATATAAATTCCATAGCGACTATTCTGAATTTTCAACTGGACGTATCTTATCATTTCTAAGATGAAATCTCAGTTTGCTAACTTCGTTACAAAGATATAGTTATACAGATTCAAATATTTCTTGTTTCGTTCAATTCTGACTTATATTGAATTTTGTATATTCATTTGAAATTAGAAATCGAATTTTCGAACTACCGCGCCATTTTCAATTCTATTTATAATTATATATAAATATTTATATTCTAACGACGACGTATATAAATATATACGTCGAATTCTATTCAAAATAAATTTCACGTCGATATTATTTAAAATAATTCATTTTAAATAACCAAAATTCGCTATAATTGCCAAAATAAAAATTTTAAACTGGCCCAGAATTTACGGGTTGTTACAATCTCCCCCACTTAAAACTTTTCGTCCCCGAAAAGGAACAAAGTCGAAAGTGGTTTGATAATTCAACTCTACGATCGACCAGGCTTCCATTCTCCAACTCTTTAGTTTCTGAGAATTTTCAAAATTTCAAAAATTTGGCTAACACCCTAAATTTTTGAAAAATTTCGCCATAACCTCCCCTGCACCGGGAGCATCGGGGAATTTCAAATAGCTTCCCCGGTCCTTCAGATCTCAAAAAGAAAAAGAAAAAGCCAAGCGGCTAGCCAATAGGCTCACAAAATCATCATCACCCAAACAAAACAGTAAATTATGTAGTAAACATGTACCTATTTGTCGGGCAAACAAATTTTATTCTCTGCTCTAGCCTCCTTGCTATGACCTGTTCAATGATATATATGTATATGCAAGCAAATGCGACCAATTTTCAATACAATTCAATATTTGATTCAATTAGGCATAATAGTTCAAAATTATCAAACAATTTAAACAAACAACTCAAACATCAATCAATTAGTGAATTTAACGTTTAAAATTCATAATTTTGATACATATACAAAAATCATGTTTTTGATGCCAAATCACAACAATGTATTCTAGCTATATTAGTTTTGGTTCTCACACCAGTCTAATGGAAATATATAGAAATCACACCTTCGTCACTCGAAAATAAATGCTGATGATGTTTCGAACCAAAATCAGAACATTGTCGGGCTACTAGAGTGCGGTTCTATATCTACCCGGTATATTAAAACTTCGAATATACGCGGATCAGACGTATACGCAAAATCTATATATACTGGATTGTCCAAATCAATATAAATAAATGATCAACTACGAATAATTGATTTAAATTTTCAAAACAAAATTTTGTTTTCATTTTAAAAATATACTCTTCACACTCGTTCTAGGATACTACTGATCCTATCTCTAACGAGTCATTCTAATTGGATATTACTAATCCAATATCTGATGAATTCTTTCGTATGTTTCTAATGTGTCTTGTTCTCTAGCTTTGTAAACCAAAGCTCTGATACCAACTGTGAAGACCCGCAACTTCCCCGTAAAGGAAAGCGTCGGATAGTTCGAGAACAAGCCACAACAGAACGCATACAGAAGAACGTTTCATTGTATATTACAACAATGCATCAGATTACAAGAATATACAGAGTATAAATGAATATTACACAGAAATATCAGAGATTTAAATTACATTTAAATACATATCAGCGGAAAATAATACAATACACAACTAGAAGAGATATACGGATACAAAGCTTTCCGGATATCGTTCCAGCTGTAATCCAAGATCCTGTGAATATAAATCTGCAAAACCAAAACTACTAGCTGCCCGTGTCAAAATAAGGGCACCCAGAGTTTAGGTTAAAACAATAAACTCCAGGTCAGTCATGTGACTGGTGTGAGAACTAAAACAGTTATTAATCTTTATTTTAAATCATTAGGTAAATCAAGGGACCACGCCGTATAACACGGAACGGGTTTCCTCCCAAGAATACCAGTGCATAAAACAAACAATGCAATGCTAAATAAAGAAAAATGAAGCTGTTATAAGACCCAGGTCCTATCACACAATGCAACGCAAGCCGGGGGATAGGGTTTTCCCTTATAACAGCCAAAGAATGCTTGATACGTTTAAAACAAATCATTTGATACTATTATAAGTGTATAGTGTATAAAACAACTTCAAATCATAAGTATCAATCATAGGCGGCATGGGTACCATATATCATGTCGCCATATATAGGTTTACAAATAAAACCGCAAATGTCACGTATTTGGAAATTGGATTTCCATCTATGAACCGAGGCAAAAGATAGTCCTCAACCGATTCGAGACTGCCTAGCCCGAGTCTCAGGATCAGAGCTCGAGTGACCCTAGGAGCGACAGGGCCGGTCCACCGATGTGGATTAAAATGCCTGAACACTACGTTTCCCCGCCCTTTGGGGCGTAAATGAGCCACTAAATGACTCCATCGGTTCGAGAACGACCGATCAATCCGAGGCGCCTCGCAACAGCAACAACCACATAAGTCAAACTCGTCAGGGCGTGTAAAACCACTGACGCCACTTCTAGCTAGGAGGAAACGCAGGCCCTCCCTGAGGTCCTTTCTCCCGTTTTTGGTTCATACCTGGTGTGAAACACGCGAGGTAAACGTTACACAAAGCTACGCCACAAAGGCCGTGCTTTGATCATCAACCACAAGACTTTGCTTTTCAACAGAAGCCTTGATCATTTGCATCTTAGCATGCCACACAGGCAAGCCATCCTATGCAACCGATATCAGTCACACAGAATGAAATCCGATGTCAGACACACAGTCCATTTACAAGTCCGTTCTGGGTCTGAACGAAACCGGAGGCACCTAGTACCCCGCATATCCATCGATCTCCAAGTACGTCTGGACGATCACTAACTGTTTCCATCTTCTTGGGTGTACAGCCCAATCAAGATCATCAGTTATCACCCAAACGACGTGAAGACTTCCGGTCTTCCCATCGTCTTCATCTTCGACTTATCGTCGTATCAGTTATTCAGAATGGGATAAACCCGGTCTTTCCGAATAACTCGCGTATATTTTAAATAAGTGTTACACAAACACAACATACGCCTCATTCCAATTCATTAGTCACTAACCGTAAATTAATCAAGAGAATAATTCCCCAAATATTAACCCCGAAGGCCGAAACCAACATCAGATCAATATCCAGAAAACCATTCTACTTAGCTAACCGACAGTTAGTTTCTAAATTTCACGTTCAAATCTAATTAAAGATTTAACTATCGCCTGGAGCAAAACTGGTGATACTCCATTCTCGATCTTTTCAATCTAATTAAAGATTCATTAAAACTCCACTTAGTTTTAATCTGTGACTGGGTTAAAGAATCAGTGTCATTTAAAACACGGTTCACGACAAACCCAAAGTCACATCCCATTAATTATCGGGTTAAAGAACAAGTGTTATTTAAAACACTGTTCACGATAAACCCAAAAATCAATATCCATTCAATTCCAATTAAATATTATTTAATTGGTACACTTCATTAAATCTAAATAAAAAGATTTAATCTTTTCTCAACTGGGTTCAAGAACAGTGTTAGTGAAGACACCATTCACGACAAACCCAAATCACATTCATTAATTATCGGGTTAAAGAACAAGTGTTATTTAAAACACTGTTCACGATAAACCCAAAAATCAATATCCATTCAATTCCAATTAAATATTATTTAATTGGTACACTTCATTAAATCTAAATAAAAAGATTTAATCTTTTCTCAACTGGGTTCAAGAACAGTGTTAGTGAAGACACCATTCACGACAAACCCAAATCACATTCATTAATTATCGGGTTAAAGAACAAGTGTTATTTAAAACACTGTTCACGATAAACCCAGAAATCAATATCCATTCAATTCCAATTAAATATTATTTAATTGGTACACTTCATTAAATCTAAATAAAAAGATTTAATCTTTTCTCAACTGGGTTCAAGAACAGTGTTAGTGAAGACACCATTCACGACAAACCCAAATCACATTCGATATTCAATACAAGGCTCTGAATAGAAAATATATCGGCTTATATTCAATATCAAATTCTACGACTAACAAATGTCGTATTGGAAATAACGATATAAATATATATATCTTTCAAATTTCCATAACAACACCTGTATAATCACGAATTCCAACATCGAAATATTCCGAAGACAATTTCGATTCAAATCCACTCCAATGCAATCATTGGAATTTTGGTTACTTTTAAAACCCTTTTCGAATTCAATTTATTTATTTAAAAATAAACAGAATTATAATTCTAGTTCAAAACTAGTTCATTTCGATAAAAATCTATTTTTATCTTTTCAAATATGGAGTTTTTCATCCCAATTTTTCCCAAATCATTTCTTATGATTTTACACAAATTATTACTATTTTTAATAATTTTATCAAGGCCCGTACAGTCGATTTCCATCAATGGCCATCGAACTGCACTTACAGCGACCTTTTTCAAATTTGACTTGGACATAATTCCAAATCCAACCGTTAGATTTCAAATTTCTAACATTCGTTAGAAAGCTCTTTTCGATACGAACCCAACGGTTCCGGTTTTAGGAGAATCCGACGGTCGGATCTCCCGTAATGTCCGTTTGAAATAAATGGTCGAAATTCGCGAACTGCCGCGGCGCGGCGCGTTCTATTCAGGCCATTATATTATATATATAATATATATAATATATATTTCGTCGATTTCTATTTAAAACGAATTATATAAATAGTTTTAAATTCGTTTCAAATTCTATTTCAACTTCTATTTCAATTCAAAGCAAAATTGAATTCTTCTTTATAAATTCGTTTTAAAATTCATTTCTATTCAATTCGAATTTCAATTCAATTTGAATTCGTTTTCAATTCAATTCATTTCGAAATCGTTTTCAATTCATTTTGAATTCGTTTTCAATTCATTTCGAATTCGTTTTCAATTCAATTCATTTCGAAATCGTTTTCAATTCAATTCATTTCGAAATCGTTTTCAATTCAATTCATTTCGAAATCGTTTTCAATTCAATTCATTTCGAAATCGTTTTCAATTCAATTCATTTCGAAATCGTTTTCAATTCAATTCATTTCGAAATCGTTTTCAATTCAATTCATTTCGAAATCGTTTTCAATTCAATTCATTTCGAAATCGTTTTCAATTCAATTCATTTCGAAATCGTTTTCAATTCAATTCATTTCGAAATCGTTTTCAATTCAATTCATTTCGAAATCGTTTAAAATTCAATTCATTTCGAAATCGTTTTCAATTCAATTCATTTCGAAATCGTTTAAAATCGATATAAATATCGTTCACGTCAAAATGGCGTCAATCTTATCAACACGGCTTCATAAATTTCTATTTTCAAATATTCTATTTCAAATATTTCTATTTCAAATATTTCTATTTCAAATATTTCTATTTCTAAACTGGAATGAGGCCCAATCAATTACCATATAAAATTAATTATATGGATTTTCATACAACACATGTATATAATAGCATTGAAAAATAATCAACCATCAACCAAAGTGCACTACACTGTATAAGCATCAAATAAAGATATCTAACGCTTATAACAGCATGTCAATCAATCGATCGACATATTTAATCTATCAGGATGAGTGAACTTCAAATTTCATCCTAACACCCGTGTGGGGTTTCAAACAATCAAACAACTATTTTATTCGTGCAGTTGGGCGATGTGTAAAATTTATCGTCCCAATCTATGTCATTCAAATAGGTGTACAAAAACAAACCGTCCGGTTTGCAAATGAATATTTTATTTTGTTCACTTCACTATTTTCATATTCACGTTAAAAATTATATTTTTAACGATAAAACATTTTATTTCAACATATGAATTTCTATTCAGTTCATTTTTTAAGTAAAATGATATTTTTATTTTTCTAACATATTTTAGAAAATTTCGGCGGCATAACGGCACGATACTAGAAACGGGACAAGGCCTAGCCTTATCCCCGGTCTAGTGAAGGCCCACGCCATTCACACATCAATCAAATCAATTCCATTATGCAAACCACAAAGTTTGGAGTAAGCGTCTAACCTAGCCTTACTCCCTCGCCTTATAACGGCGCACGTCTAATCCTAACCAATTTATCGATTCGATTTTTCACACCACAAACCACATTCAAACCAATATCGCAATCTATAACCAAACAGCCAAACAAACAAGTCCATGGTCTGTGGACGATTGTGTCGGGTGCTACTAAGCACCGTCTGCATCCTAGTATATATATATATATAACTAGAAAAGAAATAGAAAGGTGAGAAATTCTCACAGATTAGCTATCCTAGCTCCACGGCACTTTATTGATAGAAATCTTCATTGCTATCGCATCTTCGTTCCCCGCTTTCACTACCTATGTAAAAATCGAATTTTTAGTTCACTATTCAATATATAAAAATCGAATTTTTAGTTCGCTATTCAATATATAAAAATCGAATTTTTAGTTCGCTATTCAATATATAAAAATCGAATTTTTAGTTCGCTATTCAATATATAAAAATCGAATTTTTTCTATTTAAAAATCTCGCCTTTCCCCTTTTTAAAATCTCATTTTTAAACTATTGTTTATATTTTATAGACAAAGATGATTTTAATTTCAAATCAGAGGTAATCTTATTTTTAAGTCAAAGTCTAATTTATATTTTCTATTTGAAAGTATTTTATTTTTCCAAACTATCCTGTTTTATATTTTCAAAATCACTCCTAATTTTATTTTAAAACCTTTCTAACTTTATTTTCATAATGCTATATATATATATATATATATATATATATATAATGAAAATAAAGGCTGCCTTTATATAAAAAAAACTGCATTTATATTATATAAAAAAATAAAAAATAAAAACCTGCATTTATATTACATAAAAAAAAAAAAAAATCTGCATTTATATTATATATAAAAAAAATCTCTCCTTTACAGACTCTGTTATATATATATATTTTTTTATATTGAAGAAACCAAATTAAACATTTTAGATAAACTAAAATAAAATTAAAAACTTACAGTTGAAACGAAGGAGAGGGAGGGACCTGCGTCGGGGTGGGCTGCGCTGCGTCGTTCGAGGAGGGAGCGGGTTCTGGTGGCGGCTCTGCTAACTGAGGAGGAGGGGGTGCGATTCTCGAATCGTGGGGGAGGAGGAAGCGGCTCTGCGGGGGGGGGGGGGGGGCGCGAGGTGGCGATCGACTGGAGGAGGGGCGCCTCGTCTGGCGGCGGCGACAGGGGTTCCTCCCCCCCCCCCTTTCCGTCGCCTCCGATTTTTCTTTTTTTATTTTTTTTTATTTTATGTAGAATGAAATCGGGGGGGGCCTGGGTAGTTAAGGGGAAAAGAGGGTTTTTTTATTATATATTTTTTTTTTTTTATTTTAAATTCAAAAAGTCAACTTTTTCAATCTACCTCTAAAAGAGGTCCACCGCCTGTCGTCCATAGCGTTCTACCCCCATTCCGAACACAATGGGATATATATCGCAAGCTGATATGATCGTTTGAATCAGTTTCCGTTAAATTTACATTTAAATCACTATATTGAATTTTAAACGTACATTTCAAATTACCGGGGTCACATACTAACTCTATAAATTGCAGAAAAATATTTTCTAGCTTCGTGTTGACGTTACGGTCCTAACAAAACTAGTTTCGTCGAATTCTGAGACCGTTTGAAAAATGGCCAATTTCCAGTCGATTAAAATCAACTGAAACTGGTCAAACGCGTTTTCCTTTGCCACGCTCACATATTGATTCGAAAAATTATGAAATTTGGAATCTAGCAATAACTTAACATCACGGACCCAACAAAACTGGTTTCGTCGAATTCCGAGGTCGTTTGCAAAACGGCTATTTTTAAGGGCTATATATTATATAAAATATATATATAAATTCCATAGCGACTATTCTGAATTTTCAACTGGACGTATCTTATCATTTCTAAGATGAAATCTCAGTTTGCTAACTTCGTTACAAAGATATAGTTATACAGATTCAAATATTTCTTGTTTCGTTCAATTCTGACTTATATTGAATTTTGTATATTCATTTGAAATTAGAAATCGAATTTTCGAACTACCGCGCCATTTTCAATTCTATTTATAATTATATATAAATATTTATATTCTAACGACGACGTATATAAATATATACGTCGAATTCTATTCAAAATAAATTTCACGTCGATATTATTTAAAATAATTCATTTTAAATAACCAAAATTCGCTATAATTGCCAAAATAAAAATTTTAAACTGGCCCAGAATTTACGGGTTGTTACACCGTCTATATGCAACAGTTGTTTATAGCTGCTAATTCAAATTAGAGGGATGCATTCTTGCATATGCATTAGAGGGCAAGAACATTTGAGATGGGGATACCTACAAGTACACCAACTACCACTATAAAAATAAATTACGAAAAAGAAACATATAGCTAAAATCCAGGTTTGTGGATTTAATGCAACAACAAAATGAATTTTTTACCATGTAGTGGTGAGCATTATTATGAACTTACACTGTTTTGTTTTATTTTATGAAAAAAGAAACAACATCTAAATTAGATTTTAGACACATTGGAATCATATATTTACAGCTAATATTTTGTAAGAGATCCAGCATAGTAAAATTACTACTGTCCAGTATTGAAACGTTTGTTTCTTAACACAAACAGAACAAATAGACAATAATAATGAAGATACTGTTATTACTCAACAACAATGAAGACAAAAATCACTTTGATCCAATGGCAGATAATAAATTTGAAGAACATATCATTCATATTTAGCACCAACAAATTATATGATTTCTTTATCCTAATATTTGCTTAACTCATAGATGCATATTTAAGATTGTATGCTTATCTTAAAATTTCACTAGCATCATTATTACTCCCACTGACTTTGGAACATGTTGCATGTCATCATTCTCCTCTAAGTTCACTGACAAATTATACTTAAGATTGTACATTTATCTTAGTGTAAGGTTTTATGTTATATATTCTTACATGCTATGCCCTTTAAGGCTCAGTTAAAAAAAATTCATATACAGTTTTATACGTCCATTACAGTATACAGTTTCATACAGTGTATAAAATGGTTAGGCTTTGTTTAACGCGTTCGGTTCGTTTTCAGCTTTGTTTTTCCGATTTTTCATTTGGGCCTCAAAACGGGGAAAACAAGAAAATGTTTTCAATTTTCTTTGTTGGGCCCATTTTGGAAAATGATAGATTTTTAAAAATGAATTTTTGAAAATGACAAAGGGAACATATTTTTAGTGTTTTTCAAAATAGAAAATTGAAAATGACCCGAAAATGACAAACCAAACACACTCTAAATATGCCGAAACATATTAGCATCAAGCGGTTAAAGAAAGAACAAGAACAAGATCAGGTGTTTATTTCACCTGAGTGACAATAATATATAGTGTTAATGTGCTGTAACCACACAAAATCTGAATGATTCCCCTGTGGCATTGGAGTTGATATAAATGAACGTTTTAGTTAAATGTCAAATTTAGAATTTGATCATATACAGAAGAAACGGTAAAGGTAAGTACCCAATACTAAGCTGGGGAATAATAAAACCAAATTTATCCATGATGCAAGTTCGAAACCCGTAAGTAACCTATTTTATGGCAAAAACAAACACAAGATGTAAAATTATTGATGGTTTTTGGGTTAATAACATTGGTAATCTTATTTGCTGAAACACATGCAATATTATTTGATATAAATTATAATACATAAAAATCTTTGCGTTACATTGTTTTTTTATATATTCTAACACAACTGTACCTTGGTTAATATCGGTCCTTAATTTGATACTGTTATTTCTTTCATAACAATGTATGCAATGACTGACACTATAAAAACTAAATGAGAACAGAATGATACTTACAACTATCCAGAAAAAGTAAGCAATTTGGAATGCATTTTCGAAGAGGATAAAGTGTATAAAATAAAGCAGAATCCGAGGGCGTTGGAACCAGAAATAATCATCTAAAGGTTTGACAACCAAATCTCCATGTACAGCTGAATGTTTTTCAACCACTCCGCGAGCCAGTTGGCTAATTACATGTTCCGACTTTGTCCCAACTGCAAGTAAAAGCTGAATATCATGTGGCAAAAAGAAGAGAAGGAAAAAAATCATTCATCCTTCAATTTGTTTTTATCATATACAGAACGAAATCAACCCTTCCAGTATAATTCGCGAAGGTAAGGCAAACCTTCCAGTATAGTTTACAATATATAATTGAAGATCAGTTTAATAGCCGCATCATGATTTCTTATATGTATACATTTATCCTATTTGCTGAAAATACTTTCCGAGGCATGTAAAGCCATGCTTTAAACGTTTTGGTTTTCAAGTGACTATTACAAACAATATGAATTACAAACTAGATAGAAATACATCATAGCTACAACATGTCTTGCATGCTAAGTATAATCAAATATCCTTAAAATGAGTATGAATAGAATGCTAAATCTCATTCATTTTCACATAGACCGCATTACCAAAGAAAATAGATTGGAAATCAAAGGATTTCTTATAAACTGTTTAATAACTTGTCTAATTTCTAACACGGTTTAATAATTTCACATAAATCAAAGGACTACATACCAAAGGAATTCTCCTCCTAATTTGGACATTTTAGAACAAAATCTGCAGCCTCTTGAAGCAACGTAGAAGAGACTATAACTTTGACGGCTGCATTTCTCATGTTTACGGGCATGGATGGGAAGCTATGTTGCTGTGCATCATCATTAACTGAAATCATCGCTTAGTGGTCGTCCATTTTAAATCGTTCCCTGCGTTGAACTAACTGTTCGGCCACGTGAACCCGCTCGGGATGCGGTTTCTCGTAGGGGGATGCGACAGCTTTTGGATATGTGGGTGAAGGACGGAAGGGATTGCGACGTCTTTGATGGAGGAAAAGTCGATTTAGGTTTAGGTTAGGGGTTTGTCGATTTGGCGGCTCGTATGGGATGAGGGAGGTAGGAATACGGTTTTCTTGTATGAAGTTTCTAGACATCGAATTGGGTTGGATATTGAAGCTGTTGTGCTTTCGCTGTTTGTCGACCGACGCATGTTTCCCTATTGTGAATTAGACGAGGTACCTTCAGTTATACCAAAACCTTAATTGTACATACCATCTAATTAGTCATTTATAGTGATATAAATTAATCAACTATTGACATTGTATACGCACTAATAAATGCCAATATGTTGCCATTTTAAAATTGATGGAATTGTCAAAAATTATATTACTGACTGAATTATATCTACTTATTTGCCTTAAACCACGTACTATCCTCAATAAGTTTTAGACTTTAAAGCATCACATGTATATGGATACCTAACCCATATTAAATCACGTACAAGATTTGTGAATTCTCTTGTTCCTGTTATACAAAATCTCGGTGAAGTTAGTTCACTTGAAATGAGCAAGTAAACAATAGTGCAAACACAAATCACCAGTCATGAAACGAACCAGGTTCCTTTATTTATGTTGAATGACTACATTTACCACTACTGGCCTTGGCTCTTGAATATGCTCATAAAAGCTTACTACGTTGTCTGTATTGCTAATCAATGCTCACCTTAGGCCAACATATTTGAGACCAGCACAATTTTTATATTCATTAGATCATAATTACATTATTAGGAATTTTAATCATTGAACATTATAGCAAGCATACGCTATTATCAGAATGTATTGCTATACTAATAATTAATAAATATATTATTTATTAGTTACTAGTTTCAATATTACTTATTAAATATTCATTGATAAATAGTAATTATTAATCATTAAAAATTTAACTTCTTATTTTTTATTTACTGTTTGTTATTTATTATTACTTCATGACTACAATTGAATATTAGTTATTAAATGTTAATTATACC
Source organism: Allium sativum (assembly GCA_030737875.1). Classification (NCBI taxonomy): domain Eukaryota; kingdom Viridiplantae; phylum Streptophyta; class Magnoliopsida; order Asparagales; family Amaryllidaceae; genus Allium; species Allium sativum. The sequence continues at coordinate 899,324,191 of CM060922.1, read as the reverse complement.
CATATGTTACTACTTATTAATATTAATTATTACAAATTTAGTACATATTAATTATTAAATGTTAATCATACATATATATTGCTTAACTATTATTAATAATTATTAGTTATTACATATTTAATATTAATCATTAGACGTTATATTAATTATTAAATAATTACTTCATTTTTATTTATTATTAAATTATTAATTCATAGTATTTAATTATCACTTATAAATATCACTTTATAATGTTTAAAATTTATTATTAATTAATAATTATTAAATATTAATTTTAATTATTATATAATTACTACTAGTTAGCCATTTAATAGTAACTATTTAAAATTAATTAGTAAAAGTTAATCATTAAAAGCTAATGCTGATTTTTAATTGTATGTTTTTCGCAACAGGCTTTTTCAGTTGTAAAAAATATAGTTATTGCAAGTGGCCAAAACAGTTGCTAATGATATTTATTCGCAACTGGCTTGGAAGCGCAGTTGCAAATAATGTGTTTATTGCAACTATTATGGAAGCACAGTTGCTAAAAGCATGTTTTTGCAACAGAAAGGGAAGCGCAGTTGCTAAAAATATGTTTTTCGCAATAGGAAAAAAAGCCTGTTGCTAAATCTCATCCATTGCAACTGCTATAATAGGTCTGTTGCTAAATATCACTTATTGCAACTGTCATTTGTCACCTGTTGCAAATAGCTAGTTGCAATATGATATTTTTCTTGTAGCGTTTTCGCCTCTTTTCTTCCCCCCTAGTTTCTCAGGGTGGGACTAGTGATAGTGGAGCTTGATTTGGATCTTTCTCTCTCTTTTGGAAGTGCTTGGATTGCTAAAAGTAAAGTTCAGCTCATCTCTTTTATGGCTACTTATGTGGGGGTTATGCTTTTTACTTTATGTACTCAGAAAATAATATGTCAAGATGGATACTAAGTGTACTTGGTTTTACTATTGGTTTATGATGTTGTTGTAATCAAACTACTTCTCTGCTGCAATAAAAGTTGTTTTAATTTTTTCAAGTATCAATATATGTATCTGTCTTGTTATATTCTGTTCTATATACCAAAATACTCCAAAAGTTAATGCATTCCTTTTGAGAGTGACATTAATGGACGTAGGGTGTTACACGTGGTATCAAAGCTGAAGGTTAACAGAACAGATAAGAGATTTTGAAAAACTGTTTTTCAAAAGATTTTATAAAGAAATACTTTCAAAAGTATGTTTTAAGGAGAGTATTTTCCAGAGAAAAGTTTGTTTTAAAAACATAACCCCCAAGAGCCATATATCTTTCTTTCGATTCTCCATTTTGAATCTTTTCCCTTTTCTTTTCAACATGTCTGGGTTTTCCGAGATACCCGAGGGGATACTGATACCAACCTAGTTCAGAAGGTATCTGGAGGCTAGGGCCACCGCCACAGGCCCAGCAGACATTTCTTCTCCCCCAGCTGTAGCCGCTCCTCCTCCTCCCCCTCCCCGTGTTGATACTTTTTTGATGATATGCAAAGACTTTCGGGCAATGGGTGGGAAACACTACGACAAATATATCATATTACAACGATGCAAAAACGTTGTAAACAGTTTTTACAATGGTGGAGCCACCGTCGTGTATTAAGAAGTCGTAATGTACTTATATCTTTTACAACGTTTCTACACCGTTGCAACACCATTGTAAAATAGGGTATTTAACAACTTTTACTCATCGTTGTAATAAATTTTATTACAACTTTTATTCCCCGTTGTTATACATTCTGTTATAACATCAGAGCATAGTTATAACAACTTTTACCACTATTGTAATAAACTTCATTACAACTTTTTTTTGTTGTTGTAACTCATATACACCTTACTAATATAAATAATTCATATATATTAATAATGATATGATTCATATTTCAATGCAACAAATATAATTATATGGAATCACTCATATATATTAATTAACATAATATCCGATCAACATACACATGTACATCATCAACTAAGCCCGTCACAAAAAATATAACCGTTTCAAAATACATACGTCGATCTAACACAAAAGATACATGAGCATATCCTACAAAAGCACTCTAGCTAAAGACAACGAAATTTTTATTCCAAGCCACAGTTGATCCAACAGCTTCTCCAATGGTAGTCATTTCGGAATTCAGCTTCCACAAGAAAGCCTCTGAAACCTATAAAGTTGAATTATGCATACAAATAAATATCTTGGTTTTTTTATTCAACAAGAATCAAAGTAAAAAAAATGTCGAAAAATATGTAGACAAATGTGATTGTATAAGAGAAGATATGAACATTAAATCTTTAATGTTTAAAAAAAATAGACACAAAAACAAGTCACCTGTAACATTAGTGATCACTTTTGTAATCTTCTGAGCTACAAGTGCTTTTAATTTATTTCCATATAAACAAGTCATCTGCACCATTTTATTATAGCAGTAACCTGCACCATTTTAAAGGAAAATATAGTAGTAACCCGGTGAAGAATTTTGAAAATGGGTAAACCTTCCTTTTACACAATGATGAGTCCCATGCATTAGTTGTTGGTCAGCTTAAGAGCCAAATGTTTGAACAGATATAAGGGACATAATATTTATTTGTTCATATGCATTGCTAAAATATGTTTATCTCTAGGTGGACTGATGGAGATCGCCACAACATAGTTAGAGCGCCATTTATAACAAAATGTGGTAACACTACAACAGAAATAAAGTTAAAATATTAATAAAGAGAAGCTTACAATAGGATGAATAATAAACAAATAACAGACCACAAACAAATCAAAAGCATTCAATCAAGATTAATAGTTTATGCGGTTAGCATGAAACGTGTACCTTTGAGGGGTCAGACAATATAGTGTATGCCTCTCCTATAATTTTGAACAAGCGATCTGCATCTGCATGTACTTCAACCACCACTTCTCTCCATACTTCATCATCTGCATTCTCATTCCTAACCAAGGACTGACCAGCCTACACTCGAATGTTTGCAACATTCAAATATTATATGTTATTTGAAAACTTCATCATGTATTCAAACTACATCAGTGCTACAACACATACCTTGTTTGGATGATGTCTCAAAGCGGCTTTTCTGTATGTTTTCTTTATATCTACTGCAGAACACGACTGCTTAACTCCCCTACACAAGAAAATATTGTTACAAAAATTTATAACAAATACTACTTGTGAAAAAGAAACAATAATAATATAGCATTGTGCACTAAATTTAAGTACTTTCAATATCAAATACATGTTCAGTGAAATTTATTCTTGGCTTTTCTTTTCTATGGCAGGAAGACGAGCACGGGCTCGTTTCAGTAAGTATAAACCGAAGGTGATGACTTTGCTCTAGAATCATTCGTATTCTCCTCGATATGTTTCTGAAGAAGAGATATCAGTCTGTTGAGATGATTAGCTTATGTTACAAAAGTACCCAAACCAGTCTCCTAATTGTACTTTTGAACCTTTATATAATGATACCTTATCCCGTATTTCCCCAAACTGAAGAGCTTTTATGGAAAAATAATACGTCTATGAGCATTTTCTGAAGTGGAACCCTGCATAAAATACACATAAAAAACAAAGCTACTTGGCAGCACCACATAAAATTGAAGGGGATTTCAGTACAACAAGGGAAAGAAATTTTGTGTCTGATATTTGTGCTTTGAATTACTAACAGCAAACAGAAGAAACCCAAATATATAGAATAAGAAGCAAACCTTGTCCTTAGCTACATCCTTCTTCCACTCCCGTTGGTGCTTCTGCAAAAGAAGGGTAAGTAATCTCTTCAATTCAGGTGAAACCTCTTCAGGAAACAACTTATTACAGTCGTCGTTTGTGAATTTCTCGGATACCGATCTACAAATCAGAATTCGAAGGCAAACCAGAAGCTAAATATGAAAGAAAAACAAACAATTAAGAAAGTGATGGTAAGTGGAAAAGAGTCGATATAAAATTGCATATTTTTGGAATATTCGGTATGTTCATATAAATTGAAGTAAAAATAAACAGTGAGATGTAAGAGGTTGTAGAATATAGAGTTGAACATAGTATTTTTTATGCAAGGGTAAAACAAAGGCGATTACAAAAACAAACTGCAGTAAAAGGACGTGATTCTGTATTACATGTAACGACAGAAGTATAATATTCCACTGCTTCCAAATGTCTAGCTGCTTGAAATGCTTCATTCCCGCCGGATTGCAACAAAAAAAATGTAAGTTATTGCCACTAGGCAAACATCTTGATTGACTAAACAAACAAAATACTGTTATCTAATGGTTACACTAGAAATCCAAACTTTCACTTGGACATGGCATACTAATAGTATGCATCATTCGTACATTCTTAAATGCATCATATAGTTTGTGAATGGTTTCTTTAATTGGAAAATTGACTTTTCATTCTAATACACTTATTAAATTATGTCATGTGTAATCTATAGAATAAACCTGTTACATTTACTGCTTGCAAAATCTGAACTGCGTCCTGAACTGCAAGTCTTGGTCAAGACCACAGACGCACTTTATTATTTTATTTTATAAGATTATTTTTTTCGATAAATAACAATTAATGTCACGGGATTCGAAAACAGAACCTCTAGATACACTTAAGCCTTGCCACTTTACTAGCGGCGCTTGATGCATGCACACATTAATAATTACAGATTCCATATAACCCTGAGCATCAAGAAGCATGCTTGTTTCCAAATAATAAAAGCCAGAAGCTAAAAAAACCTTGTTTATAAGGTATATCAATGCAAATAACTCTTTCTTGGAACAACTGTAACTGTTTTTCTACTTCATTATTATACTTAACTATCAATCTTGAGAAGGTAAAATGCGGCCTACGTGATCTATTTTCTATTATCATTCATTATAATGTAGAAAAAATATCAATATGATGCATTATTTTTTCATCAATCTTTCTCATTTAGTTTTCTTTTTATATGCTTTACCTCAACTCTCTAATTTCCAAATGAAGTAAATGATTGCGTTACTACCACAACAACATCATCAGTATTAAGTTTAAAAATCTTACTTTAAGCCGCAGGAGTTCCCGTATTTGTAACGACCCGTATTCTACACATCATAGGATCGTAGAATATCTATTTCTGTCCCATGTGAAGTCGTATGGTCATGTAACTTTGGGAAATATCTATTAGAGTCATTTCTCATGTTCATGATTTTTGTCGATTTTTAAATGACCATTTTTCCCCTAGTTGGTATTGTTTTGGCCATAACTTTTGATTGAAAAGGAATTTTAACCTGAAACCACTTCCATTTGATTCGTTTGATGGTTTCTCTTTCCGTAGAGTGGTCACATTAGCCAAACGGACTTACCGTTTGGGAGATATGGCTGAAACAAGATTTGGAGGGTGAAAAACTGCTTAACCGGGCCAAATCGGGTGATTAGTGAGTAGGCCCATAACCCATTTCGGGATTAGGGTTATGGGAGGGCTGAAATTAGATGGAGAATCATTCCATTTCAGTTTTCTAGCCTTCACTTATCACCAAGGATCCCTAAAAATGGCCTCCAACCTCTAAATCACCTCCAAATCACCTTTAGGTTAAGGATTTGGCTTAGCAACCCCTAATCAAGAAGGATCTTCACCAAATCAACAAAGGAGCTGCTGTTTGGTATTGGAATTCGCATCAAATCAGAGAATCATTTCAGATCTTAGTTTATTTTGTGGCTAAGGTGAGTGATTTGCATAGTTTTACACTAATTATGGCTAATTAGGGGTGATTAGTGCTAATTAGCGAATTTAAACATGATAAAATTCTGGAAAAATGTTCATAAATTCCTAAATGATGTTTTAGACCTCTGATATGAATTTGGGTTAATTTGGTTAAGTTTTGCTAATCCTATCATTAGTTTCACCTAAACATGCTTAAGGGGAAATATGGGATTTTGGGTATGTTTGATCCATTTTAACCTATGATATTGATGTGAATGATGTTTGTGGTTGATTATGCACGTTGCTATGGCTGTATGAAATGCTTTGTGATTGATTTCAATAGTTAGAATGGTTGAAAATGTCGTCGAATGGCGTAAACACTTGCTGGAACAGTTTCAGAAAACAGTGCAGAGTTCAGATCGGATCGGATAAGGGGGCTCGGATCGGATATGTAGAACTGAGCAAAGAATCCAATCGGATCGGAACCCAACACTTGGGAAAAGTGGCAAAAAGGAAGGCCACGCTAGCTGAACTGGGATCGGATCGGATAGAGAAAAGCGGATCGGATCGAGAAGGACGGATCGGATCGGAAAACAAAGGCGAATCAGAGCAGAAGCAAGAAAGCGAATCAGATAGGAGCATATGAAGTGGAGTATGAAGACGGATCGAAAGCACGAACCAGGAAGGACCCGACCCGACCCGAAAGGAAGCACCGACCCGACCCGAAGAAGAAGAAGCAGCTGACTCGAACCCAGAGGAACGCCGACCCGAACCGCATCAGAAGGGGGACCTGACCCGAACGGATAAAGAACACCGACCCGAACCGATGACCTGAGGAAGAACCCGACTCGACCCAGTATTGACCAATAACCCGAGATGCAAAGGTAGTCCAATAGGGGAAGTTAGAGCTCAGGATCCCGAAACCAGTTGGGAACCAACGAGTTCACTTCATGGTTGGACTTTGCTGCGGGACGTGTGCTAAGGAGTTGTCGACGTTCATAACTTCGATTCACCACTAAGAATGGATGATGGCTACTTATCAGTGCAGTAGGGTCATTACGGCCTGAGGGGCAAAGTGATGGTAGCAAGACTACGTTATCAGTGCAGTAGGGCCATTATGACCTGAGGGGCAAGGTGATGCGTAGTAAGACTATGAGCCAGCGCAGATGGGGTGAATAACTCCATGGGGCAAGTGGACATAGTAAGGATTGGCAAGGCTATGAGCCAGCGCAGATGGGGTGAATAACTCCATGGGGCAAGTGGACATAGCGAGGAATTTGTGGCTACGTTATCAGTGCAGTGAAGCCATTTATGACTTCATGGGGCAAGGTGATCGTAGCAAGGAATGTTGGGTGATCGAAGTGGTGAATATCGTATGATTTACGCACTGAGTGAGAGATGTGAGGATGGATGCTATGTTAGATTGTTTGCCATCATTATGACATGCACACCTCCCCCACCTCCGTATCTTTATATTGTTTGATATGATACCTTAGAGTGTTGTACAGTATGTAGTGCTAACTCTTTGGTTGCAGGTCCAGATTCAGGTATGTTTTAGTCTACCTGTTATTATTCACTTTAGATGCTTATCGCTCATACCAGGCTTTATGTCTGACCCAGAGTTTTATGTCTCCTCTTATTACTCTCGGTGCTCACACGAGCAGACTAGAGACAGGTTAGCTGGTGGTGTGCGAGTAGCAGATCCGGAGGCGGGCAGGAGGCTTCCACGTATTATATATATACACATTCTCCCTGTGTCGTTGGTGGTCGCTACTTGGGCATTAGTAGTGTACCTCATTTATCTTACTTTGCTTTGAGACAGTTGAAAAGTTGTAATAAGCTGTATTTTGGATTTCCGCTGCTATGATGTTTAGTTCTGATTTTCAGCTTATGCACTGTCTCTCCTGTTTTATGTCAAGTATGTTATTATTATATTTTGTTCTATGCGCTGTGAGACATTCTGCAGGTCCCTTGTATGTTCATTTCCTTCTTCCTTTTTCCCTTCTGGCGACCCGTTCCGTGCTAACTGGACATGTGTACAGCGCACCTTTGGAGTAAATGTCGGTTGGTGCGGGGCGGGCCGTCACAATTGGTATCAGAGCTCTAGGTTGCGTAGTTAACCTAGGAAAAGACACCAGGGAGAGATAGTACGTATATGAGAGCGCGTATTTGTGATTACTTTGGTTTTCAAAAGTTATGTATGTATATACTATTAGTAGTATAAAGATGAAGTCGCACTGCACTAGCACCACTATGGGGTCGTTAATCGTTTCCTTTTTACAGATTAACGATGAGCCGAGAGACGAGGGGTGCTGGTAGAGGGACCAACCAAGGGAATGCCGCTGACATGAGGGCAATGTTTACTAACCTCATGAGAGACATGCTTAGAGAAGTGCAAGGGGCAATTCCCAATCCCGGAGTTGGTGTTGGCCCAGTAGTGCAGGCGCCTAGGGTCGATTTCGCCAAGTTGTGCAAAGATTACACTAATCTTGGTGGGAAGCCGTTCCACGGAACGGAGTCGGCCACGGATGTTCAAGACTGGATGGATAGCTGTGACCGTATCTTTGATGACTTGGGTCTCGAGGATGCGATGAAGAGAAGGCTAGCGTCTCGTCAGCTACAAGGGCGAGCGATGAATTGGTGGAATGCCATTAGAACAGCTACTCCAGAGGACCAAGTTACTTGGGATCAGTTCAGGGCTCGCTTTAGCGAGAAGTTTATTCCAGCTGCCCAGAAGTCAGTGTTGTTCAAGAGGTTCTTGGAACTCAAGCAGAATGGGAGGGCAGTTTCTGATTATATCGCTGAGTTCGACACTTTGTCGAAGTATGGACTGTCTCTTATCGATACTCCTGAGAAGAAGAATGAGAAGTTCATTACTGGTCTGGATGGGTACTTGGGGGAGAGGCTCATTAACCATATCGATGAGACTTTTGAATCGATCGTGGGAAAAGCTTTGAGGTCAGAGAGCCTTTACCCTAAGTCAAAGACTGAGGCTGCATCTGCAGAAGGGCCAAAGCCGCAAGCAGGCGGTGGAGGCAAGAATAACTCTCAGAATAAGAGGAAGCAGGACCAGTCTAAAGGTGGCCAGAAAAAGAGCAAGAAGGATGTTGAGTGCTTCAGATGTGGAAAGAAGGGCCATTATGCTAAAGAATGTCGGGCCAAGCCAGCGGAAAGGAAGTGCTACAACTGTGGTCAAGTGGGACATCAGAAGGATAAGTGTCCGCAACCTCTTAAGGAGAGGCAGATTGTGAAAGCATATGCTCTTGATGCTGTTCCTTCTTCGTCGAATGCCCCAACTGCGGCGGAGAAAGGAAAGAATGTTGTTATTCAAGGTATGCTTTCTATTTATGATATACCAGTTCGAGTTTTGTTTGATACTGGGGCTTCCCGTTCCTTCATATCTAGTGACCTGGTAGATAGGTTGGGACTGGAACCCGAGATAGTCGATAGACCATTGATAGTGACGAACCCGATTGGTAGTTCGACTAGCCTTAGTATGATTTGCAGGAATTTGGTCTTATCGAGTCATGGATGTATGTTTGTATGGAATTGCTTTGTTTTGGGCTTTACTGGGTATGGCATTATATTGGGAGTCGATTGGCTCCAAAGATACGGGGTGGTGGTAGACTGTGAGGGCTTTTTGGTGACAGTGAGGGCGGATGATGGGCGGAGGGTAGTGTTTGGTAGTCTACCCAGTGATGGGGTTATGGCTAGTTTTGTAAATTCCCTCGACATCCCGTAGGATGAGTTGTCAGATGTGCCCGTGGTTGGCCAGTATCCGGACGTCTTCGAGGAGGTGACCGGGCTTTCACCACACCGAGAGATTGAGTTCCGTATTGATTTAGTGAAAGATGCCAGACCTATAGTGATGCCACTTCGTCGTATGGCAGCAAGGGAGCAGCGAGAGCTCGGGGTGCAAGTCAGCAATCTTTTGAAGAAGGGATTTATTAGAAGGAGTGTCTCCGAGTGGGGAGCTCCAGTTGTGTTTGCCACTAAGGCAGATGGTTCCCTTCGTTTGTGTGTGGATTATCGCGAGTTGAATAAGGTGACGAGGAAGAATAAGTATCCTCTACCGCGGATAGATGATTTGTTTGATCAGCTGGAAGGAGCTAGAGTGTTCTCCCAGTTGGACCTCGCGACAGGATTTCATCAGCTTCGTGTAGCAGATGAGAGTGTTCCGAAGACGGCATTTAGGACGCCGTCTGGATTTTATGAGTGGTTGGTCATGCCGTTTGGGTTGACCAATGCACCAGCCTATTTTGTGGATCTTATGAATCGAGTATTCAGAGATCAGTTGAATAAGTTTGTTCTTGTGTTCGTGGATGACATCCTTGTTTACTCAAAGACAGAAGAGGAACACAAGGGACACTTGAGGATAGTGATGGAGGTGTTGAGGAAACACCAATTGAAAGCGAAATTCTCTAAGTGTCATTTTTGGAGAAGGGAAGTAAGATTCTTGGGTCATGTTGTTTCCGAGAGTGGTATTGCCGTGGACCCTGCGAAGGTGGCTACGGTACAGGATTGGCCTACGCCCAAGAATGCTACAGATGTAAGAAGTTTCTTGGGATTAGCTGGATATTATCGTAAGTTTATCCAAGACTTCTCCAAGATAGCAGCACCGTTGACTCAGTTGACTAAGAAGAATCAGTCCTTCGTCTGGGACGGAGTGTGTGAGGATGCCTTCAAAAGTCTAAAGGAGAGGTTGACGCGTGCGCCAGTGTTAGTCATTCCTAAAGGGAATGAAGAGATGACGGTATACACGGATGCTTGTGGTACCGGACTAGGTGCTGTATTGATGCAAGGAGGTAGGGTTGTAGCTTATGTTGGTCGACAGCTAAAGCCACATGAGAAGAAGTATCCTACCCATGATTTGGAATTGGCAGCGATTGTATTTGCGCTAAAGATGTGGAGACACTATCTCTTGGGAGAAAGATTCGAGTTGTTTACCGATCATAAATCGTTGAAGTATCTCTTCTCCCAGAAAGATCCGAATCTCCGTCAGCAGAGATGGTTAGAGTTCTTGGCTTCGTATGATTTTGATATTGCGTATACGCCTGGGAAAGGTAATGCGGTAGCCGATGCCTTGAGTAGGAGACATGCCAGCTTAGGGGCAATGTTTCTTGAATGGAAGCAACTGGAGTATATCGCGGGGTTTGATTTCAGACCAAGGTGCGAATTGGATCCAGTTATGCTAGCTAGTTTGATGATCAGACCCACTTTGATAGAGAGGATTGGTTCTAGCCAGAGGGACGATCCTAATCTATTAGAAATCATCTCCAAGTTAGAAATGGGAGTTGATGAGGAGGTGAATGTGTATGGGCTTGATCGAGATGGATGGCTTCGGAAGAATAGAAGACTCGTTGTGCCCAACGTGAATGGTTTGAGAGATGAAGTGCTTAGAGAATGTCATCACTCAAAACTAACTATACATCCCGGTGGTAATAAGATGTATCGAGACATGAGACAGACTTACTACTGGGAAGGGATGAAAAGGGACGTTGGGAAGTTTATATCCAAATGCATGAATTGCCAGCTAGTTAAAGCCGAGCAAAAGAAGCCTAGTGGGTTGTTGCAACCATTAGAAATTCCCGAATGGAAATGGGAGCAAATCTCGATGGATTTCATCGATGGCCTACCAAGGACTAGATCGGGATATGATAGCATTTGGGTAATTGTGGATCGATTGACTAAAAGTGCAAGATTTATACCAGTCAAATCGACCAGAACGGCAGCCAAGTTGGCAGAATTGTATATGAAGTGGGTAGTGAGATTTCATGGGGTACCCAAAAGCATTGTGAGTGACCGAGACCCGTTGTTCACTAGTGGGTTTTGGAAGAGCTTACAAGAGGATCTAGGGTCAGGATTACATCTCAGTACCGCATATCATCCTCAGACCGACGGACAGACGGAGAGGGTGAATCGTATATTGGAAGATCTCTTGAGAGCGTGTATATTGGATTTTGGTGGATCATGGGATGACCATTTGCATCTAGTAGAGTTTGCATATAATAATAGTTACCAATCCAGTATTGGTATGGCTCCATATGAAGCTTTGTATGGAAGACCATGCAACTCACCATCATGTTGGATAGAGACTGGCGAGAAGTTTGTGCTTGGACCAGATGTGGTGAGAGAAACGTCGGATAAGATCAAGATCATTCAGCAACTAATGAAAGCTGCTCAAGATAGGCAGAAAAGCTATGCCGATAAGAGGAGAAGAGACTTGAAATTCTCCGTTGGTGACTTGGTGTTCGTCAAGATCTCTCCGTTGAAGAGCGTGATTCGATTTGGCAGGAGAGGCAAGTTAGCACCAAGATTTGTTGGCCCGTTCCCTGTTCTTGAATTAGTCGGGAATTTGGCATATAGAGTTGGCTTACCAGAGAAGATGGCGGGAGTTCATAATGTATTTCATGTTTCCCAACTAAGGAAGTTCGTTCACGACTCAGATGTGACTATTTCACTTGATCAGTTAGAGGACTTCGAAGTAGAACCCGAGGCGGTTGGGAACCGCAAGCCGATTCGTATTGTGGGGCATGATACGAAGCAACTTCGAAGGAAGGCGGTGAAGCTAGTCAAGGTTCAGTGGGGCGAGAACGAGAATGATTGTACTTGGGAGACAGAGGAGAGCATTAGGAAGGCTTATCCAGAACTCTTTGCCTGGTAAGATTTACTTTGCGATTTAGTTATTCCGCATGCTAGAATAGACTTGTTTTACTTGTTTTACATGGTTGATTGTTGTTTATGATTGATAGGCATGCGGGACCTTTGTGTGTGTTAGGATTAGGGAATTTCGGGGGCAAAATTTCTTAAGGGGGGAAGAGTGTAACGACCCGTATTCTACACATCATAGGATCGTAGAATATCTATTTCTTTCCCATGTGAAGTCGTATGGTCATGTAACTTTGGGAAACATCTATTAGAGTCATTTCCCATGTTCATGATTTTTGTCGATTTTTAAATGACCATTTTTCCCCTAGTTGGTATTGTTTTGGCCATAACTTTTGATTGGAAAGGAATTTTAACCTGAAACCACTTCCATTTGATTCGTTTGATGGTTTCGCTTTCCGTAGAGTGGTCACATTAGCCAAACGGACTTACCGTTTGGGAGATATGGCTGAAACAAGATTTGGAGGGTGAAAAACTGCTTAACCGGGCCAAATCGGGTGATTAGTGAGTAGGCCCATAACCCATTTCGGGATTAGGGTTATGGGAGGGCTGAAATGAGATGGAGAATCATTCCATTTCAGTTTTCTAGCCTTCACTTATCACCAAGGATCCCTAAAAATGGCCTCCAATCTCTAAATCACCTCCAAATCACCTTCAGGTTATGGATTTGGCTTAGCAGCCCCTAATCAAGAAGGATCTTCACCAAATCAACAAAGGAGCTGCTGTTTGGTATTGGAATTCGCATCAAATCAGAGAATCATTTCAGATCTTAGTTTATTTTGTGGCTAAGGTGAGTGATTTGCATAGTTTTACACTAATTATGGCTAATTAGGGGTGATTAGTGCTAATTAGCGAATTTAAACATGATAAAATTCTGGAAAAATGTTCATAAATTCCTAAATGATGTTTTAGACCTCTGATATGAATTTGGGTTATTTTGGTTAAGTTTTGCTAATCCTATCATTAGTTTCACCTAAACATGCTTAAGGGGAAATATGGGATTTTGGGTATGTTTGATCCATTTTAACATATGATATTGATGTGAATGATGTTTGTGGTTGATTATGCATGTTGCTATGGCTGTATGAAATGCTTTGTGATTGATTTCAATAGTTAGAATGGTTGAAAACGTCGTCGAATGGCGTAAACACTTGCTGGAACAGTTTCAGAAAACAGTGCAGAGTTCGGATCGGATCGGATAAGGGGGCTCGGATCGGATATGTAGAACTGAGCAAAGAATCCAATCAGATCGGAACCCAACACTTGGGAAAAGTGGCAAAAAGGAAGGCCAGGCTAGCTGAACTGGGATCGGATCGGATAGAGAAAAGCGGATCGGATCGAGAAGGACGGATCGGATCGGAAAACAAAGGCGAATCAGAGCAGAAGCAAGAAAGCGGATCGGATAGGAGCATATGAAGGGGAGTATGAAGACGGATCGAAAGCACGAACCAGGAAGGACCCGACCCGACCCGAAAGGAAGCACCGACCCGACCCGAAGAAGAAGAAGCAGCTGACTCGAACCCAGAGGAACGCCGACCCGAACCGCATCAGAAGGGGGACCTGACCCGAACGGATAAAGAACACCGACCCGAACCGATGACCTGAGGAAGAACCCGACCCGACCCAGTATTGACCAATAACCCGAGATGCAAAGGTAGTCCAATAGGGGAAGTTAGAGCTCAGGATCCCGGAACCAGTTGGGAACCAACGAGTTCACTTCATGGTTGGACTTTGCTGCGGGACGTGTGCTAAGGAGTTGTCGACGTTCATAACTTTGATTCACCACTAAGAATGGATGATGGCTACTTATCAGTGCAGTAGGGTCATTACGACCTGAGGGGCAAAGTGATGGTAGCAAGACTACGTTATCAGTGCAGTAGGGTCATTATGACCTGAGGGGCAAGGTGATGCGTAGTAAGACTATGAGCCATCGCAGATGGGGTGAATAACTCCATGGGGCAAGTGGACATAGTAAGGATTGGTAAGGCTATGAGCCAGCGCAGATGGGGTGAATAACTCCATGGGGCAAGTGGACATAGCGAGGAATTTGTGGCTACGTTATCAGTGCAGTGAAACCATTTATGACTTCATGGGGCAAGGTGATCGTAGCAAGGAATGTTGGGTGATCGAAGTGGTGAATATCGTATGCTTTATGCACTGAGTGAGAGATGTGAGGATGGATGCTATGTTAGATTGTTTGCCATCATTATGACATGCACACCTCCCCCACCTCCGTATCTTTATATTGTTTGATATGATACCTTAGAGTGTTGTACAGTATGTAGTGCTAACTCTATGGTTGCAGGTCCAGATTCAGGTATGTTTTAGTCTACCTGTTATTATTCACTTTAGATGCTTATCGCTCATACCAGGCTTTATGTCTGACCCAGAGTTTTATGTCTCCTCTTATTACTCTGGGTGCTCACACGAGCAGACTAGAGACAGGTTAGCTGGTGGTGTGCGAGTAGCAGATCCGGAGGCGGGCAGGAGGCTTCCACGTATTATATATATACACATTCTCCCTGTGTCGTTGGTGGTCGCTACTTGGTCATTAGTAGTGTACCTCATTTATCTTACTTTGCTTTGAGACAGTTGAAAAGTTGTAATAAGCTGTATTTTGGATTTCCGCTGCTATGATGTTTAGTTCTGATTTTCAGCTTATGCACTGTCTCTCCTGTTTTATGTCAAGTATGTTATTATTATATTTTTTTCTATGCGCTGTGAGACATTCTGCAGGTCCCTTGTATGTTCATTTCCTTCTTCCTTTTTCCCTTCTGGCGACCCGTTCCGTGCTAACTGGACATGTGTACAGTGTACCTTTGGAGTAAATGTCGGTTGGTGCGGGGCGGGCCGTCACAGTATTGTTATTAAAAATGAACTTGCTAACTCTGAGGTCCTGTTAACAATTAAGAAATCAGTACAAAATAATGGGCAATAAAATATTTCAAATATTAGTCAACAATATAAATTACTTGTCAGCAACAGGCATTGACTTTTCCTGCTTTAGAAGTAACTAGCTAAACATATCTCCAAATTACTTGTCAGCAGCAGGCCTAAAGAATCGCATGCTTGTTTTAGTTCCTTTTGATCATCTCCCATGCTCAACAATGAAAACTGGACCTAACCACTTATCTCCAAATGGGTCAGACTATGATGTTTCTGAAAAGGCTCGTTGTTGTTTACGGAAAAGATTCGGCATGGTTTGACCCTGAAGAAGCTCGACGTTGTTTGTAGTTTTGGAAGGTCGGGTTCATTTGTGTGGAACATGATAGTACTCCTCGAGATATAGGGTAATCATGAATTTTGATGATCTGCTTTGGCCCGTAGTTACTCACACCAACAGCTTGAGCTGGTCCCTGACCAAGGATGGGTGTTTTCATACATGGAAACCAATCCATCCCGTAAAATAAGTATAGGGTATAAGTAAATGATTATGGAACATACAACCATCAATAATAAAACATTATTATCACTATTTGCTAAAATGTCTTCTGGAATACCACTAATAAAAAACGCTTAGTTTTTGCAATCTATGGACTTTTGTTGTATCTACAACCTTCCCCAGATCAAAAGGAATTTGGAATTTAGAACATAGAAGGGGTTAATGAAAGATAATCTTACTCTACGGAAAGTAATTACACATGACATTATCACTAAAAATAAACTTTGCAGAATAGATCTCATCATTGAAGCTTATTATATACTTTATGGTACTAATACAGAAATAAACATTCTTCTATTTTTGCTTGCTACACACTAACCACATTAGGATTAAGCTATTTGCTACTGACTCCTTCCGTAAACCATCTACCAGTAGCTTTATGAATGACATTATATTTTTCAATACACTAAGTGGAAAGCACCAAGGTCCATGGCATTGCTTGTGGTTTTAAAACGCTTTATAGATGCAGTTTTAGACATCTTCTCAAACCCAAAATAGTCCAGCATATAACCTAAACAACTACAACCCCTTCTCGCGTATCCAATCAGTTTTCAATTCGCTCACCCCTAACTACATACAAAATCCGCACTGGAAACCTAAATTTGAGTTGAAATTTCAACATAATCATACATCTATATTTCCATACCTGTATCAGCGGCGACAAAGCAGATGGCGAAAAGTTGCGGTTTAGTGTTTGAACGAGGGTTAGGGTTTTCAAAGAAGAGTGCGATTTGGCGAAGAGTAACTAGTTAGGGTTTGCGAGTTTAATTGATGGTAATGACGGCTTTATGGATTAGCATCGTGGATGAAGACGAGCGATTTAACTTCATGAACGATGGCGAGCGCAATAGAGGCGGGTGATATTAACTTCGTGGATGGGAAAGTAGCTAGCTAAACGCAGTTTCAGGTTTAGGAAATTTTGTAAATTGAGCGGCCTAAAAAGTGTTAGGTAAGGAACTTAATTTCTTCCGGAATGTGATGTTTCGACCTACAAAGTGTTAAGTTTCATTGTTTTGCATTTACATGACAGTCAGTTTCCCATCGGTTACAATTAAAATTTCACCAAAACTTAGAGAATTAAAAATTATAATTTAGAATTAATAAGTAAAATTTTATATTAAATATAATATGAATTTCTTGAGAATTGATTTTTATTAAAATATTAAATATTACTGATTAATAATAGTTATTATTGATTATTACCTATTTCTTCAAAGTTATAATTGAATTCCAACTATTAAAAGTTAATTATTATGTAAATGTTATTGATTATATGCTATTAAATATTTAATAGTAATTTTTAAAAAGTAACTATTATTTATTAATCATCAATTAAGCAGTTCTTATCTAATCTTATAGTAATTGGTATTAATTTGAAATTTTATTATTGAATATGAATTATTCTTAAATGTTAATATTAATAATTAGTAAATATAAGTTGTTATTAATATTTAATAGGTCTCTAATACAAGAAATAGGAAAAAGAGTTACTACAAATAAGTTTGAACGACTTTCTAATTTAACTATTAATTAGTATAAATTAGTTATTACAACAGACAAAAAAGAATAGTTGTGATATATATGTTTATTACAACAGTGACTTTTTCGCAGTTGTAAAAAACTTTTATTACAACAGTGCGTTTTTTAAGTTGTAAAAAAGCATTTATTACAACTGTGCTTTTCGCACAGTTGTAAAATTAAAGTTATAATATGGTGTTTTTGTTGTAGTGAAACCTTTTCACGGGTCAGAGACATTTGTTGAAGCTCGAAATTGGCTTAAGGAGGTGGAAGATTTGTTTGGTATCTTCGAGATAGAAGATAGAAGGAAGGTCCAACTAGTTGCTTGGTTAATGAAGGACGAAGCCTCGTTTTGGTGGGAGGTCACGAATGGAGAGTGTCCAATAGAGACGTGGATGGATTTCAGACATAGGTTTGAGATGAAATTTCTCTCACGAGTAGAAGAGAATTTATACATGGAAAGTTTCTTGGCATTGAAGCAGGAGAATTTATCAGTAAAGGAGTACGTCAAAAAGTTCAATCAGTTGGCGAGATTTGGTTTAGACTTGGTGAAAACACCTGAAAATTAGGCCCTTAGATTCGTTAAAGGTTTGAATGAGCCGCTACATGGGTTAGCTATGACCCACATTCCTATTAAGGCTACCTTTGAGAAACTGGTTGACATGGCACTTATGCATGAAGAGGAGAAAGGCGCTAATGTTAATAAGGCACCGGAAAAGAAAGGAGATCAAAAGAAGTCACAGCAGCAACCTAAGAAAGGTGGTAAGGGTAATAATAGCAAAGGAAAGAAAAGGTGCTTTAATTATGGAACATCGGGCCATCTGAGCAAGGACTGTAGGAAGAAGAAGATTGGCTGCCTCAACTGTGGTGAGGCAGGACATCTGATTAAAAACTGCCTGAGAAGGCAAGGGTAGAGGACAAGGTCTACTTCTGGAGGACAGGTTCAGGCTCTCATGGCGCCAGGGCAAGCGAGAGGGCGGGCTCATGCTCTCATGGCGTCAGGACACGAGAGAGGTAGAAACATTTCTGTTGAAAGTTTGTTTTTTCTGTTTGATCATCATGTTCGTACTTTGTTTGATTCTGGCGCTTCACACTCGTTTGTATCTGCTTCGTTAGTTGAAACACTGCACCTAAATACTGTTCTAGTTACGGATCCCATAGTAGTCTCAAATCCTATTGGTGGTTCGGCTCATCTTTCAATGATTTGTCGGGATTTGAGAGTGTCTATATTGAGCGTTGAGTTTGAATGCAACGCCTTTGTTCTTCGCTTCACAAGCTATAGATTGATTCTAGGCATGGATTGGTTATCCAGTAATGGTGCCATCCTCGATTGTGAAAAGAGAGTGGTTAGGCTTATGACTCGCCTCAGCAACACTCTCGAAATCTCTTGTAATCCCATACATTATGTTATGCTTAGCTACCTAGAATCTCTTGATGCGTCTGTTGAAAACTTGCAATCTGTAAGAGTAGTCTGTGAATACTCAGATGTATTTGAAGAGGTGAAGGGATTACCTCCAAAGCGGGAGATAGACTTCCGCATATACATGTTGATAATGCAAAACCCGTAGCTCTACCCGTTAGACACATGGCTCCAAGGGAGAGAAAAGAGCTCAGCAAGAAAGTCAACAAGTTGCTCGAAAAAGGGTTTATAAGGCAGAGTATTTCTGAATGGGGTGCTCTGGTAGTATTTGCAACCAAAGTGGATGGTTCACTTCGCCTATGCGTTGATTATAGGGTGCTAAACAAGCTGACCAAGAAAAATAGGCACCCACTTCCAAGAATCGATGACTTGTTTGATTAGCTTGTAGGTGTGTCGGTTTTCTCCCAACTAGATCTGGCCATCAGATTTCATCAGCTAAGAGTGGCTGAAGACAGCATTGATAAGACCGTGTTCAGAACCCCGGATGGTTTCTTCGAATGGCTTGTCATGCCTTTCGGCTTGACAAACGCACCCGCTTATTTCGTTGACTTGATGAGCAGGGTGTTCAGGGAGCTCCTTAATAAGTTTGTGGTGGTCTTCGTAGACAACATTTTGATTTTCTCGAAGAATGAAGAAGAGCATGCTTTGCACTTAAGGGAAGTCATGGATACTCTTCGTGCACATCAGCTGAAAGCCAAATTCTCCAAATGCCATTTCTGGAGAGAAGAAGTGAGGTTTCTTGGACATGTGGTGTCCAAAGAGGGGTTAGCTGTGGACCCTGCAAAAGTAGTTGTGGTGCAAGATTGGAAGGTTCCACAGAATGCAACCGAAGTCCGAAGCTTTTTCGAGCTAGCAGGCTTTTACCAAAAGTTCATTAAAGACTTTGCAAAAATCTCAGCCCTGCTCACAAGGTTGACAAAGAAGAACCTAAATTTCGCCTGGGATTTGGATTGCGATATTGCTTTCCAACGTTTGAAAAGAGCTATAACAACAGCCCCAGTCCTAACATTGCCTGATGGGAGCAAAATGTTTACCATATATACAGACGCATGCGGTACAGGGTTGGGCAATGTCTTGATGCAAGAAGGCAAGGTAGTTTGTTATGGGGGAAGGCAATTGAAAGTACATGAGAAGAACTACCCAACTCATGATTTGGAGCTAGCTGTCATTGTTTTCCCTCTAAAGTCATGGCATCATTACCTACTAAGAGAAAGGTTTGAATTGTTTACTGACCATAAATCATTAAAGTCCCTTTTCTCACAGAAAGATCTTAACTTAAGACAACAAAGTTGTATGGAATTTTTGGCCTCGTATGATTTTGAGATTTCCTATACCCCTGACAAGGGCAATGTGGTAGCAGACGCCTTGAGTAGAAAGAAGCTGACCTTGAGTCTTCTCTTTGTAGAAAGGCAAAGCTAGGAGTACATAGCAAACTTTAACTTTAGACCCTCCTCTGAAATTGTACCTGGTCTGTTAGCATTGCTAGAGGTGCGGCCTACTCTATTGGACTCAATAGGAACAGCGCAACGAGAATCTGCTAGTTGGTGTGATGGATAACCTAGTTAGGGGTGAGACTTCTAGTCACCTCAGTAGATACTCCATCGATGATAAGGGTTGGTTGAGACGGGATGGAAGGCTATGCATCCCACAAGTAAGGGATTTTGTGAAGACGGTTCTCGAAGAAGCGCATCATTCTAAGCTGACCATACACCCAGGCGGAGACAAGATGTATAAAGATATAAAAAGGGTTTTCTTTTGGAATGGCATGAAAAGGGATGTAGCTGAGTTCGTCGCTAAGTGCTTGATATGCCAGCAAGTCAAAGCGGAACAGAAGAAGCCTGGTGGTCTGCTTCATCCTCTAGAGGTCCCACAGTGGAAGTGGGATAGCATTTTGATGGATTTTGTCGATGGGTTAACTAGGTCAAGAAGGGGCAATACCAGTATTTGGGTAATAGTGGACAGGCTCACAAAAAGCGCTCACTTTATACCTGTTTAGAGGGACTGCCTCGTCCCTAGCATCCATTTACCTTAAAGAGATAGTTCGACTCCATGGGATACCCTCCAGCATAGTGAGTGATCGAGATCCTATCTTTACGAGCGAGTTTTGGAAAAGTTTGCTAGAGGCTGTAGGCACACAATTATGCTTAAGCACGGCCTATTACCCCCAAACCGATGGTCAGATGGAAAGGGTGAACAGAGTATTGGAAGACCTCTTGAGATTGGGTATTCTTAACTTTGGAGGGACATGGGATGATCATCTTCCTTTGGTGGAATTCGCTTATAACAATAGCTACCAAGCCACCATAGGCATGGTGCCCTTCCAAGCTTTATATGGAAGACCATGTCGATCACCAACTTGTTGGTGGGAGTCTACAGACAAGCTCGTACTTGGGCCAGACATGATTAGAGAAACCTCAAAAAAGGTGGACTTAATAAGAAGACGGATGAGTGCTGCACAAGATAGACAGAAGTCCTACGCAGACAAAAGAAGGACCGACCTTGAGTTTGAGGTTGGAGATAGGGTGTTCCTTAAAGTATCTCCTTTGAGGAATTTCATTCGCTTTGGGTCTGTAGTAAAGCTAGCACCTAGATTTGTAGGACCATTTCCTATCATTGAAATGATTGGGACGATGGCTTACAGAGTAGAGCTACCCGAAAGACTGGCTGGAGTTCATAATGTTTTTCATGCTTCTCAACTACGAAAGTGCTTACATGAGTCTACGGAAGTGGTGGAGCCAAGTATACTAGAGGAAGTAGAAGTGGAACGACAAGCGACTGTGAGAAGATTTCCAACTCGTATCTTGGGACGAAAGTCAAAAAGCTACGCAACCGTGAAGTCAAACTTGTTAAAGTTCAATGGAGTGACGCTGAGGAAGACGCGACTTGGGAAACTGAGAGGAAAATACGCGCAACCTACCCTTTTCTTTTTTAGGATACCTACTTGATCTCTTTTTCCATAAGTTTTTTCATGTTTATATCTATCTTTTAAGTATATCTCCTCGGTCCTATTCTTTATCCTTAAATAGAAACCAGTGGATGTAAACATGTATTTGAAACATGTTATGATTGATGGTTGCGAGTGGTTGCAAGTGGTTGCTAGTGGTTGCTCGTGGATGCATGTACACACACATTAGGCACTAGATCGGCTCAATCACTTTCATATTGCATATAAATGTGTGTGCATATTTAATTTAATGGATGTATAATGGTTGTGTTATCATATGGATGCTGCATTTTGATGAATGGTTGTGCATGCATGTAGAAGTAATATGTATCGTTAGGATCCTTTCGCATACATAATGGACGCATGGCACTATCATGATTTGCATTAAGGAGGTCAACTGAATCAGTGGACCGCCTGATTTTGCATTGGATAAGGAACATATACACACACTTTTTGCATATGTTCATACGACATTAGAAATCTTGTAAGGACAATGGATGCCTATGTTTGATGGTTGAGTAGATGGATGATTGGATGTTAGGATATACATTCTCCTTAACTTGGAGATTTCGGGGGCGAAATCCTAAAAGGAGGGGAGAATGTAACACCCCATAATTTTAAATATTAAAATTAACAATTTTAAGAATACTAAATTATTAAAATGATAATTAAGTGAAATGGGTTACGTCATTGCGTTCGCCTCGAAATTCTATTTGGAATAGAGTCCAAGTTTTCGTAAATCGGACTTCGTATGAGGAAGTTATGGCCCTCAGAAGTTTCAGTAATTTAAATTAAAAAAACAGCTTAGATTAAAATTCGAAATTCAAACAAGGAAGCGGGCTGGGCGGGATTTCTCCCACCCAAGGCCAAGTCGACCAGGGGTCGATTAGGGGGTCGACTTGGGGGTCGACCTGCCCCCCCCCCCCGGGGCAGATCTAAGATCAGACGATTCTGACTTGTTGCTGAGTCTTTCCTGACCTGTTGTTGAGTCACTAGGGCATAGGTGGCAAATCTGGATAACTCTATCTAGTCTGGATGGTTGTGATTGCTCCTATGATAATCTAACGGCTTACATTGATTTAAACTTCTATATAAGCACACATAGACTCAACCCCTGAACCTAAACTAAATCAGTCTCTTGGTCTCCATGCTGCTGCTAGGATAGTTCTTCTTCCTAAAGCTTTGGGATTTGCAAATCAGAATTCTAATACAAACGACGAACGAATTATTATCTTCTCTAATCTGTCTTTGTGAGTACAATTTCTTTCGTAAAATAATTAATAAATTAATTATGATGAGTTATAACTTGGATCATGAGAACATATCTATTGAATCATGTGATGTTATTTGACTTTGTTATCGTCTGTTGGTGAACATATGACAGTTTTGTTATCTTATGTTGGTATATCTATTTCATATGTCCAATCACATATGTTTAACTTGATTTACTTTATGACATCAGTTTATATGCAAATTTGGGATGTTAAATTATATGCTAGTTCGTATGTGAATATTATGCAAGTTTGGGATGTTAAATCATATGCTGGTTTGAATGTGAATCTTATGCAAGTCTGTATGTGAATTATACACAAGTTTATATGTGAATCAAGTATATACATATGCTAGTTTATATGCAAAAACATGTGATAAATTCATATGCAAGTTGTAGGAATCCATATGCAAGTTTAGGTGAAAACTATATTCACATTTTTAGGTGAAAAATATATTCACTTATGCAAGTTTAGGTGAGACCTATAATTCATATATGAAAATTTTCATGTTTAGATGTATATTTAGATCCATGGTAGTTTATGCAAATTTATGTTCTATATGTCCATTGCCTATGCAAGTTATTGGCTATGCAAATTTATGTTATAATTCCTATTTGCAAGTTAGATCTATTTTCTGTGTTATGCAAGTTGTGATGTTTCTTTTCTTTTTATAAGTTAAACTATTTGCGGGTCTAATATATTTCATATTAGAAAGTACGAATAGCTTGGGAACAATGGGAAAATATTAATTTTGCAAATTGTGAATTGACATAAAATAGCTTTAAAGGCATATAATTAAACTGAGACATTAATTGGTATAATTTATATACCTAAAAAGTATGGACATAATTTAGGTGACAATTATGGACAAAATTAATTTGGAAATTATTGAAAATTTGAATAGGGATAATTAATTCATATTGGGGTGAAATAGTTATGTGTAATAATAAACGCCTAAGACACGAGGTTAGAGTTGTTTGTGATGTAAGACTGCCCGGACCCGCTCGTCAAATCCAGCAACCACAAACGGTAGTCTAATGTGAGAGGTCGAAGGCATAAATTAAATGCGTAACAATTGTAAAGACACAAGGTTAGACTCTTTTGCGGTATAAGACTGCCCGGACCCGCCCAACAAATTCAGCAACCACAAGCGGTAGTCTAATGTGGGAGGTCTTATAAGGTTACGGTTATAATGAATTAAGTAACACTTAATCAAGATAAACATGTGGTGGCACACGGGGTTTAAGTGGGTGACATGGGTGACATGTGAAATACGATTAGAAACACTTAAACAAATTGAAACATGTAAGAAGACATGAATAAGAAGGGGTTAAGTGGGAAATTCTAGTGGGGACCAAGGACAGGTGGAAAGCTTGTGTCAAGCATGGGGGACCCTTTTCAATCCAATAAACCGTTAAGTATCCTTGTGAGCTCGAGTTAGATCGAGGACAGGACACGCTTACTGGGTTTGATTGTACGAGGTCAAAACGGGTTAACTGTGGCAACGCAAGTCCAACGGGGTCATATGCGTGCGTGGGCCCGGGCTGGTTGGTAAGACGTTGTTGCATCATGTAGATATAAGCCGTGCATCTTTAGTGGATCAGGTTGCCACTTTGGGGAGTGATACACCCCACTGTGGGACCAACACGGGTATCTACGAGTTAGGGAGCCGATCGCATGAGGGTAGTGGGTACAACTAGTGGAGATAACTGCAGGAGGCACCTATGAAGACAGCTAGGGGTACACGAAACTACCATTATGATTATTATGTTCAGTAGGCGGGATCAACTTTTAGGGTGACCAGTAATGGTGCAGTATAGTAATTATCCTATCATAATTAGGAGCAAGATTAACGCCAGAATATTCCTCTTATTTGTTTTGTCTTGCCCACTTTCCCCCACTAGGTTCTCAGGGTGGGACTAGTGCTAGTGGAGCTTGATTTGGGTCTTTCTCTCTCTTTTGGAAGTGTTTGGATTGCTGAAAGTAAAGTTCATCTCATCTCTTTTATGGCTACTTATGTTGGGGTTATGCTTTTTACTTAATGTACTCAGAAAACAATTTGTCAAGATGGATACTAAGTGTACTTGGTTTTACTGTTGGTTTATGATGTTGTTGTAATCAAACTATTTCTCCGTTGCAATAAAATTTGTTTTAAAATTTTCAAGTATCAATATATGTATCTGTCTTGTTATATTCTATTCTATATACCAATAATACTCCATGAAAGTTAATGCATTCCCTTTGAGAGTGAGACGACCCCAAACCCCGTACGGACGGTGGCAAGGGTAATCTTTGGAATATAACACATAAACAGATAACAGCATAGCAAAATTAAATAAATACACCAGATAATGTACAAATAATACACTGGGTAAACGTAATCATAAGAGTTACACAGTATACAGGATCATACTTAGTACAAATACAATTCAGCTATACATAAATGTCTACAGCGGAAAACAAACATAATATGTACAATAGGAGTTGAACAACATAAAATAGATAAATGATAGAATCCATCTTCAGCTCCAGCTATCCAGAAAGAGATTGCTAAAACCTGAACACAAGGCTGCCCGTGTAGAAAAAGGGGCACCCGAGTTTGCGAGTGAAACAAACTACGAGTCAGTCATGGGATTGGTATGAGAAATCTACCTAACACATTTTATAATATGGCTAATCACGGGACCACGCCACTTTCGCGGAACGGGTTTACTCCATTGGATTGCCAGTGCTTTAAAACAAATCATTCATTTAAACATCGCAATGCTTTTTATAAAAACGAAGCCATTATAAGATTCAGTTCCCATCACACAATGCAACACAAACCGGAGGATAGAGTTTTCACCTTATAATGGAAAAAATATGCTTGATACGAATAAAACAAAGGAATTTGATATTGTTACCAGTGTGTATATGTTTCAAAAACAATTTCAAATCATAAGTATCAATCACAGACGGCATTAATGCCCCATACAACTATGTCGCCATATAGAGGTATACAATCAAAACCGCACAGTCACTTATTTGGAAATTGGATTTCCGTCATGAACCAAGGCAAAAGACAGTCCCTACCGAATTCGAGACTGTCTAGCCCGAGCCTTAGGAAAGTACTCAGTCAAGCCTTTGGAGCGACAAGGCCGGTCCACCGATGTGGATTAAAATTCCTCAACACTGCGTTTCCCCGCCCTTTGGGGCGTAAATGAGCCAATGAATGACTCCATCGGTCCCAGATCGACTGATATATCCGAGGCGCCTCGCAATAGCAACAACCACATAGGTGAAAATAATATAAATGTCAGCCAGTTCAAGCACCGACACCACCTCTAACTAGAAAGAAACACATGCCCTCCCCGAGGTCCTCTCCCGTTTCTTGTTCATACCGGGTTGTGAGGTTCGCGAATTCACATTATACACAAAGCTACGCCACACAAGCGATGTTTGATTATCACCACAAGACTTTGCTTTTCAACAGAAGCCCTGATCACTGCATCTTAGCATGCCACACAGGCAATTTACACCATGCAACTGATGGCTATCAATCACACATAATGAATTCCAATGTCAGACACACAGTCCATTTACAAGTCCGTTCTGGGTCTGAACGAAACCGGAGGCACTATATACCTCGCATACCCATCGATCTCCACGTACGTCTGGACGATCACCACTCATTATCCATATTTCGGGATGCCTCCCAATCAGGACATCAGTTACCATCCAAACGAGGTAAAGATCTCCGGTCTTCGACCACCGTCTTCATCTTCGATTTCTTATCGTTGATTCAGTTATTCAGAATGGGATAAACCCTGTCTTTCTGAGCAACTCGCGTATATAATAAACATGTGCTACACAAACAACATACGTATCGTTCCAATTCATTAGTTACTAACCGTCAATCAGTAAGAGAACGATTTCCCAAATATTAACCCTGAAGGGTGAAACCAACATCAGATCAAAACCTAGGAAACCATTCGACTTAGCTAACCTTCAGTTAATTTCTAAATTTCACATTCCATATCGTTTATGTAACAACCCGTATTTTCAATAACCTGTTATAACGTAAATCGAGGCAGAATTTAATTTATAAATCTGAATCAAGGGAAACGGGCTATGCCATTGCGTTCGTCTCGGAAAAATACGCGAAATATAGTCCGAGTTTTCGAAAATCGGAGTCCGTATGACCCGATTAAGGCCCAATGAAGTTTTCAGAAAATTTCAAAGTAAAAACAGATTTCAAATTCAAGTTTGAATTTGGAAATTAGGGCAGTTGGGCGCAGGCGGGAAATTTCCCGCCAGACCACCCATGTCGACAGCCCTATCGACTGGGCAGTCGACATGGTTAGGCCCAAGTCGACAGCCCTGTCGACTTGGGTGTCGACTTGGTTCAGCCGGGCAGTTTTGCCTGGTGCACCATTTTGGGGTTTTGGTTAGGTTTTGGGGCCAGATTCGGTTTTAAGGGCTGAGATTGGAATTAGGGTTTAATCCTAAGGTTGAAACTAATCCTAATCTCTATAAATAAGCCCCTAACCTAACCCTAAATCATCATTATTCAACCCTACAACTAAACTATGGCAAAATTATTCCTCTCATGGCCTCCACTCTCTTCATAAAATTTCTAAGTTATTTCTATGAGAGATTTTCAATGCATACAAGTGTTTTCAAGCTTGTATGAGTGTCATTAGCTTGCATTCAAGTCAAGTTTCCATATTTACATCATAAAGCAAGGGTTTTGATCATTTTGGCTCAAGGGTTTTTCTATTGGAGCTTGCATTTTGGGTTTATTTGATTGCATAAGGGCTTTGTCTCAGTCTATATATATTTTTGTGTCTTCATAAGAATTTGTAAGCCCTTTTCTACTTTCATATTTAAACTCTAAAGTTAAATGAATGATGCAAGTTTGGTTGATCATTATGATATGCAAGTTTGCCATGATATGCAAGTTTGCCATGATATGCAAGTTTACTATGTCATGTTATGCAAGTTTGATATGTTATGTTATGCAAGTTTGCCATGTTATGATATGCAAGTTTATCATGTTATGTTATGCAAGTTGGCTATGTTATGATATGCAAGGTTATCATGTTATGATATGCAAGTTTATCATGTTATGTTATGCAAGTTTGCCATGTTATGTTATGCAAGTTAGGTTGATCATTTACTCATGTTATCATGTTATGCAAGCTTACCTTGGGGTTATGAGCTTAAAGCTTCAAGCTTTATGCTAAAGGTTGCATTTTGGAAACATGTAAGTTATCATATCCCTTATGATAACTTGCATGTGAGACTAAATGCGAACTTATGGCAACTTCTACATGTCATTTATCACCATGTATCACCTATATGCTAAGTTTGGTTTTATGCATGCTTTTGAGGCCTAAAAATGTAATATGCAAGTATATGAACATATGTACATTTCATATGCCACCATGTTAAACTTGTGGCTTCAACACCTTTATGTCATGATTATGCCAAGTTCCCTCTTTCTATCCTTTATGCGCTATTGCGATATGTAAGCGATGGGATTGCGGTTGGGGTTGGGTAAACTTAAAAGACATAAAAACATAAGATTGGGAATTTACCTATTAAGTTAGGTCTACCCATTGGGAATTTACCTATTAAGTTAGGTCTACCCAAATGCTTGAAAACTTGTAATATGTTTTGTAAACATAATGGACATGACACTTAGAAAATATAAGTGTGACCAACTCGAGGTTGGGTTGAGTTTGTAGCGTAAACCTACCCGGAACCGACCGGCTTAACTAGTTGCTACAAACAATAGGACCCAATGTGAGAAGTTGGTCATGTTGTACCTTGAACCCGAGGTTAGACAAAGTTGTGGTGTAAAGCTACCCGGAACCGACCGGCTTAACTAGTAACCGCAACAAAGTCTAATGTGAGAGGTTAAGGCACATTAATTAATTAATGCCTCATGATTAGGGTTAAGTCTTGGTCCACTTAATACTTAACCAATTTGGGCTTGGTAGATTAATCTGGGTTAAGTCGTGAACTCATCGTTACACTTAACCAAGTTAATCCATGATTAGTAAAAGGGTTAAACCGTACTTAACCCACTAGAAAATCCTAGCAATGGGGGTCCACTCTAGCAGTAATCCCAAGTTTGTATCATTAAGACCCTAGGGACTAGGCTAGGTTGGGGGCACGATTACTGGACTGGTATAAGTGACCAAAACGACGGTCGAGTGGTACGCCGATGTAGTTCCGGACGGACTATGGTCGTGCACGTAGTCCGTATTTGGAGAAGTCAAGCATGGGTACCAGTAGATCGAGACTGTGCACTTATGTTTATGGTGTCCAGGGGTTGACACCCTAGGGCTTGATACACCCGACGGGAGACCCAGCACAGTCCAACTACAATTATGTTTGGGCCGTATTGACACCAACACGTGACGAGTTAGGCTTAGGGAGCCGATCGATTAGACCGTTTGGTTGGACCTCGTATTAGGGTCATTTCATGTTATTGGGCCAAAGCTTGGGCCAAGGGATCAATACTAGTTTATTCAAGTCATGCTAGTTTGCTAGTACACCTGTGGTGCAAAAACCTTAAACCTGATTATGCGATGACACCTTTATCTACCTTGTTAGTTAATCATCATGCTAGTATGTTATCCTTATGTTCATCCATGCTTCTCATGCCAGTTAACTTTATCAATTTACATTGATTGTAGTAGGGCTTACTCAGTCTTTTTGACTGACCTGTTTTCTTTCGCCTCTTTTCTTCCGTTTCCTCCCCCCCCCCCCCCCCCCCAGGTTCTCAGGGTGGGAATATTGGAGCTTAGCTTGGATTTCTGATCGCTTGTGGGATTTTAGCTCATGTACGGTCTTGACATGAAGCTAGCTATGGTTATCACTTATTTTGGGGATAGTACTTATGTATTTCAGTTTTTCAGTGATGTTGTTTTTATCTAGACTTGTGTATTTGGAAAGTTGACATTATATTGTACCAGACTTGTTTTGAAATAGTTTGAAATCTTCTGCTGTTTTACTTATCTTATTTACTCTGTTTACATATATACATATGTTCTTGTTCTGCCTTGATATATCATTATGCATGTTTACCCGGTACAAACGCCCCTCCAAAGTCAGAGTGCTTGCAAGAGCCACCCTGGCGGAGGTGGGGTGTTACATTTGGTATCAGAGCATATGGTTTACGAGAAGGAACAAAAAGGTTTTTAGAAAACTTTTGGAAAACTAGTTTCAAAACCAAGTATAAAGTATTTTCCAAAGAAAAGTCTAGTTTATTTTAAAGGCTATTCCCCAAAAAGCCATTAGCAAAATTCCTTTATTTTTCTCCATTCTGAATCTGTCTTTTTCATCGTTTTCAGTATGGCTGATAACTTTGCTATTCCGGAGGGAGTACACGTACCTGTTTGGTATAGGAGACTTTTGGAGGCTAGGGCGACCGAAGCCGGCCCCGCAAATGTTACTCCTCCTCCGGTGGTTAATGTTTCTCCTCCTCCTCCCATAGCTGATGTTTCTCTTCCCCCTCAGCCTCCACAAGCGGATTTTGCGGAAATTTGTAAGAACTTTAAGACGATGGGTGGCAAGAACTTTCAAGGCACTGAGACTTTTGTAGAGGCCAGGAATTGGTTGAAAGAAACCGAAGATCTTTTTGCCTTCTTTGATATAGATGACCGTAGGAAGGTTTTATTGGCAGTGTGGTTGCTAAAGGAAGAAGCTGCACGTTGGTGGGTGGTCACCACCGCTACAAGGCCAATTGAGACTTGGGATGACTTTAGGGGAAAGTTTGGACTAAGGTTCCTATCACTGAAGCAAGGGGACATGACTATTAGGGAATACATAGATAAGTTTAATCAACTGGCTCGGGTCGGTTTAGACTTGGTTAACACAGCTCAGAAGAAGGCCCTATACTTTGCTCTAGGATTAAACGAGCCATTACATGGTTTGGCCATATCTCATATACCCTTGGGGGCAACTTTCGAGAGTTTGGTGAATATGGCCCTACTCAATGAAGAGAATAGGAGTGACAAGAAGGAGGAGAAGTCTGAAGATAAGGAGGAAAAGAAGTGCTTTACTTGTGGAAGCTTGACTCATCTAAACAAGGATTGCAGAAAGAGGAAGGGCACTTGCTTTGACTGTGGAGAAATGGGACACTTCACTAGGGACTGCCCGAAGAAGGGAGGGCCTACGTCGGAAGGAACGGTGAATTCCGGGAAGCAAGGCAAGAACTCCAAAAACCGCAAGAACAAGAACAAGAGTCAAGGCAACAAGGGGAACAATAGCAAGGGCAATAACGACAAGAGGAAGTGCCATTATTGCGGTTCAGTTGGGCATCTTATTAAGGATTGTAGGAAGAGAAAAAGGAAGAGTAGTGAATGCTTTCATTGTGGTGAGTTTGGACATTTCAGCAAAGATTGCCCGAAGAAGCAAGGGCAAGGTCAGACTCAGTGTGCAAGACCATCTGGAGGGCGAATTCATCCCCTCAACATCGTTCTTTCAGCTCATGATCGAGGTAGTGTTTCTGTTGAAAGTCTTGTTTACATTTCTGATTTTCCTGTTTGTACTTTGTTTGATTCTGGCACATCGCATAGTTTATTTCATCTGATCTAGTTGAAAGTTTGCACCTAAGTACTAGTCTAGTTAATGATCCCGTGTGTGTTTCAAATCCAATTGGGGTTTCCGCCCATTTGTCTATTATCTACGTGGATTTGAAAATCTCTATCTTTAGTGTAGAGTTCTCGTGTGATGCTTATATTCTCGGTTTCATGGGGTATGGGTTGATTTTGGGCATGGATCGATTGTCCAGTTTTGGAGCCATCCTTGATTTTTGAGCATAGGGTTGTGAGGCTCATGACTCGCCTCGGTAATACCCTAAAAATTTCTAGTAACCCTATGAGTCCCGTCATGTTGTGTTATCTTGAATCCCTCAACTCGTCTATCGATAGTTTGCAATCGGTGAGGGTGGTCCGAGAATATCCTGATATCTTGGGTGAAGTGAAGGGGTTACCCCTAAACGCGAGATAGATTTTCGCATTTATCTGGTTGATAATGCCAAGCCAGTTACGTGGCCGGTTAGGCACATGGTCCCGCAAGATGAGAGTTAAGAAAGCAAGTCAAGGAGTTGCTTGAGAAGAACTTCATACAATGAAGCATTTCCGAGGAGGGTGCTCTAGTAGTATTCGCTAGTAATATGGACAGTTCGCTTCGCCCGTATGTTAATTATCGTGAGTAGAACAAGAAGAATAGACAACCATTACCAAGGATCGATGATTTGTTTGATCAGCTTGTAGGAACATCTGTTTTCTCTTGATCTTGCTACTGGATTCCATCAGCTCAGAGTAGCTGAGGATAGTATAGACAAAACTGCGTTCAGAACTCCAGATGGATTCTTAGAATGGCTGGTCATGCCATTCGGTTTGACTAATGCACCCGCCTACTTCGTGGGCTTGATGAGTAGGGTGTCTAGGGAGTTCCTGAACGAGTTTGTGGTAGTCTTTGTAGACGATATCCTGACTTTCTTAAAAAACGGGGAAGAACATGCTAGACATCTCAAGGAGGTGATGGATACGCTTAGAGCGCATCAGTTGAAAGCCAAGTCCTCCAATTGTCATTTTGGAGAAAAAGGAGTTAGATTTCTTGGGCACATAGTTTCTAAACAAGGCTTAGCGGTGGATCCCGCTAAAGTGGTCGCGGTTCAAGACCAGAAAGCCCCGATGAGGACAATTGAAGTAAGAAGCTTTCTCAGTTTAATTAGTTAGTTAGCGTCCCTTGAGCTTAGACCTACCCTTATGGATCAAGTAGGGACTTCGCAGAAAGAAGATCCGCAGTTAGTCGAGATCATGGGCAAGTTGATTAGAGGCAGGATGTTAAGTCACCTCGCCATAGATAACAAGGGATGGCTAAGACGCGATGAGAGAAAGAAGGTTCTTGAAGATGCACATCATCCGAGGAGGTGGCCGAGTTTGTCCCAAGGTGCATGTTGTGCCAACAGGTTAAGGCCGAGTCATAAAAAGCCCGGTGGGCTATTACATCCATTGGAGGTCCCCGCAATGGAAGTGGGAAAGCGTCACGAAGGATTTCGTGGATGGACTGCCTAGATCAAGGAAAGGGAATACGAGTAAGTGGGTCATGGTAGGTAGACGCACGTAGAGCGCTCATTTCACTCCGGTAAAGAGCGAAAGGACTGCATCATAGCTAGCGACAGTTTACTTTCAAGAAATAAAGTGGTTGCACGAGGTTCCCTAAAGTACAGTTAGTAACCATGACTCAATCTTCACTAGCCAGTTTTGGGATAGTCTACGGGAAGTCATGGGCAAGCAACTGAATCTAAGTACGGCCTATCATTCGCAGGCGGATGGTTCATTTCGTTCAACAATGAGTTATAGAAAATCACGTTAGTAAGAGCAATTGGCAACGTGGATTGGTATTTCCAAGAAAAGTTTTGCTGCGTGGAATACTTTATAGTAAGTAAACGAGATCCAGGATTCACTAGTGAATTTTGGAGAGCTTGCATGAAACCATGAGGTCATAGTTATGTTTAAGCCAAGAATGATAGAAGAGTAAGTGAAAAAGGAAGACGAGAGGCGACAATGAAATGGGTTCCAACTCATATTTGGAAATAAGAGTTAAGAAGCCAAGAAATCATGAGGTAAAAGACGGTCAAAGCACAGTGGAGTTAAGCTCAAGGAAATGTGACTTAGAAGACTGAAGGCTAGATACACGCATCATATCTCTTTTTAAGAGCATATCCTTGATCCTTGTTTTCCTGTGGAACTTACTCGCATGTTATCTTTTTACGTATATCCTCTCGGTCCCATTCTCGGTCCTATTTCTGTCGGGAGGTATGACTTGTTGGCTAGTAATACATGTCAAGGTTTAAAGGGGTACGTTAGGTTGACTAAACCTTTTGGGCTTTTATAGAATATGGGTTGGGTTAGGAAGGGATTTCTTGTAATCCAAAAGGAGTATATCTTGCTTATCTTCCCGATCTCTTTGTAGCATATCTTTCTTTTGCTATCTATATCGTGTTAATCTTGTCATGAGAACCTTAGGTAGAAACCCTTTGGATGAAACATGTGTTTGAAACATGTTATGCTTGATGTTTGCAAGTGGTAGCAAGTGTTTGCAAGTGGTTACTCATGGATGCATTATACACATTAGGCACTAGATCGGCTCACACACTCCTCATATTGCATATGCATGAGTGTTTATGCTTATTCATGGATGAAAATTTTTGTGTTATCACATGGATGTTGCATATGGATGTATGTTATGTGCACACATATAGATGTTATACATTATGTTAGGAATTGCATACATATGGATTCATTTCACTAACATAATTTGCATTGATGATATTTGCGTTAGATAAGTACATATACACACACCTTTGCATATGTTCATACAACATTTAGAATCTTGTAAGGACAATGATTGCTCGTGGATGATGTTTTGAGTAGATGGATGTTGGATGGTAGGATACGTTCTTCCTAACTTGAAGATTTCGGGGACGAAATCCTTCAAGGAGGGGAGAATGTAACAACCCGTATTTTCAATAACCTGTTATAACGTAAATCGAGGCAGAATTTAATTTATAAATCTGAATCAAGGGAAATGGGCTATGCCATTGCGTTCGTCTCGGAAAAATACACGAAATAGAGTCCGAGTTTTCGAAAATCGGAGTCCGTATGACCCGATTAAGGCCCAATGAAGTTTTTAGAAAATTTCAAAGTAAAAACAGATTTGAAATTCAAGTTTGAATTTGGAAATTAGGGCAGTTGGGCGCAGGCGGGAAATTTCCCACCAGACCACCCATGTCGACAGCCCTGTCGATTGGGCAGTCGACATGGTTAGGCCCAAGTCGACAGCCCTGTCGACTTGGGTGTCGACTTGGTTCAGCCGGGCAGTTTTGCCTGGTGCACCATTTTGGGGTTTTGGTTAGGTTTTTGGGCCAGATTCGGTTTTAAGGGCTGAAATTGGAATTAGGGTTTAATCCTAAGGTTGAAACTAATCCTAATCTCTATAAATAAGCCCCTAACCTAACCCTAAATCATCATTATTCAACCCTACAACTAAACTATGGCAAAATTATTCCTCTCATGGCCTCCACTCTCTTCATAAAATTTCTAAGTTATTTCTATGAGAGATTTTCAATGCATACATGTGTTTTCAAGCTTGTATGAGTGTCATTAGCTTGCATTCAAGTCAAGTTTCCATATTTACATCATAAAGCAAGGGTTTTGATCATTTTGGCTCAAGGGTTTTTCTATTGGAGCTTGCATTTTGGGTTTATTTGATTGCATAAGGGCTTTGTCTCAATCTATATATATTTTTGTGTCTTCATAAGAATTTGTAAGCCCTTTTCTACTTTCATATTTAAACTCTAAAGTTAAATGAATGATGCAAGTTTGGTTGATCATTATGATATGCAAGTTTACTATGTCATGTTATGCAAGTTTGATATGTTATGTTATGCAAGTTTGCCATGTTATGATATGCAAGTTTATCATGTTATGTTATGCAAGTTGGCTATGTTATGATATGCAAGGTTATCATGTTATGATATGCAAGTTTATCATGTTATGTTATGCAAGTTTGCCATGTTATGTTATGCAAGTTGGGTTGATCATTTACTCATGTTATCATGTTATGCAAGCTTACCTTGGGGTTATGAGCTTAAAGCTTCAAGCTTTATGCTAAAGGTTGCATTTTGGCAACATGTAAGTTATCATATCCCTTATGATAACTTGCATGTGAGGCTAAATGCGAACTTATGGCAACTTCTACATGTCATTTATCACCATGTATCACCTATATGCTAAGTTTGGTTTTATGCATGCTTTTGAGGCCTAAAAATGTAATATGCAAGTATATGAACATATGTACATTTCATATGCCACCATGTTAAACTTGTGGCTTCAACACCTTTATGTCATGATTATGCCAAGTTCCCTCTTTCTATCCTTTATGCGCTATTGCGATATGTAAGCGATGGGATTGCGGTTGGGGTTGTGTAAACTTAAAAGACATAAAACATAAGATTGGGAATTTACCTATTAAGTTAGGTCTACCCATTGGGAATTTACCTATTAAGTTAGGTCTACCCAAATGCTTGAAAACTTGTAATATGTTTTGTAAACATAATGGACATGACACTTAGAAAATATAAGTGTGACCAACTCGAGGTTGGGTTGAGTTTGTAGCGTAAACCTACCCGGAACCGACCGGCTTAACTAGTTGCTACAAACAATAGGACCCAATGTGAGAAGTTGGTCATGTTGTACCTTGAACCCGAGGTTAGACCAAGTTGTGGTGTAAAGCTACCCGGAACCGACCGGCTTAACTAGTAACCGCAACAAAGTCTAATGTGAGAGGTTAAGGCACATTAATTAATTAATGCCTCATGATTAGCGTTAAGTCATGGTCCACTTAATACTTAACCAATTTGGGCTTGGTAGATTAATCAGGGTTAAGTCGTGAACTCATCGTTACACTTAACCAAGTTAATCCATGATTAGTAAAAGGGTTAAACCGTACTTAACCCACTAGAAAATCCTAGCAATGGGGGTCCACTCCAGCAGTAATCCCAAGTTTGTATCATTAAGACCCTAGGGACTAGGCTAGGGTGGGGGCACGATTACTGGACTGGTATAAGTGACCAAAACGACGGTCGAGTGGTACGCCGATGTAGTTTCGGACGGACTATGGTCGTGCACGTAGTCCGTATTTGGAGAAGTCAAGCATGGGTACCAGTAGATCGAGACTGTGCACTTATGTTTATGGTGTCCAGGGGTTGACACCCTAGGGCTTGATACACCCGACGGGAGACCCAGCACAGTCCGACTACAATTATGTTTGGGCCGTATTGACACCAACACGTGACGAGTTAGGCTTAGGGAGCCGATCGATTAGACCGTTTGGTTGGACCTCGTATTAGGGTCATTTCATGTTATTGGGCCAAAGCTTGGGCCAAGGGATCAATACTTGTTTATTCAAGTCATGTTAGTTTGCTAGTACACCTGTGGTGCAAAAACCTTAAACCTGATTATGCGATGACACCTTTATCTACCTTGTTAGTTAATCATCATGCTAGTATGTTATCCTTATGTTCATCCCTGCTTCTCATGCCAGTTAACTTTATCAGTTTACATTGATTGTAGTAGGGCTTACTCAGTCTTTTTGACTGACCTGTTTTCTTTCGCCTCTTTTCTTCCGTTCCCACCCCCCCCCCCCCAGGTTCTCAGGGTGGGAATATTGGAGCTTAGCTTGGATTTCTGATCGCTTGTGGGATTTTAGCTCATGTACGGTCTTGACATGAAGCTAGCTATGGTTATCACTTATTTTGGGGACAGTACTTATGTATTTCAGTTTTTCAGCGATGTTGTTTTTATCTAGACTCGTGTATTTGGAAAGTTGACATTATGTTGTACCAGACTTGTTTTGAAATAGTTTGAAATCTTCCGCTGTTTTACTTATCTTATTTACTCTGTTTACATATATACATATGTTCTTGTTCTGCCTTGATATATCATTATGCATGTTTACCCGGTACAAACGCCCCTCCAAAGTCAGAGTGCTTGCAAGAGCCACCCTGGCGGAGGTGGGGTGTTACAGTTTATAGTATTTTATAATGATTTATCGCTATTTTTTTTTATTTTAAAATAGCCAATTTATTCAAACGACACTTCGGGCCATAACGCGGCCGTGGCACTGTTTTTCTTCAGATTTGATTTACACATATCTGAAAATCTAACCATCTTCACAAATTTTATATCATTAGAAAGATCTTTTCAAAACGAATCCAACGGTTCCAGTTTTGGGAAAATCCTACGGTCGGATCTCCCGGTACACTCGTTTGAAGTTTCAATTTCAAAATACGAACTGCAGCGTCGTTATTCGATTTAATTTAATTAATTATATATATATATATATTTATATATGTATATAAATATAATCGATTCTGGCGCTGTTTTTCTTCAGATTTGAATTAAACATTCCAGATAATCCAACCGTTGGATCTTTACAAAGTTGGTGTCGTTGGAAAGATATTTCCAAAGCGAACCCAACGGTTTCAGTTTCGGGAAAATTCGATGGTCGAATCTCCCACACTAATCGTTTGAAATCACGGTTTCAAAACACGAACTGCAGTTTCGTTATTCGATATATTTTAATTATATTTTTACATATATATATAAATATAATCGATTCTTCGATTTCAAAACTATATGCTTTTCATACATTTGATAAAAATGATATTTTTATCCAACCGACTTCTATTTCAACACTTCACTATTTTTAACGATTCATTGATATAATAAAAATGTGATTTTTATTGTAAAACAATTTATTTCAAAACACGACTACTTTATATAGTTCATATAGATGTTAAAATATGATTATTATTATGAAATAATTTATTTTAAAACACGACTATTTTATATAGTTCATATAGATGTTAAAAATATGATTTTTATTATAAAACAATTTATTTTAAAACACGTATACCATTCAACACATGAATTTCTATTCAACGAACGAATTTCTATTCAACACATGAAGGTTTTCTATAGTTTGTATATATATAGTAAAAATGTGATTTTTATTGCAAAACAATTTATTTCAAAACACGACTATTTTATATAGTTCATATAGATGTTAAAAATATGATTTTTATTATAAAACAATTTATTTTAAACACGAATAGCATTCAACACATGAATTTCTATTCAACGAATGAATTTCTATTCAACACATGAAGGTTTTCTATTCAGCACACGAATATAGTTTCAACATATGAAAATAATTCTAACACATTAATATTATTCAAAATTTCGGCAGCATAACGGCAGGGTAGTTAAAACCGGGGCCGTCCCTAGTACGGCTCCTCGCTTTACCTTAAAGCCTCGCAGCTTTTGACAATGGGGATTTCATGCATCTAGTTCGCACGCAGGCGGCATGTATATTTTTAATTTCTTTTCCACAAACTAATCTTATGTGGTTTCAACCAAATAATTCTCAACCACAAACGGGTATTTTTCAACCACAATCAATCAATTTCAACCACAAACAATTCTAATCAACCATTTGTAATCAACCAATTTTCACACCAATCACAACCAATAAATATCGTCCATGGTTTATGGATGAGGGGCATATATATATATAAGCATTTCACTTCTATTTCAACACATATATAATTTTTACAATGCATATATAACTTATACATCGAACGTACAACTTATACGACGCTTATACATGAGGTGTACAACGCTTATATAACACATACATCGACTATATAATTTATACATCGTCGTTTTCCATACCCTTTATAATTTAGAAATCTCATATTGGGTTCCACTCCACCAAAAATAGCAGAAGGCTCAAAAAAAAATATGGTCTCTTCTAAAATGTAGAAGACGTCCACACGAGTCCACTATCTCTTGTTTCACTGAATTTCGTCAACAAACGAAAAAGATATGATTTTTATAGTGAAG
Organism: Allium sativum; assembly: GCA_030737875.1. Classification (NCBI taxonomy): domain Eukaryota; kingdom Viridiplantae; phylum Streptophyta; class Magnoliopsida; order Asparagales; family Amaryllidaceae; genus Allium; species Allium sativum. The sequence continues at coordinate 899,284,794 of CM060922.1, read as the reverse complement.
TCAAAAAACTGTAGCGCTTTAAACTGCTATAATATAGTTTAATATAAAATAGCCGTATACCTCACTGATGTGTTCAAAACTAGGTTTTGAATTTTCGTGAGATCCGTGCAGCGATTCGTCGATCGGTCTTCACCACGAGGAAGAGCAAGGAGAGGCGCGCCTGGGGAGACCAACCGCCGCCAACTCGCACTCAGATCGGAGGAGAAATCGGGACGTGAATGGAGGAACTGCATGGCAGTGGATCTCTTCGAATATCGAACGATAATTAACAAACTTCACATGGATTTGAAGCTCGTTCTGAGATCTTCAAAAAGTTCCAAAGTAGGGGGTGATTTCGTTGAGTGTGGGAGGAGAAAACGAGGAGGGAAGGATCGAAGGATTGCCGCTGTCGACCTGGGGGGGTTTCGGAGAGAAGACGGGGAGAGAGAAAGTGAGTTGGACCAATCAGAATTTTTATTATTTATATATTTTTAAATTTCAAAAATACCCTCTTACCTCCTACGAACTCCAATCCAAACCCAACGACTGTCGTCCCTAGCTAAATACCCCCATTCCGAACACAATGGGATATGTTTCGTAGGCCCATTCGACAGTTTCAGTCAGTTTTCCTTCAAATTAAAATATAAAACATTCAATATTTAATTTGAACGTACATTTCAATTTGTCGGGGCCACATATTGATTCTAAAAATTCCCGAAAAATAAATCTAGCTATGTTTTGACGATACGGTCCCAACAAAACTAGTTTCGACGAATTCTGAGACCGTTTGAAAAATGGCCTTTTTCTGGTCGATCCAATTTAATAGAAATCGACCAAACACATTTTCCTTTGCCACGCAAACATACTAGCTTCAAAAATTATGAAATTTGAAATCTAGCAATAATTTAACATCCTGGATCCAACAAAAGTTGTTTCGTCGAATTCCGATGTCGTTTGCAAAATGGCCATTTTCACGGGCTATATAAACTCTATAGCGACCTTTCTGAAAATTCATTTGGCCATAACTTTTGCTTCCTGCTATGAAACTTCGATTTTTTAGATTCGTTAGAAAGGTATTCACTAACAGATTTAAATATTTTTGGTTTCACTCAAATCCGTTTTGTTTTGCACCGGGTACAGTCAGTCAAAGTTTGAATTCAAATCTTAAAACTACCGCGCCATTTCAGGCCTTGTTTATAATTAGAATTAATTATATTTATTTTCAAACATCGATTCAAACTCACTTTTCATCGTGATTATTTAAAATACTTATTTTAAATATTTAAAATTCTCTATTTTATCCAATTTAAAAATTTTAAATTGGTTCAGATTTTCCGGGTCGTTACAATATCCCCCACTTAAAACTTTTTGTCCTCGAAAAGGAAAAAAGTCGAAAGTGGTTTGATTAGTCAACTCTACGTTCAATCTGGCTTTCATTCTCCAACTTTTTAGTTTATGAGAATTTTCAAATTCTTCAAAAATTTGGCTAAAACCCGGAATTTTCGAAAATTTTCGCCATAACCTCCTTTGTACGTGGAGGGGTTTGGAAATTTATTGGGTCGTATTAGGTACCCAGTAAATCCTATAAAGCATACACATATTTATAGTGATACATTCTGGTGTTTACAGGGGAGCATGTATAGATAATAACTCCAGAGAATAAATTCTCGTCACCCTGTCAAAGCCTGAGGGAGTGTGTATTTTTAATTGCTCCAGAGAATAAATTCTCGTCACCTCGTCCCGTGTGGGAAATAAATAATCTATGTGTTGTATATAATAACTAGAGAGACGTGATTATTGTCTACTCCAGACCCATATGAGGTTTTTATTAATCTGGCAATTTATCGTTACAATTTTATATGGTCCATATCAGTCATCAGTTCAACCTGTAATATATAGTCATCGCCATACGAGCCTCTCGCTCGTATGGTAAATCTTCAACCTCGCCACACAAGCTCCAAATGCATATGTGGTATATGATGAAGTATGCCTATCTTCGAGAAGTATGATGTAGTTCAAAATTAATTGTTACTATCCTATGGCGACGTTTATTATTACACAAAGAATAACCAGCACTCTGCATCCAATGGCATTCACTGGAGTTGATATAATAATATTTCGCATCCAACTTATTAAGGATTACCTATTTGTCGGGCACGCAAATATATTCTTTACTCAACAGCTAATCCAATTACCTGTTCAAGCATATATAATGCACATGCATATATTTCTATCTATTTTTAAATCAGTTCAATGTGTGATTTAATCGAATAAATTCTACCACTCATTCTCTTATTAATTAATTTAACTATCGTTCTAGTAATTTAAATAATCAAATCTACTATCACACAACACAAACAACAATCAAATTGTTTTCAACTTTTCAAAAATTTACTAATCGATTCATGTATTCTTTTACTTTTCAAATATATACCTTTTATATATTCAAAAATTATATTTCTAAAACCAGACTGTATATATAATCACAAATACGTTATTTAAAAACATATAACTCTCAACTCGTTCAAGGTCACTTCTGACCCCATCTCTAACGAGTTATTCTGATTCTGCTATACTCATACTAGGATATTGCTGATCCTATCTGTATTGAGTTACCCGTCCTAGAAAACTACCGGTTCTATCTTTGATGAGTTCGTTAATATGTTATATTCCAACAGTAAGCTTAACCAAAGCTCTGATACCAAAATGAGACGACCCCAAACCCCATACGGATGGTGGCAAGGGTAATCTTTGGAATATAACACGTAAACAGATAATAGCAGAGCAAAATTAAATAAATACACTAGACAATGTACAAATAATACACTAGATAAACGTAATCATCAGAGTTACACTGTATACAGGATCATACTTAGTACAAATACAGTTCAGCTATACATAAATGTCTACAGCGGAAAACAAACATAATATGTACAATAGGAGCTGAACAACATAAAATAGATAAATGATAGAATTCATCTTCAGCTCCAACTATCCAGAAAGAGCCTGCTAAAACCTAAACACAAGGCTGCCCGTGTAGAAAAATGGGCACCCGAGTTTGCAAGTGAAACAAACTACGAGTCAGTCATGGGACTGGTATGAGAAATCTACCTAACACATTTTATAATATGGCTAATCACAGGACCACGCCACTTTCGCGGAACGGGTTTACTCCATTGGATTGCCAGTGCTTTAAAACAAATCATTCATTTAAACATCACAATGCTTTTTATAAAAATGAAGCCATTATAAGACTCAATTCCCATCACATAATGCAACGCAAACCGGAGGATAGAGCTTTTACCTTATAATGGCCAAAATATGCTTGATACGAATAAAACAAAGGAATTTGATATTATTACCAGTGTGTATATGTTTCAAAAACAATTTCAAATCATAAGTATCAATCATAGACGGCATTAATGCCCCATACCACTATGTCGCCATATATAGGTATACAATCAAAACCGCGCAGTCACGTATTTGAAAATTGGATTTCCGTCATGAACCAAGGCAAAAGATAGTCCTTACCAAATTCGAGACTGTCTAGCCCAAGCCTCAGGCAAGTACTCAGTCAAGCCTTTGGAGCAACAAGGCCGGTCCACCGATGTGGATTAAAATTCCAGAACACTGCGTTTCCCCGCCCTTTGGGGCGTAAATGAGCTAACAAATGACTCCATCGATCTCGGATCGACCGATATATCTGAGGCACCTCGCAACAGCAACAACCACATAGGTGAAAATAATATAAATGTTAGCCAGTTCAAGCACCGACACCACCTCTAACTAGAAAGAAACGCATGCCCTCCCTAAGGTCCTCTCCCGTTTCTAGTTCATACCGGGGTGTGAGGTTTGCGAATTCACGTTATACACAAAGCTACGCCACACAAGCGATGCTTTGATCATCACCACAAGATTTTGCTTTTCAACAGAAGCCCTGATCACTGCATCTTCGCATGCCACACAGGCAATTTACACCATGCAACTGATGGCTATCAATCACACAGAAAGAATTCCAATGTCAAACAAACAGTCCATTTACAAGTCCGTTCTGGGTCTGAACGAAACCGAAGGCACTATATACCTCGCACACCCATCAATCTCCACGTACATCTGGACGATCACCACTCATTATCCATATTTCAGGATGCCTCCCAATCAGGACATCAGTTACCATCCAAACGAGGTGAAGATCTCCGGTCTTCGACCACCGTCTTCATCTTCAATTTCTTATCGTCGATTCAGTTATTCAGAATGGGATAAACCCGGTCTTTCTGAGAAACTCGCGTATATAATAAACATGTGCTACAAAAACACAAACAACATACGCATCGTTCCAATTCATTTGTTACTAACCGTCAATCAGTAAGAGAACGATTTCCCAAATATTAACCCCGAAGGCCGAAACCAACATCAGATCAAAACCCAGGAAACCATTCGACTTAGCTAACCTTCAGTTAATTTCTAAATTTCACATTCGATATCGTTTATAGTATTTTATGGCGATTTATCGCTTTTTTTATTTATTTTAAAATAGCCAATTTATTCAAACGACGCTTCGGGCCATAACGCGGTCGTGGCGCTGTTTTTCTTCAGATTTGATTTAAACATATATGAAAATCTAACCATTGGATCTTCATAAATTTTATATCATAAGAAAGATCTTTTCAAAATGAATCCAACGGTTCCATTTTTGGGAAAATCCGACGGTCGGATCTCCTGGTACATTCGTTTGAAGTTTCGATTTCAAAATACGAACTGCAGCATCGTTATTCGATTTAATTTAATTAATTTTATATATATATATAATCGATTCTGGCGCTGTTTTTCTTTAGATTTGAATTAAACATTCCAGATAATCCAACCGTTGGATCTTTACAAAGCTGGTGTCGTTGGAAAGATATTTCCAAAGCGAACCCAACGGTTTCGGTTTAGGGAAAATCCGATGGTCGGATCTCCCGCACTAATCGTTTGAAATCACGGTTTCAAAACACAAACTGCAGCTTCGTTATTCGATATATTTCAATTATATATATATATATATAATCGATTCTTCGATTTCAAAACTATATGCTTTTCATACATTTGATAAAAATGATATTTTTATCCAACTGCTTCTATTTCAACACTTCACTATTTTTAACGATTCATTGATATAATAAAAATGTGATTTTTATTGTAAAACAATTTATTTCAAAACACGACTATTTTATATAGTTCATATAGATGTTAAAAATATGATTTTTATTATAAAACAATTTATTTTAAAACACGACTATTTTATATAGTTCATATAGATGTTAAAAATATGATTTTTATTATAAAACAATTTATTTTAAAATACGTATACCATTCAACACATGAATTTCTATTCAACACATGAAGGTTTTCTATAGTTTGTATATATATAGTAAAAATGTGATTTTTATTGCAAAACAATTTATTTCAAAACACGACTATTTTATATAGTTCATATAGATGTTAAAAATATGATTTTTATTATAAAACAATTTATTTTAAAACATGTACACCATTCAACACATGAATTTCTATTCAATGAATGAATTTCTATTCAACACATGAAGGTTTTCTATAGTTTGTATATATATAGTAAAAATATGATTTTTATTGCAAAACAATTTATTTCAAAACATGACTATTTTATATAGGTCATATAGATGTTAAAAATATGATTTTTATTATAAAACAATTTATTTTAAAACATGAATACCATTCAACACTTGAATTTTTATTCAACGAATGAATTTCTATTCAACACATGAAGGTTTTCTATTCAACACACGAATATAGTTTCAACATATGAAAATAATTCTAACACTTGAATATTGTTCAAAATTTCGGCAGCATAACGGCAGGGTAGTTAAAACCGGGGCCGTCCCTAGTACGGCTCCTCGCTCTAACTTAAAGCCTCGCAGCTTTTGATAATGGGGATTTCATGCATCTAGTTCGCACGCAGGCGGCATGTATATTTTTATTTCTTTTCCATAAACAAATACTATGTGGTTCCAACCAAATAATTCTCAACCACAAACGGGTATTTTTCAACCACAATCAATCAATTTCAACCACAAACAATTCTAATCAACCATTTGTAATCAACCAATTTTCACACCAATCACAACCAATAAATATCGTCCATGGTTTGTGGACGAGGGGCGTATATATGTATATATATAAGCATTTAACTTTTATTTCAACTCATATTTTTTTTTACAATGCATATATAACTTATACATCGAACGTACAACTTATACAATGCTTATACATGAGGTGTACAACGCATATATAACTCATACATCGACTATATAATTTATACATCGTCGTTTTCCATATTGTTTATAATTTAGAAATCTCACATTGGGTTCCATTCCACCAAAAATAGCAGAAGGCTCAGAAAAATATGCGGTCTCTTCTAAAATGTAGAAGACGTCCACACGAGTCCACTGTCTCTTGTTTCACTGAATTTCGTCAACAAACGAAAAAGATATGATTTTTACAGTGAAATCAAAAAACCGTAGCGCTTCAAACTGCTATAATATAATTTAATATAAAATAGCCATATACCTCACTAATGTGTTCAAAACTAGGTTTTGAATTTCCGCGAGATCCGTGCAGCGATTCGTCGATCGGTCTTCACCACGAGGAAGAGCAAGGAGAGGCGCGCCTGGGGGGACCAACCGCCGCCAACTCGCACTCAGATCAGCGGAGAAATCGGAGCGTGAACGGAGGAACTTCGTGGCCGTGGATCTCTTCGAATATCGAACGATAATTAACAAACTTCACATGGATTTAAAGCTCGTTCTGAGATCTTCAAAAAGTTCCAAAGGAGGGGGTGGTTTCGTTGAGTGTGGGAGGAGAAAACGAGGAGGGAAGGATCGAAGGATTGCCGCCGTCGACCTAGGGGGTGGGGGGGGGGGGGTTCGGAGAGAAGACGGGGAGAGAGAAAGTGAGTTGGACCAATCAGAAATTTTTATTATTTATATATTTTTTAAATTTCGAAAATACCCTCTTACCTCCTATGAACTCCAATCCAAACCCAACGACTGTTGTCCCTAGCTAAATACCCCCATTCCGAACACAATGGGATATGTTTCGTAGGCCCATTCGACTGTTTCAGTCAGTTTTCCTTCAAATTAAAATATAAAACATTCAATATTTAATTTGAACGTACATTTCAATTTGCCGGGGCCACATATTGATTCTAAAAATTCCCGAAAAATAAATCTAGCTATGTTTTGATGATACGGTCCCAACAAAACTTGTTTCGATGAATTCTGAGACCGTTTGAAAAATGGCCTTTTTCTGGTCGATCCAATTTAATAGAAATCGACCAAACACATTTTCCTTTGCCACGCTCATATACTAGCTTCAAAAATTATGAAATTTGAAATCTAGCAATAATTTAACATCCCGGATCCAACAAAAGTGGTTTCATCGAATTCCGATGTCATTTGCAAAATGGCCATTTTCACGGGCTATATAAACTCTATAGCGACCTTTCTGAAAATTCATTTGGTCATAACTTTTGCTTCCCGCTATGAAACTTCGATTTTTCAGATTCGTTAGAAAGGTATTCACTAACAGGTTTAAATATTTTTAGTTTCACTCAAATCCGTTTTGTTTTGCATCCGGTACAGTCAGTCAAAGTTTGAATTCAAATTTTGAAACTACCGCGCCCTTTCAGGCCTTGTTTATAATTAGAATTAATTATATTTATTTTCAAACATCGATTCAAACTCACTTTTCGTCGTGATTATTTAAAATATTCATTTTAAATATTCAAAATTCACTATTTTAGCCAATTAAAATTTTTTAAATTGGTTCAGATTTTCCGGGTCGTTACAGAGAGTGACATTAATAGACGTGGGTTGTTACACATGTTTTAGGTGTAATATCAAAGAGCAAAAAACTCTCAAAAACAGACATAAACAACTTAGCAATTGTAAGCATGCAAAGCTTCATATTTTCATTTATGGTGAATCGAAAACTCACAAAACACATGTAACTTGAATCAAGTTAGAAGAGCAAGTGAAATCTCACCTTGAATGGATTGGCTACGAATTACAATGGATTTGGTTTACAAAGTTGAATTTTTATCCTAAGAAGAGCTTTAAGTGTTGGAGAATGGAGTTTTGATGACAACAACCTTATTTCAATATAAATTGATTATAAAATATATACTAACACTTTTGTCTAAAATATATATATATATACATATTTACATATATATATATATATACATGTGCAGGATTTATATACAGGAATTATTATTGAAGACTATACAGTTTATAGACATTAGAGATTTAGAATTTAGAGTTGACTTAAGACTCATGAGTATTCAAGATTTTAAAAGTTTAAGAGTTCAAGACAAATATAGTTATATAGTCTAGATTATGTAAGACTCTGAATAACACTCTAAGTTCAAATTCAAAGTAATTTCAAATTCTGTTTTCAAATCCTATCTTCAATCTCTATCTTCCCTATTTTACTTTCTATTTTAATTTGATTTTAAACTTAAGTTTTATAAGTTTATTCTTTATAAGATTTATATATTTATATTTTACATACTTTATATTTATATAGTTTTAAACACTATAATTTTATAAATATGTTTATATAGTCTATATTTATGTTTTCATACGATTTTCTACTTTATAATATTTATTTATAATACTATATTTTAATTCAAGAATTTCCAGAATTATATACATATCAAAACACTTGAAAAATATTCACATTTCAGTTTTGTACATGTATATGTCGACATACATAAATATACATGTCGACATATAGCTGTCATTTTTTTCAAAATTGAAAGGAAATATCTTTTCACTCTTTGTGACGGTTCAAAAACGTTGCAACCTTTCAAATGTTATAAATAGGGGCTGATTTCGAATTTTTTATTACTTCTTCTCCATCTTCATCTCCTTTCATTACAACATTATTCTTTATCATTTTTATGATTTCTACACTTATACTCGGCCGAATTCAATTCTAAAATGACCCAAACTTCCCCGTAAAGGAAAGTACGGATTGAGTTGAGAACAAGGCAAATCGGAACACAAACAGAAGAATATTTCATTGCTATTACAACAATTTACATCAGAGCACATGAATATAACAAAGTATGAATAAATATTACACCTTGGAAATACAATATCAGAGATTTAAAATTACATAGCAGTGGAAAAATAATACATAGCACAACTGAAGGAAATACACGGACACAGTGCTTTCCGAATGTAGCTTCAGCTGTAAATCAGGATCCTGTGAATATAATGTCTGCAAAACAAAAACTACTAGCTGCCCGTGTGGAAAATATGGGCATACAGAGTTTAGGTTAAAACAATAAACTCCAGGTCAGTCATGGGACTGGTGTGAGAACTAGAACAGTTATTAACTTGATTTTAAAGTTAGGTAAATCATGGGACCATGCCGTATAACACGGAACGAGTTTACTCCACATGATCTTAATTTAAAATAAAACAACTAAATGCTTTTTGGAAAAATGAAGCTATTATAAGACTCAGGTCCCATCACATAATGAATGCAGTCGGAGGGTAGAGTTTCCCTTATAATAACCAAAAATACTTGACAAGCGAAATTTCTTCTTTTATTATTACTGTAAGTGAATAAATCAACTTCAAATATAAATGTATCAATCATAAGTGGCATAGGTACCATTATATTACGTCGCCATATATATATATATATATATATATAATATATATATACACACAACTAAAACCGAATATCATGTATTGGTGATTGGGTTTCCATCTAGAACAGAGGCAAGGGATTATCCTCACCGATTCAAGACTCTCTAGCCCGAGTCTCAGGATACAGTTGCAAGTGCACCTTCGGTTATCGACAAGGCCGGTCATCTGTAGATGATTGGCAATACCGTAAACTATATGTTAGCCTGCCCTATGGGGCATAAAATAATCTAGTCAGTAATGTCAACTAGAACAACCATCGATCCCGTAGAGGCCGATATATTCGAGGAGCCTCTCTATCCATCAAGTAATAAGCAACATCCACATGAGTAAACAGTCTGGGCTCCATACCATGATGTTACTCCTAGCTAGAAACTAACATATGTCCATTTCCCTGCAGTCCTCATCCTGTTTCTGGTTCATACCGGGGTGTGAAGCTCGCGAAGTAATGCTATACACAAAGCTATGCCTAAATAAGCTATGCTTTGATCATCAACCATAAGGCTCTGCTTTTCAACAAAAGCCTTAATCATTTGCATCTTAGCATGCCACATTGTCAGTCCATACCATACCATTGATTTCTACCAATATATAACCTCTAAGCCATACATCTCAGAGAAGGGTGTTAAGCAAGAGAATAAATTCTCCGCCACCAAACAGATATATATATATATATATATATATATATATTTAGTAGAGATCAACGAATACAACCTAAAGGCATACAATGTCAGACATACCATCCATTTACAAGTCCGTCCTAGGTCTGAACGAAACTAGAAGCACCTTATTCCTCGTCCCATATGTCTAATACAGGAGAGAGGTCCTTGCATATCCGTCGATCTCCAAGTACGTTTGGACGATCCCCACTTATTACCTTGTCTTGGGTGTACGGCCAACGATGTGAAGAACTCCGGTCTTCAACCACCGTCTTCATCTTCGACTCTTGATCGTTGTAGTAATTATTCAGAATGGGTTAAACCTGGTATTTCCGAATAATTCATGTATTTTATAATCAAGTGCTAAAAAAACACATCACACGCCTTATTCCAATTCAGAATATTCTTTTAATAAAATATTCACATTTTTAATCTAATCAAAGATTCATTAAAACTCTAGTTCGGTTTTAATCTCAAAAATCATTACTTAATAATTATTCAAATTTAAGAAATTAATCTTATCTTTAACTTGATTAAAGAACCAATGTCATTTAAAACACATTTCACAATAAACCCAAATCATCGTCCATTAACTATGGAATCTTCACGGAAAATGGATCAATATATAATCGATATAAATTTCCGTATCAGACTAATAATATAAATGTAATAACGGCAAGGCCTTTTTAAATTCCATATATAGTAACGGTCTTCATTCACGGAAGCTTATCTCGATTATTATTAACTTGAATTCCCTTCAATTCTAATTTAGTCTATTAAGTTGGAAAACTTTACTTTGGAAAAATTCTCATTTAAATCTTAATAATTTTTTTTATAAATTCCATATTATATTTTCAATGTTAATTGGGATTAAAGAACAAATGTCGTTTAAAAACATAGTTCACGATAACCCACAACCAACTTGCATTTCAATTCTAATTAAACATCAATTGATTAGTAAACTTCTCTAAATATTAATTAAAAGATTTATTCTTTTCACACGGGGTTTAAGAATAGTGTTATTTAAGACACCATTCATGACAAACCCAAAATCCAATTTATTTTATTTAATTCCAAATAAATATTAATTAATTGGAAAACTCCATTAAATCTTAACAAAAGATTTATCCTTGTTAATGACTAGTTCATTTCGATGAAAATATATTTTTATCTTTTCAAATATGGAATATTTGATCCAAAATCTTTCCAAATGATTAATTACGATTTTACATAATTTATACTTATTTTTAATAATTTTATTAAGGCCCGTATAGTCGGTTTTCAATAACGGCCACCGAACTGCATCCATAGCGACATTTTTCAAATTTGATTTGGACATAATTCCAAATCCAACCATTAGATTTCAAAATTCTTATATTCATTGGAAAGCTCTTTTCGGCACGAACCCAACGGTTCCAGTTTTAGGAGAATCCGACAGTCGGATCTCTCATTACGCCAATTTGAAGTTAATGGTTGAAATTCGCGAACGGTTGCTGTGCGACGCATTCTATTCAGGCCATTTAAATATATAAAACATATATATTATACATATATCATCGATTTCCATTTAAATTGTATTTATAAAATATTTATAATTTCATTTCAAAACGATTCCAACTTCATTTTCAATTTTAAATAAAAATTGAATATTCTATATCTTTATAATATTAAGATGATAATATTTTCAAAATATTATAATTTGAAATCACTTTTTATCGATATTTATTATAAAAAGAATAAAATTGATCAATAAACCCGTTTGGGTTACAAATGGCTTTAGCTACTTAACTCGGCTTCATATTTTTATATTTTTGCGTCTATTCAAAATTGAACATCAAAATTATAATCTTAGTCTTCATTGAACATTATTTTAATTATATATATATATATATATAATTCATTCGGCGATTCCAAAACCATTTATTTCGTTACATGTAAAAAGAATATTTTTAATGAACAAAAAAATATATTTCATGATATGTGCATTTTATACGCTTCATATTCACATTAAAAAGAATATTTTAATGAACAAATATATTCTCATTACATGTACTTTTTTGTAGATTCCTATTCACATTAAAAAGAATATTTTTAATGAACAAAATTATTTCTCATTACATGTACATTTTTATAGATTCCTATTCACATTAAAAAGAATATTTTTAATGAACAAATATATTTTTCATTACATGTACATTTTTATAGATTCCCATTCACATTAAAAAGAATATTTTTAATGAACAAATATATTTTTCATTACATGTACATTTTTATAGATTCCTATTCGCATTAAAAAGAATACTTTTAATGAACAAATATAATTTTCTTTACATATACATTTTTATAATTCATATGTACAATAAAAATGTAATTTTTATTATTCAAAAGTTCTATTCAATACATGAATATTTTATTCACTTCATTAACATGTTAAAAATAATATTTTTATCTAACAAAAATGTATTTTAACATATGCTTCTTTTATTCTTTATACATACAATAAAAATGTGATTTTTTGATTGCTAGAACATGTTATTCTAAAATATTATTTATTTTTAAAGATTCTTTATTTAAAAATATTCTTTATTTTAAAATGTGCTTTATTCTGAAATGCTCTTTATTCTAAAATGTATTTTTAATTCTAAAATATCTTTTCAATTCTAAAATGTCTTTTTTATTTTAAAATGTCTTTTTAATTCTAAAATGGCTTTTTAATTCTAAAATGTCTTTTTAGTTTTAAAATGTCTTTTTAGTTTTAAAATGTCTTTTTAATTCTAAAATGTCTTTTTCTATAACATTATTTATTTCTGAATCGGAATGCAACTCAATCAATTACCATATAATTTCGGTTATATGGATTTCATACATCGCATGTATGCAACAATAATGATAAGTAATCAACAAAGAGTCCATTCACAGCTAGAGTGAAATTTACAACTGTGTGAGCATTAAAATAGATAAATAAATAATGCTCATCACAGCCTGTCAATCCATCGATTGACATACAATTAAATATTGGGACTAGTGTATGTCAAATATCATTCCAATACCCGTGTGGGGTTTTCAAACAACAGTTTATTTAAATAAATTATTGGTTAACAAATTAACCAATTCTAATTCAGATTGAATTATTTTCTATTTAACCAATTTACAGTGTTTAAATTATAAATAAATTTTATAATATAATTTCAACTACCACATTAATGTTAACATTGTTTTTAATACGTTAAACATTTCAATATCACAAACAACACACAATACAGTCAATTTAAATCATCCATGGTCAGTGGATGAGGGAAGTGATCTAACAAGCACTGTATACAGTTTAAAATGATCAAACTGATAAAAATCTAAACTGACAATTCTAAATATTTTCTAATTATGAAAATAAATAAATAACTGTGTAGAATTTTTAGTGAGGAGTTCTCACCTTTGGTTTCAACTCCGTCTATCTTTATCGGACGATTTGGATTCCGTTCGGCTTCCCGTCAGTTCTATCGCAATCTGTTTCACGCGGCATATATATTAAAAATCACATTTTTAATAGCGCTTCATATATTTAAAAATCACATTTTCATACAATGTTTGTATTTTAAAAACAATGCTATTTTTATTCTGAAAAACAATTCTATTTTTATTTTATAAAAACAGTGCTAATTTTATTTTATTGAAAAACAATGCGAATTTTATTTGAAAAACAATGTGAATTTTCTATTTTAAAACAATGCAAATTTTCTATTTTAAAACAATGCAAGCTTTCTATTTTAAAACAATGTAAATTTTACTTACAAATCAATGTTAATTTTATTTTCAAATCAATGTTAATTTTATTTGAAATCAATTTTAATCTTATTTTGTAAAACACTACTATTTTTATTTTTAAAACAAATCTATTTTTAATTTTAAAGCCATATTTTTAAATCACGCTTTTCATATTAAAAATCATATTTTTTATTCATGCTTTTCATATTAAAAATCATATTTTTAATTTAAACAATTTCATGGAAATAAATCAAATTTTAATTTTTTTAATTATATATATAATAAATCATATTTTTACACGAAAACCATATTTTTATATAAAAGTATTTTATATAAAAATTACATTTTTATAACTGAATATTACAATTTAAATCAATGCTACTTATAGAAATCATATTTTATATTACAATGCTTTATGTATTAATTTTAGATTTTTAAAACAATACAATATATAAAAAAACATAACTAATTTAACTAATTATTTCATTAACCATCATTAACCTCGATCCAAAAATTAGGCCGCCCCTTTTCATTACTCATCGTCTTCTTCTGTACAACAAAAACGAAACCCATCGCCCTCTAAAAATCTGCATGTCGCACCTCCCCTTGATCGCCAAAAGTAGATCGGAGGTCCCAAATCGAAGTGCCATACCCTGCTCCACCACCACCGTGAGTGGCATCCATCTCGGTGGTCCCTAGCTCGCTCGATTGGAGCGCGAACTCCTGGACTTCGAGTTGAAATTCAAGCCACGACACTGCTCATTATTTGATTGTAACCATTGGTTCGATGGCCCTCGCCGAGCTCGCCAATATTAAAGAAGAACCCCTTGGATTAGCGATTAACATAGAAATGTGTTTATTTTATGCTCTTATATTTTATCTTTTGTAAATAAATAAATGATACTTTGGGTAATTTTTATGTGTATTTACAGATTATCAAGTGATGCCTCTTTCATTTCAAATTAAAGGCCAAAAGCTACTTCCTTATGTCAACACTTTCTCAATCCCAAAAGGAGTTGTAGCTCACTGGTAAATGCATAGAGATTTGTACTGAGAGACCTGAGTTCGATCCCCATCAAGCTCACTTTTTGCCAAAGAAAGGAACGTTCACACTGCCTCTTTTGCTCTGAAGAAATTATGTATAAGTGTTATATTATATGTATATATATATGCATTCATATGTATGTATATATGATATACACTAATAAGCATTTCAGGAAGTCATATTCTTATCATGGAAATCAATTCAAATCGAGCATTTTTATTCAACTGCCAATTAGAAGAATTTCTGATTGAAGAAAAAGATCAAATTTTATATTCTTTTCCTATGATACCTTTGGAATCTAATAAATGTCCTTGATGGGAGGATTAACTGCTGATGGGAAGATTAATTGTTGATTGGAAGAATAAATGCTGATTGGAGGAATAAGTGCCGATTAATATAAGAGAAATAATTGCTATTAAAAGGGGCCATATATGCATATATTGGATGAGGTTTGAGGTTGGCATTTTATCCTATAAATGCTGTTGTAATCTCATTGTAAAAAAAACCTGGGAATCAATAAAGTTCTCTCTATTTTCTCTTTTTCTGCATTTTTATTCTCATGACAAGTGGTGTTGTCTAGTAATTAGATTTACTAGAACCCAACTGTTATTGCAATTTTATTTTCCTGTTAATTTATTTATGTTCTGCAAGTCTAATTCCAGCAATCTGTTTATTTCCTAATCATTGAGTTGATAATAGATTCGATTAGATTCGAATCTGTTGTGAATTCAATCGCAGTATTTATTTGTTTTATTGTTAATTGTAATTTGGTCGTTGATGCAATTAGTTTTGTTTTGAACCAAGTCGCAATTTCAATTTTAATCACCCTCCAAATTCGTCTAACTCGCCCAAGAATAAATAAATATTACTTTTTAATTACACCTCCTTGTGTTCGACCTGTATGCTACACACCTGTATGCTTGCAGAATTTATTACAAATGTCGCGCTTTTCTAATTCATAGGAAAGCGACGATCAAGTTTTTGGCGCCGTTGCCGGGGAGGTAACGTTAAATTTTATTATTTATTTAATTCTGATTCGTGTTAGTTTTTTTTTGTTTTTTTTTCTTCTTGTTTTTGTTTTGTTTTGTTTAGTAGGAAAAAAACTCTTGATTGGTAGATTGGATATTATTTATTGATATTTCAATCTCCAAAAACAAGAAAAAAAAATCTTGCTAGTTTTTCTTTTATTTCTTTCTTTTTTTTCCCCTCAGTCTATTCCTTCTTACAAGTTCCTCTCTCTCTTCATAAAAAAAAAACTTGCCAAATTTCATTTAATTCTTTTCCTTTCTTTTATTTCTTTCCCTCCTTAACTTTCATCTACAATCTGATTTCTTTCAATATATATATATATATATGTATAAAGAATTTATTTCTTTCCATATTTTCTTTCTTTTCTCTACATATTTGTTCTGCTAAACATACTGACCATCATCTCCCACAATCACTCCAACTCCACCCTCAATACCTCACACACATCTGTAATCGATCATTATCTCACCAGCTTCCCTCATTCACAAGCCATTCAACCACCAGACAATCCAAACCCATACCATCTCATACCAAAACTCCGAACCCAGTATCGAATTGAAGAACCGAATACAAAAAAAAGGGGAAGCGTTAGTCTGTTTGTTCGATTTTTTTTTCTTTTTCTTTTTCTTTTGTGTTCTCTGAGGAATAATAGCTGGCGTGGGTTATTTGTTTAGCAGGAGTGGGGAGTATTTATTTTTGCTGCTGTGTTTTGGGGTGAGTATATTGGGGACCGGGTTGATTTGCTTGATAACGCAAGGCCATATCTTTGTAGTTCGATTGTTTTTGGGAAGCTAAATTGTGGTATCATTTCATAGACAGAAAGAAATAGAACTAAAAAAGGAAACGGGGCGAGAGTTTTCGTTTGATTCAACTCTTCTGATTTAAGTTGTATTCTGTATTGAGACCTGAGAGTGATTTGTTTCTAAGACATTTTGTTGCTACGAATTTTTTTTCTTCCTATTAAACAGGGACGTGTAAGTCCTTAAAAGTGAAATTGTCATTTGCTGCTTTGTATTGTGAATCCCTGCTTTGTTTGTGTTTAGTCTAAAGGGGTCCACATCGTTATCTTAGTTGAGCTTTAGATCCATTTTTTTTTAGTTTGAGTCCTGTTGTTTTATTTTAGCTTAGCCTAGTTTTTGTTTTCCTTTCAACTTAGTTTATCTTTTTATTTTATTTTTTGTTTGTTTTATTTTTTCTGCAAAAAAAAAAGGAAAAAGGAAAAAGCTCAAAACAAATTAGAAGCGAAAAGAAGAAATGGATTCAAACAAACGAACAAGGGATTCAGAGATTTGCAAGTTGAATTGTTGGAGCGGTTGCACACCAAGTGGGGTGTGAACGCGCTAGCGCTTCCCAAATTCACTGGACGGACTGCCGATCAAGGTAAGAAATTTTTAAAACACTATAGATGCTCTGCTGCAAAGAAAAAAATATATAGACAATTGTTGTAAAAAAATTCTACAGGGACAGCGGCTTTGAATGTACAATTTTTAATTTTTGCAATTATTTTGTGTGATTGTTGTTATTTCTGCATTTTTATTCATTCTGTTAAGGGCAATACCCCAATTCACATAAGGTGAGGGATTTCATCACCCTTTCCTTGGCCCACAAATTGCATTTCATCGTAGAATCTGACTAATAATAACGGTTAGACATTGGACTTAAGGGAGTCACAGGCTCATCTAGGGCTTAATTATATTGTGATAATTGATTCATTTGGAACGAATTATTTCTTGGTGTCTAGACTACGGTAGAGAAATAACCGTTTATAAATATTACGGTGATTCGTAAATATTATATCGGTTGTTACTCTGAAGGTACTTAAACCTTCGGCTGCATTGCTAGGGTGATTCCTGGTGCACCGATAACTCCTGTCCGTTAACTGGCTGAGAAATCTTTTGATCTAAGTAATCAAACACATCACTTTATAACTTTGGGTTAAGAGCCAATAAGGACAGAAAACTTCATTGTAGCTAATTTCTGTGCTTGCATTTAACAACAATGAGTGAAAAAAGTGTTAGCCAACAAAATTCTCCTAGGGGTTCTCGAATCAACCAAAATTTTCCAACCGAATTGGATCAAAATCGAGTGAATCAAAATTTTCCAAACTTTGGGGATCAAAATCAAATGAATCAAAATTTTCAAAATCTCAATATCCAAATGGATAGACCCTTGTCTCTTCGTGATCGATGTTATCCTACTAGGACCGTTCAACCATCTGTCATTGTGTTCCCACCAGCTGAAGGAAACAATTTTGAGCTAAAACATTCTTTTATCCAAGGGGTGCCAAAATTTACAGGGTCTGAAAATGCTTATGAATTTCTGAGTGAATTTGAATTGTATGCCTCCACAACAAAAATGCAACAACTATCTAACGAATCGATCAAGCTAAGGCTAATTCCATTTGCACTACTTGAAAGCGCTAAAAGATGGCTAAATTCTCTTCCACGACATTCCATAAGAAGTTGGGATGAATTTGTCACTGCATTCTTGAAAAAGTTTTTCCCTTTCCATAAAACTCTAAAAATCCGAACCGAGATAAATCAATTTTGTCAAAATGAGGGGGAAACTTTTTCAAAATACTTTGAGAGATTCAACCAACTATTATATAGTTGCCCCCATCATGGAATTCTAAAAGATCACTTATGTCAAATTGCATATGAAGGGCTAAACTATCAGACTAGAACTCAACTAGAATCAATGTGTGGAGGAGACTTTATGTCTAAAACAGCCGATGAAGCTTGGCAATTCTTAGAAGATTAGTCTGAAAAGGACATGCAGTGGGAATCGATTCGTGTTCCCATTCGTACTTCTACTAGAGGAGTGCATGTCGTGGACCCAAGTCAAATTCCTTTAGAAAATCAAACTCCTCAAGCCGGAGAAGGGTTACCCCACTATTACTCTCAGGACCAAGCCAATGCTATAGCTCAAAATAATCCTTACTCATCTACATACAACCCTGGTTGGAGGAACCACCCAAATTTTTCTTGGTCAAACCCCAATAATTCGGCTAACCCATCTCACATGCAACCCTTTATTCCCAATCCGAATTACCAAGCTCCTTCTTCCAATTCTCAAATCTCTCAACCTGCACCTCAAACGAAACAACCTTATAGGCACCCCAACTTTCAATCATCCAATCAATCCTCTCAATCTTCTCAACCACCACAAGATATCGTGCGTTTAGAGAAACAGTTGAACTCTCACGAATCTAAAATGAACTCACAAGACGCTAAACTCGACCAAATGTTCAATATGATGAAAGAACTAATGAAAAATAATGAGAAAGGAAAGTTGCCTAGTCAACCCGAGGTGAATCCAAAGTATAACTCTCGTGCTCTAAATTCTTGTGAGGATGAAAACCACAATCCGGTCAACGTTGTTACAACCCTTCGATCTGAAAAGGGGATTGATAATAATGTTGGCAACCCTGACAAACCTTCGAACTCAACCCAAATACAAAAGCTTAATGATCACTTAATGGCTACAAATGCCAGTTCTTCTAAACTTCCATCTCCCTTAAATGTTGGCAATCCCAACAGTTCTTCTCCTAGTGTCGACAAACCCGACTCACCTTCTGAAATCGATGTTGGCAATACCAATATTTCATCTTCTACACACTTACCACCTTCTTCTTCCATGGCCAAATCTTCATCGTCGAACGATGAAACTGATCGTAGAGTCGAAAAACCTATAGCTCCATTTCCCCATAGACTCAATAATAAGAAGAAAGCAGCAAATTTCGATAAAATTCTGGAAATTTTCAAATAAGTCCGTGTGAACATTCCTCTTTTAGACACAATCGAACAAATTCCTCAATATGCCAAATGTCTTAAAGAGTTGTGCACACAAAAACGTGCAACTAATGTCCCAAAAACCGCCTTTCTGACTGCGAATACAAGCTCTATTCTTTCGAATCTTGCCCCAGTCAAGTATAAAGACCCTGGCTGCCCTACGATTGATTGCAAAATAGGAAACACCCATATCTCTCGTGCCCTACTCGACCTTGGTGCCAGTGTCAACCTTCTCCCTTATACTGTCTATCGTCAACTTGGACTAGGGGAGATTAAACCAACAAACATCACACTTCAACTAGCCGATCGATCTGTCAAAAAGCCATTGGGAATTATCGAAGACGTCTTGATACAGATCGAACAGTTTTACTTCCCTGCCGATTTATAGTTCTAGAAACAGAGCCTGTCTCAAATCCTAACGTTCAAATACCATTGATCTTAGGACGCCGCTTCTTAGCAACCTCTAATGCTGTCACTAATTGTAGGAATGGTCAGCTTCGACTTTCCTTCGGGCTCCTAACCATTGAGCTAAACATCTTTAATCTCAACAAACAACCTAGGGATTTTGAGATCGATGAAATTGACATGATTCAAACCACAGTTGATGAAACCTCTAGTGACACTTCTGAAGCCTTGAAAATGTGTCTTGACCATTTCAACTCCAATTTCGATGAGCTCGAATACGTTTCTGAACTAAATGAATTTCTTGAATGCACACTTTCTCCATCTGAATCTGAACAAAGAATATTGACCAATGTGGACACACACGAACATCCCAAGTTGGACCTCAAACCATTGCCACACGACTTTAAGTATGCATACTTGGACCCATCACAAACTTTTCCCGTAATCTTGGCCTCTGATCTTACCAAGGACCCAGAAGAAAAACTTTTGGAAATTTTACGGGAAAATAAAGACGCCTTGGGGTGGGAAATTAGCGATATAAAAGGAATTAGCCCATCAATTGTGGAACATCGCATACATTTAGTTGATGAGGCTAAACCCACCCGTGAGGCTCAAAGGCGATTAAACCCAAACATGAGAGAAGTGGTCAAGGAGGAGATAATCAAATGTCTAGACAATAACATCATCTATCCCATCTCTGACAGTACTTGGGTGAGTCCGGTACAAGTTGTACCAAAGAAGTCGGGAGTCACAGTAATCAAAAATGACAGTAATGAACTCGTCCCAACAAAAATCAAAACAAAATGGCGTGTGTGTATAGATTATCGGAAGCTTAACTCAGCCACACGAAAAGACCATTTTCCCTTGCCCTTTATTGACCAAATGCTCGAACGCTTAGCGAGACATGAGTACTACTGTTTTCTCGATGGATACTCTGGCTATAACCAAATCCATGTTGCTTTAGAGGATCAACATAAGGCCACCTTTACTTGTCCCTTTGGAACCTTTGCTTATCGTCGCATGCCTTTCGGTCTTTGTAATGCCCCCACGACTTTCCAAAGGTGTATGATGAGTATTTTCTCTGATATGGTGGAAGAATTCTTGGAAATATTCATGGACGATTTTTCAATTTATGGATCATCTTTTTCCCAATGCCTCACTCATTTAGAACTCTTCCTTAAGCGTTGTAAGGAGAAATCACTCGTGCTTAATTGGGAAAAATGCCATTTCATGGTAAAAAGGGGGATAGTTCTAGGTCATGTCATCTCCAAAGATGGCCTAGAAGTCGATAAATCCAAAATCGATTTGATTGCTAATTTACCTCCTCCTAAGTCTGTCAAAAATGTTCGTTCATTTCTTGGCCATGCAGGATTCTATAGAAGATTCATTAAGGATTTCTCAAAAATTTCAAAACCTCTCTCGAATTTACTTGCCAAAGACATAAAGTTTGAATTTTCCAATGATTGCAAAACATCTTTTGAAACTCTTAAATCAATCTTGACCACAACTCCCATCATTCAACCTCCTGATTGGACTCAACCCTTTGAACTTATGTGCGATGCTTCTGACTTTGCAATTGGAGCCATCTTGGGTCAGCGAATTGATAAACTCCCTCGAGTCATTTACTACGCTAGCAAAACCTTAAACGAGGCCCAGTTTAATTACTCAACTACTGAAAAGGAATTTTTGGCAGTTGTTTTCGCTCTTGAGAAATTCAGACCATATCTCATAGGATCCAAAGTCATAGTTTACACTGACCATGCTGCCCTACGATATTTGCTTTCTAAAAAGGATGCCAAGGCCCGCTTGATTCGTTGGATCCTTCTTCTTCAAGAATTCGATATAGAAATACGAGATAAAAAGGGTTCTGAAAATGTCGTAGCTGATCATCTCTCTCGAATTGTGCACGAAAATGATAACGACACCCAAATCGATGACTATTTTCCTGACGAACAACTCCTTTCGATCTCTAACACCCCTTGGTACGCTGACATTGTGAATTATCTTGTCATACAACAAACACCCGCTGAATGGTCGAAACAAGATAAACAAAAATTTCTCTCGAAAGTTCGAAACTTCTACTGGGACGACCCATATCTTTTCAAATACTATCCAGACCAAATCATTCGAAGGTGTGTGCCCGATCATGAACACCAAAGTATTCTCTCCTTCTCACATGACCATGCTTGTGGCCGTCATTTTGGAGCAAGAAAAACTGCTGCAAAAGTTTTGCAAAGCGGTTTTTATTGGCCCACACTCTTCCGTGACGCTTTCGAATTTTGCTCTAAATGTGAGCGATGTCAAAGAACGGGTCGAATCTCTAAGCGAAACATGATGCCTCTCAACCCCATTTTAGTGATTGAGTTATTCGATGTTTGGGGCATCGATTTCATGGGACCATTCCCTAATTCATTTGGGAATCTTTACATCTTACTTGCGGTAGATTATGTCTCAAAATGGGTTGAAGCCATCCCGACCAAAACCAACGACAACAAGGTTGTTATCAAATTTCTCAAAGAGAACATCTTTTCATGCTTTGGCACACCTCGAGCTATCATTAGCGATAATGGCACTCACTTCTGTAATCGAGCTTTTGAATCCTTGCTCAAGAAATACTCAATCACACACAAGCTGTCGACCCCCTACCATCCACAAACTAGTGGGCAAGTAGAAATCTCCAATAGACAAATCAAACAAATTCTTGAGAAAACGGTGAATTCCAATAGAAAAGATTGGTCCGTAAAACTGATTGATGCACTTTGGGCTTTTCGCACTACTTATAAAACCAATCTAGGGATGTCACCATATCGATTAGTCTTTGGAAAGGCCTGTCACTTACCTCTTGAATTAGAGCATCGTGCTCTTTGGGCCATAAAATTTTTGAATTTTGACTTAGAGAAAGCCGGCTCACATAGGAAGTTACAAATTTCGGAATTAGAGGAATTAAGAAATGAGGCGTATGAAAATGCGAAAATCTACAAAGAAAGAACCAAAGCCCAAGACGACAAAAACATACTTCGTAAGGAATTCAACGCGGGTCAAAAAGTTCTTTTATACGACTCTAGACTTCACTTGTTTCCAGGAAAACTCAGATCTTGATGGACTGGACCTTATGTTGTGAAAACAGTATATCCTCATGGAGCGGTTGAAATTGAAAATCCTAGCGATGGAAAAGTCTTCAAAGTAAACGGTCAATGACTGAAACCATTTTTGGAATTCGAGCAATATGACGAAGATGACCCTATCGATCTGCATGAGCCTGATCATCCACCATGAAATCAGGTGGTACACGTTCTTTTTCTTTTATTTTTCTTTTTCATTTTTTCTTTTCTTTTATTTTTGTTTTTCTGCCTTAGACAGTTGGGACACTGTCTCAATCAAGTGTAGGGGGAGTCTGCATTGCATTCTTTTGATTTTTCTTTAATTTTTTCTTTCTTTTCATGTAGGACCATCATACATTTTATATCGTAGTAACATACCATAATTTTTTTTATATACGACTCATTTTCAATTGATACAACAAAATAAGTTTACAATTTTTAGCCAGTTGATAGTATTTTTTTTCCTCTCTCAACTTAGATCGAATAAGAAATATAATGAAAAGTTTAATTTTGAGGGATAATAGTGTAACCGGTACATCGGGAGATTCTTAGGTGATGGCCATGAAATCTATTCTATATTGTAGACTTTGTTTAAAAAAGTTGAGGACTTAAGATACTTATATTGGCTTGTCAAATCTTTAAAACTAAGTTGTGTTAAGTTGAATTCGCATCACTCTCTTTTATGCTTATAATTTCAATAATAATAGTAATCCAAGGGTATCCAACATTGCTTGTATATCGAGCGTTGGTGTGCAAACCCGCCAAGCTCTATCCGACACGTTGTTGACAAAGTCAGCGTTGGAATATCTTGGTCTCATTTTATGAGATTGGACACCTAAGGATTACAGACACGTTGTTGACAAAGTCAAAGTCGGCCTGCACAATCCGCCAAGCTCTTTACCCACTCTCCGTTAGTCCGCGAGGCAGTGCATGGGTGGTAAACCTTGGTCTTTTTAGTTAGGTGTATGTACTTAATCATAAATCTTAAAATTTTATAGAATAAAGAATAAGCGATGATACCCAAACACTTCTTGACCTTATTGATTTGACTAGCCATACATGAGAAAATTAGAATACCACTTTGCAAATTGTGCCAAGCAAACTAAGAATTTATTTCATGGCTGCACTATGTTGTCAACCGAACTAACTGGCCAAACTGGAATTTAACATTTGAAAACTTGATTTATATTGAAAATTTGTGACAAGTTGAGGTATTTAAAGTACAATCAACTGACTAGAAATTGTCAACTTAATTTGTTGTACCACTTTCCTGAAACAAGTCATGTTTTCATTTTTCGTTTTTATTTGCATATGTCCATTGCATTCATGTAGTTACATTAAAGCCATATCATACTGCATTTGGATTTTGTGGGTAGTATCCGCTGGAAACCCTCACGAGACACCACTCGTCCTACTAGGGACACCTAGAGGTTTAACGGCTTGTTGCATGCGCTCAATGCCATCGTGTTTTCCTACGAAAGTGCGACCTATCTAGTTAGTTTTTCATTTTCTTTTTACTCGAGGACGAGTAAAAGATAAGTGTGGGGGTATTTGATTAACATAGAAATGTGTTTATTTTATGCTCTTATATTTTATCTTTTGTAAATAAATAAATGATACTTTGGGTAATTTTTATGTGTATTTACAGATTATCAAGTGATGCCTCTTTCATTTCAAATTAAAGGCCAAAAGCTACTTCCTTATGTCAACACTTTCTCAATCCCAAAAGGAGTTGTAGCTCACTGGTAAATGCATAGAGATTTGTACTGAGAGACCTGAGTTCGATCCCCATCAAGCTCACTTTTTGCCAAAGAAAGGAACGTTCACACTGCCTCTTTTGCTCTGAAGAAAATATGGATAAGTGTTATATTATATGTATATATATATGCATTCATATGTATGTATATATGATATACACTAATAAGCATTTCAGGAAGTCATATCCTTATCATGGAAATCAATTCAAATCGAGCATTTTTATTCAACTGCCAATTAGAAGAATTTCTGATTGAAGAAAAAGATCAATTTTTATATTCTTTTCCTATGATACCTTTGGAATATAATAAATGTCCTTGATGGAGGATTAATTGCTGATGGGAAGATTAATTGTTGATTGGAAGAATAAATGCTGATTGGAGGAATAAGTGCCGATTAATATAAGAGAAATAATTGCTATTAAAAGGGGCCATATATGCATATATTGGATGAGGTTTGAGGTTGGCATTTTATCCTATAAATACTGTTGTAATCTCATTGTAAAAAAAACCTGGGAATCAATAAAGTTCTCTCTATTTTCTCTTTTTCTGCATTTTTATTCTCATGACAAGTGGTGTTGTCTAGTAATTAGATTTACTAGAACCCAACTGTTATTGCAAATTTATTTTCCTGTTAATTTATTTATGTTCTGCAAGTCTAATTCCAGCAATCTGTTTATTTCCTAATCATTGAATTGATAATAGATTCGATTAGATTCGAATCTGTTGTGAATTCAATCGCAGTATTTATTTGTTTTATTGTTAATTGTAATTTGGTCGTTGATGCAATTAGTTTTGTTTTGAACTAAGTCGCAATTTCAATTTTAATCACCCTCTAGAATTCGTCTAACTCGCCCAAGAATAAATAAATATTACTTTTTAATTACACCTCCCTGTGTTCGACCTGTATGCTACACACCTGTATGCTTGCAGAATTTATTTCAAATGTCGCGCTTTTCTAATTCATAGATTAGCGACGATCAATTAGTCCACGGATTTGGGAAAAAAGGGATGAAATTTGGGGAAAAAATCGTTCGTTCATTGTTAAAGAAGCGACGGCCGTAGTATACGGATTAGGGTTACGTATATGGGGGGTATATATACTAGTATATATACTTATTTTAATTTTCTTTTAATTCCGATAATTCTTGTTTAATGCCGCCAACTCTGAATCGAACCCAACGACTGACGCCTTTAGCTAAATACCCCCATTCCGAACACAATGGGATTTGTTTCGTAAGCCCATTCGATTGTTTTGATTAGTTTTTCTTTAAATTAAAATATAAATCAATGTATATTTAATTTAAATGTACATTTTAATTTAGCGAGGCCACATACTGACTCTAAAAATTACAGAAAAATTATATATAGCTATGTATTAAGGATATGGTCCTAACAAAACTAATTTCGTCGAATTTGGAGACCGTTTGAAAAATGGTCATTTTCTGGTCGATCCAATTTGACTAAAATTGACAAAACACGTTTTAATTTGCCACACTCACATATTAATTCCAAAAATTATGAAAATTGGAATCTAGCAATAATTTGACATTCGGGATCCAACCAAAGTGGTTTCGTCGAAAACGGAGGTCGTTTGTAAAATGGCTATTTATACGGGCTATATATTATATTAAATTCCATAACGACTATTCTGAATATTCAAAAGGCCATAACTTTTTATTCCCGCTATGAAATTTCAATTTTTCAGATTTGTTGGAAAGATATTTCTAAACAGATTTAATTATTTCAGGTTTTACTGAAATCCGATTTATTTTGAATCCTGTACATTCAATTGAAATTTGAAATCGAATTTTCAAACTACCACGCCATTTCAGGCTCGGTTTTTATATTCTTTCGGACTTCAATTTAAAATAAATTTTAAATCGTTATTATTTAAATAAATTATTTTAAATATTAAAATCCATTACAATTTCTAAAATGAAAATTTTAAATTGGTTCCAAAATTCCGGGTTGTTACAATCTCCCTCACTTAAAATCTTTTCGTCCTCGAAAAGGAACGGAGCTGAGAGTTGTTTAACTAACCAACTCAACTTTCAATTCCAATCAATTTTCAATTCTAATCAATTTTCAATTCAGTTCAATATTAAATTCGATTTAGCTAAATTTATCATTCTTTCTCATATTGGCTAAATTAATTATCCTTCTAATATTTTAATTAGTTAAACTAATTATCAAACATCACAACTAACAATCAATTAGGTGATTAACTTTTCAAATATATATAACTTTTATATATAGTCAAAAATCATATTTTTGATGCCAAATCACAACAATAAGTCCTAACTAGTTTTGGTTCTCACACTAGTCAGTTGGAAATATGTAGATTTCCCATTTTCGAAACTTGAACATAAACAATGATTACGCTAGCAATCATCAGAATCATCTCCGGGCGGCTAGAGTGTGATTCTATATCTATCCAGTATATTAAAACTTCAAATATACGTTAATTTCGCGTATATTCAAAAATTTTATATACTCAATTGTCCAAATTAAAATAAAATAATATACTCAAATATGTATAATAGGATAAAGTTTTCAAAACTAAATTTATTTTCATTTTTATTTTAAAAACTAATACTCTTCACACTCGTTCTAGGATATTACTGATCCTATCTCTAACGAGTCATTTTTATTGGATATTACTATTCCAATCTCTGATGAATTCTTTCGTTCGGTTCCAATGTGTCTTGTTCTCGAGCTCTGTAAACCAAAGCTCCGATACCAAATGAAATGACCCAAACTTCCCCGTAAAGGAAAGTACAGATTGAATTGAGAATAGGGAAAATCAGAATACAAACAGAAGAAAATTTCATTGCTATTACAACAATTTACATCATAGTACAAGAATATAACAGAGTATGAATAAATATTACACCTTGGAAATACAATATCAGAGATTTAAAATTACATAGCAGTGGAAAAATAACACATAACATAACTGAAGAAAATACACGGATACAGAGCTTCCCAAATATAGCTTCAGCTGTAAACTAGGATCCTATGAATAAAATATTTGCAAAACCAAAACTACTAGCTACCCGTGTGGAAAATATGGGCACCCAGAGTTTAGGTTAAAACAATAAACTCCAGGTCAGTCATGGGATTAGTGTGAGAACTAAAACAGTTATTAACTTGATTTTAAAGTTAGGTAAATCACGGGACCACGCCGTATAAAACGGAACGATTTTACTCCGCATGATCTTAGTTTAAAATAAATCAACGCAATGCTTTTTGGAAAAATCAAGCTATTATAAGACTCAGGTCCCATCACACAATGAACACAGTAGGAGGATAGAGTTTTCCATTATAATAGCCAAAAATGCTTGATACGCGAAATTTCATCTTTTATTATTACTATAAGTGAAGAAATCAACTTCAAATATAAATGTATCAATCATAGGCGGCGTAGGTACCATTATATTACGTCGCCATATATATATTTACAACTAAAACCGAATATCACATATTAGAGATTGGGTTTCCATCTATGAATCGAGGCAAGGGATTATCCTCACCGATTCGAGACTCTCTAGCCCGATTCTCAGGATACAGTCGCAATTGCACCTATGGTTATCGACAAGATCGGTCATCCGTCGATGATTGGCAATACCGTAAACTATATGTTAGCCTGCCTTATGGGGCATAAAATAATCTAGTCAGTAATGTCGACCTGAACATCCATCGATCCCGTAGTGACCGATATATCCGAGGCACTTCTCTATCCATCAAGTAATAAGCAACATCCACATGAGTAAGCAGTCTGGGATCCATACCATGATGTTACTCCTAACTAGAAACTAACATATGTCCATTTCCCAACAGTCCTCATCTCGTTTCTGGTTAATACCGGGGTGTGAAGCTCGCGAAGTAACTCTATACACAAAGCTATGCCTAAATAAGTTGTGGTTCGATCATCAACCACAAGGCTCTGCTTTTAAACAAAAGCCTTGATCATTTACATCTTAGCATGCCACATTGTCAGTCCATACCATACCATTGATTTCTGCCAGTATATAACCTCTAAGCTCGTACGTCTCAGAGAAGGGTGTTAAGCAAGAGAATAAATTCT
The DNA here is from genome assembly GCA_030737875.1 of Allium sativum. NCBI lineage: Eukaryota > Viridiplantae > Streptophyta > Magnoliopsida > Asparagales > Amaryllidaceae > Allium > Allium sativum. The sequence continues at coordinate 899,255,442 of CM060922.1, read as the reverse complement.
CCACTACCAAACAGATATATATTTAGTAGAGATCAACGAATACGACATAAACGAATACAACGTCAGACATACCATCCATTTATAAGTCCGTCCTGGGTCTGAACGAAACGTGAGGCACCTTTTTCCTTATGCCATATGTCCAATACAGAAGAGAGGTCCTCACTTGTCCGTCGATCTCCAAGTACGTTTGGACGATCACCATTTATTACCTTGTCTTGGGTGTACGACCCAATCAAGACATCAGTAATCACCCAAACGATGTGAAGAACTCCGGTCTTCAACCACTGTCTTCATCTTCGACTCTTGATCGTTGTAGTAATTATTCAGAATGGGTTAAACCCAGTCTTTCCGAATAATTCACGTATTTTATAATCAAGTGCTAAAAAAAACACATCATACGCCTCATTCCAATTTAGAATATTCTTTTAATAAAATGTTCACATTGATTCACTAAAACTCTAGTTCGGTTTTAATCTCAAAAATCATTACTTAATGATTATTCAAATTTAAGAAATTAATCTTATCTTTAGGTGGATTAAAGAACCAATGTCATTAAAAACACAGTCACGATAAACCCAAATCATCTTCCACTAACTACGGAATCTTCACGAAAAACGGATCAATATATAATTCATATAAATTTCTGTATCAGACTAATAATATAAATGGAATAACTGCAAGGCCTTTTTAAATTCCATGTATAGTAATGGCCTTTATTCACAGAAGCTTATCTCGATTATTATTAAACCGAATTCCCTTCAATTCCAATTTATTCTATTAAGTTGGAAAACTTTACTTTGGGAAAATTCTCATTTAAATCTTAATAAAAGATTTATAAATTCCATGTAAATCTTAATAAAAGATTTACAAATTCCATGTAAATCTTAATAAAAGATTTATAAATTCCATATTATATTTTCACTGTTAATTGGGATTAAAGAACAAATGTCGTTTAAAACATAGTTCACGATAACCCACAATCAACTTTCATTTCAATTCTAATTAAACATTAATTAATTAGTAAACTTCCCTAAATCTTAATTAAAAGATTTATTCTTTTCACACGGGGTTTAAGAATAGTGTTATTTAAGACCCCATTCACGACAAACCCAAAATCCAATTTATTTTATTTAATTCCAAATAAATATTAATTAATTGGAAAACTCCATTAAATCTTAATTAAAGATTTATCCTTGTTAATGACTAGTTCATTTCAATGAAAATATATTTTTATCTTTTCAAATATGGAATATTTCATCCAACATCTTTCCAAATGATTAGTTATGATTTTACACAATTTATCCATATTTTTAATAATTTTATTAAGGCCCGTACAGTCGGTTTCCAATAACGGCCACCGAACTGCATCCATAGCGACCTTTTTCAAATTTGATTTGGACATAATTCCAAATCCAACCATTATATTTCAAACTTCTTACATTCATTAGAAAGCTCTTTTCGATATGGACCCAATGGTTCCGGTTTTAGGAGAATCCAACGGTTGGATCTCCCACTATGCCAATTTGAATTTAATGGTCGAAATTCACGACCGGTCGCTGCGCAGCGCATTCTATTCAGGCCATTTAAATATATATAATATATATATTATATATAACGTCGATTTCCATTTAAATTGTATTTATAAAATATTTATAATTTCATTTCAAAACGATTCCATCTTCATTTTCAATTTTAAATAAAATTTGAATATTCTATATCTTTATCATATTAAAATGATAATATTTTCAAAATATTATATTTTGAAATCACTTTCTTTTGATATTCATTATAAAATGAATAAAATCTATCGATAAACCCGTTCAAGTTAAAAATGGAGTTGGCTAGTTAACTCGGCTTCATATTTTTATATTTTTGCATCCATTTAAAATTGAACACCAAAATCATAATCTTATTCTTCACTGAACATTATTTTAATTTATATATATATATAATTCGTTCGGAGATTTCAAAACCATTTATTTCGTTACGTGTAAAAAGAATATTTTTAATGAACAAAAAATATATTTCATGATATGTGCATTTTATATGCTTCATATTCACATTAAAAGGAATATTTTAATGAACAAATATATTTCTCATTACATGTACATTTTTATAGATTCCTATTCACATTAAAAAGAATATTTTAATGAACAAATATTTTTCTCATTACATGTACATTTTTATAGATTCCTATTCACATTAAAAAGAATATTTTTAATGAACAAATATATTTTTCATTACATGTACATTTTTATAGATTGCCATTCACATTAAAAAGAATATTTTTAATGAACAAATATATTTTTCATTACATGTACATTTTAATAGATTCCTATTCACATTAAAGAGAATATTTTTAATGAAAAAAATATATTTTTCATTACATGTACATTTTTATAATTCATATGTACAATAAAAATGTAATTTTTATTAATTTGGAATTAATTTGAATATTTCATTAATAAAATATTCGGTGAATCTCCTCTTTTTCAACCTTTTTTCTCCTCTTTTTCATTTAATGGCAGCTGAGCCGAATATTCCTCCCGCCCAATCCCATCGACTCCATACCCAACCTCTCTTATCTGACAAAGCACCGCACAATGTCAATCCCACCCATCCCCCTCCGAAATATCCTCTGACCCTGACCAAATCTCCCTTACCAGCCATGCTTCTCCATCATCCAATCCACCTACTTCTACCCTACCCATCCTCCCAAATTCCTTAGCATCTGCTGTTAAACCTAGCGATGCAAGTACTGAACAAGCATGGACAGGCAATCGCCTTTTCCAGCACCTTCCTCGTAATGTGGTCCAGTACAAGCCTGTTCAATATGAAATCCATTACATAGATGGAAAGATGGTGCCTTCTTCTGAGATTATAGAAGCAGGAACAGATGTATGGAAGAATTATGTAAATGGGTTTTTCCTAGATCAACCACTGTCTTACATTTTGGTCATTGAAACTCTGAAATGGAGATGGAATCTGAAGGGGAACTTTAAAGTTAAATCTGATGGAGCAGTCTTTCTGTTTGAATTTGCGAATGATGACTACAAATAAAAGGTGATTAGGGGAGATCCGATAATAATGAGAAACAATCTTTTCATAACAATGCAATGGAATCCTTCAATTAGCAATGTAAGTGGTTCCATAAAAGTGTAATGACCCGCATTGGCAGAGGTATTATAATTAATTAATTTAATTATTGAAATGGTGGTTTAGAGAAGTTAATGGTTGTGGAATTAAATTATGATGAATATTTAATTAAAAAAATAATTAAATAATATATTTAATTCTGAATAATCAGAATTGGCTGAAATGGCGATATGGTGTGAACTGGATCATCTGTGATATTTAGTTCAGCTTGGAATTTATTTTAATGACGTATATATTATATAAACAATAGTTTGAACGTATAATTATAATATAATTATAATCGAGCTCGAAATGGCGCTGCAGTTCGTAAATTGGCAATTCGAAATTCAACTAAATGTACATGATTCGTTTTAAGTCGGATTTCTGTGAAACAAGAAACATGTGGAGCTGGTGGAGTATATCTTTCTAGTGGAAGAGAAAAATCGGGATATCGTCGTGTAGATTTTGAGATATGTCCAAATAAAATTTTAAAATAATCGCTATAGAATCGTTTATCGACCATAACGGTTTATCCAATATAACTAGATTTCGGGTTTGAATTTAGACAAGGTTCTTTTGAGACATAATGATAATTTAATTTTTAGAATTTTATTGTAATTTTTAATTAATTAAATAAGCAACTTTTTATTTGGAGTATTTTGCACACTGTATCAATATTTTTGGGTATCACAATATGAGCTAACCTACCGAAATTATTACATTTTTGGGATCCTAACACATTGCTCGTCACAGCAATGTTTTTATTTTTGTCCGTAATAGCTTCGTACGTGAACGGAATTTCCTGTAGAAGGGTGTGCTAAGCTTTATAACATGAAACTTAAAGGCTAAAGTAAGAAGTATCTCCAAATGTATACCTCACTTCTGCCGCTATCCTTTCAAATTCATTGCATATGTCTTATCAAATTTTTAGAATACTTGGCTCCTAAGTGATGACACTTTATGTGTAGTTTATAGGTGCACGTCCCTTCTTCCCAGAACGTTGCCTCGTCTGTGCTTTTGGTTGGCTTAGCATAGTACACGTACACCGAATGTTTACTTTATAGAATAAAAACCAACTCAATAATACCCTATATAATACATCCTATAAACCTAATTTCAGCCGAATAATAGTAGCCGCTAACATTTCCTTCTTTACTTAAAATATCGCAATCTATATATATATCTAATATCCTGAGACGATCATCTTCGATCTCGCGTACGATTTGAAGGTGCTCGAGATACTTGGGTTCGGCTGAGAGCTATGTTGGAGGATATGCGTAAGAGAAGGAGTGACCAACATTGGTGCGTGAAGTGACGTGGTGGAAAATATGCAGCAGGTGATGAAGTCGCATGGGGTGTGAAGGCGCATGGAATAGTGGGATGGACGCGTGAGTTCATGGGGTTGTATGTGTGAATCTGGGTGATTTATTGGTAATTATAAATATCGATAGTTGATACTCAGTTTGCGTGAGCACTGAGAACCGCGAATTGAAGGGAGAATCCCTGTGCGTGGATTACGATATGAGATGATTGAGGAGGTGAAGTGGAGGCTAGTGGTATTTTCAGTATAATTTATAAAGAAGAGATGGAGGAGATTTAGGGGACTTAAGAGATCGGTAATGGAGTGGTTGAGTTCCTGGAGTTCGGCGAAATTGGGGGAAGATGGAGTTGGAAAGAAGAGGGGCCGTGGGTTTCAAGTATTAGTGGGCCGGGTAAATAAAAGGAGAAAGCCCAATTAGAGAAAAAGGAAATTTAGTTTTAATTAAATTTTGTTCATAACTTCGAAACTGAATATCTTGGTCATACATCATCGGAATTCAGCGAAACAAGATCCATCGGGATCGTATGGACGACGACTACCAAATGGGACTGACTTGAAGTCCATCGGAGCTCGTTACAATTTATGGCAAAATAAATTGTCTGATCAGAATCGACTAACGCAAATCGTTATTTAACAGTTAACACGTATGTGAGTAAATCTCACTAACTCTGAACAGTTTATAATTTCATGTTGTATTTTTAGAACTGTTAGATATTGGATGATTGACTGTGTGTTGACTGTTTGATTGAACTGCTAGTCAGTTAGTTGAATTTCTATATTGATTCTGTTTAACAGAATATATCATATTGAAATGAAAGTGATGTTATATTATATTGTTTAACATCTGTGGATGCAGGAAGACAGGTTGGAGGAATCCAACTGGATTCCTCAACAGTCATTTTATTGTTTTCATATATTGTGATATATGATGTGATTTATAATCTGTTGTCGATTATGTGTGTTTGGATGATATTGATCATCATGATTTGATATGTTGAATACTAACATACCGAAATGTTGATAAGGAGGAATTTGTCGAAGTGATATTTGAAAATAAAATATTTATAAATGGAATATTTATAAATACGGAATATTTATAAATTGGAATATTTATAAATGGGAGATATTTAGAAAAAGGGAAAAACGTTATAAAAAGGAAACTGTTATAAGAAGGAAATCATTTTAAAGTGGAGAACCATTACTAAAGTAAATCTTTAAAATGAATAAACGTTGTTAAAAGGGAAATCTTTATAAAGCAAATAAAGGAGTTAAATCGAATATGGTATTCGAAAGGAGTTAAATCGAATTAGTTATTCGAAGGGAGTTAAATCGAATATGGTTTTCGAAAGTAGAAAATCGGATTAGTTATTCGAAAGGGGTTAGTCGAGTAAATTGAATAGAGTAATCGAATATTAGTTTATTCGAATAGAGTTAAAGGAAAAGAGTTATCGATTAGTTTAATCAAAGTGAGTAATCGAATATAGTTTATTCGAAAGGAATTATCGAATTTGGTTATTCGAAGTAGTTATCGAATTTAGTTATTCGATGGAGTTAATCGATTAGAGTTAAAGCAAATGAGTTAATCGAATATAGTTTATTCGAATAGAAAGTAAAATGAGTTAATTGAATATAGTTTATTCGAATAGAAAGTAAAAGGAGTTAATCGAATAGAGTTAAGGAGTTATCGAATATAGTTTATTCGAAAGGAGTTAAGTGAGATGAGTTAATCAATAGCGTTAGTCCAATAGAGTTAATCAAATAACGTTAGTCTAATAGGGTAAATTGATAAGGGTTAATCGAATAGAGTAAATTGAATAGAGTTATCGAATATACCTTATTCGAAGGGAGGAGTTATCGAATAGATATGTATTCGAACGAGAGTCACGTAAGGAAGTGTTAAAGGGTTAAAAGATGAACTTGCCCTATTTCGAGATTTGAAATGTTGTTCAGTTAAGGTCTGAGAGGTATTTATTCCCCAACTTGATTGACTTCGTTTTAATTTAAAAATGGGTAAGGTTCGAGAGTGAAAGTGGTTAGGTGAATTTAGTAAATAAGTATAGTGGTTCGAGTTGTCGTGGCGATGTTGATTTAAACATCTGTTTAAATCCAAGTAAAGAAGATTTGGAAATGTTTTCCAAATAGAATCAGAAACATAATCAAATATTGAAATAGGAAATATGAATATATATATATATATATATATATATATATATGATTGATGATTGGGTGATAGAATTTCCATCTGGAAATAATATCGTTGTTTGCACACTTGTTTTCTTTGATGGTTAAATCACAGACTATCGAAGTTTTGACCATTTTAACGTTGTTAATTTGGAGAGACCGGTTGGATTATTATCCAAAGAACCACTCTGTATTGGCATAAGCGTTGCGAATCATATATGCCAAAGGAAATTGAAGACGGAGTTATGCAAGGGCTATACTGTTTACAGAATAGTGCCTTTGGTTCATCCTGTTCCTGAAAGACTTGTATGGACGGATGTCTGACAGAGTATTTCCAGACGATCACGTATATTGATTTCTCCAACCATACCAAGAGTGGAAGCGGAGAAGGAAACTTCTTTTAGCTAACACAAATTGTATGGTTGAGGACGTCAATCGGTGATTTGATGGATTTGACGATGTGGCATTCAAAGTGAATCTAGTGTGATGATAAAGCGTAGCTTCTAGCCTCACATCCGGTAAATGACAGAAATCGGGCAGGCAGCATGGCTAAGTCGGTCGCACCGAAGTAGGGTATATAATCACCTGATCTAGAGTTTCATTTACTTCTAAAAATCTATTGTCGATACTGTCCCATTCAGGAAACGGTTGCTGATCCCAACCGTTGGTGATATACATTCGATACACTCAAGCGAAATGAGTAGTCGGTTATGTGTGGCCGGGTTGCAAGAAGTTCTTGTTGAACCCAGTGTATTCCTCTCAAGAGGTACACTAGCGAAAGGTGGTTCCATACCTTGTCATAGTTGGAGATCCATTACCCAATACGTGCTTGCGGTTTTGATTGTATGTTATATATGTAGAACGTGAGATGAAAGCGTTTCTTCTAGATGATTATTATATTGTGTTGATAGACATTATTATAATATCAAAAGGTTTTTGATATAAAGATATTTGGATTCTCATAAGGGAAAAACCCGTTTTGTTATACGGCGTGGTCTTATGAGATATCGATTACCTGCTTGAACTGTTTTACTCACACCAGTCCCATGACTGACCCCGAGTTTATTTGTTTGTTTCCCTAAACTCTTGGGTGCCTAAATTTGTACGGGCAGTCAAGTAGTCGAGATTTACAGATATACTGGAAGAGCTTGGAGCAGGAGGCTTCAGGATCATATAGCTATAGTTATTTCCGCTATGTTGTAAGTGCTGTACTTTGACAATGATATGTATATTCAAGTACAGATTTGTCTTTCAAAGTTATGTTACGAAATATATTTATTCGTTCCGCTGTGAGATTCGTTTTACTCTGATATTGTGTTCTTCTTCTTCTTCTATTCTAAGTTTCTATCTTATCTTTCCCCACCCTCTAATTTCTTTCATTAATGACCGGTATTTTTCGATGTTTGGTTAGTCATCAGTGAGTTTATGGCGATAACCAAAGTCGACAAAAACCCGGGTCGTTACAGTTGGTATCAGAGCTTAAGTTAAGTGATTTACCTTGGCTCTATGGCTTGACTCGATAGAGATAGGGTTAGTAATACCCTAGATTGAGTTTGAATGTATATATACATGTGAACATATTTGTATATGATATAAAAATAATTTTATATTGTGAAGATTCATTGGTTGAGTTGTTTATGAGTTCTGGTCGATCAGTTTGATCCACTGTATCGGTAGGATTTACTAAACACTCGAATATGATGGGTCGACACGATATGTTTTGAAAAGAGTGTAAATTAAAATAAGTTTACCCAAGGTATATCTTGATATAGAGAAGATATATATATCAAAATTATAATATAGGAGATATATTGGTTGTTATTATAATCGAGTAAGATTATAAATTAAATGGTTATGTAAATAACCAATCAGAATTCATATAAGTGAAATACGTGAAATCAGATGAATTAGATCTGAATTAAACCATAAATTGAATTAAAACTCTGGAGAATTGGATAAGTGTTTGTAAATGGATTTTGATTAAGAATAAGGAAAATTTAAGATCCTGGGAGATTTTAAATTTTTTTTACAAGCAGTGTGAATTATATTTTGAAATGAATTTCAAAGTGGAAATGTTTAGAAATGGTTTCATAGTATTGAACTCACTTCGATCGCTGGAAAATAGATACTGATGATGACAGCTACATCATCAGTATTCATTTTCGAGTTGTAAGTGACGAATTACTACCAGAGATACTGTTTTGAATTTGTTTTGGGAAAGACAAGTTGTGTTGAATTTCAAAATGGGATTTATAAAATAGAATTTGAATAATAGAATTTGAAAATTCAAACAGATTTGAAATATTAACTTGTTTTAAAAGAAATAAAACGAGAAGTTCCTTTATAAATGAAGTTTATAAATAGTTCTTTTATTTACGAAGTTTATAAATGAAGTGAAAAGAATTATCATTGGATAATTCAGAAATAAAAATACAAGTGTGAAATTTAAAGGGAAATCTATTTTTCAAAGGTAGAAATATCGATTTCAAAAGGAATTGAAATCGAGACTTATTTAAAGAATGAATAAAGAAAGTTTGTAAAGGAATTTGAATAAAGGAAGTTCAAACATAGAATTTGAATTAGAGAATTCAAAGGGGATTTGAATAAGAAATTTCAAAGGGGATTTGAATATAGAAATTCAAATGAGATTTGAATAAAGAAGATTTAAATAATGGAAAATTGAATATAGAATTCATATAGAGTAATAATAGAAATTGAAAATAGAAATTCAAAGGGAGTTTGAATATATGAAATTCAATGGAATTGAAATAGAGTTTGAATATAGAAATTCAAATGGGGTTTGAATTTAGAATTCAAATGGAATTTAAACTATAGAATTTGAATATATAGAATTTGAATAGAATTTGATATATAGATTTGAATAATAGAAGTGATGTAAAATTTGAATAGAATTAACTAAGTCGAAGAGGAATTAGTTAATCGAGCTTTCAATTTGAAGTTGAACTTTGAAAGGTGAATTGGATTTGTAAGCGGACATTCGAAATCGAATATAGAACTTAAATTTGAAATTTGGATTCAAATTAGTTAATAAGAAAGTTAAAATATATTTGAACATGTCATGTTCAAATATAAAAGTGAAATAGACTAAAGAGTTAATTAACAAATTAGTTAACAAATTGAGTTAAAACGATCAGGTATAGTTAAAATAGATTGGGCAGGTATAAATATACATGAGATAGGTATGGATAAGGTATGAAGGTATATAAATAGAATGCTCGACGAAAAGGTATGTATTTAATTCATATATGAGATTTTATGCACCGTATCGACTAGCCGCTTGGCTTTTTCTTTTTCTTTTTGATTGGTGAGGGCCATGGGAGGCTATTTGAAATATCCCAATGCTCCTGGTACAAAGGAGGTTATGGCGAATTTTTCCGGGAATTTAAGGAGTTAAAATATTTTTAAGATAATTTGATAGTTAGAAATCAACGTATATATATATATATATATATATATATATATATATATATAGAAGTCGATAAGGAAACGAACATAGAAATAGAATAGTAAAATCAAAAAGGAAGACTAAGAATAAAATCTAGTAAGAATAGAAAGAGAAAGTGTATACGTGTTTAAAAGTGAATAAGTAGTTGTATGGTATTGATTATCCGAGTAAGTAGTCATATCTGTTTTGACTTTATAAATGTTATTCAGTTAAGGTCTGAGAGGTAGTTATACCCCAACTTGATTGATTTCATTATTAACAAATAAATAGTAAGATTTCAGGCTCGAAGATCAATGTTGAATAAGAGTTAGTTGAATATAGTATTTGGGTTGTCGTAACGATGTTTTACACAACATCCGTTTTAACCCAAATAAGTGTAAGCTTGGAAATATAATAGTTTAGAAATAAACGAGATCGGAAAAGAGATAAGTAATTGGAATATTTTCCAATTATAAATAGCATATATTTTCTAAAGTTTAGAAATATAAAGGAAGGCGATATTCGGAAATGTTTTCCAAATAACATAAAAGGCCAATATGGTTATTGAAAATATTTGGTTAACAAATACTGATAAAGAAATAGAGAAGTGATTTAACTAATGGAATATTAATTAAGGGCTCAGTGACATGTTCAAAAGGAAAATTTGAATTTTTGGAAGGAGTAAACTGTTTAAAAACTCCCAGGGAAAGACTGTTTGAATTAAAAACAAAATGAACAGAAATTTTATGAAAGAAAATTTGAATTAAAGAAAAGCCAGTAAAGTGGTAACTGAGATTGAATTAGAATGATATCAAGACAAATTGGATTGTGAGATTCAAGTTTGAAGTGTAATGGGATAATCAAGTTAACAGTTGGGAATCGAGAAGAAACTCGAGTTGAAATGATATTTGGCTCGGATATAAGCGAATGGTTGTGTTGTGGATAAAAGCAGATTGTAATTTGATTGGGATGACCCTTTTATCTGCTGAATTGATAACAGTTGGAAAGGATATAATGATATGCCGACAAAAAGGTACAAGTTTATATTTTTGTTGGATATAAGATTTATGAGCCGAATTGGCAAGCCGCTTGGCTGTTTGATTTTATTTTGGGTTAGAGATGGCCCAGAGAGGCAAGTTGGAGTTTGAGCTATTAACCAGTACAAAGGAGGTGCTGGCGAAATTTTTCGAAAAGTTAAGCGTTAGTTGAAAATTTTCGTTGATAAGAATTAATTAATAATTTAATTGAAATTAAATTGGTTCAGTTGAAACTGAAGTTGAGGGGTGAACAAATATGTTCTAATAAGTCGATTGGGTCGTCCTATACCTTTTAGCAATTTCGAGGACGAAATTATTTTAAGTGGGAAAGATTGTAATGACCCACATTGGCAGAGGTATTATAATTAATTTATTTAATTATTGAAATGGTGGTTTAGAGAATTTAATGGTCGTGGAATTAAATTATGATGAATATTTAATTAAAAAAATAATTAAATAATATATTTAATTCTGAATAATCAGAATTGGCTGAAATGGCGATATGGTGTGAACTGGATCATCTGTGATATTTAATTCAGCTTGGAATTGAATTTAAATAACGTATATATTATATAAACGACAGTTTGAACGTATAATTATAATATAATTATAATCGAGCTCGAAATGGCGCTGCAGTTCGTAAATTGGCAATTCGAACTTCAACTGAATGTACATGATTCGTTTTAAGCCGGATTTCTGTGAAACAAGAAACATGTGGAGCTGGTGGAGTATATCTTTCTAGTGGAAGAGAAAAATCGGGATATCGTCGTGTAGATTTTGAGTTATGTCCGAATCAAATTTTAAAATAATCTCTATAGAATCGTTTATCGACCATAACGGTTTATTCGATATAACTAGATATCGGGTTTGAATTTAGACAAAGTTCTTTTGAGATATAACGATAATTTAATTTTTAGAATTTTACTGTAATTTTTTATTAATTAAATAAGCAACTTTTTTTTTTGGAGTATTTTGCACCCTGTATCAATATTTTTGGGTATCACAATATGAGCTAACCTACCGATATTATTATATTTTTGGGATCCTGGCACATTGCTCGTCACAGCAGTGTTTTTATTTTTGTCCGTAATAGCTTCGTACATGAACGGAATTTCCTGTAGAAGGGTGTGCTAAGCTTTATAACGTGAAACTTAAAGGCTAAAGTAAGAAGTATCTCCAAATGTATACCTCACTTCTGTCGCTATCCTTTCAAATTCATTGCATATGTCTTATCAACTTTTTAGAATACTTGGTTCCTAAGTGATGACACTTTATGTGTAGTTTATAGGTGCACGTCCCTTCTTTCCAGAACGTTGCCTCGTCTGTGCTTTTGGTTGGCTTAGCATAATACACGTACACCGAATGTTTACTTTATAGAATAAAAATCAACTCAATAATACCCTATATAATAAATCCTATAAACCTAATTTCAGCCGAATAATAGTAGCCGCCAACATTTCCATCTCCACTTAAAATATCGCAATCTATATATATATATATATATATATATATATATCTAATATCCTGAGACGGTCATCTTCGATCTCGCGTACGATTTGAAGGGGCTCGAGATACTTGGGTTCGGCTGAGAGCTATGTTGGAGGATATGCGTAAGAGAAGGAGTGACCAACAATAGTGCCTGAAGTGATGTGGTGGAAAATATGCAGCAGGTGATGAAGTCGCATGGGGTGTGAAGGCGCATGGAATAGTGGGATGGACGCGTGAGTTCATGGGGTTGTATGTGTGAATCTGGGTGATTTATTGGTAATTATAAATATCAATATTTGATACTCAGTTTGCGTGAGCACTGAGAACCGCAAATTGAAGGGAGAATCCCTGTGCGTGGATTACGATATGAGATGATTGAGGAGGTGAAGTGGAGGCTAGTGGTATTTTCAGTATAATTTATAAAGAAGAGATGGAGGAGATTTAGGGGACTTAAGAGATTGGTAATGGAGTGGTTGAGTTCCTGGAGTTCGGCGGAATTGGGGGAAGATGGAGTTGGAAAGAAGAGGGGCCGTGGGTTTCAAGTATTAGTGGGTCGGGTAAATAAAAGGAGAAATCCCAATTAGAGAAAAAGGAAATTTAGTTTTAATTAAATTTTGTTCATAACTTCGAAACTGAATATCTTGGTCATACATCATTGGAATTCAGCGAAACTAGATCCGTCGGGATCGTATGGACGACGACTACCAAATGGGACTGACTGGAAGTCCATCGGGGCTCATTACAATTTATGGAAAAATAAATTGTCTGATCAAAATCGACCAACGCAAATTGTTATTTAATGGTTAACGCGTAATGTGAGTAAATCTCACTAACTCTGAACAGTTTATAATTTCATGTTGTATTTTTAGAACTGTTAGATATTGGATGATTGACTATGTGTTGACTATTTGATTGAACTGCTAGTCGGTTAGTTGAATTTCTATATTAATTCTATTTAACTGAATATATCATATTGAAATGAAAGTGATGTAATATTATATACTTTAACATCCGTGGATGTAGGAAGACAGGTTGGAGGAATCCAACTGGATTCCTCAATAGTTATTTTATTGTTTTCATATATTGTGATTTATGATGTGATTTATAATCTGTTGTCGATTATGTGTGTTTGGATGATATTGATCATCGTGATTTGATATGTTGAATACTAACATACCGAAATGTTGATAAGGAGGAATTTGTCAAAGTGATATTTGAAAATAAAATATTTATAAATGGAATATTTAAAAATACGGAATATTTATAAATTGGAATATTTATAAATAGGAGATATTTAGAAAAAGGAAAAAACGTTATAAAAAGGAAACTGTTATAAGAAGGAAATCATTTTAAAGTGGAGAACCATTACTAAAAGTAAATCTTTAAAATGAATAAACGTTGTTAAAAGGGAAATCTTTATAAAGCGAATAAAGGAGTTAAATCGAATATGGTATTCGAAAGGAGTTAAATCGAATTAGTTATTCGAAGGGAGTTAAATCGAATATGGTATTCGAAAGTAGTAAATCGAATTAGTTATTCGAAAGGGGTTAGTCGAGTCGATTAAATTGAATAGAGTAATCGAATATTAGTTTATTCGAATAGAGTTAAAGGAAAAGAGTTATCGATTAGTTTAATCTAAGTGAGTAATTGAATATAGTTTATTCGAAAGGATTTATCGAATTTGGTTATTCGAAGGAGTTATCGAATTTAGTTATTCGATGGAGTTAATCGATTAGAGTTAAAGCAAATGAGTTAATCGAATATAGTTTATTCGAATAGAAAGTAAAATGAGTTAATCGAATATAGTTTATTCGAATAGAAAGTAAAAGAGTTAATCGAATATAGTTTATTCGAATAGAGTTAAGGAGTTATCGAATATAGTTTATTCGAAAGGAGTTAAGTGAGACGAGTTAATCAATAGCATTAGTCCAATAGAGTTAATCAAATAGCATTAGTCCAATAGGGTAAATAGATAAGGGTTAATCGAATAGAGTAAATTGAATAGAGTTATCGAATATACCTTATTCGAAGGGAGGAGTTATCGAATAGAGATGTATTCGAACGAGAGTCACGTAAGGAAGTGTTAAAGGGTTAAAAGATGAACTTGCCCTATTTCGAGATTTGAAATGTTGTTCAGTTAAGGTCTGAGAGGTAGTTATACCCCAACTTGATTGACTTCGTTTTAATTTAGAAATGGGTAAGATTCGAGAGTGAAAGTGGTTAGGTGAATTTAGTAAATAAGTATAGTGGTTCGAGTTGTCGTCGCGATGTTGATTTAAACATCTGTTTAAATCCAAGTAAAGAAGATTTGGAAATGTTTTCCAAATAGAACTAGAAACATAATCAAATATTGAAATAGGAAATATGAATATATATATATATATATATATATATATATGTGTGTGATTGATGATTGGGTGATAGAATTTCCATCTGGAAATAATATCGTTGTTTGCACACTTGTTTTCTTTGATGGTTAAATCACAGACTATCGAAGTTTTGACCATTTTAACGTTGTTAATATGGAGAGACCGGTTGGATTATTATCCAAAAAACCACTCTGTATTGGCATAAGCGTTGCGAATCATATATGCCAAAGGAAATTGAAGACGAAGTTATGCAAGGGCTATCCTGTTTACAGAATAGTGCCTTCGGTTCATCCTGTTCCTGGATGACTTGTATGGATGGATGTCTGACAGAGTATTTCCAGACGATCACGTATATTGATTTCTCCAACTGTACCAAGAGTGGAAGCGGAGAAGGAAACTTCTTTTAGCTAACACATAGTGTATGGTTGAGGACGTCAATCGGTGATTTAACGGATTTGACGATGTGGCATTTAAAGTGAATCTAGTGTGATGATAAAGCGTAGCTTCTAGCCTCACATCCGGTAAATGACAGAAATCGGGCAGGCTGCATGGCTAAGTCGGTCGCACCGAAGTAGGGTGTATAATCACCTGATCTAGAGTTTCATTTACTTCTAAAAATCTATTGTCGATACTGTCCCATTCTGGAAACGGTTACTGATCCCAACCATTGGTGATATACATTCGATACACTCAAGCGAAATGAGTGGTCGGTCATGTGTTGCCGGGTTGCAAGATGTTCTTGTTGAATTCCTCTCTAGAGGTACACTAGTGAAAGGTGGTTCCATACCTTGTCATAGTTGGAAATCCATTTCCCAATACGTGCTCGCGGTTTTGATTGTATGTTATACATGTAGAACGTGAGATGAAAGCGTTTCTGCTAGATGATTATTATATTGTGTTGATAGACATTATTATAATATCAAAAGGTCTTTGATATAAAGATATTTGGATTCTCATAAGGGAAAAACCCGTTCCGTTATACGGCGTGGTCTTATGAGATATCGATTACTTGCTTATTTTAAAATGTTTTACTCACACCAGTCCCATGACTGACCCCAAGTTTATTTGTTTGTTTCCCTAAACTCTTGGGTGCCTAAATTTGTACGGGCAGTCAAGTAGTCGGGATTTACAGATATACTGGAAGAGCTTGGAGCAGGAGGCTTCAGGATCATATAGCTATAGTTATTTCCGCTGTGTTGTAAGTGTTGTACTTTGACAACGATATGTATATTCAAGTACAAATTTGTATTTAAAAAGTTATGTTATGAAATATATTTATTCGTTCCGCTGTGAGATTCGTGTTACTCTGATATTGTGTTCTTCTTCTTCTTCTATTCTAAGTTTCTATCTTATCTTTCCCCACCCTCTAATTTCTTTCATTAATGACCGGTATTTTTCGATGTTTGGTTAGTCATTAGTGAGTTTATGGCGATAACCAAAGTCGACAAAAACCCGGGTCATTACAAAAAGCAGTACCGGTTTGGGTTAGATTTTCAAACATCCCGATATACTTATGGTCACATAAGGGGATCAACTGGACTGCAAGTAGAATTGGGAAACTAATTTGGCTCGATGGTCCGACTGAGTCACTAGCAAGAATAAATGATGTGAAACGCTTGGTAGAAATTACGCCTCATATTGAATTGGTGAAATCTTTTGAAATCCTAAACCCGGATGGAACGACTCAGGTTATACAAGTAGAGTTCTTGTGGCACCCCGACATATGTACGTACTGTAAAGTTTTCGGTCATAAGACTGCAGTGTGTAAGGAAGCTAAAAAGGAAGAATTGAAAAGCAAAGAAAACTCTATGGAGAAAACATAAGTAACAGTAGGGAAGAAAGCTAAAGTGGTTGTTCAAACACATTATAAAGAAGTACAAAAAACAAATGCTTGGCAAAGGGTAAATATAAATAGAAGGAGAATTAACAACTATCGTCAAAATGAAAGGGAACAAGTATGCAGAAATAAAATGGCACAAGATGCAAAATTAAGAAGTGTAAATGCAGTGAAAAGGAATAGTGGAGACGCCACCAAGAGAGTGTTACACAATAGCTTTAATGTTTTATACACTCCAGAGGTAAGGACACAAGCAATGATATACGAAATGGCCAGGGAGATAGAGAGGAAGAAACAGAGTTCTTAAGTGCAAATGAAGCAGGTGAAATTAATGGAAATGAATTAATTGAAATTGATGAAATAACTGAAACTGCTCATCTAGTTACAAAGATTGGTAACTCAGTGACAAAAACACCAACAGATGACGCTGGTACAAGTAAACAACTGGAAAAAGGAAGCAATCTACAAAAGCAAGAAATCAAAAGCAAAAAGGTAACAAAAGCAAACAAAAAAGAGAACGAAAAGGAATTTGCATGCAAAACTGTTGTTATGCATGGCAACTTGAAAGCTAATAAATGTGGCTCTGGAATTTCTGATATCAACCAACCTCCAACCCCAAGCCTTAATTGCTCTGTCCCTCTCAATCCTAACCCGGCGTCTATCATTAAATCAACTCAACAACCCCTCTATCCAAATCCACTCATCCAATTCCATTACCTCCATTTCTTAGCATCAAACCACCATCTACTGCTGCTATTCTACCCATTCCACCTGCCTTGTCTGCTCACCCCTCAACCTCCAAATCCACTTCCAAATCTTCAAAATTCAGTCAAACCAAAGATAGTGTGCATGATGCAGTTTCTATAAAAATATATTTGAAATCAGACTTAGAAATTGATCGAGGCCTTAAACCAGAAAAAACAAAGAAAAAGGGCAAAAAGAAAACAAGCAAGTGCATCCCTAAACCAGACAATCTTTCTTGCTTTGATATAGACTGGGAGACTGATACATCAAATATTACAATCCCTGGATTGTCACCTTCCTCTTCTCCTTTAAGAATAAGAAGCTTCTCTAAAATTCCATTGTTTAATGATGCAGAGTAATATTGCAGCATGGAACATAAGAGGAGCTCACAAACCAATAAAGCTAGACCAAATAAAGAAATTAATTCATGACCATAACTTATCTATGTTATCCATTTCCGAAATCAAACTAAACCTTCACCTATCTTCCAAAGCCTCTTCTAATATCAACCCTTCCTGGTTCTGTATAACCAACCATGATCCGGCTCCTTATGGCAGGCTGATGGTTATATATGATCCTAATACCTTTATCCTATCTCCTATAATAATCAACCGTCAATTTATCCATTCTAAGGTCTATCATATACCATTCAATATGTCTATGTACATGACTTTCGTTTACGCTAGTAATTCCGCAGATGAGAGGCAAAGATTGCATGGCTACCTTCCCCATTTCAATCAAAATACCCACCCTTGGCTAGTGGTTGGAGATTTTAATTGCTCCTACAATTCGGATCAGAGACATGGTGGCATTCCGCTTACTGTAACACCCCGTAATTCTGTAACACTAGGATTCGCAAATCAAGGCAGAATTAAATTTTAAATCCAAAATCAAAGGAAACGGGCTGCGCCATTGCGTTCGTCTCAGAATTCTGCATGAGATAGAGTCCGAGTTTGCGTTAATCGAACTCCGTATGAGAGAGATATGACCTCCGGAAGTTTCAAAATACAGTTTAAAATTCAAACAGGCAGAAACAGTTCAGAAACGAGTTCAAATTTCAAAAATCGGACCCAAATTGGGCAAGGCGGGAATTTTCCCACCCAAGGCACCCAGGTCGACTGGGTAGTCGACCTGGGGGTCGACCCCCCCTCCCCCCCCGCTTTTTCCAGTTTTCTGAACCTGGTTCGTTCTGATGTATTTGGTCACGTTTTCTACCTAGGTTCGTCCGCCTAACCCTATATAAACAGCCCTAGTCTCCTTCTCTATTCACAATTCTTTTCTATCCTTATGCTGCCTCTAAGAAAATGTATAAATAAATAATATATAAAATAAATCAAGACGAGGAGATGCTGCTCAAGACTTTCAAGAAGAGGTTCAAGTCAAGCTAGGATTTCAAGTGAAGATTCAAACGACTGCAATGACTGTTTTTCTACGAATCTAATCTAATCTCCGTAAGTCAGTTACTTCTTAGATTTGAACATTTCTCTCTGTCCGTGACATGAAATTAGAGGAATAAAAGAATATGCCAAATCTTTCCATTCGAATCTGTGCCTATATCTTTGGACCAAATTAAGAACTGTTATGATTTGATGACCAATTAGGCATTGCCTATGACTATGAACATTGCCTATGACTATGAACATTGCCTATGACTATGAACAATGCCTATGACTATGAACATTGCCTATGACTGTGACTAACATTGCCTATGACTATGAACAATGCCTATGACTATGAACATTGCCTATGACTGTGACTATGACTATGACGATTATTTCCTTGACCATGAACACAAGCCTATGCCTTTGATTAGGAAACATAAACTATTGCCTATGACATAACAAGGACAACTGTGACTAAACACCTATGATTCATGACTAGGAAAGTGTTGCTTAAGTTCTGTGACTGTGAAATTGGGTCTAAACCTGAATTTCTATTATGTCTATTCTTGGTTTTCTTTGGTTTTAGACCCTGGGAATTTACCTATTAAGTTAGGTCTACCCATGTTCTTGAACCTACGTCTCTATTCTGTCTGTTCTTGGTTTTCTTTGGTTTTAGATCTTGGGAATTTACCTATTAAGTTAGGTCTACCCATGCTCTTGAACCTACGTCGTTATTCAACCCTTTTTATGTCATAAGATTTGCAGACCTATAGGCCTTCGATGTTTTAGATCAATTTCAGTGAAATTCGTTAGGTCTGTAATTAGTAAATTATCATTTTATGCCAGTTGTTATGTTTATCTTTTTCATAGCAATCTTTGGTTCATTCCCTATTTTCTACGAATCTAGATTTATCTATAATCTAGGTTGAATCACGATTATACGAACGATGGGAATATGATTTAGGGCAAAATATGAAATTTACTTAAACGTAGTTATAAACTTGGAAATTGGCATAAATTGGGAACATGTATTATGGCATGTTCATAGAAATGCAAATGGGATAAATTTGACACGAATTATAGGATGTGTAATTCGAATCTAGTATTGACTTGTAAATCTAGCATTTACATGAATTGTGAACTAGAATAATAAGTCTAGTTTGACATGAACTAGAATGTTAAATCAGAATTGGATTAGCTAATTTGGCATAATAAGTGTATTGGCATAAATTTGAAATTGGACATAATTGTGAGTAGTTGTCATGTTTTGCAAAATCATGGTTAGTGACACTTAATTTGGTATAGTTTACATACCAAAAAGCATAAATATGATATAGAGGGGAAAATGGGCCGTAATAATAAAGGTTGACAATCTACATTAAAAGAGTAATTATGAAATAAGTAAATTAGGCATAATTTATTTATAGAGTTTGTCCTAAACGAGAAAATGTAAATTTTGACAAATTAAAGGTTTATTAACGACATTTCTTTTAATAACACACCAGAAAGTTCTAGGGGGACAGAGAGGATAGTGTCTAGGCTTGGGTTTGGAAAATACAAGTTTCCTGCTCTCCCTGGCTATCCCTAACTGATCTGACGAACGTGATGGTTACTTTCAAAACCTGATTTGAAAATTAATTGAAACCCTTTGAACTTAGAAAACACGAATATGCCTAACCCGAGGTTAGACTGAGTTGCGATGTAAACCTGCCCGGAACCAACTGGCACATCCAGTATTCGCAACAATATCTGTCTAATGTGAGTGGTCGCGGCTTTAATTTATTTAGTTAAAGCTAGAACAAGAATGGTAGGGTTAAGTTAACTAAGAAACTTAACCAATTCAACATGATAACCAGACAGGTGGGTGGGGTTAGGTTCATACAGACACTTAACACAGTTAAGCTAGAATGGGAGGGTTAGGTCCATAGGGACACTTAACCAACTTAACATAGTTAAGCTAGAATGGGAGGGCTAAGTCCATAGGGACACTTAACCAACTTAACATGGTAACAAGACAAGATTTGTAGGGGTTAAGTAACTAAGAAAACACTTAGCCAAATTAACATGTTAACTAGACTAGAAGGTGGGGTTAAGTAAAGTTAATACACTTAGCCAAATTAACATGTTAATTGGACTAGAGGTTGGGGTTAAGTAAAATACACTTAGCTAATTTGATATGTTAGCTGGACTAGACCGTAGGGTTAAGTAAACTTGAACACTTAACCATCAGATTGTGATAAAGGAATAAGGTTAAGTCTAAAACGTGAAGGGATAATACTTAACCATTAATAACACGTTAGTTAAAACAGACGGGCAAGGTTAAGTTAAAAAGGATCACTTAACCAATGCAGGGTGAATGGGTAGGGTTAAGTAATAAGAAATACATAACCAATATAACTTGGTTTGTGATGGGGTTAAGTCAACATGAATTACTGATAACACTTAACCAGTTTAACAGGACAAACGAAGAGGGTTAAGTTGCTTGAATTGACTAATGACACTTAACCAATCCAAATTGACGGGAAAGAGAACTAAGTAATAAACCTTAGTTAAAAGGAGCTAAGTAGTAAACCTTAGTTAAGAAAACAACGATTCGGGAAACTAAGTGGTAAACCTTAGTTAGCAGAACTAAGTAGTAATTCTTAGTATGACACGGGAAGGAGCGAATGTCCGTCTGATTAAAACGAAGGCTCCAACGAATTGGGTTACGAAGCCCGAGGCTTCGAGGGACGTGAGGGTACTCTTGGTATCCCTCTGTGAGGCTGCAGATGGTCCTCCTGGGCTCACAGAGGTTAAGGTCTGCGGTAGAAGAACCAAGGGTATGCCTTGGTTGCAAAATATGGCAACCTAAAAACTAGGATGGACCAGCGTGATTCGGCGAGAAAACGGTAGCCCTGTGATAGCAACTCGTCGTCTACCATCCATCTTGATTCAATCGAGATACGTGAAGCAGAAAGGCGGAGAACTCCAAAAGACCATATACTTGCTATCTAGTTATGGGTGAGGATGGCCATAGGATAGTGGGGGCATCGGGGGCCTGCGTATAATTCTCATTTTTCAAGGTGTGCCTTTCATTAGTTGAGGGAGGGGTCGAGTGGGACCATAGCTACTGGAATAAAAGCAGACCTTAGCATCTGCATCGGCAGATATCTGAAAGCTCCCGACTGAGTTCTGTGTTTCTTGAGTTGCCCTGCAACAGGACTCGGGCCGCACATTACAGGACATGTGCATCTAGACAAGCGATAACGATTCGCGATACATACGTGGGGAAGTCTAGGAACGTATACCACTCTAGGTAGTGTGTCCTAGACTTGGGGGCATCGTTCGACAGGTAGCATAATCCCTAGTTGGACTAGGTGGCATAAACCCTGAATCCAAGAAGCGTTCAACAGATAGCGTAAACTCTAGTTGAATCTAGAAAGCACTTGATAGAAAACCCTAGATTAGATCTAGGTAATAAATAATAAATGTATGCCCGAAGGCAATGAAAAATACAGGGATTGGGATCACGTTATCGTTACTAGTTGGAACACTAGTTAGGTGGTGCAGAGATATAGAAACCAAGTATAATAAGGAAATAGCTAAGCGGCGAAAGTATTAGAACATATCCAATTTATCTTATCTTAGCATATCTTGTGTTAATCTTGTCTAATCTTGCCAACCCTATCATCATGGTGTTATCTTATATTCAGTTAATTCATGTCGTTTTGTTTTTCCATGTTCACATGCTAGAAGTTACTGAACTTACTCAGGCTTTATGTCTGACTCTGTTTTTCTTTCGTCTTCTTTTCTTCCGTTCCCCCCCCCCACCCCCAGGTAGTAAAGGAGGGAATAGTATAGCTCAGGTTAAGTTGGACTGTCACTCTTTCCCAGCTTGAAGATTTGTCAAAGTTTTGCTTGGATCCTCTTTTCAGATGCTATGGCTGGCTCTTGCTAAAATTAGGGAATATAAATGTTGTTTTATGCTTCTTTATTTTGTAAGATAGATAATACTCTGATATTGTAAAGAAACCATTGTACAAACTATTTTATCAATAAAGCAAAATTTTATTTTCCGCTGTTTAATTTCTGTCTGTCTTGTAATTTATCTGCATCTTTTACCTTAAAATGCTCCACAGAACTTAGTGCATTCCCTTTGTGAGTGACACTAACGGATGTGGGGTGTTACACGTGGTATCAGAGTTGAAGGTTACCAGGTCAGATAAAGGATTTGAAAAATTATTTTCAAAACGGTTTTAAAAGAAGCATTTTCAAGAGAAAAGATTTGTTTTAAAGGCATATTCCCCAAAGCCATACGCACTATCTTCTCTTCCTCTGTTTGAATTCTTGTCTCCTTCTTTCTTGAGTCTCTGGGGCTCCTGGCTTTCTAGGAGGTAACCTCATCGAAGGCCGAAGTCGTGCCTGGCTTCCATCCATGGCCATAGTGGTTTCACCTACGGCCAGTTTTCTTTCAAAGCTTATAGGGTTTTCTGTACGATGGAAGTAGCTTTCGAGAGATTTGTCAACATGACTATACACGGAAGAGGATGAGGAATTCATGGATGTAGATTTATCTCACAAAGAAGGAAGGAATTAGAAATCCTAAGACAAGAGGAAGTATCTTTACTAGGGTATGATAGGGCATGTAATTAAGGGCAAAGGACAAGGTTTTCAGAAGGGCTAGTACCTACTTTCGCCACCAAACGTACCTAGGAGAAAGGTGGTAAAGTTCTGTTGGAAGAGTCTAGTTTTGCTATCCGTACTCTTTCCTTTGGTTTTAGCGCTTCGCATTTGTTCATATCCACTTCCATAGTTGAGTCTCTGCACCATAGTACTTGTATAATAGAAAGATCCCACTAGAGTCTCAAATCCAATTGGTGGTCCGACCAGTTTATTTTTGGTTAGTAGGGATTTGAGAATAGCTATCGAGTTTTCTTATATCATCTCACGTAGATCGTCTAAATTCGGGGGAGATATTCCTTGGGTGCTTGTCTAATATTGGTTTAGGCCTTTGGGGCTTGTACTTGAGGAATATCAAGTTCGACTAGGATGGTTTGCGTGAGAGATGAATAGTTGTGGCAGACACTCTAAAAAAAAGCACGTAGTGACCTTTTGACCGTCATAGTTATGGCGTAATGGATAAGCTAAGAGGAGAGACCTCAAATCATCTTAGTACATACACTTGGTACCGTGATTGACATCTGTTTATTTTGGAAATGGAGATCAGGAACTTCACAATCATGAAGTTAAATTAGTTAAGATACAGTGGAGTAAAGCTCAAGAAGGCTAGATACTAGCATCATACCCTTTTTCCGTATGGGTGCATCCTTGATTTCTTTTGTAGGAGCTTTACGCATAATTGCTTCTCTCTTTCCAAAGTATATCCTCTAGGTCGTATCATCGATCCTTAGGTAGAAGCCAATGGATGTAAACATGTGTTTGAAACATGTTATGGTTGGTGGTTGCAAGTGGTTGCAAGTGGTTGCTAATGGTTGCTCGTGGATGCATATGCATACGTATTAGACACTAGACCAGTTCGGACGCTTTCATATTGCATTTACAGATATGTATTTGTTTGTAAGTTGAACTTGATATGTTATCATATGGATGTTGCATATGGAAGAATGGTTGTGCACGCATGTAGTATTTACATAACTATGGGTGCTTGCATACATGATTGGACGCATGGCACTGACATGATTCGCATTAAGGAGGTCAACTGAATCAGTAGACCGCCTGATTTTGCATTAGATAAAGACATATACACACACTATGCATATAAACATGAAAGCATTAGAAATCTCTTAAGGACAATGAATGCCTGTGATTGAATGGTTGAGTAGATGGGTGATTGGATGGTAGGACTCATTCTTCCTAACTTGAAGATTTCGGGGATGAAATCCTTTTAAGTGGGGGAGAATGTAACACCCCGTAATTCTGTAACACTAGGATTCGCAAATCAAGCCAGAATTAAATTTTAAAACCAAAATCAAGGGAAATGGGCTATGCCATTGCGTTCGTCTCGAAATTCTGCATGAGATAGAGTTTGAGTTTGCGTTAATCGGACTCCGTATGAGAGAGATATGACCTCCGGAAGTTTTAGAATTCAGTTTAAAATTCAAACAGGCAGAAACAGTTCAGAAATGAGTTCAAATTTCAAAAATCGGACCCAGATTGGGCTGGGTGGGAATTTTCCCGCCCAAGGCACCCAGGTCGACTGGGTAGTCGACATGGGGGTCGACCCCCCCCCCCCGCTTTTTCCAGTTTTCTGAACCTGGTTCGTTCTAATGTATTTGGTCACGTTTTCTGCCTAGGTACGTCCACCTAACCCTATATAAACAACCCTAGTCTCCTTCTCTATTCACAATTCTTTTCTATCCTTGTGCTGCCTCTGAGAAAATGTATAAATAATTAATATATAAAATAAATCAAGACGAGGAGATGCTGCTCAAGACTTTCAAGAAGAGGTTCAAGTCAAGCTAGGATTTCAAGTGAAGATTCAAACGACTGCAACGACTATTTTTCTACGATTCTAATCTAATCTCCGTAAGTCAGTTACTTCTTAGATTTGAACGTTTCTCTCTGTTCGTGACATGAAAATAGAGGAATAAAAGAACATGCCAAATCTTTCTATTCGAATCTGTGCCTATATCTTTGGACCAAACTAAGAACTGTTATGATTCGATGACCAATTAGGCATTTCCTATGACTATGAACATTGCCTATGACTATGAACATTGCCTATGACTTTGAACATTGCCTATGACTATGAACATTGCCTATGACTATGAACATTTCCTATGACTGTGACTATGACTATGAGGATTATTTCCTTGACCATGAACATAAGCCTATGCCTTTGATTAGGAAACATAAACTATTGCCTATGGCATAACAAGGACAACTGTGACTAAACACCTATGATTCATGACTAGGAAAGTGTTGCTTAAGTTTTGTGACTGTGAAATTGGGTCTAAACCTGAATTTCTATTCTGTCTATTCTTGGTTTTCTTTGGTTTTAGACCCTGGGAATTTACCTATTAAGTTAGGTCTACCCATGTTCTTGAACCTACGTCTCTATTCTGTCTGTTCTTGGTTTTCTTTGGTTTTAGATCTTGGGAATTTACCTATTAAGTTAGGTCTACCCATGCTCTTGAACCTACGTCGTTATTCAACCCTTTTTATGTCATAAGATTTGCAGACCTATAGGCCTTCGATGTTTTAGATCAATTTCAGTGAAATTCGTTAGGTCTGTAATTAGTAAATTATCATTTTATGCCAGTTGTTATGTTTATCTTTTTCATAGCAATCTTTGGTTCATTCCCTATTCTCTACGAATCTAGATTTATCTATAATCTAGGTTGAATCACGATTATACGAACGATGGGAATACGATTTGGGGCAAAATATGAAATTTACTAAAACGTAGTTATAAATTTGGAAATTGGCATAAATTGGGAACATGTATGATGGCATGTTCATAGAAATGCAAATGGGATAAATTTGACACGAATTATAGGATGTGTAATTCGAATCTAGTATTGACTTGTAAATCTAGCATTTACATGAATTGTGAACTAGAATAATAAGTCTAGTTTGACATGAACTAGAATGTTAAATCAGAATTGGATTAGCTAATTTGGCATAATAAGTGTATTGGCATAAATTTGAAATTGGCCATAATTGTGAGTAGTTGTCATGTTTAGCAAAATCATGGTTAGTGACACTTAATTTGGTATAGTTTACATACCAAAAAGCATAAATATGATATAGAGGGGAAAATGGGCCGTAATAATAAAGGTTGACAATCTACATTAAAAGAGTAATTATGAAATAAGTAAATTAGGCATAATTTACTTATAGAGTTTGTCCTAAACGAGAAAATATAAATTTTGACAAATTAAAGGTTTATTAACGACATCTCTTTTAATAACACACCAGAAAGTTCTAGGGTGACAGAGAGGATAGTGTCTAGGCTTGGGTTTGGAAAATACAAGTTTCCTGCTCTCCCTGGCTATCCCTAACCGATCCGATGGATGTGATGGTTACTTTAAAATCTTGATTTGAAAATTAATCGAAACCTTTTGTACTTAGAAAACACGAATATGCCTAACCCGGTTAGTCTGAGTTGCGATGTAAACCTGCCTGGAACCAATTGGCACATCCAGTATTCGCAACAATATCTGTCTAATGTGAGTGGTTGCGGCTTTAATTTATTTAGTTAAAGCTAGAACAAGAATGGTAGGGTTAAGTTAACTAAGACACTTAACCAATACAACATGATAAACAAGCCCGGTGGGTGGGGTTAGGTTCATACAGACACTTAACACAGTTAAGCTAGAATGGGAGGGTTAGGTCCATAGGGACACTTAACCAACTTAACACAGTTAAGCTAGAATGGGAGGGCTAAGTCCATAGGGAAACTTAACCAACTTAACATGGTAACAAGAAAAGATTTGTAGGGGTTAAGTAACTAAGAAAACACTTAGCCAAATTAACATGTTAACTAGACTAGAAGGTGGGGTTAAGTAAAGTTAATACACTTAGCCAAATTAACATGTTAACTGGACTAGAGGTTGGGGTTAATTAAAATACACTTAGCCAATTTGATATGTTAGCTGGACTAGACCGTAGGGTTAAGTAAACTTGAACACTTAACCATCAGATTATGATAAAGGAATAAGGTTAAGTCTAAAACGTAAAGGGATAATACTTAACCATTAATAACACGTTAGTTAAAACAGACGGGCAAGGTTAAGTTAAAAAGGATCACTTAACCAATACAGGGTGAATGGGTAGGGTTAAGTAATAAGAAATACTTAACCAATATAACTTGGTTTGTGATGGGGTTAAGTCAACATGAATTACTTATAACACTTAACCAGTTTAACAGGACAAATGAAGAGGGTTAAGTTGCATGAATTGACTAATGACACTTAACCAATCCAAATTGACAGCAAAGAGAACTAAGTAGTAAACCTTAGTTAAAAGGAGCTAAGTAGTAAACCTTAGTTAAGAAAACAACGATTCGGGAAACTAAGTGGTAAACCTTAGTTAGCAGAACTAAGTAGTAATTCTTAGTATGACACGGGAAGGAGCGAACGTCCGTCTGATTAAAACGAAGGCTCTAACGAATTGGGTTACGAAGCCCGAGGCTTCGAGGGACGTGAGGGTACTCTTGGTATCCCTCTGTGAGGCTGCAGATGATCCTCCTGGGCTCACAGGGGTTAAGGTCTGTGGTAGAAGAACCAAGGGTATGCCTTGGTTGCAAAATATGGAAACCTAAAGACTAGGATGGACCAGCGTGATTCGGCGAGAAAACGGTAGCCCTGTGATAGCAACTCGTCGTCTACCATCCATCTTGAGTCAATCAAGATACGTGAAGCGGAAAGGCGGAGAACTCCAAAAGACCATATACTTGCTATCTAGTTATGGGTGAGGATGGCCATAGGATAGTGGGGAATCGGGGGCCTGCGTAAAGTTCTCATTTTTCAAGGTGTGCCTTTCATTAGTTGAGGGAGGGGTCGAGTGGGACCATAGCCACTGGAATAAAAGCAGACCTTAGCATCTGCATCGGCAGATATCTGAAAGCTCCCGACCGTGTTCTGTGTTTCTTGAGTTGCCCTGCAATAGGACTCGGGCCGCACATTACAGGACATGTGCATCTAGACAAGCGATAACGATTCGCGATACATGCGTGGGGAAGTCTAAGAACATATACCACTCTAGGTAGTGTGTCCTAGACTTGGGGGCATCGTTCGACAGGTAGCATAATCCTTAGTTGGACTAGGTGGCATAAACCCTGAATCCGAGAAGCGTTCAGCAGATAGCGTAAACTCTAGTTGAATCTAGAAAGCACTTGATAGAAAACCCTAGATTAGATCTAGGTAATAAATAATAAATGTATGCCCGAAGGCAATGAAAAATACAGGGATTGGGATCACGTTATCGTTACTAGTTGGAACACTAGTTAGGTGGTGCAGAGATATAGAAACCAAGTATAACAAGGAAATAGTGAAGCGGCAAAAGTTTTAGAACATATCCAGTTTATCTTATCTTAGCATATCTTGTGTTAATCTTGTCTAATCTTGCCAACCCTATCATCATGGTGTTATCTTGTATTCAGTTAATTCATGTCGTTTTGTTTTTCCATGTTCACATGCTAGAAGTTACCGAACTTACTCAGGCTTTATGTCTGACTCTGTTTTTCTTTCGTCTTCTTTTCTTCCATTCCCCCCCTCCCCCAGGTAGTAAAGGAGGAAATAGTATAGCTCAGGTTAAGTTGGACTGTCACTCTTTCCCAGCTTGAAGATTTGTCGAAGTTTTGCTTGGATTCTCTTTTCAGATGCTATGGCTGGCTCTTGCTAAAATTGGGGAATATAAATGTTGTTTTATGCTTCTTTATTTTGTAAGACAGATAATACTCTAATATTGTAAAGAAACCATTGTACAAACTATTTTATCAATAAAGCAAAGTTTTTTTTTCCGCTGTTTAATTTCTGTCTGCCTTGTAATTTATCTGCATCTTTTACCTTAAAATGCTCCATAGAACTTAGTGCATTCCCTTTGTGAGTGACACTAACGGATGTGGGGTGTTACACTTACCATAGCTGATATCTCTCCTCTGCAAAATGCAATGCATAATGCTGCCTTGATTGAAGTTACCCTCGATTGGTAGTGCTTTCACTTGGTCTACCAAAAGTACTGATGGTCCTAGAACTCTAACTAGAATTTACCATGTATTTATGAACCTAAAATCTCTTAGCTGCTGGCCTACCATCAAATTAACATCACTATGCCCATTCTTTCCGACCACTGCCCTTTGATCCTCACGTTCGGCTCAGCAAATATTAAAAAACAGGTGAACTTCAAATTTTTCGACGTTTGGACAACAAATTCTTCTTTTATGTAGGTTATACAAGATTCTTGGTCAATACGTACATACGGAAATCCGATGCTCAACTTGGAGAGAAAATTGAAAAATACAAAGGAAGCCCTTAAAAATGGTCTGCGGAGATTTATGGACATGGTAACAAGATCTCTGACTCTCTAACTAAGGACCTGAAGGAGAACGAAACGATTCAACAACTTGAAGGAGCTCTCAAATCCGAAGCTAGCATGGCCTCTTAGAAAAACAAACAGAAATGGGCTACAAAAGGTGACAGAAATACAAAGGAATATCATGCATCATTGAAGATAAAGCAAGCTAAAGACTACATCCATCAAATTAAGGATACAAATGGCATATTTCATTCTGAACCCACTTCTGTAGATAGTGCTTTTCTTTCATACTATTCTGACTTACTTGGCAAAGATCCCCCTGTTTCTGACACTACTTTCCTTAATAATATATTGCTACCAACCCTATCGTCCAACCAGCAAGCGTTATTATTAAGACAAGTATCTGATGAAGAAATCAAAGACTCTATGTTCACAGTGAGAAAGGCGGCTTCCCCAGGTCCTGATGGGTTCTTAGTGGCTTTTTTCTTACATTGTTGGCCTTTAATCTCTCCTACTTTGCTTCGAGCAGTTCACAGCTTCTTCATGTCTAGCAAAATTCTCAGCTCCATAAACTCAACAAACTTAGCCTTAGTTCCCAAAATTCGCAACCCAGAAGACGTAACCCAATACAGGCCTATAGCTTGCTGCAACGTTATATACAAAGAGATCTCAAGAATATTAGCTAGGAGACTGAAAGAAGTCTTGCCAACCATAATTTCCCCGAACCAGGCAGCTTTCTTGTCGAACAGAAGTATTCTAGATAATGCATTGCTTACGCACGAACTCCTGAATGGTTATCATACTAAGAATATATCGCCTCGTGTAGTGCTCAAAGTGGATATTATGAAAGCCTTTGATTCTGTCAGATGGTCTGCTCTCATCAACATAATGAAGAAAATGAATTTCCCAGACATGTTCGTAAATTGGATTTATCTATGCATATCCACTGTAAGATATACTCTTGTCTATAATGCACATGCAGTTGGGTATTTTAAAGGATGTAACGGTCTACGGCAAGGGGATCCGATCTCGGCCTACTTATTTATCATCGTAATGGAAGTGCTATCCTCTGAGTTAACGCACCAAGTTCATTTAAAAAATTATCATCTTCACCCGAAATGCAAATCTCCTCTGATTACCTCTCTTGCTTTTGCTGATGATTTGCTCATTTTCTCTGAACCTACACATAAATCCCTACTAACCATTATTTAAACCCTTTCCTCTTTCTATAGTTTCTCTGGTCTTAAAATGAACAGATGCAAATCCAAGATACTATTAGCTGGCCTCTCTCCCCATCACTCTACAGTATGCCATACCATAACCGGGTTGTCTTCCATGAATAATGACATGTCATACATAAGAATTCCTTTATCGTTTAAAAGAATTACGAAAGCGCATTGCATGCCTCTGTATGAGAAGATAATCTATGTTTTTGCGCGTTGGGGAAATAGATACCTAACTCAGTCGGGGAGACTAGTCATTGTGACGACCCCAAACCCCGATGAGACGGTGCAAGGGTAATCTTTGGAATATAACACATAAACATATAACAACCGAACAAAAATAATTAAATACACTAGATAATGTACAATAGAATACACTGGATAAATATAATCATCAGAGTTACACAGTATACAGGATCATACTTAGTACACAATACAGTTCAGCTATACATAAATGTCTACAGCGGAAAACAAAACATAATATATACAACAGGAGTTGAACAACATAAAAAGAGATAAATGATATAATCCATCTTCAGCTCCAGTTATCCAGAAAGAGCCTGCTAAAACTTGAATACAAGGTTGCCCGTGTAGAAAAAGGGGCACCCGAGTTTGCAAGTGAAACAAACTACGAGTCAGTCATGGGACTGGTATGAGAAATCTACTTAACACAGTTTCAAATATGGCTAATCACAGGACCATGCCACTTTCACGGAACGGGTTTGCTCCATTGGATTTCCAGTTCTTTCAAACAAATAAATCTTTTAAACATTGCAATGCTTTTTTATAAAAATGAAGCCATTATAAGACTCAGTTCCCATCACACAATGCAACACAAACCGGAGGATAGAGTTTAACCTTATAATGGCCAAAATATGCTTGATATGAGCAAAACAAATCATTAAAAATATAAATTTTATCGTTTAATTCTTAATCAGACTCCAACCGTAAACTAGTAAGAGGACGATTCCCTAAGTATTAACCCCGAAGGTCGAAACCAACATCAGACCAATACCCAGGAAACCATCCGTCCTAGCTCGTTTCCAGTTAGTTTCTAATTTTAGATACAATCATAAATATCAATCATAGACGGCATAAGTGCCCCATACCACTATGTCGCTATATATAGGTATACAATCAAAACCACAGGATGACGTATTTGGAAATTGGATTTCCGTCTTGAACCAAGGCAAAAGATAGTCCTTACCGAATTCGGGACAATCTAGCCCATGTCTCAGGCAAGCGCGCAGACAAGCCTTGGATCGTCAGGGCCGGTCCACCGATGTGGATTAAAATTCCTGAACACTGCGTTTTCCCGCCCTATGGGGCGTAAACTGGTCATATCTGACCACACCATCGGCTTCGAAGAGACCGAAGCAAACCGAGGCCTCGCTTTCCATCATCCACATAAGTAAAATACCCGGGCGTGCAAAACCCAAAGCACCACTCCTAGCTAGAAGGAAACGCATGTCCTCCCTGAAGTCCGTCTCCCGTTTCAGGCTCATACCGGGGTGTGAGGCTCGCGAATTAACGTTATACACAAAGCTATGCCACACAGGCGTTGCTTTGATCATCCACCACAAAGCCCTGCTTTTCAACAAAAGCTTTGATCACTGCATCTCAGCGTGCCACACAGGCAATTCACGCCATGCAACTGATATCTATCAATCACACAGAATGAAATCCCATGTCAGACACACAGTCCATTTACAAGTCCGTTCTAGGTCTGAACGAAACCGGAGGATCTTTATTCCTCGCACATCCATACAATCAACATGTACGTCCGGACGGCTACTACTTCAACCCCTTCAAGGTAGCTACTCCCATCATGAACATTAGTAGCACCCACCCATTCGACGTGAAGATCATCGGTCTTGCATCATCTTCATATCTTTGATTTTCGATCGTCGATCAATTATTTGAAATGAGAATTAACTCGGCCTTTTCAGATAATTCACGTATATTTAGAATTTCAAATCAATTCATTTTAATGGTTAAATTATTCGATATCACTAATTCTGTTCTTTAGTGTAATTTTCACGCCAAACACATTCAACTATCAAATATCACATAAACCGAGCAAATTCAGTTTATTTCCATTCCATATCGTTTATAATATTTTATCATGATTTATCTCTATTTTTATTTATTTAAAAATAGCCAATTTATTCAAAACAACGCTTCAGGCCATAACACGGTCATGGCGCTGTTTTTCTCCAGATTTGATTTACACATATCTGAAAATCTAACCATTGGATCTTCACAAATTTTATATCATTAGAAAGATCTTTTCAAACCGAATCTAACGGTTTCAGTTTTGGGAAAAATCCGACGGTCGGATCTCCCGCACTAATCGTTTGAAGTTACGATTTCAAAATACGAACTGCAGCGTCGTTATTCGATTTAATTTAATTATATATATTTATATAATCGATTCTGGCACTGTTTTTTTCAGATTTGAATTAAACATTCCAGACAATCCAACTGTTGGATCTTTACAAAGTCGGTGCCGTTGGAAAGATATTTCCAAGGCGAACCCAACGGTTGCGGTTTCGGGAAAATCCGATGGTCAGATCTCCTGCACTAATCGTTTGAAATCACGGTTTCAAAACATGAACTGCAGCTTTGTTTTTTGATTTATTTTAATTATATTTATTTATATATATAAATATAATATATTCTTTGATTTCAAAACCATATTCATTTCATACATTTGATAAAAATGATATTTTTATCCAACAGACATTTATTTCAACACTTCACTATTTTTGTACAATTCATGTATATAATAAAAATGTGATTTTTATTGTGAAACAATTTATTTCAAAACATGACTATTTTATATAGTTCATATAGATGATAAAAAAATGATTTTTATTATAAAATAATTTATTTCAAAACACGACTATTTTATATAGTTCATATAGATGATAAAAATATGATTTATATTATAAAACAATTTATTTCAAAACACGACTATTTTATATAGTTCATATAGATGATAAAAATATGGTTTTTATTATAAAATAATTTATTTAAAACACGAATGCCATTCAACACATGAATTTCTATTCAACGAATGAATTTCTATTCAACACATGAATGTTTTCTATAGTTCGTATATATAATAAAAATGTAATTTTTATTGTTAAAGCAATTTATTTAAACACGAATTCCATTCAACACATGAATTTCTATTCAGCGAATGTATTTCTATTCAACACATGAATGTGGTTTCAACATATGAAAATAATTTCAACAAATGAAAATAATTCTACACATGAATATTTCAGAAAATTTCGAAAGCATAACGGCAGGGTAGTTAAAACCAGGACCGTCCCTAGTACTGCTCCTCGCTCTACCTTAAAACCTCGCGGTTTTTGACAATGGGGATTTCATGCATCTAATTCGCACGTAGGCGAGCATATTTTCATTCATTTCCACAATATATTCTAATTTTGTTTTCAACCACAGATGGGTATTTTTCAACCACAGTCAATCATTCTCAACCACAAACAATTCTATCAACCATTCGTATTATTCACCAAATTTCACATCAACCAAATAATCCAAACAATATCACAACCAATAAATATCGTCCATGGTCTGTGGACGATGGGAGTATATATATTTATATATTAGTATATAAATATATTTCAATTCAATTCATTTCAAAGTCATTTCATCGCATATATAATTTTTACAACGCATATATAACTTATACATCGAACATACAACTTATACAACGCTTATACATGTGGTGTACAACGCTTATATAACTCATACATCGACTATGTAATTTATACATCATTGTTTTCCATATCGTTTATAATTTAGAAATCTCACATTGGGTTCCACTCCACCAAAAATAGCAGAAGGCTCAGAAAAATATGCGGTCTCTTCTAGAATGTAGAAGACGTCCACACGAGTCCACTGTCTCTTGTTTCACTAGATTTCGTCAACATAGCAAAAGGATATGATTTTTACAGTGAAATCAAAAACCGTAGCACTTTAAAGTTCTATAAAATAGTTGAAATTATAATCAGCCGTTACCTTTCAATATCCTTCAAAACTAGGTTTTCGTTTTTCGTGAAATCCGTGTAACGATTCGTCGATCGGTCTTCACCACGTGGCAGAGCTTGGAAAACCGCGCCCTATGGTACCCACCGCCATCAGTTCGAACCTAGATCGGAGGAGCATAGCGGAGTGATTTGCGGCGACTTCCAGGGGCTCGATCTCCCTGATGGCTGAACTATGGAGGGCACCGCCTATATGGATATGAAGCTGGAAGAGTGCTCTACAAAATCCCCAACAGGAGCTCTCGATTTTATTGAGAGATTGGAGAGAAAAAGAGGTGGGAAGCAATGAATGAGAGCCGCCGTTCGTCGAGAGTGAATTTGGTGTATCGGGGAGAGATAATGTTGAATGGGCCAATGAGATATTTTTATTTATTTATATATTTTTAAATTTCGAAAATACCCCTTGTCACATACGTACTCCAATCCAAACCCAACGACTGTCGTCCCTAGCTAAATACCCCCATTCCGAACACAATGGGATATGTTTCGAAGGCCCATTCGACTGTTTCAGTCAGTTTCCCTTCAAATTAAAATATAAAACATTTAATATTTGATTTGAACGTACATTTCAATTTGCTGGGTCTACATACTGATTCAAAAAATTCTAGAAAAATAAATCCAGCTATGTTTTGACGATACGGTCCCAACAAAACTAGTTTTTTCGAATTCTGAGACCGTTTGAAAAATGGCCATTTTCTGGTCGATCCAATCTAACTGTAATTGACCAAAACACATTTTTCCTTGCCACGCTCACATACTAGCTTCAAAAATTATGAAATTTGAAACCTAGCAATAAATTCACATCCCGGATCCAACAAAAGTGGTTTCGTCGAATTCCCAGGTCGTTTGCAAAATTTCTATTTTCAAGGGCGATATATTCTCTATAGTGACCTTTATGAAAATTCATTTGGCCATAACTTTTGACTCCCGCTATGAAACTTCGAATTTTCAGATTCGTTAGAAAGATATTCACTAAAAGATTTAAATAATTTTGTTTTCACTAAAATTCGTTTTATTTTGCACCCGGTACAGTCAGTCAAAATTTGAATTCCAATTTTGAAACTGCCGTGCCATTTCAGGCCTTGTTTATAATTCAAATTAATTTTATTTATTTTCAAACATCGATTCAAGCTTACTTTTCATCGTTATTATTTAAAATATTATTTTAAATATTCAAAATCCACTAAAGTAGCCAAATTAAAAATTTTAAACTGGTTCATATTTTCCGGGTTGTTACAGTCATTCTTAATGCGGTTATTTTTCCTATGACTGTATATTAGTCTAGAACGCTATTACTGCCGAACAAACTCCAATCTATGCTCAAGACAGCGATGAAAAATTTCCTATGGTTTGGTACTATTCACTCAACAAAGCTCACACCAATAGCGCAAACGAAAGTTCAAAGGCCTAAAAAGAATGGTGGGTTGGGATTAAAGAACATAAAACTGTGGAATGTGGCGGCGTTATCAAAGCACTATGTCAACCTGGTTACACAAAAGCAATCACTATGGGTAGACTAGTGCATGACTCACAACTTGAAAGATGACAATATCTAGACAGTAAGACCAAAAGCGCATAACATTTGGGTGTGGAAAATGATAATAAAGGTTAGAGATAAAACAAAGGCTTTTTCGAAAATAAATATATCTGAGAGGAGCAATGCTAGCTTTTGGAGTACCCCATGGATAGATAAAGGTCTGATTCTTTGCAACGTGATTAGTTATAATGACAAAATGACTTCTTGAATTCCATTAAATGCGAAAGCTAAGAACTACATCACAAATGGGAAAATCAGGCTTACGCGTACTCTTAGTGCATGTGTGAATGATTTATGGGAAAAATACACTGATAAGGAATACAAGTTTGTGCCTGAAGATGAATATGTGTGGAATGACAATGAAGAAAAACACAATACTGCGTTGGTGTACTCTACACTAACTGGAGAAAGGAGCATGAGCAGATGTCCGTGGTATAAATGAATATGGAACGCAAGAAATTCTGAAAAGCTTAATTTTTTAATGTGGAAAGTCTGCTATAATGGCCTCAACACAATGAAGAAACTGAATCGAAGAGGAATCAACGTCTCGGATAGATGCATATTGTGTAGTATGGGTGTAGAGGATGGTC
The DNA here is from genome assembly GCA_030737875.1 of Allium sativum. NCBI lineage: Eukaryota > Viridiplantae > Streptophyta > Magnoliopsida > Asparagales > Amaryllidaceae > Allium > Allium sativum. The sequence goes on along the minus strand of CM060922.1, from coordinate 899,218,094 downwards.
ACCATCTATTTTTTAATTGCCCCTTCGCGAACTATGTTTGGAGGAAAGTAAAGCGAAGAGGTGGATATGCAGCGCCATGTATTGTCAGCAAAGACGAGTGGCATAACATATATAAAGCAACTAGATGGAAAATTTATAGCTCCTTTGAGCGGCTAATCATACTCAAAGTAGTTATAAGTGAATTTTGTAATGTGAGAAATGGTCGGGTTTTCAACCGAAAAGGAAGAAGCAGGATAGAAGTATTCTATGCAGCAACGAGAAGAATTGGCAATGAAATCAACATGTCTTCCTTTGATTTTGATGCATCTATCAAAAACAAATGGAAATGATCTTCCACCCTCCTTCTTATAACCTAGTATAATGTATTGCTACTTTATGTTGTAAGACCTTCTTATGATATAAATATATAGTAGGGGCCATTAATCCCCGCTGGCTTTGCCCAAAAAAAAAGTAATTTTTATTGTTCAAAAAATCTATTCAATACATGAATATTTTATTCATTCATTAATATGTTAAAAATAATATTTTTATCTAACAAAAATGTATTTTAACATATGCTTCTTTTATTCTTTATACATACAATAAAAATGTGATTTTTTTATTGTTAAACCATGTTATTCAAAAATATTCTTTATTTTTGAAGATTCTTTATTTAAAAATATTCTTTATTTTAAAATGTGCTTTATTCTGAAATGCTCTTTATTATAAAATGTATTTTAAATTCTAAAATTCCTTTTTAATTCTAATATGTCTTTTTAATTTTTAAATGCCTTTTTAATTCTAAAATGTCTTTTTAATTCTTAAATGTCTTTTTAATTTTAAAATGTCTTTTTAATTTTAAATTGTTTTTTAATTCTAAAATGTCTTTTCAATTCTAAAATATCTTTTTAATTCTAAAATGTCTTTTTATAAAACATTATTTATTTCTGAATCGGAATGTGACTCAATCAATTACCATATAATTTCGGTTATATGGATTTCATACATCGCATGTATGCAACAATAATGATAAGTAATCAACAAACAGTCCATTCAAAACTAGAGTGAAATTTACAACTGTGTGAGCATTAAAATAAATAAATAAATAATGCTCTTTACAGCATGTCAATCCATCGACTGACATACAATTAAATATTGGGACTAGTGTATGTCAAACATCATCCCAATACCCGTGTGGGGTTTTCAAATAACAACAGTTTATTTAAATAAATTATTGGTTAACAAATTCAACCAATTCTAATTCAGATTGAAATATTTTCTATTTAACCAATTTATAGTGTTTAAATTATAAATAAATATTTATAATCTAATTTCAACTACCACATTAATGTTAACATTATTTTTAATACATTAAACATTTCAACATCACAAGCAACACTCAATATAGTCAATTTAAATCGTCCATGATTTATGGACGAGGGAAGTGATCTAACAAGCACTGTATGCAGTTTAAAATGATTAAACTAATAAAAATCTAAACTGGAAATTCTATATATTCTCTAATTATGAAAATAAATAAATAACTATGTAGAATTTTTAGTGAGGAGTTCTCACCTTTTGTTTCCACTCCGTCAATATTTAGCGGACGATTTGGATTTTGTTCTACTTCCCGTCAGTTCCATCGCAATCTGTTTCACGCAGCATATATATTAAAAATCACATTTTTAATAGCGCTTGGTATATTTATAAATCAAATTCTCATACAATGTTTATATTTTAAAACAATGCTATTTTATTCTGAAAAACAATTCTATTTTTATTTTATAAAAACAATGCAAAATTTATTTTTTTGAAAAACAATGTGAATTTTATTTGAAAAACAGTGCGAATTTTCTATTTTAAAACAATGCAAAATTACTATTTTAAAACAATGCAAATTTTCTATTTTAAAACAATGCAAATTTTCTATTTTAGAACAATGCAAAATTTCTATTTTAAAACAAATGCAAATTTTCTATTTTAAAACAATGTAAATTTTACTTACAAATCAATGTTAATTTTATTTTCAAATCATTGTTAATTTTATTTTGTAAAACATTACTATTTTTATTTTTAAAACAAATCTATTTTTATTTTTAAAACAATATTTTTAAATCATGCTTTTCATATTAAAAATCATATTTTTAATTCATCCTTTTCATATTAAAAATCATATTTTTAATTTAAACAATTTCATAGAAATAAATCACATTTTAAAAACCTAAATTATATATATATATATATATAATAAATCATATTTTTATACTAAAACCATTTCTATAAAAATTCTATTTTTATAACAAAGAATTTTATATAAAAATTATATTTTTATAACTGAGTATTAATCAATGCTATTTATATAATTGAAATCATATTTTATATTACAATGCTCTATATATTAATTTTATATTTTTAAAACAATACTATATATAAAAAATAATAATTAATTTAACTAATTATTTCATTAACCATCATTGACCTTGATCCAAAAATTAGGCCGCCCCTTTTCATTACTCATCGTCTTCTTCTGTACAACAAAAACGAAACCCATCGCCCCTAAAATTCTGCATGTCGCACCTCCCCTTGATCGCCAGAAGTTGATCAGAGGTCCCCATTCAAAGCACTATACCCTGATACACCACCGCCGTGAGTGGCATTCCTCTTGGTGGTCCCTAGCTTGCTCGATTGGAGCGCGAACTCCTCGACTTCGAGTTGAAATTCAGTCCACGACACTGCTCAGTATTTGATCGTAGCCGTTGGTTCGATGGCCATCGCCGAGCTCGCCAATATTGAAGAAGAAAACCCCTTGGATTAGTCGACAGATTTGGGAAAAAAAGGAAGAAATTTGGGAAAAAATAGTTCATTCATTGTTAAAGAGGCGGCAGCTGTAGTATACAGATTAGAGAGACATATATGAGGGGGTATATATACTAGTATTTATATTTATTTTAATTTTCTTTAATTTCGATAATTCTTGTTTAATGCCACCAACTCTGAATCGAACCCAACGACTGACGCCCCCAGCTATATCATTACGGACACAATGGGAAGCTCATTCGATTGTTTTGATTAGTTTTTCTTTAAATTAAAATATAAATCAATATATATTTAATTTAAATGTACATTTTAATTTACCGAGACCACATACTAGCTCTAAAAATTACAGAAAAATTATATCTAGCTATGTATTGACGATACGGTCCTAACAAAACTAATTTCGTTGAATTTGGAGACCGTTTGAAAAATGGTCATTTTCTGGTCAATCCAATTTGACTAAAATTGACAAAACACGTTTTAATTTGCCACGCTCACATATTAATTCCAAAAATTATGAAAATTGGAATCTAGCAATAATTTGACATTCCAGATCCAACCAAAGTAGTTTCGTCGAAAACGGAGGTCGCTTGTAAAATGGCTATTTATACGGGCCATATATTATATTAAATTTCATAGCGACTATTCTGAATATTCAACTGGCCTTAACTTTTTATTCCCGCTATGAATTTTCAATTTTTCGGATTCGTTGGAAAGATATTTCTGGGCATATTTAATTATTTCTAGTTTTACTGAAATCCGATTTATTTTGAATCATGTACATTCAATTGAAATTTAAAATCAAATTTTCAAACTACCATGCCATTTCAGGCTCGGTTTATAATTAAAATAAATATATTCTTTCTAAGTTCAATTTAAAATAAATTTTAAATCATTATTATTTAAAATAAATTATTTTAAATAGTAAAATCAATTAAAATTTCTAAAATAAAAAATTTATATTGGTTCCAAAATTCCGGTTTGTTACAAATTCTGTTTTCATTAAACTCCTTCTCTCTACACTCTCTACTCATTACTCTATGAATCAAGTGCTATTGAAGAGTTATAGGGTTGTTTGTAATTGTTTGAGTTATGTGAAATCGGTTGTATCCCTCGTTGTCGTGAAATCAAGGAAGGGTAATCAGTGGTATCTCTTGTAGGCGTAAAATCAAGGAGGTTGTAATTGGATATTGATATAGTAGTAAAACTCTACGCAATCCAGCGTTGCGTTGGACTGGACATAGGAGCAATTCCGAACCAGTATAAAATCTGCTGTATTCTTTGCTTTTCTGCACTTTACTTTTGTTTATATTTGCATTTGTGTTCGATTCCGTGTCTATGATTATTTCTATGGAGTATGATTCATATATTAGTTCATATAAGTTTTGATTTTGTTTATATTCTCAAAAACACTATTCACCCCCCTCTAGTGTTTGTTTTATCTTTACGATCCATTCTGCAATCCCTAACAACTGGTATCAGAGCAAGGTCTTTCAAAAATTTCATAATATGATTTTCGAAAATAGTGATAATGGAAACCAACACTGGTAGCAATAATAGTTCTTTTGTAGAGGGTAAGTCCATTGTTAGACCACCACTGTTTAATGGTAGTAATTATTCATATTGGGCATGTAGAATGAAGTTATATTTACAATTATTAGGATTAGACACATGGAATAGTGCACAAAATGAATTTTTTGAACCCACAACTGCTTTTGCACAATGGACAAATGAACAAAAGACTGCTGCACAAAGCAATTCTAAAGCCATGAATATGTTATTTTGTTCATAGATAGAAATGAGTTTAATATAGTGTCAGTATGCAAAACTGCTTATGAAATTTGGAGAACTTTACAAGTTACTCATGGAGATACTAATAAAGTCAAACAAACTAAAATATCAATTTTAGTTAATTTGTTTGAATTATTTGAAATGAACGAGAATGAGTCTATTTTCGATATGTACTGCATATTTCAAGAGATAGTGCATTCATTAACAACACTTGGAAAAACCTATTCTGAAGTAGATCAAGTCAGAAAAACATTGAGTTCATTAACTCCAAAATGGGATCAGAAAAAATTGGCAATTGAAGAAGCCAATGATGTCACTAAAATGAAGATTGATGAGTAAATCGGAAATTTGATGTCTTATGAAGTCCAATTAAAAAATAGAAAAGAAAATAGGTCAACTGAAAAGAAATCTATTGCATTAAAATCATCATTGAATGATTCTGACTCCAGTAGTGAAGATGATGAATAAATAGCTCTTATGACAAATCTTTTTAGAAAATTTCTGATATATAAAAGGAAAAATTATAACCAAGGAAGTTCAAAAAGTAATGGTGGTCGATGTTATAATTGCAACAAACCAGGCCATATAAAGAAAATGTGCCCATATCCAGATAAATTGACTCAACAAATAGACAACAACAATTCGTCAAGAAAGAGAAAGAAAGCATACGCAACAACATTAGATGATTCAGATTCATCATCAAGTGATGAAGAGCCAAAAACCAGAAATTCAAATATATGCTTTACGGCAATTCAAAGTTCAAACAATTTCGAAGAAAAGGATCTAAAAGCCGGGTACACCTTAATTTATTTTTTATTTTATTTCGATGAATGGTTGCTTTGTTTTTTGCTTTGATTTGAATTTAGAAAAAAACTTTAATATTTAAACTTGAAATTTGAAATTCAAATTTGAAATTCAAATTTGAAATTTAAATTTTGAAATTCAAAATACTAATATAATAATAAATAACAAATAAAATAATAAACTAAATTGTTTTTATGTTTGACAGGATTATAATTATTTCAGAAAATCGTTGAACCTGAAATATAAATCGATAATTTAGATCACATTTCACAAAAATCAAAATTCCTTTGAAAACAGGTACACAAATCGACATACAAATGTCTATATGTTGACATATCTGACCAGTAATTTGAATTTTAAATTTCAAAGGTTTAAAATTTCAAACTTCCCTCCAAATTTCCACCAACTCCCAAGGCCTGAAAAGGCGTCATTTAAGTCTGAAAAGACGTGCCTATTCAATTCATATCCATTCAATTCCTACATATAGATCTATTCTCTCTATCTTTCATTCACAATTCAAAATAATGCTCTTCATATCCATTCTCTTAAAAACTATCAATTCAATGGCTTCCACAATTTCATCTAAAAAATTGAAAATAACCAAAATCGTCAAAGGTTATCTTCATAATGACAAAGAGGCTATCAAAACCTATGCTGCTAAGGTTAACACGGGAGCTTTCGCCATCTTTGGAGGTTTTCCTTCCTACGATCTTACTTCTCTCTTTCAACACAACGAAGTCTTGAGTCTAATCGACTCTTGTGATAACGACGAAGTGTGTTATCCCAAACTTGTCAAGATGTTCTATGCGAATCTTAATTGAGGATTTTACGAAGGCAACGAAGATCAAATTTGGAGTAGCGTCAAGGGCATGCAAATTGTCGTCGATGTCGAACTCCTAGGCACTATTCTAAATTGTAGAAGCGCGGGTTCATGTTTCTCAGATTTCAAAATCGATGAAACTGAGTTAGAGACCAACCACAACATATTTGAAGACGATGCTCCAATGGAATTCAAAAATCGCTTCTTCCGTCCAGAAATAAGAATTGCAAACCTTTTCATTCAACATACCATCAACCCTCATTCCGGAAATTCCAACAATCTAACTCTCAAAATCCAAAAGGTTCTCTTTGCTATTATGGGTGGCTATACCATCAATTGGCCAGACATGATTTTAAAAGAAATCAAGCCCATAGAATTGTCCTTAAGAGAAAAAACTCTCTACTATGGTGTTTATCTTACTCGTATTTTCAAATACTTTAGAGTTGATCTTCATGGAGAAGAGTTTGTGCCTAGAAAAGTTTTTGACTCATCAAGCATACATCTCATGCAAATTCCTCTCACCTTCAAGTTATTTGAGACATTCAAAGCTAAACAAATCCGAATGCAACAAGAACAAGCACCAATGGAAGTCGGAGAATAAGAGATTTCCTTAGAAAGTGTTGATTGTCCAACCAACGCTAGACACATTTCCAAAGAGACGATTGTTCAAAATAAAGTCAAAATTGCCAATAATCAAGTAGCTTAAGAAAAATTTCTCCAAAATGACCAAGTTCATGGTCAAATGGGAAGAAAGCTTGGAATCTCACCTCCGTCATCATCATCAGAAAACTAGGCTATCTAGTTTAATCTACATTCATGTATTAGCTTATGTTTTGCTTTCGAATCTCGTATTTAGTGTGTCTTAATTAGTTGGATGTATTTGTTTTCTATTAGATGAATGGAGTTTTATTTCTGTTAAAACCATCTTTAAGTTTTTATAAAAATTTTAGAATTAATTATAGTTTAATATAAGTTCAAAAGATTCAAAATTTGAAAATTTTCAAAAAAAATTAGTGGTTATGTCGACATACATTTATGTATATATCAACATATTACTACCAGATTTTCAAATTGTTTCAAAATTTAAAATTAAATAACTACTCATGTGCATTCAAAATCCAATAATTCCAAACCCTATTTAAGCCTATTTCTTCCAGAAAAATTCATTATTCTATTTCTCCCTTATTCATTTCTTATCAAATCCATGGCAAATCCAATTCATAATCTTAGTGAAAACTTCGAAGAAACCTTGAATTCTTTCAAGAATATCCTCTCTATAATTCTTCGAAACCTGCGTCATCTTGAACTAAGCCAAATAAAGATGTTTGAGCAGCAAAAGAAACATTTTGATATAATTCAGTGCCTAATCTCTTCTCTTTTCAAAGATACAGATAATAATCTCGCAAAGGCTCCACCAACCAAAGAAGATGAGGATCGGAAATTCATCAAGAAGGGTCCAATCTATGGAGAGGATAGTTGGGTGAAAGTCCCAAGAAACATTTAATTAATTGGTATGGTTGACTTGATTAATTTGTTTAAACTAAATTCTATGACTTAAAATTAGTATATAAATAAAAAAATATGATGTGGTGTTCTTTGATTTGGTTTGGTTTGTATAGTTGATATCAAACAAATGTAAATATAATACTTGGATTGGTTTGTATTTGATAATCATAATGTTAGGGGTTTCTATTATAGGGTTATATAGATTAAAGGTGAGTACTTTACTTTGATTTAGGAATTACCTAGTCATTTATAGGTTTTATTTAGAGAGTTATACGATTTAGGGGGGGTAGTATTAGAATTTCTTTTTGATAATGCCAAAGGGGGAGAAATTATAAAATACAGACATGGTTTATAGGATTCATATAGACAGAGGGAGTATTTGAAAGGATCGTCATCAATAGATATATACAAGTATGATATTTTATAAACTAAAGTTGTCATCATCAAAAAGGGGGAGATTGTTGGAGAATGGAGTTTTGATGACAACAACGTTATTTCAATATTAATTGTTATATAATATATACTAACAATTTTGTCTAGAATATATTTATATACACACATACATGTGCAGGATTTATATACATGAATTATTACTGAAGACTATACAGTTTAAAGACATTAGAGATTCAGAATTCAGAGATGATTCAAGACTCATGAGTATTCAAGATTTCAAAAGTTCAAGATAAATATAGTTATAGAGTCCAGATTATGTAAGACTCTAAATAGCACTTCAGGTTCAAATCAAAATAATTTCAAATTCTATATTTTTTTTAATTATGTTTCAAATTCTATCTTCAATCTCCATCTTCTCTATTTTACTTTCTATTTTAATTTGATTTTAAACTTAAGTTTTATAAGTTTATGCTTTATAAGTTTTATATATTTATATTTTATATATTTATATTTTATATACTTTATATTTATATAGTTTTAAACTCTATAATTTTATAAATATGTTTATATAGTCTGTATTCATGTTTTCATATAATTTTCTACTTATAATATTTATTTATAATATACATATCAAAAAACTTGAAAAATATTCAAATATTCAAATTTGTACATGTATATGTCGACATACATACATACATACATATACATACATATATATATATATATATATATATACACATGTCGACATATAACTGTCATTTTCTCAAAATTGGAAGGAAGTGTCTACTATCTGTGACTGTCCAGAAACGTTGCAACCTTTCAAATGTTATAATAGGGGTTGATTTCGATTTTTTTTTTATTACTTCTTCTTCTCCATCTTCTTCTCCTTTCATTACAACATTATTCTTTATCATTTTGATGATTTCTACACATATACTCTGCTAAATTCAATTCTTTTTTCATTAAACTCCTTCTCTCTACACTCTCTACTCATTACTCTCTGAATCAAGCGCTATTGAAGAGTTATAGGGTTATTTGTAATTGTTTGGGTTTTGTGAAATCGGTGGTAATCCTTATAGCCGTGAAATCAAAGAGGTTGGAATCAATGGTATCCCTTGTAGCCGTGAAATCAAGGAGGTTGGAAACAATGTTATCCCTTGCAGCCGTGTAATCAAGGAGGTTTTAATTAGATATTAATATAGTAATAAAACTCAGCGCAATTTAGCATTGCGTGGGACTGGACGTAGGAGTAATTCCAAACCAGTATAAAATCCAGTTTGTTCTTTCCTTTTTTGCACTTTACTTTTGTCTATCTTTGCATTTGTGTTCGATTCTATGTCTGTGATTGTTTCTGTGGAGTTTGATTCATGTATTGGTTCATACAAGCTCATATTTTGTTTATATTCTCAAAAACACTATTCGCCCTCCTCTAGTGTTTGTTTTGCATTAACGATCCATTCTACAATCCCTAACAATTGGTATGTAACAACCCCAATTTTAACTATATTATTTGATGATTTAATTTAAATTTTGGTTTTATTTCTTTGGATTTTATTTTTATTTTGAAAGATTTGTTGTTTATACTTTATTATGTAATACCAATATTTTTATTTTTATTTATTTTATTTTATTATGTAATACCAATATTTTCAAAGATTTGATGTTTATACTTTAGGATTTTATATATTTTTTAAACTATATACTTTTTGAATAAGATTTAAAGATCTCGATTTTTCTCTTGATTGAAATCTATAATGATATAGTTATAAATGTATGCATATAAAAGAATTTATTAATTTAAATTGGTTTGTAAAGATTTTATTTTGTGATGTTTATATATATATATATATATATATATATATATATATGTAAGTATGTGTGTTAAAATTTTGGAATTTAACAAGTTTTACATTTTAATATTGATAACATTGATGTAAAATTATTTTTTTACAGTATAGAATAATTTTGTTATGTATTCTATAATAATATTGTTAATACATTTATTAAAGAATTAAGGTTGAATTTTAATAAATAAATGAGTGGGGGAGAGATATAAATTTTCCCTACTTCAAATTCTAACGATTTGACATATATTATTTATAATATATGATTTGGAAAACTTGGTATATACTCTGTTTAAATATATATAAATATGTTTTGAGTATTTAACTAACGTCGAAGTTGGCCTATCGAATACTTAGCGATTTGGGGTATACGCCTGATCGATGTATATTCTAAATCCTATATGTATTAGATAGATATAGAGTCACACTCTAGTAGCTTGAAAATGATTGTGGTGATGACCGCGGCATCATAGATATTTATTTTCAGGTTTCGAAAGTGGGATAACAATATATTGCTAATCGAGACGTCGTGTGAGTACTTAAAACTATTTTGAAATGTTTGAAAATATTTTAACTTTTGATTTATATATATATGTTTCAAATTATATATACATGTATGAGAATAAATATGAACTATTGGTTTAATATATTAAATTATTTAACTACTATTTCTCTACCTCGTTCCTTTTCGAGGACGAAAAGGTTTGAGTAGGGGAGATTGTAACAACCCCAATTTTAAGTATATTATTTGATGATTTAATTTAAATTTTGGCTTTATTTATTTTATTTCTTTGGATTTTATTTTTATTTTGAAACAAAAATATTGATTTATGATTTAATACTTATATTATTTTATGATTTTATAAGTTAACTATTTTGATTTCAATATAAAAGCTAGATTTATTTTTGATTTTATAACAAATGGAATTGTTTTGGTATGAATATATTTTAATATTGAAAATCAATAATTATAATTTCAAATCTTAGTTAGTGTATAATTTAATCGAATTGATTTGTTTGAGCTTGAATTTATCCTTGTAACTTTAATGCAAATATTTTATTTTAAACTCACATGAATATATAATTTGTTATCGATATTAATATAATTTTATCTTTGATTTATTTTCAATAATATATCTCGTTGATATCGTTCACTTTTGGTTAGTGAAACCACTCATTGATTTATTTTATTTTATTTGCAAACATCGTTTTGATTTGTAAATTTGGTTTTTCTGTCCAGCGTTCTCATATCAAAATTTAATCTCGCTTGATATCATTTCTGTTTTTATTTGTAAAACTGTTCATGTATTTAGATTGCAAATCTTCATTCAAAACTTTCATAAAACAATTGTTTATTTCAATAATATGTGTGATCTCAAACCATTTCATTCGAACGGACGCATTTCCTTCCTAACTGGAATTTGACTGGTTTCAAAGATTATAGTTATGCAAACGTTTTCTGTGCTCCATCCCTTAAAAGCCTCAATTAAACAATTCATTCCTTTTTTAAAATGCGATGACCTTGAGAATAGTTCAAACAGACGCCATCCAATTTAATTCAAATGGTGCCATTGTATCTCCCAGAGAACCGCGCCTCTTTTACTGTTTCTTTTATCTCGTGACTCCCCTTCCATTTTATCCTCTTTATAAAAAAATCCATTCGCCATCTCGAAATAAAAAATGAAAAGCAAATCAAAAGGCTTATTTTATTTTAAATCATCTCCTGCCATTTACTTATTCTCCACGCTATCTTTTCTTCCACGGCCTGACTATCAACTCTGCCTCCCCTCAACCACGAGTCCCCATTTGCCTCCAACTCAACCCACGTCAGTAGCTCCGCCTCCCATTCCTCTGCTTGAACCAATCGCCGCTCAAGAACCCCATCCGCTCCGCCCTACAACTGCACGCCAGCTCCACCCATGCTGACCCAAACTCCGCCTCCACCTGTTCTTCTTCCACCCCTCGCCTTGCCTCACTCGTCCCTCCTCCTGAAGCTGACCCTACTATTCCCTCTGCCTGTTGTTGACGTTTCCCTGGACTCAACTCCTTTTTCATGCGTGCATGTGAGTGTGGTTCGGTTTGAGTGTTTGTTGAGTGAGTTATTTTGTGAGTAAGATTTACAGTATGTTTTGTTTTGCGTGGTATTTATATTTGTTGTGAGTGCTTGTATTTGTTGTGAGCGTTCGGTTCTACTGTGTTTATGTTTGGGTGTATGAGGAGTGTGTGCGTGAGTTTTGTTTGTGTATGGTGTGTGTTAGTTTTCTTTTATGTGTATATTATATATATATATATAACTTATAATATATATAACGGTTTTGATGTGTTTATATATTTTAAAAAAACACATGTATATACTGTTTAATGTGTTTGTTGCATTGGGTGTTTATATACATTTATATAACAAGGTTTCAATGTGCGTAAAATTTTAAATATACGTATTATAAATTTTTCTGTGTATATATATAAAGAGATTTATATAAATTATTTTGTAAACCAATTTGTTGTGTTTATATTCTTGTGTCGACTGTGATGTTGAGTTCGGAAACCTTTCCAAAACCCAATACCATATCGGACCATTCCTCCTCTTGAAAAATAAATATTTATTAAATGATCGTCGAGTTGAATCTTTTCTGAACCATGCTTGAAACTCGTCGCTTCATTCAGTGCCAATTCGTCTTCTGTCTCCAATTCTGTGCCATGAAAGATGAGTTTATCTCACACCTGACTTACATTTTTCATGGATGTTAGATCAATAATGAACTGTTATATGAAATGTATAGGATTGCTGATAAAAATTGTTTGATTTGATATATATATATATATATATGTATATGTATATGTATGCATATTTTATATGTGACACAATATGTTCATATGACACGTAGTTTCACTAATGATATATATGCTGTGATTGTTGCTATGTGATTGTTGTTTGTGATGGTTGATACCCTATTTTAGGAAAAATCACTAAGGGTTGAAATGATACATAACCGAACGGACATTAGAATAGGGAAAAATCGTTATGGGTTGAAATGATAGGCCTGAACGATTTTTACTGAATTTGGGATCGTAGGTTGAAATGATAGACCCGTAGTATTTTTATAAATTACAGGTTGAAATGATAAATATCTGTATCACTTTACCATAAGGTAGAAAACTATATACGGACACCGTTGGTAATGTTTTCGAAGTAAAGAGATTTGGATTTTTTTTAAAATAATTACTTAATATTTTATATCTTTATATCATATTTAAAAAATTTAAATTTAAATTAATTTGAAGATTTTAAATTATATGTTTTAAAATGATTTTATGAGTAAACAAAGATTTAAATGTTTATTTAAGATTTTACTTATAATTTTATCTATTTTAAAGCACATAATTTTTTTCATATAAGTATTTTAATTTTATTTTATTATAATAAGTATTTCTTTAAATCTATTTTATATTATTTTAAACTTATACATGTTTATAATCTAAATCTAATTAATTTTAGAATCTTATAAACTTGTATAAATGTATATATATTTTAAAAATAAATTTTCTCTTATATATATATTATAAACTTTAAAAATAAAATTCAAAGTGGATAAGTTAGATTATGCGATATAAATTCGAAATTTAAAGATATGAATTTATATAACAATAACTGAATAACGAATGAACTCATATTAAGTTATGAATTCGAATTAGTACTATCTTTAGTAGAGATGAATTTGAATTAGGTAAAAATGAAATGAATTTGAATTCGAACTGGTTTGAACCTATAAATGATAAACTTGAATTGAGAAATTGTTTGAAATTGAATTTCTTAATTAAGGAATAAATTTGTTTTTTGATCAACTGAATGTGAATTTGAACTGAATTTAAAATATGAACTTATATAGGAAATAAACTTGAATTTTGTAAATGGATGTCTAATTTGAATCAGATTTGATATGAAATCAATTCGATTTCTTTAGCCACTAAAATGTGAATTTGTATATATATAAATTTTATGTAGAATTGATTTATAAATCAAAGATTTTGAATTGGGAAATTTGTTGAATTGGTTTATACGAATAGTTTTAAATCTTATAAATTGTTTGAATTGAATATAAGGCTTCGACTCAAATTTTAAGTAATGAATTTGAATAGTTCGAGTTGAGTTAAGATATTATATGTTTTAGTTTAAGTTGAAAAGTTTAAGTTGAAACATAAGATTTCGATTTGAATTATATAAACTAGATTTAAACCTAAGTGATCGGATTTTTGAATTGACTTTATTGAATCCATATAAAGGAAAATTAGATTTTACAAATTGTTAAATTTATAAATAATGATTTAGAATCATATGACATGAATATACTTTGTTTAATTTGAAACGTAAGTTTTGACTTAATCGTATAGTTTGAACTCGAACCCAATAATGAATTTTGAATCGATGTAAGTCAAATTATTGAATAGTTTGAAACTTGGATTTTCGAATATAAATCGAACTAAAATATCCTCGATGTTAAATAGTATTGGTTTACACAATATTACGAGACCTTTATGATATGTGTAACAACCCGCATTCTACGCATCGGAGGATCGTAGAATATTTATTTCTTTCCCATATGAAGTCGTATGGTCATGTAACTTTGGGAAACAACCATTAGAGTCATTTCCCATGTTCATGATTTTTGTCGATTTTTTTTATGACCATTTTGCCCCTAGCTGATCTTGTTTTGGCCATAACTTTTGACTAGAAAGGAATTTTGACCTAAAACCACTTCCACTAGATTCGTTTGATGGTTTACCTTTCCGTAGAGTGGTCACAAGTGAAAAACGGACTTACCGTTTGGGAGATATGGCTAAAATAAGGTTTAGAAGGTGAAAAAACTGCTTAACCGGGCCAAATAGGGTGATTGGTGAATGGGCCCATAACCCATTTCGGGATTAGGGTTATGGGGAGGCTGAAAAGTGTTAGAGATTCATTCCATTTCAGTTTTCTAGCCTCCACTTACCTCTTAGAAACCCTAAAAATGGCCTCCAACCTCTAAATCACCTCCAAATCACCTTCTAATCAAGGATTAAGCTTAGCAACATCAAATTAAGGGAGATCTACACCAAATCAACATTAGAGCTGCTGTTTAGCATTGGAATTCATACCAAATCAGATATTTATTTCAGATCTAAGTTCTATTTGTGGCTAAGGTGAGTGATTTGCATAGTTCCTCACCAATTATGGCTATTTAAGGGTAATTAGTGTTAATTAGCGGATTTAAGCATGATAAAATTCTAGAAAAATATTTATAAAATTTGAAATGATGTTTTAGACCTCTAATATGAATTTGGGTTAATTTGGTTAAGTTTTGCTAAACATATCATTAGTTTCACCTAAACATGTTTAAGGGAAAATATGGGATTTTGGCTATGTTTGATCCGTTTTATCCTATCACATTTGTGTTTTGATGTTTGTGAATGATTATACATGTTGCTATGACTGTATGGTATGCTTTGTGATTGTCTAGAAGTGTTAGATTGGTCAAAAACATCGTCGAATGGCGTAAACAATCGCTTGAAGAGTTGCAGGAAATTGTGCAGGAAACGGATAGCCCCCGATCCAGCGATCCGATGAAGTCTAGCGATCCGATGAAGTCCAGCGATCCGATGGAGTCCAGCAATCCGATGAAGTCCAGTGATCCGATCCAATGGAGGGAGCATGAGCTGACACTATGGGGCGATCCACGAGTCATGAATCGAACCAGGGCTGGATGGAAGCTTGGACGTGAGGCATGGGTTACAAACCAAATGAAGACCGATCCGGAGAAGACTAAAACCCGAGATGCAAAGGTAGTCCAAATGGAAGTTAGAGCTCAAGATCCAGTGGGAACCAATGAGTTCGCTTCGTGGTTGGGCTTTGCTGCGGGACATGTGCTAAGGAGTTTTCGACGTTCATAACTTCGATTCACCACTGAAAATGAATAATGGGCTACTTATCAGCGCAGTAGAGTCATTATGACTCGAGGGGCAAAGTGATGGTAGCAAGACTATGAGCCAGTGCAGTGGGGTCATCGTGACTCCATGGGGCAGAGTGGACATAGTAAAGGATTAGTAGGGCTATGAGCCAGTGCAGTGGGGTCATTGTGACTCCATAGGGCAAAGTGGACATAGCGAAGGATTAGTGGCTATGTATCAGTGCAGTGAAGCCATTTATGACTTCATGGGGCAAGGTGATCATAGCAAAGTATTGAGGTGATCGAAGTGGTGGATATCGTATGCTTTACGCACTGAGTGAGAGATGTGAGGATGGTTGTTATGCTTGATTGTTTGCCATCACTATGACATGCACACCCCCACCCCCGTTATCTTTACACCATTTGAAATGGCACCTTAGAGTGTTGTACAGTATGTAGTGCTAACTCTTTGGTTGCAGGTCCAGGTTCAGGTATGGTTTAATATACCTGTTATTGTTCTGTTTAGATGCTTATCGCTCATACCAGACTTTATGTATGACCCAGAGTTTTATGTCTCTTCTTATTACTCTGGGTGCTCACACGAGCAGACTAGAGACAGATTAGCTGGTGATGCGCGAGTATCCGGTTCGGAGGCGAGCAAGAGGCTTCTACGTATGATATATAGATATTCTCCCTGTGTCGTTGGTGGTCGCTACTTGGGCATTAGTAGTGTACCTCCCTTATCTTGCTTTTGCTTTTGACACAGTTTTAAAAGTTGTAATAATGTTAGCTGGATCATAAGCTGTACTTGGATTTTCCGCTGCTATGTTAGTTTGTTTTCTGCTTATGCACTGTCTCACCTGTTTTATGTCAAGTATGTTGTTATTATATTTTGTACCATGCGCTGTGAGACATTTTACAAGTTCCTTGTTAGTTCATTTCCTTCTTCCCTTTCCTTCTGACGACCGTCCCGCGCTAATTGGCCATGTGTACAACGTACTTTTGGAGTAAATGTCGGTAGGTGCGGGGCGGGCCGTCACATTTGGTATCAGAGCTCTAGATTGCGTAGTTAACCTAGGGAAAGACACTAGGGAGAGATAGTATACGTATATGAGAGCGCGTATTTATGATTACTTTGGTTTTTAAAAGATATATATATATATACTATTAGTAGTATAAGGATGAAGTCGTATTGCACTAGCACCACTATGGGGTCGTTAATCGTTTTCTCTTTACAGATTGAAAGATGAGTCGAGACACGAGAGGTGCTGGTAGAGGGACCAGTAATGGGAATGCTTCTGACATGAGGACGATGTTCACTAACTTCATAAGGGAGATGCTTAGGGATGTTCAGGGAGCAGTTCCCAATCCCGGAAATGATGGTGATCCAGTAGTGCAGGCGCCTAGGGTCGATTTCGCCAAGTTGTGCAAGGATTATACTAACCTTGGTGGGAAGCCGTTCCACGGAACGGAGTCGGCCACAGATGTTCAGGATTGGTTGGATAGCTGTGATCGTATCTTCAACGACTTAGGTATCGAGGACGCGATGAAGAGAAGGCTAGCGTCTCATCAGCTGCAAGGGCGAGCGATGAATTGGTGGAATGCCATTAGAACAGCTACTCCAGAAGATAAGGTTACTTAGGATCAGTTCAAGGCTCGCTTTAGCGAGAAGTTCATTCCAGCTGCCCAGAAGTCAGTGTTGTTTAAGAGATTCTTGGAACTCAAGCAAAATGGTAGGGCAGTCTCTGACTATATTGCTGAATTCGACACTTTGTCGAAGTATGGATTATCTCTTATCGATACTCCTGAGAAGAAGAATGAGAAGTTCATTACTGGGTTGGATGGATACTTGGGGGAAAGGCTTATCAACCACATCGATGAGACTTTTGAATCGATTGTGGGGAAAACTTTGAGATCAGAGAGTCTTTACCCTAAGCTTAAGACTGAGGCTGCATCTACAGAAGGGCTGAAACCGCAAGCAGGCGGTGGAGGCAAGAATAACTCTCAGAATAAGAGGAAGCAGAACCAATCTAAGGATGGCCAGAAAAGAGCAAGAAAGATGTTGAGTGCTTCAGCTGTCGTAAGAAGGGCCATTATGCTAAAGAATGTCGGGCCAAGCCAGCGGATAGGAAGTGCTACAACTGTGGCCAAGTGGGACATCATAAGGATAAGTGTCCACAACCTCTTAAGGAGAAGTAGATTGTGAAAGCATATGCTATCGATGTTGTTCCTTCTTCGTCGAATGCCCCAACTGCGGCGGATAAAGGAAAGAATGTCTTCATTCAAGGTATGCTTTCTATTTATGATGTACCAGTTCGAGTTTTGTTTGATACTGGGACTTCCCGTTCCTTCATATCTAGTGACCTGGTAGATAGGTTGGGACTGGAACCCGAGATAGTCGATAGACCGTTGGTTGTGACGAACCCGATTGGTGGTTCGACTAATCTTAGTATGATTTGCAGAAATTCGGTCTTATCGAGTCATGGATGTATGTTTGTTTGTGATTGCTTTGTTTTGGGCTTTACTGGGTATGGTATTATATTGGGAGTCGATTGGCTCCAAAGATACGGGGTGGTGGTAGACTGTGAGGGCTTTTTGGTGACAGTTAGCGCAGATGATGGGCGGAAGGTAGTGTTTGGCAGTCTACCTAGTGATGGGGTAATGGATAGTTTTATAAATTCACTCGACATCCCGCATGATGAGTTGTCAGATGTGCCCGTGGTTGGCCAGTATCCAGACGTCTTCGAGGAGGTGACCGGGCTTCCACCACACCGAGAGATTGAGTTCCGTATTGATTTAGTGAAAGATGCCAGACCTATAGTGATGCCACTTCGTCGTATGGCACCAAGGGAGCAGCGAGAGCTCGGGGTGCAAGTCAGCAATCTTTTGAAGAAGGGATTTATTAGAAGAAGTGTCTCCGAGTGGGGAGCACCAGTTGTGTTTGCCACTAAGGAAGATGGTTCCCTTCGGTTGTGTGTGGACTATCGCGAGTTGAACAAGGTAACGAGGAAGAATAAGTATCCTCTACCGCGGATAGATGATTTGTTTGATCAACTGGAAGGAGCAAGAGTGTTCTCCCAGTTGGACCTCGCGACAGGATTTCATCAGCTCCGAGTAGCAGATGAGAGTGTTCCGAAAACGGCATTTAGGACGCCGTCTGGATTCTATGAGTGGTTGGTCATGCCATTTGGGTTGACCAATGCACCAGCCTACTTTGTGGATCTTATGAATCGAGTATTCAGAGATCAGTTGAATAAGTTTGTTCTTGTGTTCGCAGACGACATCCTTGTTTACTCGAGGACAGAGGAGGAACATAAGGGACACTTGAGGATAGTGATGGAGGTGTTGAGGAAACACCAATTGAAAGCGAAATTCTCTAAGTGTCATTTCTGGAGGAGGGAAGTGAGATTCTTGGGCCATGTTGTTTCAGAGAATGGTATTGCCGTGGACCCTGCGAAGGTGGCTACGGTACAGGATTGGCCTACGCCCAAGAATGCAACAGACGTAAGAAGTTTCTTGGGGTTAGCGGGAATTATCGTAAGTTTATCCAGGACTTCTCCAAGATAGCAGCACCGTTGACTCAGTTGACTAAGAAGAATCAGTCCTTCGTCTGGGACGGAGTGTGTGAGAATGCATTCAAAGGTCTAAAAGAAAGGTTGACGCGTGCGCCAATGTTAGTCATTCCTAAAGGGAATGAAGAGATGACGGTATACACGGATGCTTGTGGTACCGAACTAGGTATTGGAAGATCTCTTGAGAGCTTGTATATTGGATTTTTGTGGATCATGGGATGACCATTTGTATCTAGTAGAGTTTGCATATAATAATAGCTACCAATCCAGTATCGGTATGGCTCCATATGAAGCTTTGTACGGAAGACCGTGCAACTCACCATCGTATTGGATAGAGACTGGTGAGAAGTTTATGCTTGGAGCAGATGTGGTAAGAGAAACCTCAGACAAGATTAAGATCATTCAACAACGGATGAAGGCTGCCCAGGATAGGTAGAAGAGTTATGCTGACAAGAGGAGAAAAGACTTAAAATTCTCCGTTGGTGACTTGGTGTTTGTCAAGATTTCTCCGTTGAAGAGCATGATACAATTTGGAAGGAGAGGCAAATTGGCACCAAGATTTGTTGGCCCATTCCCAGTTCTTGAACAAGTTGGGAATTTGGCATATAGAATTGACTTACCAGAAAAGATGGCAGGAGTTCACAAGGTATTTCATGTTTCCCGACTAAGGAAGTTCGTACATGACCCAGATATGACTATTTCACCTGACAGTTAGAGGACTTCGAAGTGGAACCCGAGGCAGTTGGGAATCGCATGCCGATTTGTATTGTCGAGCACGATACGAAGCAACTTCGAAGGAAGGCGGTGAAGCTAGTCAAGGTTCAGTGGGGCGAGAACGAGAATGACTGTACTGGGGAGACAGAGGAGGGCATTAGGAAGACGTATCCAGAACTCTTTGCCTGGTAAGATTTACTTTGCAATTTAGTTATTCCGCATGCTAGGATAGACTTGTTTTGCATGTTTGATTGTTGTTTTATGGTTGATAGGCATGCGGGACCCTTTGTGTGTTTTGGTTAGGGAATTTCGGGGGCGAAATTTGTTAAGGGGGTAGAATGTGACAACCGGCATTATACGCATCGGAGGATCGTAGAATATTTATTTCTTTCCCATATGAAGTCGTATGGTCATGTAACTTTGGGAAACAACCATTAGAGTCATTTCCCATGTTCATGATTTTTGTCGGTTTTTTATGACCGTTTTGCCCCTAGCTAATCTTGTTTTGGCCATAACTTTTGACTGGAAAGGAATCTTGACCTGAAACCACTTCCATTAGATTCGTTTGATGGTTTACCTTTCCGTAAAGTGGTCACATGTGAAAAACGGACTTACCGTTTGGGAGATATGGCCGAAATAAGGTTTGGAAGGTGAAAAAACTGCTTAACCGGGCCAAATAGGGTGATTGGTGAATAGGCCCATAACCCATTTCGGGATTAGGGTTATGGGGAGGCTGAAAAGAGTTAGAGATTCATTCCATTTCAGTTTTCTAGCCTCCACTTACCTCTTAGAAACCCTAAAATGGCCTCCAACCTCTAAATCACCTCCAAATCACCTTCTAATCAAGGATTAAGCTTAGCAACATCAAATTAAGGGAGATCTACACCAAATCAACGTTAGAGATGCTGTTTAGCATTGGAATTCATACCAAATCAGAGATTTATTTTAGATCTAAGTTCTATTTGTGGCTAAGGTCAGTGATTTGCATAGTTCCTCACTAATTATGTCTAATTAAGGGTAATTAGTGTTAATTAGCGGATTTAAGCATGATAAAATTCTGGAAAAATATTTATAAAATTCAAAATGATGTTTTAGACCTCTAATATGAATTTGGGTTAATTTGGTTATGTTTTGCTAATCATATCATTATTTTCATCTAAACATGTTTAAGGGAAAATATGGGATTTTGGCTATGTTTGATCCGTTTTATCCTATCACATTTGTGTTTTGATGTTTGTGAATGATTATACATGTTGCTATGACTGTGTGGTATGCTTTTTGATTGTTTAGAAGTGTTAGATTGGTCAAAAACGTCGTCGAATGGTGTAAACAATCGCTGGAAGAGTTGCAGGAAATTGTGCAGGAAACGAATAGCCCCCTGTCCAGCGATCCGATGAAGTCTAGCGATCCGATAAAGTCCAGCGATCCGATGAAGTCCAGCGATCCGATAAAGTCCAGCGATCCGATGGAGTCCAGCGATCCGATGGAGTCCAGCGATCCGATGGAGTCCATCGATCCGATGAAGTCCAGCGTTCCGATCCAATGGAGGGAGCATGAGCTGACGCTATGGGGCGATCTACGAGTCATAATCGAACCAGGTCTGGATGGAAGCTTGGACGTGAGGCATGGGTTGCAAACCAAATGAAGACCGATCCGGAGAAGACCAAAACCCGAGATGCAAAGGTAGTCCAAATGGAAGTTAGAGCTCAGGATCCAGTGGGAACCAGTGAGTTCGCTTCGTGGTTGGGCTTTGCTGCGGGACGTGTGCTAAGGAGTTGTCGACGTTCATAACTTCGATTCACCCCTGAAAATGAATAATGGGCTACTTATCAGTGCAGTAGACTCATTATGACTCGAGGGGCAAAGTGATGGTAGCAAGACTATGAGCCAGTGCAGTGGGGTCATCGTGACTCCATGGGGCAGAGTGGACATAGTAAAGGATTAGTAGGGCTATGAGCCAGTGTAGTGGGGTCATTGTGACTCCATGGGGCAAAGTGGACATAGCGAAGGATTAGTGGCTATGTATCAGTGCAGTGAAGCCATTTATGACTTCATGGGGCAAGGTGATCATAGCAAAGTATTGAGGTGATCGAAGTGGTGGATATCGTATGCTTTACGCATTGAGTGAGAGATGAGAGGATGGTTGTTATGCTTGATTGTTCGCCATCACTATGACATGCACACCCCCACCCCCGTTATCTTTACACCATTTGAAATGGCACCTTAGAGTGTTGTACACTATGTAGTGCTAACTCTTTGGTTGCAGGTCCAGGTTCAGGTATGGTTTAGTATACCTGTTATTGTTATGTTTAGATGCTTATCGCTTATATCAGACTTTATGTATGACCCAGAGTTTTATGTCTCTTCTTATTACTCTGGGTGCTCACACGAGCAGACTAGAGACAGGTTAGCTGGTGATGCGCGAGTAGCCGATTCGGAGGCGAGCAGGAGGCTTCTACGTATGATATATAAATATTCTCCCTGTGTCGTTGGTGGTCGCTACTTGGGCATTAGTAGTGTACCTCCCTTATCTTGCTTTTGCTTATGAGACAGTTTTAAAAGTTGTAATAATGTTAGCTGGATCATAAGCTGTACTTGGATTTTCCGCTGCTATGTTAGTTTGTTTTCAGCTTATGCACTGTCTCACCTGTTTTATGTCAAGTATGTTGTTATTATATTTTGTACCATGCGCTGTGAGACATTTTACAGGTTCCTTGTTAGTTCATTTCCTTCTTCCCTTTCCTTCTGACGACCGTCCCGCACTAATTGGACATGTGTAGAGCGCACTTTTGGAGTAAATGTCGGTTGGTGCGGGGCGGACCGTCACAATATGACTTCCAAATCGATTCAATTTAAGCAATTTAAGTGAATGGGTAAGAAAAATTTATATACTTGAAGTTAGATATTTAATTTCGATTTCAAATTCGAATATGAGATTTCGTATGAACTATTTTATAAAGTAATTTATAAAATAATGGCCATGGTGTGAAAGATGTAAATGATTGGTTGTTAAAGAGACCAGGATAGGCTATTGTCATACTCTCTGCCAATACCGAAAACCACTTTAACAACTGTGTATGCGGTGGAGTTCCAGAATGAAGGGGATGATTTGGCGAACGGCTCCATTTATTTTTATTTCATATTAATTACGAGACCCTGACTACCTTGAGTCAGCTTGATTTGGCTAAAACAGGAGCTACGCATGGACCAAGTGAGGTCATACCTCCTATCGAGCACACTTCTTCGATATTATTCTATTACCATGAGATTCGATTTGGGCCCTTTTGATTTTGGGAGTGTGTATCGAGGTAGGCGGTAGTAGTTACTATGCGTTACCACTAGCCCGGCACTGCAAACGGTGAATCCACCCTGGCATTTCTTGCGTGCCTTGTCACATGCCTTATACGAGCCCACTACGATTTTGTTTTGTACTATTTTATATGGAGTGCCCTCTGATCAACCTCCAGTTCACGGAGAAATTACGTTACTGTATATACTATGGGAATATATAAACGGTGTAAGGGTATTCATGGTAATCCCGCTTATGCTATTTTGATATTTTACTTTACTGATAGACACTATTGTATATAGCATATTATATTATATAGTATTAGTTTGACGGATTTTTAGAGGATGGTGATCCCAAACATCCTCTAAGTTAGTGATTGCATTTCATCGAGCATTTCATTTGTGTTGATTTACTTCCATGAAAATGTTAGTTCTGATCCGAGTTGTTTTGTTTTCATTATTGCTCAGGTCAGATCGAGTATTACAACTTTTGAGATTCACTTTCGGAGTTGGAGTTTATATTGGATTTGCTCACATGTATCTATCTGTTCTGTTGATCCAGTTCCAGCTATTGTTGTCATTTCAGTTTACATATTTATCTTTTTATTTATGTATCCTAAATTCATAGTATTAGACTTCCACTGTATTATTTATGTAAACTCTGATGTAAATTTATTTAGTAGATTCATGAACTACTATTGTATTTTAAATTTTCCGTTGTGAGATATTTCATTGCTTTGTATCTTTGTTTGTGATTCTGTGATATATTATATTTACCTCGGAAGCTAATAACATATGTTGTTTTAGACGTTTCGCGTTGACATGTTCTGTCGATTTGACACGGTCAAAATAGAGGGTCGTTATATGGTATTGGAGCAAGGTCTTTCAAAAAGTTCATAATCTGATTTTTGAAAGTAGTGATAATGGCAACCAACACTGGTAGCAATAATAGTTCTTTTGTAGAGGGTTACTCCACTGTTAGACCACCATGTTTAATGGTAGTAATTATTCGTGCTGGGCATGTAGAATGAAGATATATTTAAAATCAATATGATTAGACACATGGAATAATGCACAAAATGAATTTGTTGAACCCACAACTACTTTTGCACAATGGACGAATGAACAAAAGATTGCTGCACAAAGCAATTCTAAAGCCATGAATATATTATTTTGTTCATTAGATAGAAATGAGTTTAATAGAGTGTCAGTATGCAAAACTGCTTATGAAATTTGGAGAACTTTACAAGTTACTCATGAAGGAACAAGTAAAGTTAATAAAATAAAACAACAGTGTTAGTTAATCAGTTTGAATTATTCAAAATGAACGAAAATGAGTATGTTCCCAATATGTATTGCGGATTTCAAGAGATAGTGCACTCATTAACAGCACTTGGAAAAACCTAGTCTAAAGCAGATCAAGTTAGAAAAATATTGAGTTCAATAACTCCAAAATCGGATTAGAAAAATTTAGCAATTGAAGAAACCAATGATGTCAATGAAGTGAAGATTGAGGAGTTAATCAGAAATCCAATGTCTTATGAAGTCCAATTACAAAATAGAAAAGAAAACAGGTCAACTAAAAAGAAATCTATTGCATTAAAAGCATCATCAAATGATTCTAGCTCGAGTTATGAAGATGATGAAAAAACAGTTCTTATGACAAACCATTTAGAAAATTTCTGAGATATAGAAGGAAAAATTGTAGCCATGGAAGTTCAAAAAGTAATGATAGTCGATATTATAATTGCAACAAACTAGGCCATATAAAAAAATGCGCCCATATCCAGATAAATCGAGTCAACAAATAGATAACAACAATTCATTAAGAAAGAGAAAGAAAGTATACGCAGCAACATTAGATGATTCAGATTCATCATCAAGTGATGAAGAGCCAGAAACCGGAAATTCAAATATATGCTTTACGACAATTCAAAGTTCAGACAATTTTGAAGAAAAGGATCTAAAAACCGGTACGCCTTAATTAATTTTTAATTTTATTTGGATGAATGGTTGTTTTATTTGTTTGTTTTGATTTGAATTTTAAAAAAATTTAATATTTAAACTTGAAATTTGAAATTCAAAATAATAATATAATAATAAATAACAAATAAAATTATAAACTAACTTGCTTTTATGTTTGATAGGATTAGAATTATTTCAGGAAATCATTAAACCTGAAATATAAATTGATAATTTAGATCACATTTCACAAAAATCAAAATTCCTTCCTATGATCTTACCTCTTTCTTTCAACACAGTGAAGTCTTGAGTCTAATTGACTCTCGTGATAACGACGAAGTGTGTTATCCCAAACCTGTCAAGATGTTCTATGCGTATCTTAATTGCGGATTTTATGAAGGCAGCAAAGATCAAATTTGGAGTAGCATCAAAGACACGCAAATTGTCTTCGATGTCGAACTCTTAGGCACTATTTTAAATTGTAGACGAACGGGCTCGGAATTTTCTGATTTTTAATATGTAAAATTCTTTATTGTTTATTTTTACCATAAATTCACATTATAAAGTTTTTAAAAACTTTATTTCCTTCATATTTAAATTTATTCAACAAATAGTATTGAATTCTTTTATCACTTTATTAATTCAGTTCAACCTCAAACCACCAAGATTCTCATAGTAACACCCAAACCCACTGTTTATTCAACATAAATGATTATACAAGTTATCCTTTCCAAATTTATATTTATTTTCTCAAAAAGTAATTATAAACATTGGTACAATTCGTACATAAGTACTCAAAAACTAGGGTTGTTACAATCCCCCTTAAAGAAATTGCATTACCATAATTCCATTTATGATAATACATCCACAGCATAAATTTTCAAGCAGCTCTTTCCAAACTTACCTCTTTCTAGGGAATATACATTAAATTATAAAATATAAACTTTTCAAAAATTTAACATCCGACCAAATTGTAAAATCGATATACATAATTGACTTAAATGACCACATAATATCTTTTTCTTAGTATATATTTTGAAAATACACATTTAACTTTTCAAACCTCAATAGGCTAATGGCGCTACCTCGCTATCTATTAGTAGTAAATCGCTCGGTCAAATGGCTACAATTTTGATTACATAATCAACACAGCCTCATCATCTTCCCTTTGCAATTAATAAAACTCAATGGTTACGTACGTTATCTAAAATACAAAAGTGCATTTTATGAAATATTGCTTATGCTCAAGTTATTTACACTTCAAATATATCATATTCTCTTTTACTTGTATGTATGTATATATATATATATATATATTATGTTTCCCAGAAGGCAATTTCACTTAAAATGGCTTCTTTAACTTGTCTCAAAATAATATTAAGCCACTAAATTTTAGTAATCTGATCCATTATTTGGCTGTAAAGTCGATATAATCTCAATATTGACTCGCCATGTTTTCTACTTTTTGCAATTCATTCAATGTCTTGACACTATTTCAACTCAAAAAAAAAAAATTCTACGGTTAATTATTTCTCATATCTGTATATCTCATATAATGTTTAGGAACCTTTGTCGATAACATGAAGTCCCATGTACCTACCAGAATCCTTAAAAAACATGTGGACACGTCAACACAGTAGAATCACAAGTTCTTCTTGGTTCTATTTATTTTTATTACTATTAACATTTTTATATTTTACTTTTAAATAAATACAAACAAATAGTTAATTCCCAGCAAGTAATCAATCATTTATACATCATCCCATTAATTGCACATATAAATCACTAAATTCGATGCTCAGCCAAAACAAGCTAGTAGTTTCCATTATGTTATTCTAATCAAATCCTAGGCTATTAACATTTGTTATCCTGGTATATGTTTAATTTATTATCCTGGTGATTACATCATTATCCTATCCTAATTTAAAATTAACTCAACCATGGGCATCAACACTAAAATCCTTCAAATCATCATCATGAGATTCAGCCTTACAAAGCTGAACAAGATAACTAAGATCTGGATCTTGCCTATGATCATCAGCAATTCGATCCAATGGACTAGGATGAGCATCTATGCTAAACAATATAACAGGGGAATCTGATGTGGGAAAACAATAACGTATATTGGAAAAATATAAAGATTCTTACATATTCCATTTAACTAAACTTAAAGAAGCAACACTTGCTGCTTGCAACTCAACGCATCTGCTACTCGGTTCCCCTTTCCAAGAGAATATTGGATATCAAAATCATAAGATGCGAGGTACTCGAGCCAACGTTGTTGCCACATACTAAGCCCTTTCTATGTAAATAAATACTTCAAAGATTTATGATCAATGAAAAGAGCAAAGCGCTCCCCCAAAAGATAGCGTTGCCAAATCTTTAAGGCAAAAACTATGGTAGCTAACTCTAAATCATGGGTAGCAAACTGAATCTCGTTCGGCCGCAACTGGCTAGAAGCATAGGAAAAACTATCCATTTTTCTACATAAGAATACATCGAGATCACATCTACTGTCATCGGTATAAAAAACAAAATCTTGATTCCCTTCAGGAACCACAAAGAAATGAGCATGTGTGAGAAGTTCTTTTAATTTCTAAAAAGAAGCTTCACGTTTACCAGAACAAATGAAGCGAACACCTCCTCATAAGCTTAGTAAGAGGCAGGACATTGTAAAAGTACTCTTCAATAAAAAGACGATAATAACTCGCCAATTCAAGGTGACTACGAACCTCAAAAATAATCCTTGCTCGTTTCCAATTCTGAATGGCTTTTATCTTTGCTAAATCGATAAAAATACCGTTAGAACATAAAACATGGCCAAAAACCTTCACCTTCTTCTAATAGAAATGGAACTGGGGGAATTTGGCTTTAAGTTGATGCTGACGAAGAGGACTCAAGACAATTCTCAAATGTTGAGCATGATATCAGCTTAAGACATAGAATAAATAAGGATATCATCAATGAAAAGAAAGACAAATTTATTGAGATGTTCTCATAACACTCGATATATAAGAATGATAAAATAAACAGGATTGTTCATCAAACAGATTGGCATAACGAGCCACTTATAAGAACTATAACAAGTGCATAATGCGTAAGTGGTATACTATTCTTCACAACTCGTTGCTGATGAAAATCAATAGCGAGATCAAGCTGAGAGAAAACCTTAGCGCCACATGGCTGACTAAACATATCATTGATTCTGGGAAACTAACACTTTTTCTTAATAGTTAACTCATTAAACTTGCAATAGCCGATGCAAAGCCTAAGAGTACCATCAAATTTCATAATAAAAACAACTGTGGTGCCATAAGGAGATAAACTAGATTGAATGAACTACATAGCTTCTAGCTCTAGAAATTGCTTCTTGAGTTCCTCATTATCCTTAGTGGACATCCTGGTTGAAGGATGATTAACAAGCAAAGCACTAGGAGTGAGATCGATGCAGAACTCGCTTTCCATCTTGGGTGGAAAACCCAAAAAAGGATCAGACATATTAGAAAACTCACAATCAACTGGAATTCGAGATCTCACACCGTTATCTTGGGATTCAGGAGGAAAATAAAGAAACTGGAAAATCATAATCAATATCTCGAAGTATAATAGATAACTGACTAATCGAATCAGCATGCTTAAGATATAATAGCCTTTCATAACAAAGAAATCATGCTTCATATCGAATGTGCCAATCCGTTCCCCAAAATTATATCAAAACCAAGATAATGAATGACATGCAGGTTCGCACGAAAAGAAAAACCATAAAGAACAATATCAACATTTTCACAAAACATACTAATTGTTGCGGACCCTTCGATCGGATTCGCAATCTATAAAGAGTCATAAGGCAAGACACTTCTAAAGGTACATCATCAACAAGCTCATTTGATATGAACGAGTGTGACACACTCGTATTGAAGAAAAATTAAATAAACCAGTCATGAAATAAAATGGAACCTTCAGAAAAGAGGGTACCTCTAGGCTGAGAAAATTCATGAATAGCATAGAGTTTTCTAGAATTAGAAATTTTTGGATTTTTAGGAAACGATAGACCGATATCCATTTTGCATGCAAATATAACAACTGCGAGGCTTAGAACAATCACGAATGAGATGGTCACTAGATCTGTTGTAGCATGTTCTTTGTCCATGAAGTGATACCCCAGAACGTGAACTAACCTGCTTCCGCTTTTTGTTATGCTAAGTTGAATTTGATTCATGGAAAGGAATCCTCTTCTTATTCAGATTCTTCCAAACTCTAACTCATCACAACTGTCCTTCCCATTTTTGACTGCTTAAAGCTGAAGCACCTAGTCATCTGATTCCTCAAAAAAATTATAAGTTGAAGCATCAATTCCTTCTTGCGATAAGAAGATGAATGAGTAGGAGGTGGAGGCTGAGCACTAATAGTTCTATAAACTGACCAATAGGCATATAGACTCGATCTGGATGTGGACTGCTAAACTTCCCAATACCAGAATTGCTACCATTGGCTTCTTCAGCCATAAGCTAAAAGACAAGGTAAGATAAATATTACTCTCAAGGGTATGATATTAGTGACTGAATTCAGTATATGGAATACTATTGAATTAAAATGCTTTCCTAGACGTATTCCTAACTTATCTACCCCTAGGACATGAAAAGATCAAAGAAATGATTAAGGATAACGCTGATTAGAGACTATGTTAACAAATATGTTATCCTTTGATGTATGTCGTGTTTTGTTTTGTGCTTATCATATCTTGTTCTAATTTCTGCTTTGGTACTAAGTTGTGGTGCCCCACCCCGAGACCCGCACTAACAAAGAGCATTACAAAGTAATAAAGTCTGCCAATTCAGAATAAAATACAACACATAATACAATCACAGAACGGCAAACACATATATACACAGATAAAGAAGAAATACAACATATAATAGTCATATAAGTGATTAGTTCTTTTGTGCCAAGTATAGACTAGTGCACAAAAGAATATATACATTAGATTATGCAAATAAGACTGCATAAAACATGATCCATCATAAAAAAGTAGATAGAATAGTCCATGCTGGAAGCAAAATATAATTGGCATCTAACAACGGAGGACTAATCTAAAATAACTCGGACTGATCCGAATATATAAAATACAGGGGTCAATCTGGCTAAAACAAGATAGTTAGTGCATGTTAGGTATATAATAATGTAGCATGAATGGAAATTCTTCTCAATGGAGAAGTAACTACTCAAGCTCATATCGACATAGTGCACATGAGGTAAGTTCATTAAATCAACATATAAGAGTCTTATATTTAAGTTATTAGCAAACAACACATATATTTCAATTGACATCAAATAGCTGAAGCTCTAAGGTTATGGTATGGTAAATCTCAAACCAAATAAACATCCAAATGGAAATTACCAAAATCTCACTATATATAACTCGTATAGGAGTTTAAAGCATCAAAATGTAATCATCATATTAAATATCATTGAAAAGCTCATAGGTTATGTATATAACATCAACAAAATGGGGAAAATATTCGGAAATCACAAATCATAGAAATCATAAGTAATGAAATCTATAAATAATATAAAAGTGGATCCATATCACGGATGGCAACCATAAGCTATGTCGCACGTGCATCATCTACAAATGGCTGAATCTTTATAAATGACCTGAAGGTCCTACATATGGTAGAAACCATATAAGTGACTCGAAGGTCTAGTACAAATGGACCTCCGGCCTAGTACTGGAAATTCACATGACTCGAAGGTCCACAGATGTGTCACAAACTTCCTAATAGTAACCCAAATAGTGACAACAACACGTCCCATACCACACGTTCTAACTTACCGGTTAACCACAAGTTAGTAAATTCCTTATCGGTGTTTCTTCAATCAAACAAGTCCAAAATTAAACGATATAGTAAACCTATTTTTTCCATCGTAGGTGGCTTATTACACCGTTAAACCACTTCCTCGTTCTCTCGAAAAATTCAAAAATGTGTAGTTTTATAAGAAAAATACTTAAACGAGTACAAAAGTGATTTTTTGAAACTATCTGGAAATCATTTCTTTAATAATCTTTTTATAATAGAGAATATATGCATATATATATATATATATATATATTGGTTTTTGATACAATTATTTTTCTTATATATTGATTTAATAAATCTTTATTTTAAAATTTGGTTTTAGATCAAATTTATGTTAAAATTGATTTATAAACACGTGCATAAAATCAACAAAACTCAATGAAAACAAAATGCACAAAACTCACAAAAACAGCCAATTTGTTAGACGAAATGATATTGAGTGTCGGCTCTCCAACATTCGGAAATAGCCATTTCAAAAAAATCTCAACATTGCAATCAAAATCACTACAACATCATAAAATAAGGCACAAACCAAGTGGAAAATATCTTTTACCTAGTGTAATTGGAATTCACGCACTAGGGTCAAACATGACCCAAGTAAGGTCGACCTATATGATGTCATAATCAACCTGTAGGTCGACCCTACAAGGTGATTTGTCGAACTTTAGGTCATGATTTCTTCATGCAATTTTTGCTTACTTGGTTTCGAACTTGAATAAATTGTGACATAATTACAGTTTGAATCGGACATGGTTTCAAGCACATATGAAAAGCGATATTTAGACTATAATCCAAAACCATTTTGACATGGTTTCGATGAAAGATCTAAGAGATACAAACTCTCAAAATTAGACCTAAAAACTTGGTTAATCTAAGTATGCAATTCTTTAGATTTTCACTTACAGTAAATCGAAAACTCACAAATCACAACAAGCAACTTTAATTAAGATAGAATAGTAAATGAAAACTTGGTTTGAATGGATTTGCAACAAATTACAACTGATTTGGTTTACATAGACAAAGCTTTAGCTTAAAAAGAGCTTCAAGAACCTGTACTTTACAGAGGACGGACATGCAACAAGGTAATAGAATTTTACAGTTAATTTCTTTCCCAATCTAATAAATTAGTGACATAAATCATGAATTTAATTTAATTACCTAAAAGAATCAAGATTAGCAAGCTTTTCTTCTGTCTTAAATATAAATTTGGCTTGGATTTGCAAAATTTTAAAGATGGATGCTAATTTCTTTTCTTAGGTTATTAACTGAGAAAAGAAGCGGGAAGGAAAATATTACAGTTATTTTTCTTCTTCTGCCATCTTAATTTTCAGTAATTTGTGTTTGAGTTTAGACCCAATACTAACTCATTAGCCTAAATGTGTTTAGTTTATGCCTAATTAAGCCATTAACTTC
Source organism: Allium sativum (assembly GCA_030737875.1). Lineage (NCBI taxonomy): Eukaryota > Viridiplantae > Streptophyta > Magnoliopsida > Asparagales > Amaryllidaceae > Allium > Allium sativum. The sequence goes on along the minus strand of CM060922.1, from coordinate 899,185,415 downwards.
TTTACTTACATTTTCTACATAATTTTACATCAAATTGTTTATATTTAAAGTTCCAAATTTTTCAAAAAAAAAATTAATTATCATGTTCAAAACCATTTTAAGAAATTTAGGCACAATTCCCAAAATATAATCATGATAAAGTTTACATTTTTAAATGAATTTTTTTTTATTTTCTTAAAGCTAACATTTTCTAACAATTAAATTACACAAAATTCATTGCTTTGTCAAAATAAATGTACAAACCATATTAAAATATTTTAAACACTTGAATAATGATTTTTAATCAATATTTCGTTATTATATTTTTAATTGCAACCCAATTATTTTTTTAAATGCACTTTTTACAATAAAAATTCGATGTATGCTATAATTTATTAAATTGTTGCATTTTTAACATGTAAAATTCTTCATTGTTTTTTATCATAAATTCGCATCCAATTTTTTTCGAAAACTTTATTCCTTCATATTTAAATTTTTCAACAAGTAAATATTTAATTCTTTTATCTTTTTATTTAATTTAATTCAACCTCAAGTACTCTAATTCTCATATTAACACCAAAACCCACTGTTTATTCAATCTAAATGATTATACAAGTTATCCATTCAAAATTTGTACTTATTTTCTCCACTAACAAATTATAAACATCATTATAATTCGTTTACACAAGTACTTAAAAAACCGGATTATTATAGTATCTTTATTTAAAGACCATTGAACCACAAAATGTCTTCAAATCTCAATCTTATGAAAATTCATATAATGATGCATACATTAAAACGACTCCTCTTAAATCCTATACAAACAGAATTAAATGACATAATAAAATGAAGCAAGTACATAAAGAAAGTGTAAGGCTCAAAAGATGTACTCTCAACTTTGTAAGTCAAAATGCTGCTTTGTGGGCTTAATGGAGGGAAAAGGGAAAAGAGAACAAATCAAACATAAATATCTATTGAATAGAAATTGACTACTATAAAGAGAATAATCAAGAGATAATGGAATAGCTAATTTAATTTAAAATGTTTGATATGTGACTGTTAATGGCGACAAGGCCTAGTTTCTACTCTTCTTCCTTTTGTCTCCTTCACATCTCACGCGTCCTTTTCTCCTTTCACTCTTCTCTTTCCCATCCTTGTTTTCATTACACATGGAAACCCATCAAAAACCGATTTTATGATTTCAAATTTAAGTCCCTGTTCCATACTTCCCTTCTCTTTTCAATCCTTACCGCTATAGCCTTATTCTTCCCACCACGATTCAGATTTCCTCTCTATTCAAGGCGCGGTGGCCACTTCAGGAAATTACTTGTCTTGTTTCCATTATCGTGGTTATTGGGTTCGTTTTTCAACTGGTGGATTCGACTTGCTTTAGGTTTGATGTTTTTATATCGAGCATGGAGTATTATAGGTGTGCATAATCCCTTCTACCACGACTCATCATCTTTGTCTGGTAAGTCGAGCTTCAAATTTCAATATACTAAGTAACTTGTTCAACGCCCCTAACTTAGTGGGTTTTTGTGAGATTTGATTCAGTTTCAACATTCATGGGATGATTATGTTTGTTCATTTTGTTATTTTTGGTGTTCAAAGTACTCTATAATTTCGTCTTGTTGGATGCAAAATGAAATATGTCTTGTGGTTAGGGAGGAAGTTGTGTGTTTTTTGGATTATCATCTTGGAAGTCTGGAACTCGATTGTTTAGTTTTTGAAATTCTGTATGTAAATTTATGTGGCATTGTATGGTTGGGATGTTTTTGTGGAGCTATTTCAACAACACAGGTGAAGCATGAACTCTCAACATTGCTGAATGTTTGTCTCCCTTTGCTTCCTACTATGATTGCTACAGTAAGTCATTGGCTTGTTTTTCAAGCTTATACTACTTTCCTAAGTCAGATGCTTGGATGTGAAGTGGCAAGGGCACTCTGTCCTTACTGACCGTTGATGGAATATGGAGTGACATGCTTTGGTGTGGAGCTTAAGGAAGTTACTTTTTATCATTTTTCCTATAGTTGTACTCTACTGCTACTATTGGGTATAGGGTATGCAGGTGTCCTTATATGCTGGCCACATGCTCTTTTTAATCACGTTTCTATATTATTAGCCGTGAATGTAAATTCTCCCCGCCTGGAGTTGAAATGGTAGTCTAGATGAAGTGTCTAGCTCCTGTGTTGTAACCTAGTTTAGGGTAATGGTGAACGGTCCACCTTAAAAATCGAATTTGTTGTAGGTTGTTAACCACCAACCCACAGTTTTTCTTGTACTTATTATTAGTTATAATAAAAGAGTTTGTGGACATTATAAAAACTTGCCGGCTTTGCCAAAAAAAAAGATAATGGACTTAAGAACGGTTCTAATTCTTACAAGGATTTTAGTGTTCGTGCTTTAGGGTGATTACAATAGTTGATTGTTTGCATTGTAATTACTAATATATAATAAAGCACCATTTAGGAATGATTCATAATTCTACTTTGATCGGCCTGCTACTCTCTACCATGTAGCTAACGTGGCAGTTGATGCCTTTACACAAAATTGAAATCCGCTCAGGCGTAAATCGTTCGCATGGGACCACCCTAATTGTTGTGAGTCGAAGCCGCGTGCATATCCATTCAGAAGGAAATCTATCTACTAGTGCTAAGAACTTACAACTTCTTATTTACTATATTGATTCCTATTATAACACCCCACACCCCTTAGCACATTCCAAACGAGTCACAATAAGGAATGTAGAGTGTTTAGGTATACTAAAAACTGATTAGAGGCTAAGATTCATAAGACATGTAACACCCCGTATTTTCTATGAACGTCAAAGTAACAAATCAATGTATACTTAATTTTTAATGAAGAATTAAGTGAAACGGGTTACGCCATTGCGTTCGTCTCGGAATTCTGCTTGAGACAGAGTCCGAGTTTGCATAAATCGGTCTCCGTATGAAGAATTTATGACCTTCAGAAGTTTCAAGGGTTTGAATAAAATAAAACAGCTCAGCTCGAAATTCAAATTCGAAATTCAAAATACACACCCGGGATAGGAGGGAAATTTCCCGCCCAGGACCCAAGTCGACCAGGGGGTCGACCTGGGTCACATAGGTCGACCATGGGGTCGACCTGGGGGTCGACCTCTCCCTTTTTCTAGATCCGAGGACAGATTCACTTTTCTGTATTTAGACGCCCGTTCTGACCAGATTCGTTGCTCCTAAGCTATTTAAACACCCCCAAACCTCACTTTCTCTTCACAAAACATCATTACGCCTATACTCTACCCTAATTCATATCAAGATAAATCAAAGGCGGGGTTATGCTGCTCAAGTCCTTCGTTAAAATCAAGTTAGAATTCTAGTAGAGATTCAAAAGCTAATTCAACGACTTCAACAACTATTTCTAAGAATCAAATCAAATATTCCACTTCAAGGGAGAGCTATTCAGTTTCAGAATACAGATCCCAGAATTCAAGACCCTTTTGTAATTTGTAAGTTCACATTACTTTCAAAAATAAAAGTTAATTGTTATTCTGACATTGTAATAAATCTGGATATGAGATTATGCCTATCTTTCTATATCCTTTGGATCTACCTAATTGATAATATTATGTCTGTTCTTTGTCTCTTCTTTCCTTCTTCCCTTTTTGTTTTATAGCCAGGCTACTGTGAGCCTGAGCCAGATCTCATAAGAGATGAATGTACGTTGGAAATAAAAAATTGGGCATAATTGAGTTGTAACTGATTTGAGGACATAGCACATGTTGTATTCAAAACATAAATTATTGGACATATGACTTGAGACTTGAGGCATAAAGTCTTGGACACATGACTTGAGATTTGAGGCATAAAGTATTAGACATATGACTTGAGACTTGAGGCATAAATTGTTGGACATACGACTTGAGATTTGAGGCATAAAGTATTGGACATATGACTTGAGATTTGAGGCATAAAGTATACTGGAGATATAACTTGCGATTTGGGGTGTAAATCGAACTGTAAACATGTAAGTCCAAGTTAATTTCAGATTTAAACACCTAATAGTGATTTTGGCATGTATTGAAATGGATATAAGTCCATAATAAAAATCTTTTAGATTAGTTCCTACCTTTCTATTGAATCAATGATTTACATGCCTAGGAAGTTATTATTCAATCATGCCTAGCTTTGTTGGACATCTGATATATAATCCTTTTAGGTTCATGATATTTTTTATATCAGATCTATATGTCTATGAGGTTTTTTCTGTCAGTTTGTTTTAGATCTATCTTTGTTATACCCAACTCTAAAAGATCTGTAATCCTCTTAGGTCCAAAATATTCGACAGATTTACCATTTTAATGTCTGTTTTATGCCTAAGCTCGTTTATGTTCCTCTTTCTTTCACTTTTTATTTATGGATCTAGATTAACCCCGAATCTAGACTGAAATTTATTGTACTGTGATTGGAATGCGGGGGTAATGGGGAATAGTCTATTTGGTAAGGGTGGAACATAATTTTGTAACTTATGATTTGGGGCATAATTTGTCTTTGTTGCGAACTTGGGGTAAATTGAAATATTAAATCTAGATTTGGTGCAAACTATAAATTATGATATTAATCAAGATTGGGCCTAACCATTGGTTGAGACGCCAAAGAATAATGTACATTGGGGTATTGGGGCATGACTATTAGTACAAACTTGGGAAGATTAGGTGTAGCCTATTTTGAGTAATAACTCGAAATTGAATTTGGGGGCCATAACTTGCAACTAGTTTTGTTGGGAATAACTTGAGAATTGGAATATGACTGGTTGGGAAAATTAGCATACAAATCTAGACTTGGACATTTATGGAAAATGTGGCACCATCTGAAATTGACAACAATTGTGAATAATTTACATATAAACTGTAAATATGTAAATATGTGAAAAGATGAATATGCCTAACCCGAGGTTAGATTGAGTTGTGGCGTAAAACTGCCAGGAACCACCCAGCACATCCAGTAGCCACAACAACACCTATCTAATGTGAGAGGTTTGCATCATGCCCAAGAAAAAACCGATGTTAGATTGAGTTGTGGTGTAAAGCTACCCGGAACCACCCGACACATCCAGTAACTGCAACAACACATATCTAATGTGAGAGGTTGGTGCATTAATAAATTGATCAATGCTAATGAACAGGATGAATGACTAGGGCTAAGTTCATAGGAACACTTGACCAATATAACATGAATGGCTAGGGTTATGTTAAGAGGAAACACTTAATCAGTATAGCATGATGAATGGTAGGGTTAAGTAATAAGAAACACTTAACTAATATAACTTGATTTGTGGTAAGGTTAAGTTAAAACAAGAGGGCAACACTTAACCAATACAACTTGATTTGTGGTAGGTTAAGTTGACACAAGAAGTCAACACTTAACATGACAAGTAGGTGGGTTAAGTTAACTTGAATTGATTGATGACACTTAACCAATACAACATGATGAACACGTAGGGGTTAAGTTAACAAGAAAACACTTAACCAAAATAACTTGATGAACGAACGGGGATAAGTTAATAAGAAACACTTAACCAACATGACACGATAAATGGGTGGGTTAAGTTAACATGAATGGACAACACTTAACCAATATGACATAATGTACGGGAGGGTTAAGTACATATCCGGTTGGTGGGTAATATTAGTAAATATATGCCCACAAACTTAACCGTTAAATAAACATGTTTGAATAGATGGGAGGGTTAAGTACATCTCGTGTAGCTAGGTAATATTAGCACATATAGGCCCACAAACTTAACCGTTAAATAAACATGCTAGAATCGGTGGGAGGGTTAAGTACATCTCGTGTAGATGGGTAATATTTGTATATATAGGCCCACAAACTTAACCAGTAGGAAACCCTAGTAATGGGGACCCATTTCAGCAGTAACCCACATAGATGTATCACGGTACCCTGAAACTAGGCAGGGTGGGTCACGATTATTGGGCTGATTATAAGCGGTCAAAACAGTGGCAGGGGGTACGTCGGTGTAGGTTCCGACGGTTTACGGGCATGCACATACTCTGGAGTGGGAAAAAGTAAGAACTAAGTACCAGTAGTTATACACTGTGCATCTTGAATCGTGTTGGGTTGCTATCATAAGGATTGATACACCTTATGGTGGGACCAGCACAGGGTATCTACACGCAAGAGAGGGTCGATTGACATAGACACAAGAGAAATTAGTATAAGTAAGGAGCTGATCGATAGGGTAGTAAGGGTACATCTAACATGTTCATGGCAATTAGGCTGATTGAGGTGGAATCCTCACGATAGGTGTACACCTGAAGGCTACCACAATCACGGGGATTGGGATCACGTTATCATTTTATATATATATTACTAGTTGGGCACTAGTTAGGTGGTGCAGAGATAGATATAGAAATCATAATAACAAAGTAGTGGAGAAGCAGAGAAAGAGTAGAAGCGCATTCAACTTATCTAGTCTTATCATACCTTATTCTTACCCTGTGTTATCTTGTTATCCCTGTTATCACGGTATTGTCTTACATTCATCTTATTCATGTCATGATGCTTTTGCCTGTTTATATGTTGAAAGTCACTGGACTTACCAGACTTATGTCTAACCTAGTCTTGTTTCGCCTCTTTTCTTCCGTTTCCCCCCAGGTTCACAGGGAGGAAATGTTACCACTTAGCTTAGTTTTCTTTCCAAGCTCGAAGATAATCGATGTATTGGTTTGGACTCTCTCCCACTGATTTGGCTGGTTCATGCTTTATTGGGGAATATCATTGTTATTTTTATGCTTCTTTTATACTTGGAAGTTTTTGAATCAAGACAGAAGTTCTATGTATTACTTTTAGTATGATTGAGATAACTGTTGTAAAATCTTAACTGAATTAAGTTGTTAATAAAATGACTTTATTTTTCCGCTGCTTTATTTGTTTGTCTTGTAATTTATCTGCATCTTTTACCTATCTGCTCCACCGAAGTTAAGGCATTCCCTTTGTGAGTGACCTTAACGGAGGCGTGGTGTTACAAGACATGAAAATAAATACATTGGAAATATTTAATATAAAACAACTTGTTATGCAAAACCAAACTTCTATTTAAATAACTCAAACCAATTGTCTTAAACAACTTCTGTCTAAAACTGCCAAATCGGAGTGTAAAACAAAACATTTCCCTTTACAAGTACCAATCCAAACCAAGGCAAGTGAAATGACATAAAATAAAAGAAAATGCATCAACGTAAATATAACAAGAATTATAAGATGAATCCATCAAGCTTCCTAAATCAATCTTTTCCCTGTGATCCTAATGAGGAAGAAAAGAAAGTAAAGGAGAGTGGGTTAGACATAAAGTCTAATGAATGAAGGTGATTACTAGAATTTATAATCAGTTAAAAGATAATATACTTGAGAATAGCTCAGGTGTTATAAAGGTATTGTTAATCCATTAAAATACAGTTTGACGATGAAGCATTGTTAAGGGCAAAAGTTAGGTCGTTCGTGTATATTAAAGTTAGGTCGCAAGGACCTTAGGTCGCTCAGATCATAGATCGCCATTCTCTGGATCGCTCAAACAAAAGCTCTTTAGGTCGCATCCTACTGGATTGCTTCAATATTAGGTCGTTCAATGACCTAACAGATTATATTGTAGTTTGTCAGACTGTGTAGAAGGAAGATCCTTAGATCGGTTATGTTCAGATCGTTCAATGACCTGGTTAGGTCATTCCGGTGGCAAAAGTTTAGTTCATATCAATGATTGCTAGGTCATGAGGATTAGGTCGCTACACCCTAGATCGTGTCGTAGGGACCAAGAAATGAACTAGGTCGTTAGGTCGGTTACGACCTACAACATCAGGTCGCTCAAATGACCTAAGGCCTTGTATACACCATTTCTGAACCACACCACCTCATTTCCACTCCTATAAATACCCCCATACTTCCACCATTAAAGGGACCGATTTTTCCCCTCCACCACGTGTTGCCAAACTGATTTATAAACTCCTCCAACTCATTCAAAACTCCATTATGCAATTTCCAAGATCATCTAAGTGTTTAAATTGTTGAAGATCTACTCCAACAATCATCACAATCATAGAGACCTAGCCGTTTCCATAGCAAAATTTAGAGAATCAAGACATTGAAGAGAACAAAGTAGAGAAAATCATTGTAAAGAGAGAAAATGAGTAAAGTTAGAGAAATCATGTACCTTGTAACCTTAAAAGTGATAATGAAAATGCAATTAGATGTAGGCTAGATCTAGGCCGAACCACTATAAATTCCTGTCTTTCAATTTTCTTTATGTGTTTGTGGCTACCACTTTTCTAGAGCTTAATCATTTGTGAAGTGTAGAATTACACCATGGGGTGATAGTGCCATTTTTTGCATTTACAATTTTGTCGCCTATCGTGGGGCCACATCCACATCCCATGGTTAAAGTGCTTTGTGGGGACGTTGAAGTTCAAAGTCTGTTTCTACGATAGATTACTGAAGTCTAAGATCTAGGCCGACTGAGAGATTCTCTTCGAAGTTTAGAAACGTGTCTGACATAATGCCACCAAAGAGGTTGGTCAGTAAGTCCATAAGAGCTTTGGGCTCACAGAATGTCACGAATAATCCTACTACCCTACAAACTAATCTTCTTGAAGTTGGCCAATCCTCGGCAGCAGGAGTTGGCGTAACTAGAAATGAATTGAATGAAGCCGTCATTGGTTTGACTCAGCAGATGGAGATCTCAAATAAGGCCATGATGGCTAGATTAGAGGCTCTTTTTGCTACGCATGCCAATACGGTGAAATTTAGTGCTAATATCACACGTGCAAAGGGTGCTAACTCTTCCTCCTCAAGTCCAAATCGTGACCAATCTATTCAGGAGGTCAACGATTCGGACAATGTTGATCATGAAGAATCTAAACCACATGCTAGGAACCATTCTGAAAGAGCTACTTCTCAAAAAGTGAATAATTCCGCTAAAGGGGCACCTTCCATTGAGGGAGGCACAGGGCCCCGGATCCCTAGGCATGACCATTTGCTTAGGCGAACATCTAGCGAAGGAGACGGCGTCCGCCCTGTAGATCAACACAGCGAGGAGTAATGTCTTCCAGAAATGGTTCGGCAGATTATGAAGGAAAGTATGGAGTGGAATGATAATGAGAAGGAATGGGAGTTTTCTCCTACTAAGACTCCACTGACTAAAAGGATTAAAGTGACCAAATTCCCAAGGAAGTTTAATCTGCCAACGATTCATGCTTATAATGGGACTGGTGATCCTAATTTGTTCTTGTATAAGTACGATCAGGATATGGATGGTGCACGAGCTATAGATGAGATCAAGTGCTTATAGTTCCCAGTATATTTGGAGGGAGTAGCTTCGCTTTGGTTCACCAAGCTACCTCCATGGTCTGTGGATAACTTTTCTTTCTTGGCTAAGAAGTTCAGGGAGCAGTTTAGACTGCATACCACAAAGGTTAAATATGTAATGTTATTAAATGACATGGAACAAAAACCGGGTGAGTCAGTAAAAGCCTTCCTTACGCGATTTAATGTTGCTGTAGTAGAAGTTGGGGATCCAAAACCTCGAATGGTACTGTGGCAATGAAGCGAGCTATAGATAACAAATCAGAGTTCGGAAGGTAGATTAGAATGAAGAATTCTGACACATTGGAAAGGTTCTATGCAAAAGAAGAAGAACATGTCAGTGCAGATGATGATCCTTCTTTTGCTATGGATGTTGCTGAAGGTAGTTCGGTACCAAAGAAGAAATATAATGGTGTACAAAGCGGTCAGAAGTACAATTGAGGCCAAAAGTGAGGAAAAATGGAAAAGATAACAAAATGTGAAGAAGTTACACTTCTTTAAAGCCGCTGGATTGTCCCTATTAACAGATACTCCAAAAAATATTTCTACCACTACCAAGGATCGAATATTAAATAAAACCAAAACCGCAGAAGGTGGGTGACAACCAAGCAAACTCTGGGAGGTTTTGCAGATACCACAATCAACCAGGCCACAACACGAATGAGAACAGGCATCTCCAAAACTTGATTGAGCAATTGATTAGAAAGAACCGACTGCAACAATATGTGTAAACACTGCAGTCCGCCAATCCCCCTCAAACCTCCTAAGGAAACAAATGCATCTGGATAAGGAGACAAGGCCCAGACACAAGTTAGTCAAAGGCCCGTGATTAACACTATTTCTGGGGGTCCTCATCCAACAGGGGGAAGTTGTGGAGATATCAAAAGATATGCAAATGCACTCAAGAATGTTTCAAAGGAAGAAAAGTGTTTGATTCTGAATAATACTATGTCCGTAAAACAACATAAGACTTCCTGTGGGGATGTCATGCTCAGTGGAAAAGATGAGGAAGAAGTAGTCACTCCAACTCAAGACCCTATAGTAGTAACGGTTGGGATAGACCCGACCACTGTGAAATGGGAGCTAGTCGATTATGGGGCCTGAGTAAATGTGCTATTCTAGAACACTTTCGATAAAATTAAGCTTTCTATGTCAGACGCGAGAGCTTGCCAGAAGAAAATCCAACGGTTCATAGGGGAATCAAAGCAGCCCATTGGGGTTATTGATTTTCTTGTGGAGCTTAGAGATAGAGAAAGGAAAGCTGCTCAGAGGCAATCCTATGTTCTTGTAGATCAATTGTTTGCGTACAACGCTTTACTGGGAAGACCAACCCTAGCAGCTTTCAGGATTGTGCTAGCCCCTGTGCTTGACAATGAATTTTCCAATAGATAGGAGGGTCAGTGTGTTTACAGCAGACCAGGAGATTTCCAAAGTATGCTACATTAATGAACTGATTGAAGCAAGTAAAAAGGACAAAGGAAAGAATATGGAGGTTCCCCTCCGCATTAATGAAAATGCCTTATAGCAATTAGGGCATGGCCCATGTACTGGCGAGCATAGCGGGGCCCAAAAGGAGATGGATCCACGAAAGGCCAATGCAGGGGAGGGGCGAGCAGTGCCAGCTGTGGTCACAATTTCAGTTCCAATTCGTGGTAAAGATCCGCATAGAGTGTTAAAGATAGGATCTTAGCCGGGACAAAAGCAACAGAAATAAACGATTGTTTTCTTAAAAGCTAATCTTGATGCGTTCGCTTGGAGTCATTCCGACATGTGAGACATTCCTCCTGATATAGCAGTTAATAAGCTAGATATAGATCCAAGCGTATGACCAGTAAAGTAGAAAATACGGATTCAGGGACCCGAAAGATCCAGGGCTTTCAAAGAGGAAGTGGATAGGCTAATGGAGAATGACTTCATACGGGAATCCACATATTCAGATTGGGTCTCTAATCCAGTGCTTGTAAAGAAATCCAGTGGCAAGTGGAGAGTGTGTATCGATTTTTCAGACCTCAACAAAGCATGCCCCAAGGATAGTTTTTCGCTACCAAGAATCGATCAGCTAGTTGATGCAACGGCGGGGCGTGAATTGCTATCATTCATGGATGCTTATTCGGGGTATAATCAAATAATGATTCACAAGCAAGACCAAGAAAACATAAGCTTTGTGACAGATGTGGGCTTCTACTATTACAAGGTTATGCCATTTGGATTGAAGAACGCATGAGTGACTTACCAGAGTCTTGTGAACGCAACGTTCAAATCACAAATTGGAAAAACCCTGGAGGTGAATGTCGATGATATGCTGGTGAAGTCGAGAAGGGCTGTTGTTCCCTTAGAAGATTCAGTTGAAATGTTTCATATTCTTAGGAAATATGAGATGAAGTTAAATCCACTTGAATGCTTATTTGGAGTCGCATCAAGAAAATTCCCCGAATTTATGGTTAATGTCAGGGGCATTGAAGCCAATCCCACTCAAGTCTCAGCTTTGCGAGAGATGTGTGCTCTTAAAACGAAGAAGGAACTTCAAAGCTTAAAATGGGAAATACCTTCATTGAGTCAATTCATTTTGAAGGAAAAAAATCAGTGTATTCCTCATTTCAATGCGTTAAAGAAAGAGAAGAAAGACTTCCAATGGACTCCTGAATGTGAAGTGGCTTTTGAGGAGCTAATCAAGCACATGGAATCACCGCCTATGTTGTCAAAGCCCAAGGATGGAGAAGATTTATTTCTTTATTTGGCAGTTTCTTCTCATGCCTTAAGTGCAGCATTGGTTCGAGAAGATGCAAAGGTTCAATGTCTGATATACTATATCAGTAAAAGGCTTGTCGGGGAAGAGTTGAACTATCCCAAGTTGGAGAAGCTTGCATACCATTTGCTCATCACCTCGAAAAAGTTTAGGCCATATTTCCAATCCCACTCTATCATAGTTCTTACAGATCAACCTCTAAAGCGAGTTCTGTTTCATCTAGAAACTTCGGGAAGACTGTTGAAATGGAATATTGAACTTAGTCAATATGACGTCACTTACCATCCTCAGGGCTATCAATGGACAGGCTTTAGCGGAATTTATTGTTGAATTTACAGATAGAGGGGAGGAGAAGGAAGAACCCATTGAGATAGTCGTCAGATAGAAGTTGTTCGTTGATGGGTCTATGAATGATTATTGCTCAGGGGCAGGTGTAGTCCTAGAAACTCCTAAAGGATGCTCTGTGTGCTATGCTTGGAGGTTAGAGTTCCAGTCAACCAACAACGAAGCCGAGTATGAAGCGCTAATCGCAGAGCTAAAGATAGAAAAGGAATTGAATTTGAAAACTTTACAAATCTTCAGTGACTCACAACTAGTGGTATGTCAAGTCCGAAGAGAGTTCCAAGCCAAAGGGGGAAATCTTCTAGCTTATCTACCTTAAAGTTGGGAACTTCTTAATGACCTTGACTATTACACGATATCCTATCTCTAGAGAAAAGAATATAAAAGTAGATCTACTTGCTAAATATGCAAGTTCAGGAGATGCATAGTTAATGGGATTAGTATCCATCGAAGTTCTCTCAAATCCTAGCACTGAAGATATGGATGTCGATTGGATTATGGAGACCATTGAAAAATCAGATTCGTGGATGACCCCGATCAAGGTGTATCTTCTTAACAGAACACCCCCAGAAGAATTGAAAAAGCGAAGGAAGATATTGCAAAAGGCTCCATTGTATCTTATCCACGATGGTAGACTATATAGGCGAGGCTTCTCTATGCCTCTGCTTCAGTGTGTGACCAAAGAAGAGTCTAAAGAAATTTTGGTCGAATTACACGAAGGTGAATGTGGAGGTCACACAAATTGTGGTCACACACGTGGACGTACATTAGCCAAGAAAATTCAACGATACGGTTATTTTTGGCCTGATGTGAACCTTGATTCTGCAATCTATACCAAGAAGTGTGATAGATGCCAGAAATTTGCGAAGATTCCAAGAGCACCATCCACAGAATTGATTCAAATGGTCAGCCCATGTCCATTTGCTGTCTGGGGCATTGATTTGATTGGGGTACTACCATTAGCAAAGTCTAACTTCAGATATGCCATTGTAGCGGTCGATTACTTCATCAAGTGGGGTGAAGCAGAGCTGGCCTCTATTAATTCAAAGAAAGTGATCAACTTCGTGTTGAGGAATATTGTTTGCAGGTTTTCTGTACCACTAAAGATAATCACAGACAATGGAACGAAGTTTGAAAGCGCTAAATTCAAGAGCTTCTACGCTAAGTACAAGAATAAGAAGAGTTTTGCAGCAGTGGCTCACCCGCAGGCCAACGGGCAAGTTGAAGCAGTAAACAAGATCATAAAGTCAACCATCAAAAAGCGTCTTGAGAAAGCCAAAGGCGGTTAGGTAGATGGGCTTCCACTTTCACTATGGGCATGTCACATGACTCACAAACTGCAACCGACCACACTCTGTATTCTTTGGCATTTGGATCTGAAGCTATGATCCCAATAGAGCTGGAAGTTCCCACTCACCGCAGGATTCACTTTAACCAATTAAAGAATGAAAAGTTGCAGCTTGAAGTGCTTGACCAACTCGAAGAAAGGAGGAATGAAGCGGAGCTCAGAGTTGTTGCTTATCAAAGAAGGATTGCCAGGCATTTCAACTCCAAAGTCATGCAAAGAAACTACGAAGTTGGGGATCTAGTATTGAAGAGAGTAATGGCCGAAACCGGAGTCTTTGGGCCTGATTGGGAAGGACCCTACATCATAAGCCAAAATCTTCTAGATGGCACCTTCAAATTGAAGACGATGGATGGAATTCAAATCCCCAGAGCTTAGAACAACAATCATCTCCGTCGTTATTTTACTTGATGTTTCATTCATATTTCCTGTAGATGTAAATACTTTGCAAGCATTGTAATTGAATTATGTACATATGAATGAAAAAGTTGATTTGCTTGCCAGAATCGTACACTTGCAAACTCTTGTTTAATTGTTCAAAAGTTGCTAAAAAGTCGATTTTGATTCTAGGACATTTAAAGATCTCTCATTCACCTACAACCTGGTAAGACCTGGTGACCTTTACAGCACATCCCGATGGGGACAACTCAAATGATGAGAGCCATAAGCATCATTCACAACAAACACAAAGGTGTAAAGCACCACTGTAACAACCTAAATTTTCGGGTAACCGGGAAGTGCAGATTCACTATTTTTATGATTTTTGATAGTGTACTATATAATTGAGGGCATATTGGAAATATATTTTTATATTGATTTGGAATCAATACTTAAAGGGGAAAACAAATTTTCAATATTTGAGATTAATTGTTGGTTAAAATAAGTCACTGATAAATTTGTTTATGTGTTTTAGAGATTGCCAAGTATAAATAAATATATTTTCAACTAACACATTTATTTTGATGTTATGTTGGAATTAATATTTAAAGTAGTGTAAATGTTTTTGTGTATTCTGACATAATTTATTATGCATTAAATTAAAATTGAGCAAATTGAGATATTTATTCATTTGTATTTTAAAGGATGTAAAAATATAATTAAAAGTTTTTATAAAGTGTAACTTATGTAAATTTATGATTAAAATAGCGAATTTTGTGTAAAAATGATAATTTAAAGACAATAAACTTTGAGATGAATGTATATGAGGCTTAAAATTTTATTTAACTTACTTTGTTGTTAAATTTTGAGTGTGTGTGATCAATAAGGTAAAACATAGGTTAATTGGCCTAATTTTGGGCTTTTGAGGGTTATAATCACTTAGAGGCTTAACTAAAAGATTAGGGACTAATTGCATACTTATCTAAGGAGAATTCTGGAGAAAAGAAAGGTACATACATTTTTCCCTCATTCTTCCTCTTTCTTTTAGCTGAAGCTTTTCAGTGATTCCATGACATGCTTGAAAAGTCGGTATGTACGACTTAAAGGATCTATATGGATAATGCAGAAATATATGTGATATACTATCTAAATTATGTGCAATATTTTATGCAAATAAAGTCTAAGTTATCGAAATATATAGCAAGTAAATATAAGCGGTAAATAAAGAGACACCGGGAGTTTTTATACTAGTTCGGACTTCCCGCCAGAAGTCCAGTCTCGAAGCTCCTCTTTGGAATTCACTAACAACGCCCTCTCTTAACCCGGAGGAATAGGTTAGCACACCCGAGCCCCAACAAGGATGCCTCTCACTTGAGCAACTACACAAGTCTTCAACAATTACAAATAGTTTGACTTCTGGATATGTTCTTCTTTCAACACTGATTAGCCAATAGCTTAAGTACAGCCTTCCTAAAATCTAATCCTCGAGTATATACTTTGAATGCGTAGATTTAAGGAAATAGAATGGCTTTTTGAATCAAGTGATATTAAAATTAAATCAAGGATTCAACAAGTATTTGAATATGAAGATCTTTTTATTTGCAAAGAGTATAAGAATTCAATTCAGAAAATAGAGAGAATATAGAATCATTCGGTGATTGTTAAACAAGATTGAAGTTATTTATATAATGGTCTAAGAGTAGCAAACATTAGTGAATAGTTTCCATAAAAAGATATGTCATTTCCTTTGATTAATGAAGAGGAATCTCTTCATGAATGGAAGCAACTCTTCAGAAAATAAAATCTGGGTTGAATCAGTCGACTGGTTAAAATTTATCGGTTGACTGGTAAAATTAAAACGTATATATAAAAAATTTAAAACTAGCCATTATATACCAAAATAGGTCGACTAGTCTATTTCCTACCAGTCGACTGCTAGGCCGATTTTTGTATATTTATGGCTTTTTGATGGCTTTATAAATATATATTTATATATAAAAATGATTAGCACATTCGTGTATACTTGAAGATAGATTTTAACATAATTCTAACACAAATCAATGTATATACATATATAAAAGCTTATCTTTATGATTCAATTCCCATAGTAGCTTTGTTCGTTGACATCGATCAAAATCTCTATATTCAACATTCTCCCCCTTTTTGATTGATGACAACACTTTGGATTTTCTCCCCCTGAATGTATGCTTCCCCTGAATTTCTGCACAAATTTGCTAGTATATACTCACCATTTGAATCCTGCATTCACCAATGTTAGCATAATTTCCAATAACATGGAAATACATTAGTATAATAGCATGGAAACATAACAATGGTATATAACATAGATAGCAGGAGAGATATTTTTCTCCCCTTTTGTCATCGACTAAAAAGAAATTAAGACATTATGATAACCGATGAACAAACATAGATTCCATAATCATATTAAAAAACATAGATTCCAAATATAGATTGCACAACCACAATATAGTGTTTATTACACAATCATACTAAGAAAGTCACAAAGCAACTTAAACTAGGAAAGACATAACATATCCAAGCTAAGAGAGTCATAATAAAAAAAATATTACACAACCAAAATATGAAACGATATTAAAAAAATTAAAAGTTCGCACGCACTTCCTACTTAGTCTTCATCGGATTCAGTTTCTTCAGAAGAGGTCCAATTAATATGTGAAATGTGTTGCTTTTCTAGATTCGTTACATGACCGGTAGCTTCAAGAGAACATGAGATAGCCTTCCACATCCATTCTGAGAAATCCTTTACTTTG
The DNA here is from genome assembly GCA_030737875.1 of Allium sativum. Classification (NCBI taxonomy): domain Eukaryota; kingdom Viridiplantae; phylum Streptophyta; class Magnoliopsida; order Asparagales; family Amaryllidaceae; genus Allium; species Allium sativum. The sequence continues at coordinate 899,168,483 of CM060922.1, read as the reverse complement.
TAAAATTTCTTATCCATTTTCTTGTCCATCCTCTTGAGTCTTGCTTCTAAAATAAGTTGTTTTTGTGCAACTACATCAATGGCTTGTCTTGATGTTTGAGACGGGTCCGTGAGTCGGACATCTTCAGGATTAGCTCGAATAGTACTTGATGAAGGTTGTTCCAAATTCCTATTTCTCCTTTCTTCTAAACTCATGATCCGTACTTGTGGAGAAGGCATTTGCTTTAAATTATTTTTTTCTAGTATTTTTATTTCAATTATTCCGAGTCCGGTTTTGAAAATTTTGCACTTTTGAAAATTCGCATAAAATATTCACCATAATGGAAGTAAGTTGTTATTCCTTGTGCATAAAGAAGAAGATGATCCATGATAGTTTGCATCTAATTGATTTGTGTATTGCCAAAAGTAGCATATAAAGCCCTACAAGTGTCCGAATACACAAGGTCATGGGTTTCAAATCTTGGAAGTATTGTTTAGTAAAAACATGATGAAGTACCCTTGCATTAGGTCGTAGTCCCTTAATTTTAGTTCCGTCTGAATCATCATCCATGAAAAGATGACAAACTTCATCTCTTACACCATAGTCACAATGTAATTCGTTTAAGGCAGTTCCATCCGTCAGTGAATTTAATACTTGACCTAGCCTATCAACAGTGATGAAAATGGGTTGTCCTCACATAAGTCTCCATACACAATTTTGTGTATTACTGGGATTTTGATGATCTAAATTCATATTGGCTAAGAAAAGCTTGACCATGGTGACATTGATATTGATGTTATTTTGATTATAGTCTATAAGGGATGCAAATCTACCTTGATTAGCTAAGTGTTGTAGTCCATAGGAGTTGAAATCATCAAACTTTGCAAAAGGGCATGCCATGAACTTTAATTTGGATAAAAGCTTCTGTCTCTTCCTAGCCAAGTCATTCTAAAGCCATTAATCAATTGAGGCTGCTAATGATGTAGGTGGCTTCTTTGAACATGTTCTTAAGGAAGATCCTAGGTCTAATTGGCATTTGGGAGGAGCCATGAGGAAATTTCGAAATATTCTAGGGTTTTGAGAGTTTTTAGAAGGCTTAGTAATGAGTAAAAGGGAGTTATAGGGGTATATAACCCGTGTTAAAAGCTGAAACCCAATTTTTGGGTTTACGGCTAACAAGTCGACAGGTTGATAAGTTACCAGTCGACTGGTTACTAGAGAAATGCCCAGTAACCTGCTTTTTATATGAAACTTAATAATAAACTTTATATAGTTATGTTTTTATTTATGCAAAAATGATGAATCAAATGACTCTTTTGAGTTAGACAAACCATAAGATTATTTGCATTATCGCTCAATGCAACTATTATTTTACAAAAAGAAGAAATCCTATTATCCGATATCTACTCTTCGGAGGAGATCGATTTTGTTCATGTTCTGGCTCCTTCATTTTGTTGATAATTCTTCTCCCAAGAATAAGGACTATCCTTCTTACTCTTGTTAGTTTTTCATTCATGCACTCCATAGTGTAGAAGGTCTCCTTGATGATTCTGGAGTTGTAGAATAAGGATAGTGTCTTGGTTCTAAAGTCGCTGATCGACCACATATTCATAGTGCTACTGTTTCAAGAAACGTAAGTCTATCCGATGTTTGCTTTTGTTCAAAATATAGCTCTCTTTGTAGCTTTAATTGCTCATTTTGGTAGTGTCTTATGTCATCAATTTTATCCCTTACTGATGGAGATCCATAACTTCCTCTTCTTTTCTTTCCTTTCAGAGTATATACAGTGTGATATTCTTGCCAACGGAGAACTGGTTCTTTGTTTGGAGATGTAAGGATGTTAATAGAATCCGATGATGTTTTGTCGGATGATTTGGCTGGAGTTGAGGTTTTTTTTTTCTTGTTTTGACATGACTCTATAGTTTTCGGCTATTGTATTATTATTTGAATTGAGAATAAGAGATCTTTTTCTCTGGTATTTATATTAACATATATACTAAACATAGTATACAAGATGAATGGCTATATGAAACTTAACGATTCTTTTTTAAAACAAAAAAATTGATTTGTACGATAGAAAACAAAAGATGCTTAATTATATGACATCTATATTAGCATTAATTTTTAACAACCTATGTATAGAACAAAAAGAAAATACTTATAGAAGAAAAGTCATGAATTCCCATATTTAAACAAAAATTATAATATACTTATTTTATCTAAAAATAGAGCTAAAATAAATTACTTACAGAAAAGAATAAGTGTTTGAGCAACCCTTTTTGATTGAGCTAGTCACAAATATAAACTCAGTGGTACCTGCACACAATAAAAGTAAATATGGTACCCACTTCCTCCGTTAGGATCCTAAGGGTTAAATCTTAGGAAGCCAAACCCAAGAGGGCTTAGGTTCCTTTTTGAAAAAATAATCACTATTATAATAAACTGTATCTAAAAAGTTTTTTATATATTTATTCCTAATAAGAATTTTTTTTTTGGAATCCATATACTAATATTTTCCGAATATTTTTTCTTAATAGAAGTATTTAATTTTCTACTAGAAGTTCTCGTAAATTGTTAGAATTTTCAAAACTGTATTTCCTTTTTGAATTTATTTTATTATTATATCCAAGTCTTTTTTATTACAAACCGATTGAGAATTTTCTAAAATTTTAGATAAATCCTCTCTACCCTTGTTAAAATTATTTACATTTTTAGAAATACTTTCTAATCTAGTTTTTAATCTAGAATTTTCTAACTCTATAATTTTAACTTTATTATTCAAATCTTGATTTTCAGAAAGCAATAAATCATTTTTATTATTTTGAATTTCTATTTCTTGACTTAACAAAGAAAATTTATAGTTTGCATTTGAAAGAGAATCTTGTATTTTCTAATTTCATCTTCTAAGATTTCTTTTTCATCTTTCAAAATGTCTCTCTCAAATTCGGCTTTGTTTTTGTCTTCGTTAGCATGTTTAAATTTTCTTTTAAACATTTTTCTACATTCTAAAATTTTCGTATTTATTTCTACTTATTCATCAAAAGTAAAATCACTTACATCGTTATCTTTAGCTATAAAGCTCACATTTGCTTGCACACTATCGCTGTCGCTATCACTTTCAAAAGATGAGTCCGAATTATCCCAAGTGACTGAGAAAGCTCGTTTCTTTGATTTTTCACTTTTATGGTTTCTTTTTAGCTCTGGACAGTTCTTTTGATAATGTCCGGTCTTCTGACTGTTGAAACATTCTACTAAAGCTGGATCAGGTTCTTTTGATGAATTTTTCTTTATATTTTTGCTTTGACTCTATCGGTATTTTAGAAATTTTCTAAAATTTTAAGCAACAAATGTTATGTCTTCTTCATCTGAATCGGAATCTTCTTTTTCTACATGGAAAGCTAAATTCTTTTTATCTTGTACTTGTGTTTTCTTTGCCAGCAAGTTCACTTCATATGACATTAGATTACGATCAATTCTTCCGGTTTCATGGAAGAGAGATCATTAGCTTCTTCGGTCGCTAATACTTTTCTCTCCCATTCATTGGTTAAAGAATTTAATTTTTTTGAAACTATGTCAAAGTTGGAATATTTTTCTCCTAGTCCTAATAATGAATGATAAATTTTTTGAAAATGTGAATACATATCATTTATGGATTCGTTCACGTTCATCTTAAAATTTTGAGACTAATTTTTCAGCATAGAATTTTACTTTGTTTAATATTGCCTTCATGAGTAATCTTAAGTGTTCTCTAGATTTCATATGTAGTGTTGCACATACAAATACGATTGAACTCATTTCTATCAAGTGCACAATGTAGCATATTCATGGCCTTAGCATTTGCAGTAGCTTCATTTTTCTCAGTGTTTGACCATTCAGTGTATGCAGTAGTAGGTGATGTATATTCTTTTTGAGTAGCATGTATATTCTCATTCTAGTAGCCTAGTAACTATAATTCATGCCATTAAAGAAGGGTGTTCTAGCTATTGATTAGCCTTTAGAATATCCGGTGTTATTGCTAATGTTAGCGTTACTATCCATATTACCTAATTATCAAATAACGGTTTTACGGTTATATGATAGCCTTGCTCTGATACCAAATGAAAAGTCGATATGTACGACTTAAAGGATCTATACAGCTAATGTGGAAATATATGTGATATACTATCTAAATTATGTGCAATAGTTTATGCAAATAAAATCTAAGTTATCGAAATATATAGCAAGTAAATATAAGCGGTATATAAAGAGAGTCTAGGAGTTTTTATACTGGCTCGGACTTCCCTCCCTACGTCCAGTCCCGAAGCTCCTTTTTGGAATTCACTAACAACACCCTTTCTTGACTCGGAGGAATAGGTCAGTACACCCGAGCCCCAACAATGATGCCTCTTGCCTGAGCAACTACACAGGTCTACAACAATTACAAAGAGTTTGACTTCTGGATGTGTTCTTCTTTCAACACTGATTAGCCAATAACTTAAGTACAACCTTCCTATAATCTAATCCTCGAGTATATACTTTGAATTGTGAAGATTTAAGGAAGTAGAATGGCTTGTTGAATCAAGTGATATTAAAATTAAATCAAGGATTCAACAAGTATGTGAATATGAAGAGCTTTTTGTTTGCAAAGAGTATGAGAATACAGTTCAGAAAATAGAGAGAATATAGAATCATTTGGCGATTGTTAAAAAGGATTGAAGTTGTTTATATAATGGTCTAAGAGTTGCAAACATTCATGAATAGTTTTCATAAAAAGATATGTCCATTTCCTTTGATTAATGAAGAGGAATCTCTTCATGAATGGAAGCAACTCTTCATAAAATAAAATCTGGGTCGAGTCAGTTGTCTGGTTAAAAATCATCAGTTGACTAGAAGAATTAAAATGTATATATAAAAAATTTAAAACTAGCCGTTATGTACAAAAATAGGTCGACCAGTCGATTGGTCTATTTCCTTCCAGTCAACTGGTAGGCCAGTTTTGGTATATTTCTAGTTTTTTGATGGCTTTATAAATATATATTTATATATATAAATGATTAGCACATTCGCGTATACTTGAGGATAGATTTTAACATAATTATAACACGACTCAATGTATATACATATATAGAAACTTATCTTTATTATTCAATTCCCGTAGTAGCTTTGTTCGTTGACATCGATCAAAATCTCATTCAACAATGCCTTCTTCTTCAAAAATCCAAACCCTATATGTTGCAAAAATCAAAACAAATAAAATAAATTTCCAAAAATTATGAAATTTAGATATGTTGTTGCTAACACGTTCCAGTGCCTCTTTCTAATTTTCATGGTATTTAGTTTAGATTTGAAGCATCAAACATCCTCTTTCATCGAGAAATTTTCGGGTCAGATCTGAGCAGAAAATGAAGGTCAGTAGAAAATTCATAACTAATTCTAGAAAAATCCAAAAATTCTGAAATTTGGTTATGTTATTACCAACTCATTAAGAAAGCGTTTGTAAAAATTTCATAGGAAAATAATTAGGTTTGCTATGTCAAACCCTTGTTTCAACAGAGGTTAAAAATGCAGTTTTTTGCAAAATTGATGATGAATTGAGGCTTGCATGCTAGATCGTGATGTTGAGGTGAGTTGTTACACTCACACATTCTATTTTAAAAATTTATCTTTGCATGTAGCTCGAGTTTATTTGAATTTCATGTTAAGGTATAGTTTTAATGAAACCGAGTTTAGTTCTATTTGAATGTAGTTTTTCTCAGTTCCGACAAAGGAATGTTGTCGGGTTTTCTTCTTTTGATAGTTCATGTGTTTTGGTATGGATACATAAGAATTTCTATGAAAAACTACTTCGTTTGATATCTAAAACCTTTTTTGTGAAATCAGTTCCTCCACAAGATTTTGCGAATGCATGTTTTGTTGCTGCAAACATGGCCTGGGTCCATTTTTGAGAGTCCATAACTCTTTCATATCAAATCGGAATTCATTGATTCTTTTTTTGTTGAAAAGCTAAGATTTTCTACTATGTGCATGTCAATTTTTAGATCATTTAGAGGTCATTTGAATGCTTTAAACTGGCCTCAAAGTCGTACTTAGGTCGTAATTCAGGCATGAGTTTGAATTTCTGGAGTGAAAACAACGCCAAGATCAAACTTTGGGTTCTGTATCTCCTTCGTTATCTATCCATTTTGGGTGATTCTTTTTGTGTTATAGATTTTGGGATCTTTTCTATAGGCTTGCAAATTTTTAGGCCAATCCGAGATTGTTTAGTTGTTCAATCCTGGTCACAAAGTTGGACCCGGAAGTGATTTCAGCCCAAGCTGAAATTCAGTCCAGGTCAATATTTGGATCTTTATAACTTTTACGTATGATGTTGGAATTCAGTAAATCCTTTTTCGGATAAAAGTCAGGTCTTTCTAGTTTGTGCATATCAAATTTTAGACCAATCGGTGATCGTTTGGTCATCTTGTAAATACCTGAAAGTTGCAAGCTGAAGTGATTTGGGGTGCATTTTCTTGTCTTGATACTTGATTTCCATATGATTTTATGTGTTGTTGTGACTTGATTATTACTTTATTAACCTAGAAACCAAGTTCATATTTTTAAACACTCTGAACTTAGGATTATGGGAAAAATTTATGGTGATTCATTGTTGAAACTTTTGATGAGATTTACATTGACATTGAGTACACGTGCATGATTTAACTAGTTTTCCAATATATACGTACATATGGATTTCACTATAGTTTGAAGGCTAAATTAGTTTTTTTGTCTTAGTTTTAAAATCAAATGGCCTCAAAACAATAGCATAAAATTATTTTCATAAATATATGGTTTTTGTAAACAAAGTAATAATTTTTGGGAAAATCATTTTGTAAAATTGATTTGTCAAAACCAAGTTTTTTCCAGTTGAAAACCGAACTTTTCTGTACCCTTCGAGATGATGTTACAAATATAAAACAGTGATGTAAACCTTATGGTATGGGACACGGTGGTATACGAGATTGGTTAATTTCCTATGTCATCTGATTGAAGCTATTGAGTTGTTGTTGTGATTTATGAGATTTTTGTGATTGAAGATTTCTAAGTTTTCCAGTGCGGAGTTGGCGAGTAGTTAGTAACCCAGTACTGAGAACGTGTGGTATGGGACGCACTATTACCATTATTCGGGTTACTGACTGTAAATCAGTGCTGCATGTTGTGTTTTGTTAAGCCGGTACTTTGCTTTGGGGGAAGCCGAGACTCGGGGGGAGTCATGTATACGTATTCACTTGACTAGGGGGGTCAAGATACACTCGACTGGGGAGGGGGTGTCGCAGTGATAGGCTCCTAACTTGAGTACATATAAGTACTAAGCTAAGCTCGGGGGGCTATATTATCATGAGGTTGCATATGCATATTTATTTCTATTGGATCCATATTGTGATGATATTTTGTGATTTGATCTATACGATCATACATTGAAGATGATTGGATTTTAAAATTACATAAACATTTTGTGTTTTTCTATATTGGAGTGTGATGTTCCTTCCGTGGTATTTGACTCACTCAAGTTATATGATGATCTTGATGATTTTCATTTGATGATACATGGCTATTGCTCGGGATGAGCAACATTATAGGTTGGGATGGGCTTTATTATTATTGCATGTGTACATTTCTTATGATTTCTTTTATGATTTGGGTTTGATGAATTTAATTCGATCGGGATGATCGTATATTTACAAATGGCGTTTGGATTTTTAATCCCTTGTGTTTTGAGGTTTAGATGCTTTGGAGTGAGGTAATCCATTTATTGATACTTTAACACATTGAGATGTATATGATGATTTCAATGATTTTGTGTATGTTTCATCGTGGCTCGAGTACGATGATGTACTTAGCCTAACTCTACTCCACGAGACTTGTATAATTATCCTTTGAGTCATGATATGTGATCTAAAATCAATTAATGCCTTTATGTCATTATATTCACAACTCTTAGGATCAAGAGTTATACATCTTTTGCTTATTTATTTCTTATACTGATTTGTAAATTAGACTGACTCATATGAGTATTCCTCGGGTTAGACCGAGATGTTTCAAGTATAGTTGCTGACTTCCGGAATAGCGGGTTCTTTGGGATGTCTTTTATATCGCAGTTTCCAGTTGAGATCGAACTGTAGAGGGTTTTCCATTAATTCATTTGTATCATATTGTATAAGTGCGAATGTTGTATCTATTCTTATTGTAGCACATGTATTTTTTGTAATCTAACAGTGTAATATTATGCAACTATTTTGTGATCTGTAAAGGTGTATTTATATGTACTGTGTTCTGAGCTGATCCTGTAGCCACGGTGGCTATTACGTAAGTTTAAGTTTGTCGATCCACATAGAAGAAAAATAACAATCATCTTATCGACACGCTTAAGACTTGCTAATGCAAATCTATGAGTGGTTGCCCCTAACCAGCCCTATTCTCCACTCTAATAGACAACATTACCTAGTAATGCTCGTTATTAGAGTGGGTCTCGGGGTGGGGCGTTACAACCACCTTGCAAATGAAAAAATAAAGGACATCAGGAGTTTAAAACAGTGATAAGGTGCAAAGAGCAAATTAAAGACAAAAGTTACAAGTTTCACCAAAGGGGGATCTCCAAAAAGAGAGATCCAAGACCCTAGTTTTGTTGCTAGGATATCTTTTTAAATCAAGAGCCCAGCAAAGGGACTGGCGTCTACCCCGTAGAACTACGCAATAATAGTGCCTCTCTTAGCGAAGCCTACAGAAGTCCCAACCATAAGGGGGCATGCATCCAATCTGCACTTCGAAGGGCCTACATTACCAGGTTAGTGAGTTGCATGATTGAATTCATCAGAAATCCCAACCGAAAGGGGTAGCCAATAAGATCGTAAGTGTCAGGAATTCTTCTCCCTATTACGACAAATGTTGGGTATTAATAATCTCTTTGGAAGCGTCCATATAACTAGCATAGTATCTGATTATGTCAGATGTGACGAATCGAGTGTTTGGCTTTAAATGACCACTTAGGAGGCGTTCGAATAGTTCATTGTCATCAGATTCATTTGGATGCGGCGATCGGTGGGTTTAGACGACCTCTTGGGAGGCGTCTGATTTGTTCATTAACGTCTGATTCTGTCGAATGCGGCGACGATGGGCTTAAATGACCTCTTAGGAGGCGTCTGATTAGTTCGTTAGTATCTGATCATCTCAGATTCAGCAATCGGCGAGCTTAAATGACCTCTTAGAGGTGTTCAATTAGTTTGTTAGCATATGATTCTATCGGATGCGGCGATCGACAGGCTTAAATGACCTCTTAGGAGGCGTCCGATTAGTTCTCTAGTATCTGATCATCCCAGATTCGACGATTGACGGGCTTAAATGACCTCTTAGGAGGGGTCCGATTAGTTCGTTAGCTTATGATTCTATCGGATGCCGCGATCGGCGGGCTTAAATGACCTCTTAGGAGTCATCTGATTAGTTCGTTAGTGTCTGATTCCATCGGATACAACGATCAGCTGGCTTAAATGACCTTTTAGGAGGCGTCGGATTAGTTCGTTAGCGTCTGATTCTGTCGGATGCTGCAATCGGCAGGCTTAAATGACCTTTTAAGAGGCATCTGATTAGTTCATTAGTATCTAATCATCTCATATTCGGCGATCGGCGGGTTTAAATGACCTCTTAGGAGGCATCTGATTAGTTCATTGGCATCTAATTCTATCCGATGCGGCGATCGATGTGCTTAAATGACCTCTTAGGAGGTGTCCGATTAGTTCGTTAGTATCTGATCATCTAAGATTCTACGATTGACGGGCTTGAATGACCTCTTTGGAGGCTTCCATTAGTTTGGTTAGTGCTCGAGCATCTCGAGTTGTGACAATCAGTGGGATAAAATGACCTCTTCGGAGGCGTCCAATTGATTCAGCTAACGCCTAATTCATTTGGGTCGCGGTGACTGTTGGGCTTTAACCAAAGACCTCCCAAGTAGGGGCACGAAAGCTAGAGAACATCTTCAACTAAAGGCATGAGTTCGATCAACCAAACTGGATTTCATGGTTAATTAGCAAGCCAAAAAGCTCTAAGCGCAATGGAAAAAAGCAAGAGACTTTGCCGATAGAGAAGGAGCTTCCAATATTTTAGCCACAACCAAGGAAACCTATTATGTTGATTGCATCCGGATTAGGAAGCTCATGACGACCTTTGGTATGGGGGTATCACCACCGCATTAAGACAAACTAATAATGCTTACAATACATACCATAAGCTCGTCATGACTTCACACCAAATAAAAGACTTGTAATCCGTAAAGAAGCAATTGCATACAAAAGTATGACAAAGTTAAAATAGAAGGCTAAATTACAATAAGCAAAATGCAGCTTCACCACATCAACACAAATGCAAAGCACAAGTCTTGGGTACATCATCCATAACTGGCACTCGCATAATATATTTGGTCCAAATGAAGTGCATAAAAGAAGAAGCAATAGAAAGTAGAGTAAAACAGCTATGAGCACTAATTCTTCTTATTCCCATTCTTGGAACTACTTGACCTCAGTGATGGTTTATTTAATTGAACGGAAGAAGGAGGAGGGGTATCAGCAAGTTGACCCTTATCCTGGCTTCTGAGCCAACAGACAGACTCTTAGGAGAAGATGGAATGACAAGTCCTCCTTTTTTATGAGCAGTGCGCTTTCCCTTGCGCGTCGAGGATGACAATGGCTTAATCTTCTTCTTTTCCTGGGCCTCGGTTCCCTTCCGCGGGCTTTCATCCACGTCGTCAAGATCTTCTGCGTCGTCACTAGGAGTGTAGTCAACGTCGTCCAAATCAATGGTTGCACTAATCTTGGCATCTTGTGACCCTGGTTGTGAAGCAGGAGTAGAAGCAGTGAATAAGGATACATCACTTGGAGGAGGGGTGTCGAGTAGGGCAGTAGTGGTCGACGCCAAGGTTGAATCAGTAACGATGTTATCAGTCATTATTGTGTTAGCTCCAACAGGAGAAAACTTTAGCAACATAAGCCTAACACAAATGAATAGTGAGCATGAAATGCGATAGACCCAGGTGAAGTACAAAGATAGTCGAAGTCTGATACGACTCGGTCAATCTCGAATTTACCTATGGTACGAAGATTACTATGCACAACTTCATATGTATCTGGGTTGTCCTCATTGCCCTCACTATCTCCTGCAGGCTCTTCAGTAATATGCTCCTCAACCGTATGCTCTTCAGTAGCTTTGTCCTTTTCCTCATGAGTGGCAGAAGGACCAGCGGGAGGCACAATTGGAGTTTGGGAATTGGAAACCTCAACATTAATAGAATCAGTAGGGGCATTGGTAATAGCTATGTACTGGGCTTGCTCCCTAGAGGATTCAACTTCATCACCTGGTAAACCCCGCTCCTTCATACGTGCTTTTTCTCCTTGAACAAAGCTTTGCGGGATCCCTTATCCAAAAGATTCTATAAGAGGTATTCTACATCATAAGTGTCTCCAACCTGCACACGCACTGTCTCCCAGACTTGAGCCAAAGTCACTAGAAAATCAGGTCCCAAATAGTGCAAGCTGCCTCATCTCATGACACTGAAGACGTAAAACCTGAATAAGGTGGCATTAGCATCTGCCTCAGCATCAGTGAACACTTTTTCAGCAGCTGCTTTACCAGCCAAAGCTTGATCTCTCTCCTACACGAGAATTTTTGCCTTAGCTGTCAACAAAGAAATAGCCAAATTTTGAGCAGTGTTCCTTTCATGAAGACTGGCTTTGCCTTGTCGATAAGTTGCAGAAGCTTGCTTTTCAACAGCCATTTGGGTTTTAACAGTCTATTGAGCGTACTGAGCATCTTTAACTTGCAATATTAGCTCATTTTCTTTCATTTTAGCAGCAGCGAGCTCTTCTTTGAGCCATCGATTCTCGTCCTCTAGCTCCTCTAGCTGTGTATTCCTCTGTGTAAGAGATGCACTGTTAGCATCCCAAGACTCGAGAACCTTGGCCCACTCAGCCTTATCATTCTCCAATGTAGCGATTTGATCAAGGTTACGCCTGTTAACTCTCTGAAGCTCTTCGGCTAGTTTGTACCATAGAGATAGTTTCTTATCGGCTTGGCCCTTAACCACGTCAAGCTACTTCTCAAGCTCACTTTTGACCGTATCCATCTGCTTATTAATGTTGCCTTTCAAGGCATCCAGCTCTTTAAGTATATCTTTCCCGTTAGACGGATGTATATCCAAATCAAAGTACACTCCTTTCAGACACCAATCCTTGAATCATTCAGTAAGTGTGGTATGTGCTGGTTCAAGTTCATAGCAGGGCCTATGTACAATCTTATGAATATTCGCAGCAGGAGGAGTAACAAATGGTGTACCAAGGGGTAGATAGCCGAAAGTAGTCTGAATAGTCGAGATGTGAAGTTTATCTGATCTGGGACGCTTTTGAGGATCATCCCTGCCCTGGCCATCCCTATCTCTCTTCCTTCTTCGGCTCTCCTCCTCTTCCTGTCTGCTCCACTCATAACGATCATCATACCTGTCGTCATATCAGTCACAATCACCATAGGATCCTCAGTCCTGGTTTTCTTTTTCTTGCTGCTCTAGAGTCTCATGCCTCCACCTCCTTTGTTCTTCAGTTTCTATGTAGCCATGAGGTTGCTGAGACTGATAAGAATATTGTGAGTGTTGGGAATACTGACATTGCTGGGAGTTTTGTGAGTGCTGTGAATGATGAGATTGTATGAGATGCCTTGGGTTATAGGAGCCGGTTTGGTGCTTAAAGCTCTTCACAAATTGATGACTCATATCTGAACCTGAAATAAGGAAAAGCAGGTTGTACTAAGATTAAAGAAGTGCTGGGAAACATGCAAAAGCGACAAAAGCTTAGAGTGCATGTGACGTGTGATCTAACGCCCATCTAATAACGAATCGCTATTCGGTGGTAAAGCTAACGCAGGCCCTATATCAGAAAATTTCCTCCGCAGTGGAGTGGTCCGAGTCAAAGCCATCTCAGTGGCCGATTTTGTAACTTTATTTGCAAGCTCCAAAGTCACAGTCTCACTTAGAAGGTCTTTCGCAGTGCTGAGATCACTCAAAGTCTTGAAAATATCCGTGGAACTCTCCTTATGGATATCCAGAATAATGGGATCCTTACAAATTTTTTCAACGTTCAAATCATCTCCGAGAGTAATCTCACCCTCCTTGACTTGTTCAATAGATGTTATGAGACCTTTGCCTTCACAATTCATAGGTTCTTCCTCTTTAATCCAAGGCAGTTGGGGCTAAGATGTTTTAGCACCACTGACAGGTTTAGAACACTTCTTTAATGAGGATTCGTCCGCCTTACTCTTCAAGGAACTACCCTTTCCGGAAGCCACAACATCCGATGCTACAAGAGGAGACTGAGGCGTGGAAGGTGCTCCTTTAGAAGTATACTTCCCTAAATGGTGAAGCAATCTGTATTTGCGGAGAAACTCTTCTTTTATTAATTATTTTCTATGCCTATCTACTTCACTAACGGCTTTTAAAGCTTTATAACAACTTTAAAGAAGGTCGAATCTTTATTGTCCTTAACCGGAGCTGGAACAATTCTAATTAAGAAATAAAGTTTTAGTAATTGAGACTTAAAGGGACTCAGATGAGAAGAGCTCTGCACAAATATGCTCACCTCCTTCCGTCCAGTTCTCGCGAAAGGTTTCGGGACAACGAACAAAGAAAAATTGCATCAAAAATCCCGAAGCACTTTCTGGCAAATCTTGTATAATTTTCTGGTTTCATGCACCTTCAATATGAATGATAGACAGAGTGTCCTTCGTCCTTTTAAATGAACAAAAATAGTAAATATCTTGAAATGTAGGCTCACACTCCTTCTATAGCATAAATATATGTAAAGTCCTAACAAGATGATGTAACCATTTGAATGAAGTTGGAAAAGAGCGATAGCCATATGGTTTAGGATCCGCATTAGGAAAGGATTGAAAGGGGTGACACCACCACCCGTCAACATTTGCTGGTTAATAGCTACATACCCACTGAGTGGTTGATTAGCAAACACATTCACCCTCGGCAATATTGCATATGTCTCAGGAATACCATACTAACTACACAACTACTTATACATTTGTAAATTAAGCATGGTCGAGTGTCTTTCTGATGGCAGGGTATTGAAGGGATAAAGAGAAGTAAATGGCTGATCAGGTACCGGACTAGGAGCTATAGTTGTTGTAGCCCCGTATGCCGATGTAGAAACTTTAACTTGTGCAGAAGAAGATGTCACTCTGGTCTGAAGGTGAGTTTGCTGCCTAGTAGTCATTCTACACAAACAATCTTATTTACAAACATATCACAAGTACGCATTTCCTAAGTATGAATTTTCGTGCATAAATTTTACGAGTCATATAAAAGTAAGGCTTGAAATCCACGATCCAGCTTGTGTAGGTTGGTTGATTTCAAGCGTCGCGACTAACTTAGACTAAAATGTTGTGTGTATACAAGCAAGGATTGACAAGTTATAAACTGTTAAACGAAATAAGCTTGTATGGATGTGCCATCCAGTTTAAGTCTTGAAAAATTCATTGTGATACACTTTATTATCTAATCCACTATTGAAGTGGGCAATCGATAATGACGTATAAGTCCAAAACTTGCTATTATTATAAGGCAGGAAATAGGGTAATGAACATAGTTCTCAATTCAAATTGTGAAGTGTCCAAAGTCTAAAATGCCTAAGTCAATAAGTTTCAAAAGAAAAAAGTTTAAATGTCAAAAACTATGTCGTTCAACATCCTAGGGGATAAAGTCACTCACTGATCTAACTAGATACAACACTTCGCCATCTAACGCAACAAGTTGTACAATGACCTAAAGATCTCGGGTCGCTGTAGGGCTTCTACGCTCATGTCGCAAAGAGCATGAGTCATATCAACGGTCTTAAGCTTGTCTGAAATCTTAAGTCGTTCAAGGCCTTAGGTCACCAGCTACTTCAATATGCTGGATCGTGCAAACTTGGGTCGTTCGAATGACCTAAAGATACAAGCTGTGAGTTAGTTTAGGGAAGTCTAGGTCATCTAGCGAGCTAAGAGGTCAAGTCACTTCAACGACCTAAGGGCCAAGACCGCTCAACGGTCTAAAAGATGGAGTCAACTATCTGGGTTTTAGGATGTCTCAATGGTCTTTAGGCTTAGGTCATTTTCTGGCTTAAGGCTTTAGGTCAAGCCACGGTATAAGGCTTCAGGTTGATCCACGAACTGAAGTTTTGGGCCGTGCAAACGATCTAACAGCCTAATTTGATTTACCAAACTGGTTCTGAAACAGCTTAAAGGAATTCAAACTACAATGTGATTATTTGAGCAACATGTATATCAAAATGATCAACATGATAGGCAACATTGATACAAACGGTTTCACACATAGATCTCTAACTACAGTTCACCAAATGATGCTAAGAATTACAAAGCATAGCTCAAGCTTGCAAGACTAATACATTCATGCGGTAACAACACTGTATGTGATGTGAAAAACAATAACAAAGACTCACAATCAAAGTGTCAATCCATTATTATGTTATTGCACACATTCACCTCAAAAGTTCAACCATAGTGGATATCAAATTATCACATATTCTCAAAACCTCAAGTACAAATCTGATCCAAACATCACATATGATCATCAACTATCAACGCATTACCTACACGCAATGAACGACATGGATGAAGACCAATATAGCTTAGTGAGAATCAATTTGCTATATAAAACAGTCGCAATAAAAAATAAAGTCCGATTTAAGTCAAAAAATGGGGTTTGCAACTCAGTTTCATTCAACATCCAAAAACCTACTACATGTAAATACATAATAATCCAGATCGAACACTGAAAGTTTCGAATTACCAAATATTATCAATCCAAATCGAAGCTACAAACCTAAATTTCAAGAACAAATCAATGATTTAATAAGAAAAGAGTAAGAAATTGGCACCTGCACTGAACCAGAAAGGATTCAAGTGATCTGAAGTTGAGTATGGAGGCTTCTAGGGTTTGGACGATTCTGAAAATCAGCTCAGATTGGAAGATGATGATAGTAGTTGCAGCGGTGATAGATTTCAAGCAAGGATTTAAGCTCTGACGAATTTTCAAGCAAGGATTCGGTGATAGTCCTTTTGGACGAGATGAACTCCTCAGCAAAAGGTCGCCATTAAAAAGCTTTCTTCAGTAAAGGAAGATAATGGGATGCAACGATCTAAGTAAAGTTATAAAGGGGGCTGGTGCAAATGGGCCATGTTTGTTCTAGTGAAAAGCCTAAAAATGACCTAATATTGTGTATATAGCGATGACCTAACAAAGGAATATCAAAACAGTGTTGAAATTGTATAAATGAAGCTCGTATTGTTTTCAATGAAATACAAACTTTGAGGGGCAAATGTTAATCCATTAAAATATAGTTTGTTGGTGAGGCATTGCTAAGGGCAAAAGTTAGGTCATTCCTGTATATTCAAGTAAGGTCGCAAGGACCTTAGGTCGCTCAGATCTTAGATCGTCAACCTCTGGATTGCTCAAACAAAAGCTCTTTAGGTCGCATCCGACTAGGTCGCTTCAATATTAGGTCGTTCAATGACCTAACCGATCAGATTGTGGTTTGCCAGACTGTGAAGAAGGAAGATCCTTAGATCGGCTATGTTCAGATCATTCAACAACCTAGTTAGGTCATTTCCGGAGGCAAAAGTTCAGATCAGACCAATGATCGCTATATTGTGAGGATTAGGTCGCTACACCTTAGATCGTGTCATGGGCACCAAGAAATGAACTAGGTCATTAAGTCGGTTATGACCTAGAACATCAGGTCGCTCGAATAACCTAAGGCCTTGTATACACCATTGTTGAACCACACCACCTCATTTCCACTCCTATAAATACCCCCACGCTTCCACCATTAAAGGGACTAGTTTTTTACCTTTATGAAGTGCTGCCAAACTTATTTCTAAACTCCCCCAACTCATTCAAACCTCCATTAATCCTCTTTCGAGCTTTAATTCAACATCTCAACTACCATTGATTCACCAAAGATCATTTAGTTGTTCAAATTGTTGAAGACCTACTCCAACAATCATCACAATCATAGAGATCTAGCCATTTCCATAGCGAAATTGAGAGAATCAAGACATTAAAGAGAAGAAAGTAGAGAAAATCATTGTAAAGAGAGAAAATGAGTAAAGTTAGATAAACCATGTACCTTGTAACCTTGAAAGTGATAATGAAAGTGCTATTTAAAGTGGATGTATGCCAGATCTAGGCCGAACCACTATAAATTCCTATCTTTTACTGCTTTATGCATTTGTGGCTACCACTTTTCTAGATCTTAATCATTAGTGAAGTGTAGAATTACACCTTAGGGTGTTAGTGCCATTTTAATGATTAATAGGTGATTTCTGAGATAGTTTATTCAAGTTGAGTGTTTTTGCACTATAATTCCTACCATAGGTATATTTAAGGACTTATTCCTGACTCTACCTAATTAATCGGCCTTCCCTATCTACCATCAAACTAGTATGGTAGCTAGCCCATTAACCAACCTTACCCGGACATCAACTGGACTCATTCCGTATCATCACGCGTCTGCAGATTCACATTCAAATGGACATCTATCTAGTTTAGGACCAACAATGTCTTATCTAAAATGATTTGATGCACCACACGCTCGGTTATCACTGGTATGCATTGGCTTGGGATCCTTCTTTTAATTGGCAATTTTCTACCATGATTCAGTAAGCATGTCTACCCATCAGCGTCGCTGGTATGGACTCAAGTCAGTTATCTACCGCGATTCGGCATGCGTGTCAGATCTACTATTAGTACAGACTCCTCGAAACAATATTCTAGTTGCGCCCCCATCCTAGTCTCGTTATTTAGCTTCATAAAATGGCATATTATTTACCATGATTCGACATTTGTGTCTGATCTGCTGCTGGTTCGAACCCGTATCATTTATCTAATAGCCAGTTATCTACCACAATTCAGCCTTTGTTCTGATTTTCCACTAGTAAGACCCTCAAACAAAAATTATAATTATGCTTCCCATCTCAGTTCTCATAATCGAGCTCGTTGACCACTTATCTACCATAACTGGTATGTATCTCAACCTCCGGTACAAGCCCCCCATATGCACAATATTTATATTTTATGAACATCCCTACTTTGCCGTAAAGCACTATCATATATGTTTCAGTCCCTACTTGGCCATGAAGTGTTATCTTAATAGGTTTAGTTCCTTACTTCACCATGAAGTGTTATAATTTTATGTATTACTTCACCATGTAGTAATACAAAAGATTTACTTCACCATAAAGTAATATTGAAGGTTTTAATATTTTTTATTCTTTTATTTAATTACAGCCCATGTCATAATTTATGTTCCTGTCACCAAGATTTTCTTATCTTAGTCTATTTCCTTTTTATAATAGGTCTACACATTTTACATTTTTTTGTATATTTAATGTTCTTCTATTTAATCCATAGTCGTGAAAAACTACTTTCGTTCCTTCAGTTTTCACTTAGCTTAAGGAATTAAATCTATTTTTAGAATTAATATTTGTAGATTTATTAACTATTAAGAACAGGTGTTAACGAACTGTAGAAAACTGCAAGTAATTGTAGAAAATGGGATAACTATAAAGAAATAGGTTGAAAATATACTTATAGAAAATAATTTAAAAACTGTAAATTACAACTACTTAAACCCCTATTTTTTATTATTCAAATTCTAAATAACAACCCACACTCACCATTCATCCTTAGCTAAAACCTGCAGTCCTTCAAGATTTCGTTCCTAGGCCTCCTGCAAATTTTAAATTTATAAATTTCTTCTAATAATATTGGGTTTTTAGGTTCCACCTTAGTCTAGGGGGAATGCAGAGGAAGAATATTTGAGTGTAAGGAAATGACTAGGCTTGGGGTTTTATTTATAGGTGAGTTAGGGGACCTCAGGCCATAGGATTAGCTTGATTAAATCAAGTCAAGCCACATTATAAGCTGGTTTTAACCATCCGATCAGAAAATCAACGCCCAAATTTTATCAAAATTAGTTTTTAAAGGGCTTGGCATTTACTTGAATGATTTTTCATCTAGGAAATAGTGCAGGTCGACCTGCCCATTGCTTGGACCGACCTATAAGTCGACTTCTCTATGGATTGGGTCGACGCAACCCTATTTTTTCTACTTTGGTTTTAAACTAGTTTTTCGATCCGTTATCTAGTTAATAACTCTTTCATATGAACTCTGATTCTAACTAGTAATATGTGAAATTGTCCATAAAATATCCATGGACACAATGGAAAAGTTTCTACATCTAAATTTGTACATCTGTGAAAGTTTTCTTTTTAATTTTTTCTTCATTTATGCTTAATCCCTCCTTATTAAGTTCGTTTCTCTTTATTAATATTATTGTTTAAAATATGGGGTGTTATATTCTTCTTTACTTAAAGGATTTTGTCCCTTAATTTTCAAAAGATAGAAAAATGTAATTAACAACCTTAACCAAATATCTACACCTATCTCCAAAAATATTCTCGATTGCATCCATTTTCCTTAAGATTTCTAAAGAAATTTATGTTATTACGCAATAGTGTAGTGTAAATATCCCTAAATAATGCAAAATATTAGGCATTCTACTAATTCAGTTGACATCCTTTTTATGCAAATATGCTCGTGCCAGACATCCAAATATATGCAAAAATCCTAATAAAGACTGATAATTATATATGTGCGCTACAACCATCATTCATATGCAACATTCATATGCTAAACATCCATTTATAAGAACTATGGAATAAATAATAAAAGTGCAATACACATCCATATGCATATGCTTGTGACCTAGTTTGGCAAATCTCTAAAAGACAATAGTGCCTAGTATGTGTATATGCATCCATTACATCCACTAGAAATCACTAGCATCCATCATACATAACATGTTCTATTCTAACAACATTTTACTTGCAATCCTACCAACCATAGGCTTAATCCTAAGATCTACCCTTCCAAAGGATATTAGAAGAAAAATCCTAATTAGGAGAAAGCTAAGGATAGAAATTTAAATGATGTTTGTCAAAAGAATATAAGAAACTTGGATCCTTTCCTGAGACACCTAAGTCACAATGTCTTAAATCTCTCCCTTATTGAAACAAATAACCTTGTTGTGGAATTGATTGACGTGATATCCCAAAAAAAATACTAATGACTCGCACTTTTTTTATCTCTTCTAATTGAATAGTTCCAAAAATAGTTATTAAGTGATTCTAGCCAAATTCACTAGTCCACCTACAAAAAATTCTATTCACTTCTAAACTATCTGTCCATTAATCTTCTTACCTACCATTCATTTTATCCATTTCACTTATATTGTCCAACCCAATAATAGTACGTTTCTTCTTAAATTGTCCATATTTTTCAAGGCCTCGTTTGTCTCTTAAAATCTTATTTGAAAAATCTTTGAGGTAAAAAAAAAATTTATAAAGGTATAAAAATTTCTTTTCAAAATATACTATTGTTTTGTGTAGCTTTCAAAAATAGGAATTATATATAACTATATAGGGTTAGACTTAAACTGGGCTTTAAAATTTTCTTTTTTTCATAATAAAATCATTTTTTCTTTATATTCTTTTACTTGGAATACTTATCCTGTTAGTCTTATGGAATCTCCATTTTTCTACTACCTACAACATATGTGTATTCAACCACTTTCTCAATAGCTTAACTTATTGCCCTTCTCAAATTGGTTGTCTCCCAAGAACCTAGTATGCTTAGCTTCCATCTGACCAATCTGACAATTATATACAAATGTATTTCCATAGTTAAGTTATTATTCTATAAATGGAGTTTCTAGGATTATGCTCAATTGACATAACCTTGATTACCATCAAACTCTCAGCATCAAACCTTACTAGTGACTAGATTCATCCTAATGTTCTATCGTAAACCAAGGTGACTTTTCTCAATCATGGTATGCTAAAGATCCATAAAACGCTTCCTATTCCCTATTGTAGGGTATTCTCAAGAGAAACAAATATTCCTAATGCTCTTATTTCAAGGACTCTTATATCCCAAAATAAAGAATTTAACCTCAGCTACATCCTTACTCTTACCAAGAGTATATTAAACCCCAAATCATTGGATGCTTGAAATTATTAAGTTCTAATATTTCCAAGTAGGAAGATAACCCAATGGTTTATGGTCAACTTACGATCTAAGCCTTCCCCATAATAGGCAATATCTCCATGACCTTACTAGAAACTAATAACAGTTATCTCAAGGTAATCTCTCCCATGAGTATTTATTCATATACTTAGTTCCACTCAGAAGTACAAGTACTAATGCATTACCAAAAACTCTTTTAGTTTTCAAAAATATCCTCGTACTTTATGTCCATAAAAGCCAAACTCTTCTTCATGAGGTAGATTAAAAAAACTGATATGTTAGAAAATTTCTAACAACTTTTCCATAGTAACCCCCTAATCCAATAAAATTCCTTACCTTCCAAACATGATTTTAAAAAAAATTGGTCTAAGGGCTATGTGTCTAGATGATACTAAATTTCTCGTATAAATACCAAACTTATTCCTCATCACATATTAGTTAGACTAAAATGTTGTCCACAAAGGCTTTTACCAACTTATCCAACAACCTCACAAAACACCCTTACCCATCCAGTCAACAATTTGGGATCACCAGTTAGTCTCCCAGAGTATGGCTAACTATTCATAAAAATTCAATGAGTATTCTAATAGAGGTCTTTCAATATTACCCTCCACCACTAATGACTGGCCAAAACTAGTAACGAAAAGCTAGCCATAGGAAAATCTTGGATTCTACCATTTAGTTAAAGAGACTATCCACATGAGTCTAAGAATTACGATCCTTCTTTTAAATCCTTTCTCTATTAATTCCCTGATCTGTTTACTTACCTAGCGTCTTTCCTTTGGAACCATATATCTTATTGGTAATGTTGCAGGTCGGCATTATGAGATATATCATAAAATCAACCTATCAATGAGGTTTAAGTACAATGACCTCCTCAAACATATCCAGGAAACTTCTAGCCTTGGATATGGGACTCAAAATACCAATAGATGGATCTAGAGATATATCAAGAGAATACAAGTAACACAACATGGCTGACCCTCTAGGGTCGCAAGAAATCTCAAAAGTTCGTCTACTGCATGTACGTAGACTGATAACCCTATTCTTGAAGTCAAAGACAGTCCCATAAGAGGATAACTAGTTTATTCCCAAAATAATCAATTACCTCTAAAAAAAACCAAAACATAAGCATTACAATCAAATTCTACCCCTAGTATCATATTCTTCAAACCCTAATTTATCTTGGATAAATGGGTCGATCCTCCTACGGGGTTTAAGACTACTACATTATTTGTAACTAGAAATATACCTAAGTGGAAATAATCTACCAATGATCTGGGAGTGAGGAAATGTGATGCTTTCTAATAGAAAAGAGTGCGGATAAGAAAATGGAAATCAAACCTTCCACGGTAACTTTTCTACCTTACTTGGTCCGCCACTCAACGGTGGAGCTACATTCTAAGCCTGAACCTCAGCTAATTGAGTTCCAATCTATTGTGCTACTCTTGACTTTTGAGGACTATCCCTACTGAAGTGTTATGGCTACTCACAAAAGAAACACTTACCCTTTATCCGTCCCATCCTCTAGTCTCTAGCGTAACGAACTAGTATTCCATAGTTCCTCCACTTCTCATCATCCTTAACTTGACCCTTTGGGTCGCTCAACTTTCTTCTAGTTAACCCTTTGGGTTGCTCAACTTTCTTCTAGTTAACCCTTTGTTAACCGTACACCGATCCTTTTTAGAATTGGTCGCTTTTTAAGCTTCCTTAAACTCTTCCTTGCCAACCTCGGACGTAAGAGTCGTCTCTACAAGATATTCAAATGTAGCTTCCATCAGCACATGGGTAAGTGCCAATACTAGATAGCGGTTACAGATGAGGCAAAGTTCTATTATTATCACCCCGTTTAGGCTTTTTTCTCAATCACCAAGATAGAAATGTCATGTTAATAGGCTACCATCGCTGCCAAAGAAGACTTATTTGATACTCGCAAAAGTGGATGGATCTGTTCATTTGCTCTCTTAGAAATTTAATAAAGCTGCCAAGGTTGATAAACGAGTCTCCTTCCGTCTTCCTGATTTAAACCTGTTGTGCTCGCCTCATGCTTCGTTCTCCCATGCTTGTACTGGATTTCTCTCTAGCTTAGTGAATTGTTGACCTTTTTTTTACTACCAAAATAAACCCTTAACATAGGCTGACAGTGAAGGGGTATCGGAGGAAAGCAAACATAGAAGAACCTTTCGAAAGAACAAATGTAGAAGACTGAAATCGAGAAAGAATGATTTGAGAGCAACACAAACTGGAACCCCCAGGAAGAAAGGAGTTCAGAGCCTACAAAACGATAGAAAAGTTTATCTGACCGAGTCTATCCGATAGGGTCTGCCCAATAAGAGAGTCCTGAAGCGAAAGTTATCAAGCCAGAAGCAAATAAAGATTATCCTGAACCAGCTTCCGAAGTAGCTACTACATGAACGATGAAAGGTCACATCGATAAACAATAGATACATCACCTAAAGCTATCTTCCGGAAAACCAGATTGTCCCAAAAGCTCCATCAGAAGTCTAACCGGTACCCTAGCAGAGATACAGGCTATCAGTACTAATTTACCTGGTACAGGAACCAATAGCGGTTTCAAACCGGCAGCTATCTGCATACATCATGAGGGTAAGCTCCTCTAAGTATTCAAGAGAAAGCCGGAAGCCTACATCTAGAAGCTTTCATCCGGGAGCCTTCATCCATGAGTTGATACCAGGAGCTCAAATGTCATCTGAAAACCACCATGGCAACAAGCCCATATTAGTCTCGGAAAATCCCCAGTTGACTAGGACCATCACATTGAAGACTATAATTAGCACCACAAGGATGGATGAGAGCCAAATTCCCGGGACCAAGAAAAAAAGCAGTCGATCAATGCCCATGCAGGCCTAATAGCCTAGTAGTAGAAGGAGCACTGAATTCTCTATAAATAAGACCCCGGGAGCCACGTAAAGGGGGACAATTTTTTATTTCTCAATCTAGTTCTTTTCTTCTAAAAAGGAGCAAATCCTTAACTATTGTAATACATCTACAATTTATGAATGGAGAATTCTAGGTCTTAAACATTTTGCAATTTGATAATCTTGTTGTGCCGTAATGACGAACAAGGAGTTAACACTAACCTTTCTTATGAGAAGATCAATCATGGCAACTTAGCAATGGTGGAGGAGCTTCGTAGAAATGCGAAGTCTCCTTCCCCTTGCCTTGAGGGTTTTCCACATTGATTGACACTCTCATGATGAGCCTAACACCTCCTAACCTCAGAGAAAGGGGGTCATCTTTGAGTTTGTAACTCGATCTCTAACCCGATACAGACCACATTTTGTATTGGTCCGATGCGAAACGATTGTATGAGTTAATGAACATTGCGATGCCTTCTTTCCTAGATAGGGGGATCCTGTTTTCTTCTTATCACAGTACATAGCATCACTTTCATGATTTAGGGAGGAATTGATTTCATGAAACCTGGAAATATCAAGCTAATTAACCTTCCTAAGGTCATTTCGGAACACCGCCGCATGGCATATGTGATGTCCATCCTTCGGAGGCAACATAACTAATCGTTAGAATTGGAATTCCAATGCCTAAGGGAAGGTAGATTAGCTTAGACTCACAGGCTTCGGAATGACCTTTGATAACTCTAAATCATGACGATGTTAAATCCCATGAACACGTCCTAAATAACTTAATATGGATGTTGACGAAAAATATTGTTTACAATTGTTGAATCGAGATTAGGTAGGTAGCAAGGAGAGACAACACATCAAAAAGAATGTAATGGATTGGTGCATAAGATTGAGAAGGAAAGACGATTTCTTTCAATGGTGAAAAGCCGGCCAGAAGAATCTACCTCATAGGACATGGTCAGCATTAGCAAAACGGTAGATGCTATAGACTTGATTGGATTGAGCCTTAGTATGGGAACATGCTACGTGAAAATTACCAAATTAAGGGAAACTCTACAAATAAAAATGGACAATCCTGAGCCAAATCTTTATTTTTTTGAAAAACATGGGTATAAAAAAGAAAATAGAAAGGGATAGGTGTAGATATTCAATGGAAGTTCTAACGAATGGAGTTGACTACATTGCATTAGTAACTCAAATTCTTATATAACAAAAAATGATTAATCGAAAAGGAATAAAGACAGAATCCCATTCTACATGTCAATACCGAATACAACACATGACCGAATTAATATACTGGCAAAGACCTGACCAAAAATGAAAGACATGTGTGATGGAGGTCTCTCTCTCCCAAGTAATATACTGGGACATCGAAGCAGTGGAGTGTTGCACCCTAGATGGTAGGAGTCCAGTAGCCAAAAGCATCACTAACTTATGCTTTGAACCGAGTAACATAAGACAAGTGGAATCCTTCAACTACTAGAATCAATTCGCGCTTTATTTCACAGTTCTTCATCTTGTTAGAGGATCTTCTAATTCCCCTACTTACTCTAAAACTTTCCAAGGCCCTCTTCACGACATCCAAGTCAAATCCGTTAGATATTGTTGATGTCAAAAGTTGGACTAGTGATAGTCAACACTCAATGTGTGTAGTCCACACATAATTATAATCACAAAGTGAAAGAAAAAAGAATTGTGGTTCGGCTTCAACCAAGCCTAAGTCCACTTTATAATCTCTGTTTATACTGTCGATTGCAGGTTACAGTTACTTTTGAAAGAAGAAAGTAGAGAAAGAAGTGATTTATATACAAAATCCTTGTGTTATGGAGTTGAAGAATCGAAGTGTACGATAGGCTATTTATGGAGTGCCAACCATGAACTTTTCAGTGGAAGTTTCTTCGTCTGCTTTCTATTTCAGAAAATGGTGTATTTATAGGCAAGAAGTCAAGCCGATCAAGATGCTACGTGGCCATCATCCGACTCGGGGTCAGCCACGTGTTGCTTGTTCCAAAAAAGTAATTGTAGGTGGCGAGACCTGTTCTCCTACTGATGAATAGTTCTCCTTGGTAACTATGGCATACGTGGATTTCGGGACATGGCGTATAAGTAGCAGAGAAGGTCGTATTTGTAATTATCAAGGCATACGCGGTCCTTGGAATATGTAGTAAGGGATGGTTAATGGGCCTAGTTCGACCAATAAAGCAGCCTTGCAAATTCGGGATTTGTTGTGTAGCATAGGAAATGGATCATCATAGTTGGGGTCAGTGGTTCGATCGATCTTGTATTTGAATTTAGGTTCTTTTGCTGAAGAGGATTTCTTCGATTTAAGAATTGTTAACTTGGGTCGAGCCAAGCTTCGGCCGACTAATGAATGCATCGTTCCAGAATAAGGAGATAGTTTATTTGAAGCAAATATTTTGCTTATGACAGCTTTTACCAAAAAGTTGGTTAACACTTTGGCCCTAGAACATATCTTTCTTGGTAAAGGAAGGTATGTTCTGGATCTTCCAGTAAATTATGCATAGAGATCCAATACATGGAAATCCAAAGAGCCATGGTTATGCCAAACAATATTATAAAGTGGCCAGAAAACCGAAGATCGACAATGGTCATATTAAGGCCGAAGGAGAGATGAGAGAACCAGTTACTAAGTTATTCTGATTGACTATGAGTATGATTTGTCCCTGCATAAAAGAATAAGAAAGTCTGCCAAATCCTGACAATACAGTCCGACAATTGTGGGCATAAACTCTAGTAGGGATCGAGTTATTTTTCCAAATCCTGGTAGGGTAGTATGATTTACCAGGTATAAGCCATACCTGAGGGTCGAGTATAAACCATACATGAGTAGTAATTGAGTTAGCTTGCCATGGCTTGGCAATACAGTTCATTCTCTTGTGTATAATCCATACTTGAGTTCCTAGGGTCGAGCATCAACCATGCTCGGGGAATGATTTTTTCAAAGAGATCGAGTATAAACCATACTCGAGATTTAGTAGCATTTACATGTCAAGTTCAGACAAGGTTTGGTTTGAGTATCATCCATACTCATATTGAAAGAGAGTGAAGCTTGCCACATCCTGACAAGTAGAGTTTTAGTGTCGGTATCAGCCATACCATAGAGACGATCATAAACCATTCTCTTTTTGAGAGAAAGTCAGGTTTGTCACATCCTGACGAGTAAATCATATGCCTAGGTATCATCCATATCTTAGGGACCAGCATAAGCTATGCTCGGTTTTAGATGGAGGACCCTGCCATATCCTGGCAAAGTACTTGCGGTCATCAAACATAATCCATGTTCGAGAAATAAATCCTATTGCTGCTAATTATTGCAAATTCAAAAAAATCCTAATGGGTCAATAGTTGAATCCGAAGCATGCCTTGGGACCCCGTATGTGTGTACTTCAACATAGCCACTTTTTTGAAATAAAAGTAATATGTTTCTTATATCCTAAGAAATGGGGTGTATCCACAATGGTTTAATCTATATCAATTGATTATGATGCCGCAATTGCTAGGCTCAGGATCCTTCCCATTTCGATAAGCACGGGAACTGTTCAGAGGAATTTGGGGAGGTAGCTGTGGCGGTGCGGATGTTGCAGATTTCTTTAACATACTCGGGTTGCTCTCCACGTATGACCCTTTCTTCGATGAGATCACACAGGTGCCTGCAATCATTGGTACCATGACCAGCTATGTCATGAATCATGCAGTGCTTTCCTAATTCATGTTCTCTTTGGGTCGGCTCCCACCTGGGGGGGCTTTGGAAAAGTAAGAGATCCTCACATGTTGAGGTATTTGTCCAATAGTGAGGAATTGAGCTTAGTGTAGTTATCATACTTTGTCTCTCTCCGAAACTGTACATTCCTATCATTCTTTTCTGAGACTTTCCCCTTACCCTTGTTTTGGACAACGGTCGAAGGTCCCTCATCCTTTTAGCAAGTACGTTAAGATTATCCATCTCGATATTAGCATCTTCTTGTTGTTGGAATTTGTTTGCCTCAGAGTAGAAATATGCAATGTCTCCGAGAGGGACCCTCTAAAGGGAGATTTTGGAGTCTGTTCAATCCAAGACTCCGGCCATGGTGGCTATGAGCACCATCGATGGTTCAGATCAATCGACCGATCCCACAACCGTGTTGAATCTTTCTTGGAAGGAACGTAAGGTCCCGCTGGACCATTATCTGATGGATGCGAGGAACAAGACGCTTTTCGATCGAGATATGTGAACCCTGAATTGTTCGATGAAGCGAGTGACTAACATATTCCAGTTGTTGATTGATTTAGTTATTAGCTGTCGAAACAACATAGTGGTGACATCAGTTAGGAAAAGCGGGAAGCAGTTGGCAATGACTGTTGATATTACTTTCATGTGGCATATGTAATGCATGAGATGTATGGTAGGATCGGTCCTGCTGTTGTAGGGTTCTAGGACCAGAAGCTTGAAGTCAGGTGGGTTACGGGAATTCCTAATTTCCTTAGTAAAAGGACTGTGGTAGACGTTATCCATGTCTTGCCGAGAAGTAGTGCCTCGGGTGAAGCGCTTAATGATACTAGCCATTTGGTTCTTACCTCCGCGATGTTGCTGCTACTAATCCAATTCGGCACCGGGGACATTGGAGAAAATCCTAATACGGGAAGCATACCCTGAGTTCTTGGGGATAGTTCATTGCGACCCACGAGTGATGGGTGGATGTAGTACCCATCCTTGGCTATTGGTTCGATATTAATTGGTACCCCTTAGTCGGCATGTGAGTTAGCCCGAACCATTTCCATGCTGGTAGGATCGGACCGGTTTGGGTGAGCGTTATCAGCTCGGGGTGTCTCATTGCCCCTGCCTAGGGAAATATCATAGTGATTTACAGCAGCATCTCCCTCCATCTTGTTGGTAACTAACATGGTAGAGTGATCTTGGAGAGACGAAGGGTTCCTGCCTCTAGATCTACATGGGTCTTCATGCTGGGAAGGCTAATTGGGAAGCAGTATAAGTCTAGTTTAGGGTAAGATGCCAGAATGGACCAGAGGTTGCATGGAATCTTTGTCTAGTCAATACAGAGGTTGCATTGATCGACCTGACCTAAGACTTGAACGATCAGGAAGTGAAGTTGGCCCATGTGGAGGCAGAGTAGTAGACTGGTCTGGTACTTGGATTTCATCGACCCGAAGGTTAGCAGTTGCATCAGATTCTCCTGGTGTAGGAAGTGATGCTTGGTTGCTTGGTCTTCCTTCCATCCGAGCGAATAAATTATTCATCATTTCCTATTGCTTTGCAAGGAGTTCATCTTGATATGCCATATGATCTCTAAGTCCTGCGAGAACTACATCCGTCTTATCCTTAGTCAAGTATTGGGATGGTTCTTCGTGAGAGGAAGCCTCAAGGCTTGCCTCCGCTACTGCCTCTATTGGACTAGCAAGTTGAGCGTGGGAAGGTGTTGCATCCTTCTTTCATTTTTCCATTACTTCTTCACGAACTTCCGACAGTGGTTATGCGTTAGTTCGTGACCCCCCTTCCTGGCGCGCCAAAGTGTTGATGTCAAAAGTTGGTCTAGTGACAGTCAACCCTCAAAATGTGTAGTCCACACACAATAATAATCACAGAGTGCAAGAAAAAAGAATAAACATAGGGGACACACAACACTTTTTTAGTTGTTCGATTTCAACCAAGCCTACATCCACTTTATAATCTCTGTTTATAATGTCGATTACATTATACAGTTGCTTTTGATAAAAAGAAACTAGAGAAAGAAGTGATTTATACAAAAAATCCTTGTGTTATGGAATTGAAGAATCGAAGTGTACGGTAGGCTATTTTGAAGTGCTAACCATGAATTTTTCAGTGGAATTTTCTTTGCCTATTCTTTATTTCAGAAATGGTGTATTTATAGGCAAGAATTCGAGCCTATTAAGATGCTACGTGGCCATCATTGGACTCGGAGTCAGCCACATGTTGCTTGATCCAAAAAAGTAATTGTAGGAGGCGAGACCTATTTTCCTGCTAATGAATAGTTCTCCCATACGTATCATGACTTGGCGTATAAGCAGCAGAGTAGGTCATGTTCGCAATTATCAAGGCATATGTATTCCTTGGAATCTGGAGTAAGGGATGCTGAATGGGCCTAGTTTGACTAATAAAGCAACCTTGAGAATTTAGGCTTTGTTGTGTGGCATAGGAGGTGGAAAATCATATTTGGGGGTCGATTATCTAGTTCGATTGGCCTAGTCTTTGAAGTCTGGTTCTTTTGCTAAAGAGGAATGCTTCGACTTGAGAACTGTTGAGTTGGTTCGAGCTAAGCTTTGTTCGATCGATGAGTAAGTCATTCCAGAATAAGGAAATAATTTATCTTAAGTATAGATTCTACTTGTGACAGCTTTTACCAAAAAACTGGTCAACAAATATGATGCAAAATGGATCTTTTTCTATAGTTGATTAGAGAATTTTCTACAAATAATATGAATCAGAGTTTGAATAAGGAAAAGGAGCACTCGACCCACAATAATAGAGAAGGGTTTATTCAATCACATAGTTTGGGTATGCCCCTTTCAACAAGAAAAGGAGAAATATCAAAACAATTATCCAACGATTGCTAGACCAATCACGAAAAAGATTTAAAAAAAATGGGATTTGATATGTCATTTTCTGTTTCCTTGAGCACTGCCAGACCTATCGCAAACTTGAAAGGAACCCGAACTAAGAAAGGTCAAGTAGTGATTCAGGTGTTGGTAGAGAATCTAAATATTCCCTTTCTTATAAAGTTGTTGGTAGTATAAACATTCGGCAGGCTATTCGATTCTTTGAGGCGACAGGAGAAGGTGTGTGGTGACGTTTTGGTCACCTACAGTCGTTCCACCTCCCATTGGGTCAATAGTCCAACTTTGGTGCCCCCAAAATCGTATGGCTAGTGCACTTGGTTAGTGGTTATGCTCGCTTCAAGACCTAAAGGCAGAATGAAAGCCTAAATCGGGTGTAAGTGGATCCCTCTTCCAATTCGTTTAAAGAATAACCGTAAGGTGGATGGCTCATAAGAACACAAAAGAAAACTAACTTTGACTTGAAAGTGTTAAGCATAAGTTAATGAAGTTGGCAGATAGGACGATGCCGGACTTTACACACCCACGTTTGTGGGACAATCAGTGTTAGCCAGATTAGTGAACATTTATATATTTTGATGCAACAACAAGATGTTATTTGTAACAAGTAGTTTTGTTGGTTAGTTAACTAGTCACATTTTATTCATGAAATAGATTAGATTGGTATTATTATGGATATGACAAGATCATTTGATTTGATTTGATTTAATAAGTACCTTGTGTCAGAGTTGAGAAATTCTATAGCTAGAATCTTTAGTATTCTGTTATTTATCACTTGTGTCTACAATTTAGGCAGAATTCCATCGCCTATTTGTACTAAGAAACTAAAAAAAACCTCAGAAACTGAAGAAAGAGATGTAGAAACAACTTATGAAATAAAGAAAGCAAAATAGGAATAAGAGGATCCACTAAAGAAGACAAAGATAACCCGGTTTAAGAAGATTCTTATCCTGACATCCTTCAAGAGAAACGGGAATTGGGCAAAATTAAAGAAGAGAAAACTTCGTTTTGGTTTGATAAACCTATTGTAACTTTTCTTTTCAATTATAAATGATGAAATCACTTATTGAGATATTTAAAAAATGATAGGTTTGAAATTTTATATGAAATGAAAAGGCATAATGTTTTTTATAGATGCCGAAACAAAGGGAAAAAAATATAATCTCTTTTACATAGAAAGAAATATTTATGCAAATAATACTTTTTTGAGTTATATATATTAATAAGTAATAAAAAGTTGAATACGAAGGAAAATTATTGTGACACCCCACATCTGTTAGTGTCACTCATAAAGGGAATGCATTAAGTTTCGTGAAACGTTTAGGTAAATAGACACAGAATATTACAAGATAGATATAAAAAAAATTGCAGTGGAAATAAACCAGTTTATTAATCATCAAAATACCGTGGTCCAAAGAATCATTTGTCTGAAATATAAAAACCCATTACAACATAAAAACCACGGTCTTGTACTTCAGAAATATCAGAGTACATAAAAGAAAGAAAATTCCCCAAGAGCAAAATATGGCCATAGCAACAAGGATAGGAGCTTGATCCATACATATAAGTAGCTCCACTAAAATAAGAAGAATCACGATCAAGCTTGTGTGTTTCCTCCCTAAGAACCTGGAGGGAGGGGGAAGGGACGGAAGAAAGATGGGAGACAAAAAGAGTCAGACATAAAGTCTGGCGAGTCTAGTTACTTTTAGCCAGTAAATAAATAAAAGTAACATGATAGGCATACAAAGTTGATAAGAGAGATTAATACATAAATGGTAGGCATAACAAGGTAAACAGGACAACAGGATAGAATAGATAGTGCTTCTTAATACTTTCCTTGCTCTGCACCAATACCAGTATAACAGATATGTAATAGGATTACATATTCCCCAATTGCTTAACAACAACAGGATGATCCCAACAGAAACATAATGGTAGTTTTAGGTGTACTCTAGTAACGGGTTTTAACCCAAACAGAACTGGTACATAAACAGATTAACGGGTGTTAGCCCATACAGAAACATAGGTACCCCACAGAAATAAACAGGACTAGATGTACCCTATTTACTACCCCCAATCGATCGGCTCCCTATTCCGTAAATACCCTATGCTGGCCCCACAGTAGGGTGTATCACTCCCTAAAGTGGCAATCCTTCATTTTCCGGATGTGCACAACCATATCTACTGATGTCACAACATCATATCTTCCCTAACAGGCGGAGCCATGCACTCACATGACCTCGTTGGAACACGCCGTAAACACCGCCTCCGCGTTTGGATCTCTTACAATCAGCTCAGTAAGCGTGCCCCACTGCGACCTAGTTCGGAGTACCCGTTTGATACCTATTTAAGGGTTACTGACTAAAATGGGTCCCACACAAGATGATGCATGCTCTCCCTTTGTCTTGCATCCCCACTACTAGGTTTTCCACTAGTTATGTTTACTTAATGAATTCTTTAATTACATAACCTCGACAGGTTAAGTTTGTGGGCCTATATATAAATATTACCCACCAACCAAATATGTACTTAACCCTCCTACTGATTCAAGCATGTTTATTTAACGGTTAAGTTTGTGGGCCTATATATATTAATATTACCCACCTACGTAAGATGTACTTAACCCTTCCACTGATCTAAGCATGTTTTACTTAACCCTATCTTTAGTTCATATTCATACAATCCCTTATGGATTAGATTAAGATAAGTAGTCTAATTCATTATCATGTCTATTTATGGTTTATAATGGGCTAGACCTACCACATTAGGCCTACAACTTGTGGATGTTGGATATGTCGGTCGGGTCCGGCCAGTCTTATTCCACAGTTGGGCCTAACCTCGTGTCTTAGCCCGATTTGTATTTGCGTACTTAGACCTCCCACATTAGGTTCAACATTAGTGGCTGTTGGATATGCCGGTCGGGTCCGTGCAGACTTCCACCACTAATGTAACCTAACCTCGTGTCATAAGTACAATTATAATTCCTAAATGTAATTACTAAACATTCCATTTTTAATTAATTAATCAATTAATTAAACCTTTCCGTTTTTGGGTGTCAATATATATTTTGCCCAATAATTCGAATTATATATCAAATCATTTGAAGATTACATGCCAATTGTAAATCTCTTTTCCCCCCGTTTCTTCATTAACATATTCACACGTATTTTGGCGGCATCTAGGCTAATAAGTAGTCTAGCCATAACAATGAAAAAGAGAATATGATAGAGGTGAACACGTAATTAACATCATATCAAGGTGAATATACATATTGTCATGAACATGTTATCATCATCATAACGGGATCTAACATAAATATTGCTTTAGATCTACATAAAATGTCCACTTGCTCTAGATCTAATAGATTAAATTAGATCTAATCATAAATAAAGGTTTAGATCTATAGGTTTATAAATCGATCTAGCCAAATCCATGTCATAGATGTTACAATTAAGATAAAGGTGTGGCCCCAATCCTAATCAATTCAAGGTGGCATACGTTCACGGTTCACATAAATGATCTGATCTCTCCAAATGAAATAAAAATAACATACTAGGACAATCACAATTGAATTGGATCTCGAGAGATAGATCTATCATAGCATAAGATATGATCATAAAATAGATCTAGCATAAAACATGATCATAAAGTGGATCTTGCATAAAACATGATCATAAAGTACATCTAGCAAAAAACATGATCATAAAGTGGATCTACCATAAAACATGATCATAAGCATGTTTAGATCTAAATATATCCAACTTACAACATATCTAAGTTGATCACAACATGAAAGGTGATTTACATACAAAATTAGATCTAAGCAATGTTGCAACTGTCAAGATTAATAGATTTACATTTACCACAACGTAGTTGCAAATCAAGTCCATAAAGGCAACATCATAGTATAACCACAATTGCATCAGATCTAGAGAATTAGATCTATCATGATCTACATAGCATAAGGTTTAATACTGGCATAGATTCATACTTTACAACATACCCAATTCATAGTCTTTCACAATTTACTGTTTTTGTTTTAAACCTAAAAGTGACTAGAAACTCACAGCGTTAGGTTCAGAAAATTTAGAGAGAGAGAGAGAGAGATCTGAATTCTGAATAGCTAAACTGATTGTAATAGACTTTGATTCTGTTTCAGTTTGCAACCCGACAGCATATGGCCTCTATGATCTCCAATGGAGAAAATAAGAGAATAGAGGACCATATTTATAGCCTAGAACCAATGAACCAGACCCAGAATCAAGTTCAGGTACGTAAAACAAATTCTGCCCAGATCTGTCCGAGGGGGTCAACACCCCTATAGGGGGTCGACACCTATGCCGACACCCCTATAGGGGGGTCGACACCCACGAGCAGGAATTTTCCCGCTTAGACCGCTTTGGCCCGATTTTTTATTTTTGAATTGTTTTTGAAGGTTCTGGAATTTATTATATATATATTTATCTTGTGTGTAAACAAACTTCAAACCCTCATAACTTTCTCATATGGTATCCGTTTTATGCAAACTAAATGTCCATTCTGACCAGAATTTCGAGACGGACGCAATGGCATAGTCCATAACCTCTAATTCCGAATGTTAAATTAATTATTATTTAATTTATCCTCTTTTAATGTCGTTAAAATTTGGGGTGTTACATTCTCCCCTACTCAAAGGATTTCGTCCCCGAAATCTCTAAGTTGAGAAGAATGCATATCCTACCATCCATCTTCCATCTACTCATCCAACATCCATTGGCATCCATTGTCCTTAAAAGCCTATAATGCTTATATGAATATATGCAGAAGTGTGTGTGTGTGTATGTCCCAAGACTAATGCGAAAATCAGGCGGTCTACTGATTCAGTTGACCTCCTTAATGCAATGTATGTTAGTGTCATGAATCCAATATGTATGTAAATAAACCTATTACATCATATAAGTTCTATATGTGTGCACACACATTTGTCCAAATGCAACATCCATATACTAATTCATCCATTTCCATCCATAAAAGAGAAGAAAATGCATACACATCCATATGCAGTATGAGAGTTATTGGGCCGATCTAGTGCCTAACGTGTGTGTATATGCGTCCACGGGCAACCACTAGCAAACACTTGCATCCACTTGCATCCATCAAACATAACATGTCTCAAACACATGTTTACAATCAAAGGATTTCCTACCTAAAGGTCGAAGATTCGATTGATGGGATATACTCATATGATAGAAGCAAATGCGAATAAAAGCTTTTGGAAGAGAAGTTAAGATCATTCCCTTAAAAAGGAAAGGGTATGGAGCGTAAAAATCTTGTCTTCGGTCTCCCAAGTTGCATCTTCCTGATTGTCTCCCAAATGGACCTTCACCAACTTGACTTCTCTATGCGTAGCTTCTTAACCTCCAATCCAAGTATGCAAGTTGGAGCTCATCCAATCATTGCTTCCTTCTTTTTTTCACTTCCTTTCGCAAGTTTGGCCCCACTACCTCGAACTCCATACATTTTATCGCCACTTGGATGAATAGTCATCTTGGAATGATAGGCTTCCTCAGGGACTGTCTTCAATAGGTTTTCCATCCTGAAATGATTCACAGCCCCGCCACTTACTTATCAAGTTCTCTCTTTTCTTTTAGGAGCCATATGGCGCCCAGGTAATGCAATTGGCTTTGCATTGTCCACTAGGTATATACAAAAATCAATCTCGCGCCCCAGGGGTAATCCCCGAACCTCGTTTAAGACATCAAGATACTCATGGGCTACTGGTGCCGATCGTAGATCATCGATAGATGCCTCAGAAGACTCTAGGAAACTAAGCATGACAGACCCTTGTGGGTCACAAGAAATTTCGAGGGCGCTTAACGACCCTCCTCTCACCACCCAGAATGGCACCATATGTGGTAAACCAACCTATCCCTAGAATCAACCCATAGCCCATAAACCCGAGTACATGTGCGTCGCATTCAAATTTGACGCCTAACACAGATATTCTCGAACCCCTAAAAATCAAAGATAAATGAGCCGAATCCCCAATGGGGTTTGAGACAACTACGGGATCCACTACCATACTAGTAACTAAGTGCAGATATTCAACAACAGAACTAGATATAAATGAGTGTGAAGCGCCAGAATTAAAATGTGTCCTAACTGGATGATTTGAAAGAGAAACTAAACTTTCTACGGAAATTTTTCTACCTCTTTCAGGAGAACTAATCGCGAGAGCAAGCAGCTGCCCTTCAGAAATTCCTGCCCTTTGACCTTGTCCCTGTTTCTTCAGGAAATTCTTAATAAGATGCCCAACCTCTCCACAAGTGAAGCAAGCATTCTTCATTTTCCTGCAGTCCTTGGCTAAGTGACCCTCTCGCCCACAACTATGGCACTTCCTCTTATCTTTAACCTTGTCATTCTTTTCGCCATTCTTCTGGTTGTCCCTTCTTGGGCCACACCTTCTCATTTTGTGTGGCTTTCTCAGCCTTTACTTCCTTCTTTTCACCCTTCTCTTCCTCATGCATTAAGGCCATATCAACAAGTTTTTCAAAAGTGGCTCCCATTAGGATATGGGAAATGGCTAACCCATGAAGGGGTTCACTCAGCCTTTTAGCGAACCGCAAAGCTTTTTTGTCGGCGTATCCACCAATTCTAACCCAAACCTTGCTAGGTGGTTGAATTTGTTCACATATTCTTTCACCGTCAAGTTTCCTTATTTGAATGCTAAGAACCTTTCCATCTGCATGCTTTTCTCGGCTTGGGAAAGAAATTTCATTTCAGATCTTTGCCTAAAATCTTCCCAAGTTTCCACCGGACGTCCAGCTTGGGTGACTTCCCACCAA
This sequence comes from Allium sativum, assembly GCA_030737875.1. Lineage (NCBI taxonomy): Eukaryota > Viridiplantae > Streptophyta > Magnoliopsida > Asparagales > Amaryllidaceae > Allium > Allium sativum. The sequence continues at coordinate 899,131,062 of CM060922.1, read as the reverse complement.
AATGAGGCTTCGTCCTTTAATAGCCAAGCAGCTAACTGAATCTTCCTCCTATCCTCTATTTCAAAGATTATGAACAAGTACTCGGTCTCCTTGAGCCAATTTCGAGCTTCAACGACTGTCTCATTCCCATGGAATGGCTTCCCTCCCATAGCACGGAAGTCTTTGCAGATCTTGGCGAAGTTATCTGCTCTTGGAGGGGGAGGAGGAGGAATGATTGGCGCATCTGGGGGAGGAACATTTCCTTGGCCTTCGGTAGGCGCCGTGGCCTCCAAATACCTACGGAACCATCCGGGTATAGTGACGCCCTCTGGGATGTTAGCAATGTTTTGTTCCCCAGACATGGTGAAAAAAGGAAGAAATTTAAATAAAGGACCGAAGGATATTACATATGGCTTCTTGTGGGAATATTTTCAAAACAAACTTTTCTTTTCGAAAATACTTTCTTTTAAAACCTTTTTGAAAAATAATTTTCAAATTTTTAATCTAATCTGGTAACCATCAGCTCTGATACCAAGTGTGACACCCCACGTCCGTTAATGTCACTCACAAAGGGAATGCATTAAGTTTCGTGAAGCGTTTAGTTAAACAGACACAGAATATTACAAGACAGATATAAAAAAATTTGCAGCAGAAATAAACAACTTTATTAATCATCAAAATACCGTGGTCCAAAGCATCATTTGTCTGAAATATAAAAACCCATTACAACATAAAAACCACTGTCTTGTACTTTAGAATATCAGAGTATATAAAAGAAAGAAAATTCCCTAGGAGCAAAATATGGCTATAGCAATAAGGATAGGAGCTTGATCCATACATATAAGCAGCTCCGGCAGTATCATGATCAAGCTTGTGTGTTTCCTCCCTGAGAATGGGGAGGGGGGGGGGGGGACGGAAGAAAGAAGGGGAAACAAAAAGGGTCATACATAAAGTCTGGCGAGTCTAGTTACTTTTAGCCAGTAAATAAATAAAAGTAACATGATAGGCATACAAAGTGGATAAGAGGGATCAATACATAAATGGCAGGCATAGCAAGGTAAACCAGACAACATGATAGAATATATAGTGCTTCTTAATACTTTCCTTGCTCTGCACCAATACTAGTATAACGGATATGTAATAGGATTACATATTCCCCAGTTGCTTTAAAAAACAGGATAATCCCAACAGAAACATAATGGTAGTTTTAGGTGTACTGTAGTAACGGGTTTTAACCCAAATAGAACTGGTACCTAAAGAAAAATAACGGGTGTTAGCCCAGACAGAAACATAGGTATGCCACAGAAAAAGACAGGACTAGATGTACCCTATTTACTACCTCCAATCGATCGGCTCCCTATTCCATAGATACCCTGTACTTGCCACACAGTAGGGTGTGCCACTCCCTAAAGTGGCAACCCTTCATCTTCCAGATGTGCACAACCATATCTACCAATGTTACAGCATCTTATCTTCCCTCAACAGGAGGAGTCATGCGTGCACATGACCTCGTTGGAACGCGCCGTAAACACTGCCTCCACGTTTGGATCTCTCACAATCAACTCAGTAAGCGTGCCCCACTCCGACCTAGTTCGAAGTACCCGTTTGATACCTATTTAAGGGTTACTGACTAAAATAGGTCCCACACAAGAAGATGCAAGCTCTCCCCTTTGTCTTTCATCCCCACTACTAGGTTTTCCACTGGTTATGTTTACCTAACGATGTCTTTAATTACATAACCTCGACAGGTTAAGTTTGTGGGCCTATATATATATATTACCCACCAACCCGAGATGTACTTAACACTCCTATTGATTCAAGCATGTTTATTTAAAGGTTAAGTTTGTGGGCCTATATATATTAATATTACCCACCTACCCAAGATGTACTTAACCCTCCCACTGATCCAAGCACGTTTTACTTAACCCTATCTTTAGTTCATATTCAAACAATCCCTTATGGATTAGATTAGGTTAAGTAGTCTGATTCATTCCCATGTCCATTTATGGTTTATAATGGGCTAGACCTCCCACATTAGGCCTACAACATGTGGATGTTGGATATGTCGGTCAGGTCCGGACAGTCTTATTCCATAGTTGGGCCTAACCTCGTGTCTTAGCCCGATTCGTATTCGTGTACTTAGACCTCCCACATTAGGTTCAATATTAGTGGCTGCTAGATATGCCAGTCAGGTCCGGGCAGACTCCCACCACTAATGTAACCTAACCTCGTGTCATAAGTACAATTACAATTCCTAATTGAAATTACTAAACATTCCATTTTTAATTAATTAATCAATTAATTAAACCTTTCCCTTTTTGGGCGTCAATACATATTTTGCCAAATAATTTGAATTACATATCAACTCATTTAAAGATTACATGCCAATTATAAATCCCTTTTCCCCCGTTTCCCTCACTAACATATTCGCACGTATTTTGGCGGCATCTAGGCTAATAAGTAGTCTAGCCATAACAATGAAAAAGGGACTTTGATAGAGGTGATAGTTTCAACATATATTGGCATAAACATATTAGTACGATAACAAAGTGAATGGACATGTAATTAGCATCATATCAAGGTGAATATACATATTGTCATGAACATGTAATCATCATCATAACGGGATCTAACATAAATATTGCTTTAGATCTACATAAAATGTCCACTTGCTCTAGATCTGATAGATTAAATCAGATCTAATCATAAATAAAGGTTTAGATCTACAGGTTTATAAATAGATCTACCCAAATCCACATCATAGAGGTTACAATTAAGATAAAGATGTTGACCCAATCCTAATCAATTCAAGGTGGAATATGTTCATGGTTCACATAAATGATTTGATCTATCCAAATGAAACAAAAATAACATACTAGGATAATCACAATTGAATTGGATCTCGAGAGAAAGATCTATCATAGCATAAGATATGATCATAAAATAGATCTAGCATAAAACATGATCATAAAGTGGATCTAGCATAAAATATAATCATAAAGTGGATCTAGCATAAAACATGATCATATAGTGGATCTAGCATAAAACATGATCATAAGCATGTTTAGATCTAAATATGTCCAACTTACAACATATCTAAGTTGATCGCAACATGAAAGGTGATTTGCATACAAAATTAGATCTAAGCAATATTGCAACTGTCAAGATTAATAGATTTACATTTACCATAATGTAGTTACAAATCAAGATCCACAAAGGCAACATCATAGTATAGCCATAATTGCACCAGATCTACAGAATTAGATCTATCATGATGTACATGGTATAAGATTTAATACTGGCATATATTCATACTTTACAACATATCCAATTCATAGTCTTTCGCAATTTACTATTATTTATTTAAACCTAAAAGTGACTACAAACTCACAGCGTTAGGTTCAGAAAATTTAGAGAGAGAGAGAGATCTGAATTCTGAATAGCTAAACTGATTGTAGTACTAGACTTTGATTCTGTTTAAATTTGCAACCCAATAGCATATGGCCTCTATGATCTCCAATGGAGAAAATAAGAGAATATGGGACAATATTTATAGCCTAGAACCAATGAACCAGACGCAGAATCAAGTCCAGGTACAAAATAAATTCTGCCCAGATCTGTCGGGGGGGTCGACACCTCTATAGGGGGATCGACACCTGTGTCGACACCCCTGTAGGGGGTCGACACCTATGTTGACACCCCTTATGGGGGTCGACACCCACGAGCAGGAATTTTACCACTCAGCCCGCTTTGGCCCGATTTTTGTTTTTTGAATTGTTTTTGAAGGTTCTGGAATATTATATATATATATATATTTATCTTATGCGTAAATAAACTTCGAACCCTCTTAACTTTTTCATACGGTGTCCGTTTTACGCAAACCAAATGTCCATTCTGACCAGAATTTCGAGACGAACGCAATGGCATAGTCCTTCCCCTCCAATTCTGAATGTTAAATTAATTATTATTTAATTTATCCTCTTTTAATGTCGTTAAAATTTGGGGTGTTACAATTACAAAAATAGCTAAGATGAAATTTGCCCCCCTCCCACATATTTTATTCCTTCACCTATAAATAAACTAGTAACACCAATCCCATTTATCATTCCATCAATTATATGTCTATCAAAAAACTGAACTAGTTTCGGTAATTTTCTTACATTTCCAGCAAAAATCTTAGTATAATAAATTTATATATAATAATGATTATACAATAAGTTATATGTCACATTTTTTTTATTAAGCTGAATAAAATTATCATGTGGGTCTTCTTCACAAACGAATTGAGTAAACTCAAATTCTATAAGGACGAATAAATGGATCCATATAAAATGGATATTATAAATAATCCAAAAAAAGTTATACTTACCGGAATAAAGCTGCATTTTAAAAAAAAAAAATTAATTCGAAGGATCATTTTAATGGAAATTTTTTGCAGTGATGAAAAAGGATGAGATCTTGATTCTGAGGATCGAGAAATGGCCTTTTCATTTGGGACTGCGTCCTAAGAAATGAGAACAATTAGTCTATGGACCATGAACCTATAGTCCCAGCCTATCCGAAATGAAACAATAAAAGAAGCAAGCTATGTCACATGTCCAAAACAAGGAGCTTACTCTAAAAAGTCCTGACAAATGGTGATTGAGACAATAAATATATATAATATATTTTTGAATCAGGAAATGCTAGATATTTGGCTGTAGGTGTAACCAACTCGCTAGCTACTGTATGAACTCCCTAACCGCTGCTTGCTACCCAACTCCCTAACTGCTGACTCAGCACCTTGAATCAAAAGCGCCACCATGTTTCTAGGGTGAAGCCTTTTCCAAGGCTTGGAATGTCCTAGATCATTGAATGAGGTCCACTCATCTGAACCTACTCGGTTTGACTTCATGTCCCTTTACGCTTTGCATTCATTCAATGCTTAATAAGTTTGAAGAGCAGAGCTTGAACAAAGCCCGAAGCTACTCGCGGAACTTAAGTTAGAATTAGATAGATGAATACCCTTTCCAATACGACCTCGCCGGAAAGGGAGAATGAATTAGCAACTGATCCAAACCTAATGATTGTTAGATTCGATGGCTCTCCTAGGGTTCCATCATCAAGGATCCATCGGGAAAGGACTGAGTTGGCCCTTGCGAATGCTTGATGCACTATCTCCCTTCAAGCCTTTGTCTATTTGGCTGCTCTTGCTTAAATCATCACTATTTCCAATGCTCTGGCAATTGCGCACCCTAGACAACTACATTTAGGTAGGGACAATATCTCTGTATTGTTGTCCATAGTTAGTATCCGCATTGATTGTTTCTTTCTTTCTTGAACAAAGTCTTTCTATTCCTTAGTCTAGGCCCAAAGTGACTAGTAATTGGAATTGTAGCCAAAAGGTGCAAAGCGAGCCAGTTTTCATTTTTCAAAGAGGTTGCATGTTTGACATGACGTTATTTCATGCAGGAAGCACATTGTTATTTACAACTATTAGAAGCGACCATTAGCAACAAAAAGAGGTGCCCTTCTAGTGGCATCATAAGTAGCCGCTCTTCGAGCGATTCTTTCGTTGTTTAATTAACTAATGAAAATTGGAAATGATACCCATCAAACAAGAGCCCAATCATCTAAAGAATCCTTGCTGCTGGTGTTGTTGGGTCGAATACAACTTCCCCGTTAAGGACAACATCTATGTTGAGTCTAGGCCCTGTTAGGGACTGTGGAATGGATCGTTCAGGCAAAGCAAGCACTAGAGGGGGATGAATAGTGTTTGTAGAAATTTAAACAAAAACCAAAAACTAGAGAGAACTATGGGATGAATCAAACACCAAAAACATAAACACTGATTCAAACAAAGAGGAAAAATAAACAAAAACAAAAATGTAGAAAAGGAAAGAACACACCGGATTTTATACTGATTCGGATTACTCCTATGTCCAGTCCCACACAACGCTGGGTTGTGCAGAGTTTTATTACTCTTTCAATAGTTAATTAAACCCTCATTGATTTCATGGCTCATAAGGAGACACCGATTCCTACTTTCTTGATTTCATGGATCACAAGAACACACCGACTCTACTACCTTGATTTCACGGATCACAAGGAAACATCGACTCCTCTTTGACTCACAACAAGGTTTATTCAATCCAGCCAATTACAAAACAGCGCTATAACTCTTCAATAGCACTTGATTCAGAGAGTAGAGAGTAGAGAGTGTAGAGAGAAGAAGTTTTATCAATACAGAATTGAATTCAGCAGAGTATAAGTGTAAAAACCATAAAAATGATTAAGAATAATGGTAGGATATGAAGATAGAGAAGAAGAGATGTTAGAAAATTTGGTTTTAACCTCTTTTATAGGTTATGAAGGGTTGCAACGGTTCTGAAGCTTTTCAAATAATGAAAAAACACTTCCCTTCAAATTTAGATAAATAGCTGTTATATGTCGACATACATATCTTGTTATGTCTATATAGCCATGTGTAAATTTTATTTTGAAATCATTTTTCAAGTACTTAATATAAAGTTAATTCTGAAAATTCTTGAATAAAATTCTGATGTTGTAAATCAATATTATATGATAGAAAAACATGTGGAAATATATTTTTAAACTATATAAATATATTTAGAAAATTATAAGGTTTTAAAGTATAAAAAATATAAATAAAGTATATATATAAAACTTAAGTTTGAAAATCAAATAAGAATGAAAATTGAATAAAATAGAAAAACAAAATAGATAAGATTGAGGATAAAAAGAAAACAAAAATAGAGAGGATTGAGGATAGAATTGAAAATTAGAATTTGAATTTGAGTTTGAATTTGAATTTGAACCTGGAGTGCTGTTTGGAGTCTTACAAAATTTAGACTCTGTAAAAATATTATTCTTGAACTCTTGAACTCTTGAAATCTTGATTACTCATGAGTCTTGAATCTACTCTGAATTCTGAATCTCTAAAATCTCTTAAACTGTACAGTCTTCAGTATTAATTCCTGTATACAAATTCTTCATATATATATATATATTCTAAACCTTAGTTTATAAAATATCATATCTGTATATACCTGTTTGATGATGATCTTCTTATACTTCCCTTGTCTATAAGAATTCTATAAAACTATGCCTATATTTTATAATTTCTCCGCCTTTGGCATTATCAAAAAGAAAGATTAAAGATACTCCCCCTAAGTTTAAATAACCGTAGAAACCAAGTAATATTCAAAAAAATGCTCCCTATAAATTGCATAATTCCCTAATTATGACATAAAATACTCCCATTAATCTAATAATCGTATATTTATGTTATAGAAGGTTTAGAACAATATCAATAACAATTTTATTTATGTTAAACAAACATGTGCACATATACATGGATTTATACATATACCTATATGACATACCATAAGAACTTAATAAAGCTAAACCTAGACAAACCTTAAATACTAAAGTATTTGACAATAGGGGACTTGTGAATTGGACAATTTGGATAATGGGGACAGAATTCTCCATTCTTTTCAATCACATTCCCATTTTCGTCAAATAGGACCTCTCCTATGCATTCAACTTTATTGTTTTCGTTCGCAACCGTTGTTTGAGCCTCTTGATGTTCTTCCTCCTCCATCATTTCTTCCTCGTCTGGTTCTTCCTCTGGTTCTTCTTCTGGTTCTTCCTCTTCTTCCATTGGTTTGTTATCATCACTGCTGATAATCGGGTTAGTCTCATTATCCATTATAAACTTTAAGAGACTCCTAATCCCTTTTCCCTGTTTGTTTTGTCCTTGACTTATTCTAATTTGAAGCACTTGCATTTCAACCACCATTTGCAGTAAATACACCATTTTCTCTTCAATTTTGATTACTTTAGAGAGCGTAGACCATTGAAATGGGCTCCCGGATGGTCCAGCGTATGAATCAAAGTTGTTTTGAGTATTTGGATTAGTGGAAGTCATTGTAATTTTTAATTTACAGTTTTTACAGAGAAGACGAATGAGAATGAAGAAAGAAATTCGAATTAAAGGATTTATATAGTTAGAATAACTAACTTATGGTGGGAATTAATTTTAAAAACTTTAAGTTATATGTCGACATACCAGAATATTCATGTCAACATAGTGTTGTTGAAAATTTTATTATTTTAATTCCTTATTATATATATTATTACTTTAATTATTCTAATTCACTTAATGAACATATACCTAATTCTGTCCTAAATTTAGTGAATGTTGCTTCATTTAATGGTTTGGTTAATATATCGTCTATTTGTTTATCTATTTCTATAAATTCAAGTGAAATCTTCTCTTTACTTATATTATCTCTTAGAAAATGATGTCGCACATCAATTTGTTTAGTTCTTGAATGATGAGTAGGAATTTTAGATATATTTATAGCACTTGTATTATTACAGTATATAGGTGATTTACTTATATTTATACCAAAATGGTTAAGAGTTTGTTGCATATAAATTACTTGTGAACAAGCCAAAGCAATAGATATATATTTTGCTTCAGTTGCTGATAAAGATATGGTATTTTGTTTCTTACTAAACCAAGATACATGGGAATGTCCTAGAAAATGACATGTTCCACTAGTACTTTTCTGGTCAGATTTACATCCCGTGTAATCAGCATTACATTACGAAACTAGATCGAATGAATCATTTTTTGGATAAAATAATCCAAAAGATGATGTATGCTTTACATATCTCAGAATACCTTTTACCGCTATTAAATGAGTTTCCATAGGTTGTGATTGATATCTTGCACAGAGACATACATTATGCATTATATTTGGACTACTAGCAGTTATATATAATAATGATCCTATCATTCCTCTATATAATTTTTGATCAACGTCTTTTGATGTATCATCTATGCTTAAAGCAATATTAGTTGCCATAGGTGCAGGTCTACCATTTGTTGTTGTTAGATTGTATTTATTAATTAAATCTCTTGCATATTTTTCTTGATTAATAAATATTCCACTCTTTAGTTGTCAAATTTGTAAACCTAACAAGAATGGTAATTATCCCATATGGCTCATTTACAACTCTTTGGTTATAATATCTAAAAACTCTTTGTTCATTTTTTCATTTGTCGACCCAAAGATTATGGCATCAACGTATATTTGTACTAATTGTATATCTTTGTTATTTTTCTTAATAAACAACGTATTATCTAATTTTCCTATTTCAAAGTTTGATTGTAGTAAATGATTTCGTAATCTATCATATCAAGCTCTATGAGTCTGTTTTAATTCATATAATGCTTTCTTTAGTTTATATACATGATCGGGTAACTTCTCATCTTCAAATAGGGGTGGTTGCTCTACATATACGTCTTCTTTGATGAAACCATTTAGAAATGCACTTTTAACATCCATTTGATATAATTTGAAATTATTATAGTTTTGCAAAGGCTAGAAAAATTCTGATAGCTTCTAGTCTTGCTACAGGAGCAAAAGTTTCATCGTAATCTGTTCCTTCTTCTTGAGTATATCCTTGGGCTACTAGTCGTGCCTTATTTCTTACTACCTCACTGTGTTCATTCCTTTTATTTTTATAGACCCATTTGGTTACTATAATTGTTTTATCCTCTGGTATAGGAACAAGTTCTCATACTTCATTCTTAGTAAATTGATTCAATTCTTCTTGAATAGCAAGTATCCATGAATCATCGGAAGAAGCTTCCTTTGGATTTTTAGGTTCTACAGTTGATATAAATGCAATATTACTCGTTATCTTCATTATTTATTTCATTAACTTCATCCTCACAATCATCTTTATCATTTTGATTTACACTTTTATAGTTTTCATCGAAAGATACGTTTAGTGTTTCTTCTATAGTGTTGGTTCAAGTACTAAAAACTCTATATGCCTTGCTTCTTTCTGAATATCCAATAAATTTTCCTTTATCTGATTTTGAATCAAATTTGTCTAAATTATCCTTTGTATTAAGTATAAAACATTTACTTCCAAATATTTTAAAATAAGATACTTTTGGTTTCTTATTATATAAAAGTTCATAAGGAGTTTTATGAGTCAAAGGTCTAATTGAAATTCTATTAATAATATAACAAGCTGTTGCTACTGCCTCAGCCCAAAATTTCCTTGGTAAATTACTATCGGATAACATAGTTCTTGCACATTCTTGTATCGTTCTATTTTTACGTTCAACTGCTCCGCTTTGTTGAGGAGTTCTTGGAATTGAAAATTTGTGGATTATTCCCTTTTTTTTGCAATATTTTTCAAAATTCTCACTTTAGTATTATTTTAATTTTTAGTGATAATAAATTTTGAATTATTTTAGAAAAAGTTTTAAACTGATTGAAAGCATCACTTTTATTTTTAAGAAACAAAGTCCAAGTGTATCTAGAAAAATCGTCAACTATTACAAATACATATCTGTTATGATTTATTGATTGAGTTTGAGATGGACAAATAAATCCATGTGTATTAACTCTAATGGTTTTGAAGTAGTGATTTCTTCTTTTGATTTAAATGAACTCTTCCATAATTTTCCGTATTAACAAGCATCACATAAGTTATTAACTTTGAATTTCATTTTGGGTAATCCTCTAATCGAATCTAGTTTAGAAATTCTAGAAATATATTTGAAATTTATATGACCGAATCTCTTATGCCAAATCCAGGGAGCACTTGTATTGGCCATAAAACAAAAATTATCGTTGGAAATTTTCATACTTAATATATTTCATTCTATCTCCTTTGAGTATAACTTTTGAATTCCTGTCTTCTATGAAACATATATTCTTTTCAAATTTTATTTATATCCTTTATCGCAAAGTTGGCTTATACTTAGCAAATTGTGTTTTTAATTCCAAACTAATAGAACATCAGAAATAGTAGGAGTTTCAGAATTACCAACATTACCGATTACAAAGATGTATCCTTTAGATTTTTCTCCGAAGTTAACCAATCCACCATCTTCATACTTCAGATTATTGAGTAGTTCTGGATTTCCAATTATATGTCTCGAAAGCCACTATCCAGTATCCATTTGTTCTTTTTCATTTCCACCAGTTGCTTTTCAGAATTTGAATTTTCAATAGCCATGTAACACACCAGTTCAAGATTTGAATCTCCAATAGCCACCTAACCCATATTTTCAACTTTTGAGTTTTCAAAAGTCATAGAACTCACCCTTATTTGTATTGACCAATATTTCAGTATATCATGTGCTTCTTCAACATTAATATATGCAGACTCTTTTAACATTAATGCAATGCATGAATTGATACTAGCATTTTCAGAGATTCCAAAATTTGCCATTTTATCAAATTTTCAAAAATCAGATTATGAATTTTTTGAAGACCTTGCTGTGATACCAATTGTTAGGGACTACGTAATGGATAGTTCAGGCAAAGCAAACACTAGGGGGTGAATAGTGTTGGTAGAAATTTAAACAATACTAAAAATTAGAGAGAACTATGGGATGAATCAAACACCACAAACACAAGCACAAAGGCAAAATAAACAAAAACAAAAATGCAGAAAAGGAAAGAACACACCGAATTTTATACTGGTTCGGATTACTCCTACGTCCATTCTCACACAACGCTAGGTTGTGCAGAGTTTTATTACTCTTTCAATAGTCAATTACACCCTCCTTGATTTCACGGCTCACAAGGAGACACTTATTCCTACTTTCTTGATTCCACGGCTCACAAGAACACACCTGCAACACCCCGTAATTTTGTTAATATTAAACAGGATAAATTAAATAATAATTAATTTAATATTAAGAACTAAGGGAAACATACTACATCATTACGTCCGTCTTGAAATTCTGGTCAAGATAGACACCTAGTTTGCATAAAAAAGATAACACATGAAGAAGTTACGGACAATAAAAGTTTGACAATCAAACCAGGTATAACTGGCGCACTTCACAAGTGCTCCAAGGCAATTTTACACTGGCGCACCTGTAAAGTGCGCCTATAAGGGTTTTTGGGTACTTGGGCCTTTTTCAAGGGGGTGGCGACTCGTGACCTGATTCACTCGAGGGCTGAGGTGGCATTCGAATTCTAGACATTAGTAGCTATAAATATACCTCAATTCTCTTGTTTTCTTCACAAAGAATCATGGCGGCCAAACTCTGCCGGTGTGTGAATTGAACTAGATCCCTTATCTTCTTCTATCAACTAAGGCAAGTCAAATCTAGAAATTCAAGATCCATTCTTTCTCGATTATCTAAACCAAACGCTGTGAGTTCCTAGTTGCTTTTAGATTTAAATAAATAAAAGGGAATTATGAAAGACTGTGAATTGGATATGATGTAAATTATGAATCTATGCTATTGTTAAAACTCATACCATGTCATGATATATCTACACCTTTAGATCTAATGCAATTGTTGTTACCATATTATATTGCCTATGTGGATCTTGATTTGTAACCATGTTGCGGTGAATGTGAATTTGTTACTTTTGACAGTTGCAACATTGGTTAGATCTAATTCTTTATGTAAATCACATTTCACCTGTCATATTGCGATCAACTTAGATATGTTGTAAATTGGACATATGAATCCATATTTAGATCTAAACAAGCTATTATGTCATTTTAATGGTGTTAGATCTATTTTAACATCCAGATCTGAATTATGTGATCTAATTTATCACCTTGTGTTATCATGTTAGACCTAAACCAATTGGACATCTAAACTGCTGATTTAGATCTTACTATGTTTACTGAGACATCATAGTTATGCTAGAACCAATTGACTGCCACAAGTTCACCAGTTTTATGTTCATCTTCTTATGATGTTAATTACATGTCAATGCCAGTATGTATGTTCACCTTGTCACCATTCTAGTTTATGTTTATGTCAAGATGGTCACTTTGATTATATTCCCATTATTTTCCCTATTTTTGTTTATAACTAGGCTATTGACTAGCCTAGGCATGCCGCCAGTTTATGAGTGCGCTAGTTAGGAAACGGGGGAAAAGTGTTAATATTGGCATATTTGAATATGAACATTTTTGGACTTATGATTCAAATTATTGGGTAAAATGGGTATTAACACCTATAAAAGAAAGGATTAAATAATTGGTTAATTAATTAAAAATGGAATGTCTAGTAATCATAATTAGGAATTGTAATTGTACTTATGACACGAGGTTATGTTGCATTAGTGGTGGAAGTCTTCCCGGACCCGACCAACATATCCAGTAGCCACTAATGTTGAACCAATGTAGGAGGTCTAAGTACGCAAAGACGAATCGGGCTAAGACACGAGGTTAGGCCCAACTGTGGAATAAGTCTTCCTCGACCCGACCGGCATATTCAACATCCACACGTTGTAGGCCTAATGTGGGAGGTCTAGCCCATTACGGACATGGTAATGAATTGGACGACTTAACAAAATCTAATCCATAGGGACTGTATGATTATGAACTAATGTTAAGGTTAAGTAAATTTATTGGAATAGTGGATGGGATAAGTAAATCTGGAGGGGGTGGGTAATATTTACATATAGGCCCACTAACTTAACCCGATAAGGTTATGTAATTAAAGACACCTAGTGGTATACATAACCGGAGAAAATAATAAAGTTATGTAATTAAAGACACCTTTTAGGGTAAGCATAACTGGTATAGGGCTATGTAATTAAAGACACCTAGTGGTATACATAGTCATTGAAAATCCTAGTGGGGGATACAAGACAAAGGGCAGAGCTTGTATTATATTGTGTGGGACCCATTTCAGTCAGTAACCCGGAGTAAGTATCAAATAAAATACTCCGTACTAGGCAGAGAGGGGACACACTTACTGATTGATTGTAAGAGATCCAAACGTGGAAGACGCTGTGGATGACGCAAACCGACTGAGCCATGTGCATGCATGAGCCGGGCAGAGGGGGATATGACGACAGTGACACCAGTAGATATGGGGCCGTGCATATCGGTGAAGGGTTGCCACTGTAGGAAGTGATACATCCTACCGTGGGGCCAACACAGAGTATCTTCAGAGTAGGGAGTCGATCGATTACGGCAGTGGTTAGGGTATATTTTGGACATATGCCCTGACTTTACCACCTTATAGTGGAAGGGATCATCTCATTCTGGTTATACTAGTAATAGTGCAAAGTAATCATTAGAGAAGTGTATACACCTTACCCAGTCTACCGTGTCAAACCTGCAATTTATGTAGTGACCTCTCTTATCCACTTTATATGCCTATCATGTTACTTTTATTTATTTACTATCTAAAAGTAACTAGACTCGCCAGACTTTATGTTTGACCCTTTTGTTTCTCCTTCTTTCTTCCATTTCCCCCCAAGTTCTCAGGGAGGAAACACTCAGGCTTAATCAGGACTCAGATATCATCTTGCTAGACGCTACTTCTGAAGTATGGCTCAGGTTCTTGTTTCTACTATGGCTTAACTCTTTCAATCGGGGAATTATGTTTTTTATATTCTTATGTACTCTGATGATGCAAGATAGAAGTTATTTTATTGTAATGGTTTTTGTGACTTATGGTATTGTAGACCACGGTATTATGATTTATGTTGAAATAAAAATTTAAATTTCCGCTTCTATCTTATTTATATCTGTCTTGTAATTATTCTGTGTTTGTTTACCTATAACGCTTCATGAAACTTAATGCATTCCCTTAGTGAGTGACATTAACGGACGTGGATGTCACAACACCGACTCCTATTTCCTTGATTTCACTTCTCACAAGGACACATCGACTCCTCTTTGACTCATAACAAGGTTTATTCAACCCAGCCAATTACAAAACATCTCTATAACTCTTCAATATCACCTGATTCAGAGAGTAGAGAGTGTAGAGAGAAGAAGTTTTATCAAAATAGAATTGAATTTGGCAGAGTATAAATGTAAAAACCATAAAAATGATTAAGAATGATGGTAGGATGAAAGGAGATGAAGATGGAGAAGAAGAGATGTTAGAAAATTCGGTTTTAACCTCTTTTTATAGGTTCTGAAGGGTTGCAATGGTTTTGAAACATTTCAAATAATGAAAAGATACTTCCCTTCACATTTATAAAAACAGCTGTTATATGTCGACGTACATATTTTGCTACGGCATATTTTGCTATGTCGACGTAGCCATGTGTTAATTTTATTTCCAAAACATTTTTCAAGTATTTTGATATAAAATTAATTTTGAAAATTCTTGAATAAAATTCTAATGTTGTAAATAAATATTATATGATAGAAAAACATATGAAAATATATTTTTAAATTATATAAATATATTTAGAAAATTATAAGGTTTTAAAGTATATAAAATATAAATAAAGTATATATATATAATTTAAGTTTGAAAATCAAATAAGAATGAAAATAGAATAAAATAGAAAAACAAAATAGATAAGATTGAGGAGAAAAAGAAAATAAAAATAGAGAGGATTGAGGATAGAATTGAAAATCAGAATTTAAATTTAAATTTGAACCTGGAGTGCTATTTGGAGTCTTACAAAATCTAGACTCTATAAAAATATTATTCTTGAACTCTTGAAAACTTGATTACTCATAAGTCTTGAATCTACTCTGAATTCTGAATCTCCAAAATCTCTTAAACTGTACAGTCTTTAGTATTAATTCCTGTATACAAATTTTGCATATATATATATACACACACACACTTAAATAAAGATGTTAGTATATATTTTATAATCAATGATAATTGAAATAAGGTTGTTGTCATCAAAACTCCATTCTCCAATTGACCTTACTATGAAACTCATAAAAGAGACTGATTTCTGAAAGCCCGCTCCGTCCGACCTAACTTATGGACAGTTGGTTATCTCTACAATTAATATAATGGCGTTCAGTTCGTGCTTCACTTCCCCTTTGGCAAGTACCATTTCACACATAGCTCGACTTTGAGATGCTTTCTAAGTAATTGGCTACAATTAATACATTAGGTCTTCGTGTCTAGAGATTCGTTGGGAAGTATGATCCAATCTCTCGAAGACGGCAGAGTTAGCACACTACGACTAATTATCAGAGAGAGCTATTTTAAGCTTGTGTGGTGTATCTATAGCTATGAAAATAAAAAATCGTACTCTCAATGATTAGTTAACACGTAATCTAATAGGTTATATTGGGCAAGGTGATGAAATCATCTCCCAATCTATACTATTAGCACTACTTTCTTTTTTGATTCCAAGCTTAATCTAGGCAGCGCTGGGTAGCTGCTTGACAATGGCATGGCTCACCATCTATAACCCAAATCCTGCTAGGGAGTGGCCATCAAATACAGGATTTTACAAAACAATAGACTGGCTCCTAATCGGGAAGGTACTCTATTTATGACATTTATTTTTTTCTTCAGAATATATTGCTATATCCACTATTCTATTATGAATTGGTGGACTCGAAAGGCATTCAAGATGCTAATTAAGAGAAAGAGGGAAAGATGTCAAGAAATGAACTTCTAACATGATCTTATTGGAGTTCAACCCTCCCTACACTTCTGCTAAGTCGTTGGACTTATCTACCTCAGGGATTCATGGAATATTCGTTTTTGAATTGCGCTGGGGTAAATCTACCAAAGCAAGGCTGATAGATAGATTCCTTTCCCATTTCTAAAGCAGAGATCTTATCCCTGTATCACATATTTCGTCTATCCATCATGTTCCTTGGGGTAGAATCAAATGTTGGGGCACACAGAAGTTTTAATCTCACCTTTGAGTGAGGGGCCTCTCTCAAAAAGCTACTTCTGATCGAAAATCAAGTAGATCTTGAACCAATTCGACAACTGATATTAAACTACAGGTCCTGCGCTAAAGTGGGTTCTGAGCAATATACTGGGTTCTGGGCAATCAGAGGAGGCTTTAGCTAATGAATGAGAAGTGCAGGAGTGATTTCATGCCTTACCCGGACCATCCCTTAGTTGGGAGATATGATAAACCAATTCCAACTTCTCGTTCTCTTGAATCAGCCATGCCGCTCCTCAGAATGGATGGATCACCGTTCCTATTTGAGAAAGGATAACCTAATCTGACTCTCCTATATGAACATCTAAGACTTGCATGCCAAAGGTATCTATCTAGGAGTCAATCCTTTAGATTCAATGTCAACTATGTTACAACCTTGGAGTAAGTAATTATGCGGCAAGGAACACCCCAATTGATCGGGGTCATCTCATGCATTAACCTGTGTGAATAAATGAAAGTGCTACTTTGATGCAACTAATGACGAATATAGATCATAGGCCGACAACCCATTTCTTATTGCTAAGATACTTCACCAATGTATTACCTTAGATCGGCTTCCTTTGCAAATGTATAAAAGGGGATATTGGTACAATGCAAGGGTTTGAGGTCCTCCACTTCTACCTTCCCTTAGTAAGGTATCAGATGTTTATACTAGGAGACCGAGGAACTATGAAAGGACATAGCCACTAATTAACTACCAACAATCGAGATAATTTTATGGAGCATTAAATATTTTTATCGAAAACTTATAGCAGCATGCCAAATAAAGGCTAAGGGATAAAATGAAATCTTTAGGAGGAATCAATGAAAATCTTACCAATATCGCCAGTTTCATGAACTATCCATGTTTCTATGAAACGAAGGGATGATCAATGCCTGCCTATTTATCTTGAAAAATACCGGAAATGATGTATTTTTGAGTCACTGAGGAGCCAAGTCTGTCCCCGAATTGTCAACCCTGTTGTTTACTTGAATTGCCTCATGGATATCAACTCTTTTGTCCAATTGAGTGGGAGTACTTCTTCAATGAACCGACTATAAGATAAAGGGCACAATAAAATCAAAGTTAAGAGAACCTAGTATGCCTATGGTCTCTTTGAGTCCAACCGTTACTAGTTAGTTTACTTTCCCCTTCGTATAGTGGATCTTCCCTTTCCTTCTCAATAACACAGCTATTATCGTACCGCAAGTAGCAAGCGCTAAAAGAGAAGTGCCCGAATGATTAGTACGATGGTTAGGCATTCTTAGATGAAAGAGTAGTGAATATGCCTATTCCTAATTTGTCCTTTCATTTCCAAATTGATATAATGGTAAGAGCACACATCAATCAGCACAAAGGCAAGTGGAAAGGTATCAGGTTGGGTACCGGTCATGTAGGAGCGGGCATATTGCTTTACGTAAGAATGGATGAATAACATTAAAAGGAGTTATTCATGTTTAAGCCAGTTTCAACCGGGAGTGGATGTAGAAGTAGATGGGGACGAAAATTGTGACGAAGGGAAGCCAACTATCTATCGGTCTCAGCATTACAACGTTTATCTCCGCCTAATTCATTGTTCGTAAACCCGCTTCTTTTAGTCACAACAAATATACAGTAATAGAATGGATTGATCCACAATTAATATACTAAGCTCTCCTAAATGTTCAAAAATATGTCCCCTTCCATAAGGAGGCATTACTACACCTCGGGTTCTATTAGAGTTTAATACTTGCTCAATCGTGGACATATCTTTTATACATATCAAAAGGAACCCAGCTTTTAAAGAATCCCTAACGCCAATGTCATTGAACCAAATACCTTCTCCCTGTGAAGGACAACATCTCTGTCGAGTAACTCTCATTACTTAAGAGCTATTCCCAATGTTTCTACTAGCGACCAGATTCCATTTGAGATCTATGATATCTGAATTTTCTAAGACATATTGTAATTGTCATTGGTCTAATAGCCCTGATTAGAAGCGGGCCCTCACGCAATATTTATATTGGACTTGGTATACTAGGCTCAGTCTCAAAAGCTATTGAGGTAAGACCGAGGGTAGCAGAGGGGTGCCTAAAAGGAGCCAAGCTATTCTTCCATATTCAAAAAAGACTTTTTTCCTAAGCCACTCCTTTTTGTCATGTCATGCAAATACTATGTTTCCGATAGGGAGACTTGAGCATATTAGCTATTAGTACCGGGTTCTACTCCTTATTTTATTAGGGCTAAAGAAAAGGAAGCATGAAAAGCCCGCACCTATTGCTCATTTGGGATCCTCATTTTGGTCAGTCGGCTGTAGAAGCCTTTACTCAAGGAGATGCTACCGACACCGAAAAATGGAAGCCAATCGGTTCATGCCTAAAATCCAAAAAAACATAAGTCTTCCTTACATTTTTGCTAGTAACTTAGGCTTCCTTTTCATCTGTTTGCCCTTCTAAGTCAAAAAGAAGCCACAAAACAACGGAAAAAATAAAACTGACCAAGATGCGAGAGATCGTCCAATTGATTGTAAATAAGTTGCAACCACAACGGACGAGCCACCAATGACTACCAGATGAGAAACCTTCAAAAATCATAAGATGAGCCAAGGGGGACTAGAATTCGATTTCTCTAGATCACCGCCGAAGCAAGCAATGGGGTTACCTAGCACTAACCATTGATTGATTATGCTTTTTTCTTCGTGGTGTCCAATAGGTCGATCTTTCAGGCCTTAGAGATCTTTTGAGCAAACTACCAACATAAATGTCGCACTCAAACAAGTAAGTGTAGTCTGTCACTACCAATAGTCGTGAACGACTATATTCGCTAGATTCGAGAATAAGTTATACTGGCGAAGCTACTGCATTTCATCTTGGATTCATTCAATTGTTTCACCGAAATGAGTGAACTGATCAGTATTAATAAAATCAGGACTTGACCTTCTGGGTGAGGTGACTTAGATGCTCGATACTTAGATTTGAATTGTGGCCTAACATCCCATCCCATCCATAGATTAGTTCTGGCATAGGGGAAAAGGTGCGATGACCGACTTCGTCTACCTCCATCAATTGGTTTGATCTTTCCTCTTGTGATGCATGTGAGGTGACCAATGGGAAATTGCAAAATAGGAACTCTAACAGGGCAAGTTCAAGCACCCCCAATTAACGTACTCAAATTGTATTTTGTCGTTGGAAAATCGCGAAATGCTTTTTGAACTAATGAACAGACCATGCCTATAACGTTGGAGTTTGGACGGGAATCTCGTATCTCATTTAGCTAGGAGTTCTTCTTGACTCTACATGGAGGGAAAGGTGATTAAAGAAGAGCATCCAAGACTTAGGATTACCTTTTGCTTGGAAGTGAAGTACGACTTTTGGAGAGTGACCTTAGGAGTGCATGAAACATTGTGTTGCTCGATCCTTATTATAGGTCTTTTTGTCTGGTTTTATAGAAAACATTTTCCTTAACTTTCTTTGCTAGAGTGATGCTTAAGCAATCAAAATGTTAGGGCTCTTGAATACTAGAAACGCTAAATATCCTGGGTCTTTGAATTGAGAGAGATCGAGAATTCTCACTATGTCTTAGATTTATGATCAATTTCGATTTGGTGGGATCTTTCATTCACATTATTTCCCATAAAGAACATACTTTAGGCATCGAATATGAATTGTTGTCCATTTTACCCGAATAACTAGCAGCCCTCGGAAGTCATTATTCGCTCTGAGGTTGTTCTATTGCCCAAACATCAGGATAGTATGTGTAATCGACAAGGCAAGTCGACCCCGATCAACTGGGGGAGGGAGAAGACCTTTAGTGTATTCATTGGGTCCAAACATTGTCCCATTATAAGTATATTGGTCAAAGCTTTTGTTGCAACATGCGTAATCCGTTACACATAGTGCAAGGCTCGACAAAGGTAGTGAAGCTGGGCAGTCGTAGAATAGACTCCACTAACTCACGGACGCTAAATTGTACTGAATAAATTGATAATGAGAGATCAAGGTACCCCGACTATTCCCAAGGGGGTTTAATAACTAGTAGCGGTGTGCTAAACTCAAGAGTATTATAAAGCTTTTGAGGCATAGTGAGGTGTAACATTGCCATCAAACTGAGGAAGCATTCCCATTAACTGTCACTAGCCTTCCTATCCCATTATCAGCATCCGGACAGAGCAAAGAGATTGTTGCTTTTGGATCCTCCCGTGTTTCAATTTAGTGCTGCTCTTGGTTACATAACTTGCTTGGTACGACCTTGGTCAGTGGAGAAATAAAGCCTACCTGAGCATCGAGTTCTTCAGCCCACAGAACGAGTAGTGTTCCTAACACAGTTTTAGGTAAGGCCAGGCCCACGATCTCGCTATTCCTAATGATCAAGCTAGGAAAGTTAATCTACCTCAAAAGCACCTATACATACATGTTTGCGTGGATCTCAATCCCACCAAAGCTAGAGCTTAAGACAAATCAAATCAGTCTACCAGAGCTCCACAACATTTGTGGAAGCAATTTATTGACATGAGCAACGTGAGTGGATCTAAGAGATCTATCAGGAGTGTGAATGAATCCTTCCAGTAAACTGGCCCAGCTTCATTTCAAGGTTTAACAGGTAAGCGGCATTATTCCAATCAAAAGGTGCAACCTGACACTAGTAGCCCCTTGCTATGGAATTTGATTTCAAACCTACCTTTTCTAATTCAATTCGAAGCAAGCATCTCGTCGTTTCGATTGAATGAGATTGAGATCAAGCCGTATAGCAACGCTTACTAATGTGCGCAGAACCTAGTTTCGAGACCCGCAGAGTTCCCTGTCTAAGAATCGCATCGAGAAACTATTGCTAAAATTGGGGTTCGCAGTGGTGGAGAAACCAGATCGAAAAAATGTCAAAGTGTTGCTGACTTTACATTTAGGTTTCGGCATAACAAAGCTTGCTCTGCCTTTTCACACTTAGGCGGACCTTTTTGATTCCAATTACTCACCCCGTCTTCATCTTTGGTTTTTGCACCAAGGGAAGCGACTTTTTTGTCCTAACAAGAGGTTCCATTTGGCCAATCCAGTACATAAGACGTGCATAGAGAGACTGGCTTCTCCAGCCCTTTTTCCATGTTTTGGTGTTTTATATGACTGAAGCTTAATTGGGAACAAAATGAGAAAAGAAAGCACCAAACTTCAACCTTCTCCATTACCGCAATCGATATCTCCTAAACCCTGGAAAATTGGGGCCTTGTCCTGTGATGACCCGCCCCGCACCAGCCGACATTTCCATGAAATGCACTGTACCGATGTCCAACCAGTACGGGACGGTCGTCAAATGAAAGGAAAAAGGAAGGGATTAGAAACTATGTATCATCAAAGAACCTGTAGTATATCTCACAGTGCATGGAACAAAATATAATAATAACATAACTTGATATAACACAGGCGAGACAGTGCATAAGCTGAAAACTAAACCATCATAGCAACGAAAAGATTCAAAATACAGCTTATCATCTATACCATCATTATTACAACTTTTAAAACTGTCTCTATAGCAAAAGAAAGAGGTACACTACTAATGCCCAAAGTAGTGACCAGCAACAACATATGGAGAATATACATATATAATACGTGGAAGCCTCCTGCTCGTCTTCGGCACAGCCACTCGTGCATAATCACCTGACCTGTCTCTAGTCTGCCCATTTAAGAGCACCCAGAGTAATAAGAAGAGACATAAAACTCAGGGTCAGACAAAAGTCTGGTATGAGCGATAAGTAGCAAAAGCAGAACAATAACAGGTATACATAACCATATCTGAACCTGGACCTGCAACCAAAGATTTAGCACAACAGGATGTATAATACTCTAAGGTAACACTAACACATGGTGTGAAAATAATGGGGAGGGGGTGTGCATGACATGGTGATAGAAAACATCAGACATAGCAATCATCGTCACATCTCTCACTCAGTGCGTAAAGCATACAATATCTACCACTTTGATCACCCAATCCTTTGCTACGATCACTTTGCCCTATGGAGTCACGATAACTCCACTGCACTGATCCATAGCCATTAATCCTTTGTTATGTCCACTCTGCCCCATGGAGTCATGACAACTCCACTGCACTGGCTCATAGCCTTGCTACGATCACTCTGCCCTATGAAGTCATGATAGCTTCACTACACTGATCCATAGCCAATAATCCATTCCTCAGTGGTGAGTCAAAGCTATATACATTGATAACCCCTTTTGCACATGTCCCGCAGCAAAGTCCAACTAATGTAGCTAACTCATGGGTTCTCGTCTGGATCCTAAGTTACAATCTCCTATTTGGACTACATTTGCATTTCGGGTTTTGGTTTCCTCCGGGTCGGCTCAGAAACAAGCTTCCATTCGGATTAGTCCTCTTCTCCTCGTTCAGTCCATGGTCATTAACCACATTTGGGTTGGGCCATGAGTTCCTCTCCAGGTCGGTTTGTGATGCTTACTCTAAGGCATCGAGTCGGTTCGCATGTGTAAGCATGGTGTGTGGACTACCAAGCGGTTTGGGTCGGGCCGTGCTCCCCAGAGTGGTTCAGATTGATTCATATTTCTTCCACTAGGTAGGTTCGTTTCACCATGCCAAGGTCGTATCGTGGTTCCTGCTCCAGATCATCGGATCGGTTTGGTGGTGCAACCATGGTTCTTGGTCCACTAAGTGGTTCATGAAACACCCCGCCTTCGTTAAGGTCACTCACAAATGGAATACCTTAACTCCGGTGGAGCATTATAGGTAAAAGATACAGATAATTAACAAGACAGACATATAAACAGCGGAAAAACTAAATTTATTTCCTAAATACGTGGTTTAGTTAAAACATTACAACAACTGTCTCAAACCAACTTCCAAATTATTACAACAAAATCTCTGTCTTGAATTAAAACATAAAGAAGCCTTAAAACAACAGTAAGGCAGCATAAATCCCCAGTAAGAGAGTATCCAAAGCCATAGCCCAAGGAAAAAGATTCCAAGCAATACATCTACTCTCTTCAACCTGGAAATGATCCGATTTAAGATGAAGTATTCCCTCCCTGCGGACCTGAAGGGGGGAACAGAAGAAAAGAAGACTAAAGAAAATTGGTCAGACATGAGTCTGGTAAATCCAGTGATTATTTAACATGTAAACAAGAAAAAGGATTATGACTTGAATAAACTAAATCTAGGACAACATCCCAGGAATACGATAATAAGACTGAATATGCTATTGCACTCATTTCTACTTCTCTGCACCCCGTTACAAGTGTTTCAACTAACATCATGTGTTCAAGATAAATAATCCCCTTTTTATCGACAGGCTCCTACTCACATACGTTTACCACTTGTGTCATTCGGCCCAGCATGATTGTAGATACATGTGTTGGTCCCACCATGGGGTGTATCAAATCCTATGGTGGCAACCCGACACAATTCAAGATGCACAGAGTATAACTACTGATGCCCAGTGCCTGCTTTTTCCACTCCAGAGTATGTGCACAACCGCACTCCGTCGGAACCTACATTGACGCACCACCCACCGTTTTTTTGACCACTTATAATCAGCCCAGTAATCGCTCCCTACCTTGCCTAGTTCAGGGTACCATGATATATCTATGTGGGTTATTGCTGAAATGGGTCCCCGTTACTAGGGTTTCCTAATCAACATGTTAAAATGGTTAAGTGTTCTCAAATTAACCTAACCCCACCCATCAGTTTAGTTAACATGTTGTATTGGTTAAGTGTTGCCTTAATTAACTTAACCCTACCATTTCTGTTTTAGCTTTAATTCATTCATTAAAGCACCAACCACTCACATTAGATATGTATTATTGTGGTTGCTGGATGTGCCGGTCGTTTCCGGGCAGTCTTACACCGCAACTCAATCTAACCTCGGGTTCTTTTGGGCTTGATGCACTAACCTCTCACATTGGATATATATTGTTACGGTTATTGGATGTGCCGGGCGGTTCCGAGCAGTCTTACATCGTAACTCGACCTAATCTCGGGTTAGGCAAATTCATCTTTTACTTAATTTACATATTTATCTTTCAAATTTATATGTAAATTTTCCACAATTATTGTCATTTAAGTCATGCCCCATTTATCCTCTAAATCATATTTTCAATTTTTGATACATAAATTATACCATTTTTATGCCACTAACCATTCGTTTATTTATGGGCCAAATTATGCCAATAATAATAATTTCTAAGGTTTTCCCAACGTTACCCCCATCATATGTTCTCCAAAATTCACATAAAATGTTAGGCTTGTAACTTAGCCTAACTTGTATATAAAGGGGGGAAGAAGGGAGCATGTATCATTCACACAACATTAAATAATAAGAATCTAACTAAACATGTGTCATGTTAACGTGGCAAAATAAAATGAACTTGCATTTTTGGATCCAACTAACATGAGTTATTAAGCATATGAAATTACCCAAATCCAACTAGGCATGTAATGTAAACTTTTATTTTGGGTCCAATAAACATAAACCTTAAGCATATAGAATTACACAAGTTCAATTAGACATGTGAATGTGAACTTATTAACTTGGATCTAACAAACATGAATATTAAACATATGGAATTACGCAAGTTCAACTAAGCATGTAAATATGGACTTTTATTTTGGATCTAATTTCCTTAGATCCAAATGTAGATCTAAATATAATACATGTCTTGGCCTAACAACTTGCATATAACATGAATAAGTCACCAATTTTAACTAAGCATGTATATTAAACATATGAAATTATGCAAGTTTTACTAAGCATGTAAATATGGACTTTTATTTTGGATCTAATTTTCATAGATCTAAATGTAAATCTAAACATAATACATGTCTTGGCCTAACAACTTGCATATAACATGAATAAGTCACCAATTTTACATGATTTGTTTACATCAACATAATAACCACAATAGCCTAAAAACTTGCATGTATGAACAAGTCACCAAACTTTACATAGTACATGATTGGTTTAACATCAACATAATAACCATAATAGCCTAACAACTTGCATGTAACATAACATGAACGAGTCACCAAACTTTACATAATACATGATTGGTTTAACATCAACATAATAACCACAATAATCTCATAAGCATATATGATAGAATCGTTACAAGAACAGGCATGAATCAACATCATCATTATCTTACAACTAGGAATAACGCTAGTTTTCACTTTAATACATATCATAAATTTTTAATCGTTCACATCTAAATAATAACAGGACATACAAACAAAACAAAGTCTTGTTTTCTGGGATTTGTTTTCTGAATTTGAAAAGCAATCCCTTGAAGAAGACTATCAATTCTCTAAGTTAGTTTTGATTCGTAGCTTTTGACTTGTTTTCTAATTAAAGAAGAAATGGTGGCTAGGCTAGAACGATCATGGACAACATGGTGGCTCCTTGGAATGAATTTGTGTGACTTAGGGTTTGAGGATTAGGGTGGCTTTTATAGAAGTTAAATCTTATGTGAGTCGTTAGATCGTTCTAGGAGCAATCACAACCGTCCAGACTAGATAGTGCTATCCGGAATTGCACCTATGCCCTAGTGACTCAGCAATAGGTCAGAAAAGACTCAGCAACTAGTCAGAATCGTCACTGTTTTGGATCTGGGCAAGGGGGTAGGTCGACCCCCTGGTAGACCTGTATAGGGGAGGTCGACCCATTGGTCGACACCTTGGCCTAGGGCGGGAGAAATACCGCCCAGCCCGCTTCTTTGCTTTACGTTTGAATTTTGAATTTTTAATTGAACTGCTTTTAATTTATATAATTTTCTGAAACTTATGAGGGCCATAACTTCCTCATACGAAGTCCGATTTACGAAAACTTGGACTCTTTTCCAAGTAGAATTTTGAGACGAACACAATGACGTAACCCGTTTTCCCTTAATTCTCACTTTAATATAAGTATTCGTTAATTCGTTTTATTAATAGACACAGAAAATTCAGGGTGTTACAGTTCGGGTCGTGCTCCCTAGAGTGGTTCGGATCGGTTCTTGCTCCTCTTACCAGGTCGGGTCGTGCCACCATGCCATGATCGTAGCTCCAATTCAACTCAGTTCAGAGGAGGTGGTTCGGGTCGGGGACATCTGATGTGAGCGGTTCATAATACACGAGGCACGAGCGGGTCGGCTCGTGCTTCCTCCTCCCCCCTCCCCGATTCGATCCGGTTCCTGCACCATTTCCTACAACTTTTCCAGCAACTGTTTTACGCTACACGACGGCATTTTCGACCATTCGAACTTCGCTAAACAATCACGAATCATAACAATCATGAATCATTCCAAACAGTTATAGCAACATCTATAATCAACCATAACACCAAAACAACAATTTAACATGTCAATATGGATCAAACATACCCCAAAAACCATGTTTTCCCCTTAATCCCCTTAATCATGATTTAACCATATGATTAGAAAAACATATCCAAATTAACCCAAATTTCTATTAGAGCCCTAAAATAATATTTAGGAATTTTACGTATTTTTCTAGAATTTTAACATGCATAATTTCGCTAATTAACCCTAGTCACCCCTAGCTAGCCGTAATTAGTGAAAAACAATGCAAATCACTCACCTTAGCAACAAATAAAACTTTAGATCTGAAACTCTACAGTTGTGGATCGAACTCCTATGCAACACAGCAGCTCCAACTCTGATTGGGTGTTGATTTGCCTTGATTTGATGTTGATTAGGCTAATATAGGCTTAAACGGTGATTTGGGGGTGATTTAGAATGTGGAGGCCATTGTTAGGGTTTAAGAGAGGTAAGTGGTGGCTGAGAAAATGAAAAAAAAATCGTTTCCTAACTGATTTCAGCCTCCGTATAACCCTCATCCCGAAATCACCCTATTTGGCCCAGCTGTTAATCACCCTATTTGGCCCGGTTACGCTATTTTTCACCTTCTAAACCTTGTTTCTGCCATATCTCCCAAACGGTAAGTCCATTTGATCAATGTGACCACTCTACAGAAAGTAAACCATCATACGAATCCAATGGAAGTGGTTACAAGTCAAAACTCCTTAACAATAAAAAGTTATAGGCGAAACAAGATTCGCCAGGGGCAAAATGGTCATCTAAAAATCTGCAAAAATCATGAACATTGGAAATGACCCCAATTGTTGTTCCCCAAAGTTACACGACCATACGACCTCATACGAAAATGAAATAAATATTCTACGATCCTCCGATGCGTAGAATGCGGGTCGTTACATTCTCCCCCCTAAGAAATTTCGCCCCTGAAATTCCTTAACCAAGAAACAACAATTGGTCCCGCGTTCCTATCAATCATTTGCAACAATCAAGCATACATAGCAACATATTAAGCCTATCCTAGCATCCGGTTTACTAAAAAGAGAATAACTAAATGGTCATTAAAATCTTACCAGGCAAAGAGTTCAGATACGACTTCCTTATGATCTCCTCTGTTTCCTAAGTACGTTCATTCTCATTCTCGCCCCACTGAACCTTGACCAGTTTCACCGCCTTCATTCGAAGTTGTTTTGTGTCATACTCGACAATACGGATCGGCCTGCGGTTCCCAACCGCCTCAGGTTCTACTTCGATGTCATCCAACTGATATGGTAAAATAGCAATATCGGTGTCGTGTACGAACTTCCTTAACTGGGAAACATGAAATACGTTGTGAACTCCTGCCATCTTGTCAGGTAACTCAACTTTATATGCCAAATTCCCAACTTGGTCGAGAACTGGGAATGGATCAACAAATCTTGTTGTTAACTTGCCTCTCCTACCAAATCGAATCACTCTCTTTAATGGAGAAATCCTGACAAACACCAAGTCGCCAATGGAAAAGTTTAAATCTATTCGCCTCTTATCAGCATAACTCTTCTGTCAATCTTGGGCAGCCTTCATTCGTTGTTGGATAACCTTGAACTTATCTGAGGTTTCTCTTATCATATCTGGCCCAAGCACAAATTTCTCACCAATTTCTAGCCAACATGACGGTGAATTGCACGGTCTTCCGTATAAAGCTTCAAATGGAGTCATACCAATACTAGATTGATAGCTATTATTATATGCGAATTCAACCAGATGTAAATGGTCATTCCATGATCCACCAAAATCCAATATACAAGCTCTCAAGAGATCTTCTAATACTCGATTCACCCTCTCTGTTTGACCGTCGGTTTGAGAATGGTACGCGGTACTGAGATGTAATTCTGGCCCTAAAGCCTCTTGTAAGCTCCTCCAAAATACACTAGTAAACAACGGATCTCGGTCTCTCACAATGCCTTTGGGCACTCCATGAAATCTCACTACCAACTTCATATACAGTTCTACTAACTTAGCTGTTGTTCTATTCGACATGATGGGTGCAAACCTTGCACTCTTGGTCAATCAGTCCACAATCACCCAAATGCTATCATGGCCCTTTCTAGTCCTTAGTAACCCATCAATGAAATCCATTGAGACTTGTTCCCATTTCCATTCTGGAATTTCTAATGGTTGCAACAACCCACTAGGCTTCTTTTGCTCGGCTTTAACTAGCTGGAAATTCATGCATTTAGATATAAATTTCCCAACATCTCTCTTCATGCCTTCCCAGTAATAGGTCTGCTTCATGTCTTGATACATTTTGATACCACCGGATGTATAGTCAATTTCAAGTGATGACATTTTCTAAGCACCTCGTCTCTTAATCCATTGACATTGGGCACAACTAGTCTCACATTCTTTCTGATCCATTCATCTCGATCAAGCCCATACTTGTTCATCTCCTCGTCAGTTCCCATTTCTAACTTGGAGATGATTTCTCATAGATTAGGATTGTCCCTCTGACTGGAACCAATCCGCTCAATCAAAGTAGGTATGATCGTCAAACTTGCTAACATTTCTGGATCCAATTCGCACTTGGTCTGAAATCATACCCAGCGATATACTCCAGTTGCTTCCATTCTAGAAACATAGTCCCTAACCTCGCATGTCTCCTACTCAATGCATCGTCTATCGCATTTCCCTTTTCTGCTGTATTTGCGATATCGAAATCATAGGAAGCCAAGAATTCTAACCATCTGTGTTGTCAGAGATTTAGATCCTTCTGAGAGAAGATATACTTTAATGACTTATGATCGGTAAACAACTCGAATCTTTCGCCCAAGAGATAATGTCTTCACATCTTCAACGCGAATACAATCGTTGCCAATTCCAAATCATGGGTAGGATATCTTTTCTCATGCGGTTTCAGTTGTCGACTAGCATAAGCTACAACCCTACCTCCTTGCATCAATACAACACCTAATCTGGTACTACATGCATCCGTGTATTCTATCATCTCTTTATTCCCCTTAGGAATGACAAACACTGGCACGCACGTCAACTTTTTGTTTAGACTCTTGAAAGCATTTTCATACCCTTCGTCCCAAATGAAAGGTTCATTCTTCTTGGTCAACAGAGTTAACGGTGCCGCTATCTTGGAGAAGTCCTGGATAAACTTACGATAATATCCAGCCAATCCTAAGAAGCTTCTCACGTCTATTGCATTCTTGGGCGTAGACGAATTCT
Organism: Allium sativum; assembly: GCA_030737875.1. Lineage (NCBI taxonomy): Eukaryota > Viridiplantae > Streptophyta > Magnoliopsida > Asparagales > Amaryllidaceae > Allium > Allium sativum. The sequence goes on along the minus strand of CM060922.1, from coordinate 899,100,898 downwards.
GTATCGCAGCCACCTTCGCAGGGTCCACGGCAATACCATTCTATGAAACAACATAGCCCAAGAATCTCACTTCCCTCCTCCAGAAGTGACACTTAGAAAATTTCTCTTTCAATTGGTGTTTTCTCAATACCTCTATTACTATTCTCAAATGTTCCTTGTGTTCTTCCTCCGTCCTCGAATAAACAAGGATGTCGTCCACAACACAAGAACAAACTTATTCAATTGATCCCTGAATAGCACTATTTATAAGATCCACAAAATACGTTGGTGCATTGGTAAACCCGAAAGGCATGACCAAACACTCATAGAATCAAGACACCGTCCGAAATGTCGTTTTATGAATACTCTCAGCTGCTACTCTGAATTGATGAAATCCTGACGTGAGGTCCAATTGGGAGAACACCCTTGCTCCCTCCAGTTGATCAAACAAATCATCTATACGCGGAAGAGGATACTTATTATTCCTGGTCACTTTATTCAACTCGCTATAGTCCACACATAAAAGAAGGGAATCATCTTCCTTAGTAGCAAATACAACTGGTGCTCCCGAGTCGGAGACACTCCTTCGAATAAATCCCTTCTTTGAAAGATCGCTTACTTGCACCCCAAGCTCTCGTTGCTCCCTTGGCGCCATACGACGAAGTGGCATCACTATAGGTCTGGCATCTTTCACTAAATCAATACGGAACTCAATCTTTTGGTGTGGTGGAAATCCGGTCACTTCCTCGAAGATATCCGGATACTGGCCAGCAATGGGAACCCCTGATAACTCATCCTGCGGGATGTCGAGTGAATTTAGAAAATTAGCCATCACCTCATCACTAGGTAGGCCATCAAACACTATCTTGTGCCCATCATTCGCCCTAATAGTCACCGAAAATCCCTTACAGTCTACCACCACCCCATATCTTTGGAGCCAATTAACTCCCAAAATAATGCCAAACCCAGTAAAGACCAAAATAAAGTAATCACAAGCAAACATACATCCATGACTCGATAAGACCACATTTCGACAAATCATACTAAGGCTAGTCGAACCACCGGTCGGGTTCATCACCACTAAAAGTCTATCGATTATCTCCGGTTCCAATCCCAACCTATCTACCAGGTCACTAGATATAAAGGAATAGGAAGCCCCAGTATCAAACAATACTCAAACAGGAACATCATAAACAGAAAGCATTCCTTGAATAACGACATTCTTTCCTTTCTCCAACGCAGTTGGGGCATTCGACGAAGAAGGAACAACATTAATAGAATATGCTTTCACAATCTGCTTCTTTTTAGGGGGTTGCAGACATTTATCCTTGTGATATCCCACTTGGCCGCAGTTGAAGCACTTCCTGTCCGCTAGCTTTGCTCGACACTCTTTGGCATAGTGGACCTTCTTGCCACAGCCAAAGCACTCAACATCTTTCTTATCTTTCCTTTTTTGACCATCCTTGGTCTGGCTCTGCTTCCTTTTATTCTGAGAATTATTCTTGCCTCCACCGCTTGCCTGCAGCTTTGGCCCCTGTGCAGATGCAACAGCGACTTCAGTCTTGGGCTTAGGATAAAGGCTCTCTGATCTCAATTATTTACCAAAATCGATTCAAAAGTCTCATCAATATGGCTTATAAGCCTTTCCCCCAAGTACTGATCTAAGCCTGTTATGAACTTCTCATTCTTCTTCTCGGGAGTATCGATAAGAGATAATCCATACTTCGATAAGGTGTCGAACTCAGCAATATATTCCGAGGCTGCCCTACCGCTATATTTAAGCTCCAAGAACTTCCTAAACAACTCTGACTTTTGGGCAGCTGGGATAAACTTATCACTGAATCGGGCCTTGAACTGATCCCAAGTAACTTGATCCTCAGGGGTAGCTTCCTTAATAGCATTCCACAAATTCATATCCCGTCCTTGCAGTTGACGGGATGTTAGATTTCTCTTCATTGCGTCCTCGATTCCCAGATCCTCAAAGATACGCCCACAACTATCAGGCCAATCCTGAACTTCTGTATCCGATTTCATTCTGTAGAACGGCTTCCCACCAAGACTAGTATAGTTCTTACAGAGCTTGGCGAAATCGGCCCTAAGCGCCTGCACCGCTGCACCACCACCATTTGCAGCATTAGGAGCTGCCCTCTGAACACCCTAAGCATCTCTCTCATGAAGTCAGCGAACATCATCCTCATATCAGGGCATTCCTATTATTGGCTCCTGAACTAGTATTTCTCGTATATCAGCTCATCGTTCAATCTGTAAGGAGAAAACAATTAACCATCTCTTCAGTGGTGCCAATGCAGTGCGACTCCATCCTTAGATATATACTAATAGAACATATATAGCTTTTGAAAACCAAAATATCACAAATACGCGCTCTCATATACGTACTATCTCTCCCTGGTGTCTTTCCCTAGATTGACTATGCAACCTAGGGCTCTGATACCAAGTGTGACGGCCCACCCCTCACTAGCCGACATGTCCCTGAAATGCGCTGTACCGATGTCCAACTAGTACGGAACGGTCGTCAAATGAAAGGAAAAAAGCAAGGGACTTCAAACTATGTATCATCAAAGAACCTGTAGTATATCTCACAGCGCATGGAACAAAATATAATAATAACATAACTTGATATAAAATAGGCGAGACAATGCATAAGCTGAAACCTAAACCATCATAGCAGCGGAAAGATTCAAAATACAGCTTATAATCTAAACCATTGTTATTATAACTTTTAAAACTGTCTCTAAAGCAAAAGAAAGAGGTACACTACTAATGCCCAAAGTAGTGACCAGCAACAACACAGGGAGAATATGTATATATATATATATATATCATACGTGGAAGCCTCATGCTCGTCTCCGGCACAGCTACTCGTGCATAATCACCGGACCTATTTCTAGTCTGCCCGTTTAAGAGCACCCAAAGTAATAAGAAGAGACATAAAACTCAGGGTCAGACAAAAGTATGGTATGAGTGATAAGTAGCAAAAACAGAACAATAACAGGTATACATAACCATACCTGAACCTGGGCCTACAACCAAAGAGTTAGCACAACAGGATGTACAATATCCAAGGTGACACTAACACATTGTGTGAAAATAATGGGGAGGAGGTGTGCATGACATGGTGATAGCAAACATCAGACATAGTAATCATCCTCACATCTCTCACTCAGTGCGTAAAGCATAAAATATCTACCACTTTGATCACCCAATCCTTTGCTATGATCACTTTGCCCCATGGAGTCACGATAACTCCACTGCACTGATCTATAGCCACTAATCCTTTGCTATGTCCACTTTGCCCCTATGGAATCATGACAACTCCACTGTACTGGCTCATAGCCTTGCTACGATCACTTTGCCCCATGAAGTCATAACAACTTCACTGCACTGATCCATAGCCAATAATCCATTCCTCAGTGGTGAGTCAAAGCTATAGACATTGATAACCCCTTTTGCACATGTCCCGCAACAAAGTCCAACTCATGAAGCTAACTCGTTGGTTCCCATCTGGATCCGAAGTTACAACCTCCTATTTGGACTACCTTTGCATATCGGGTTTTGATCTCCTCCGGATCGGCTCGGAAACAAGCTTATTTTCGGATTAGTCCTCTTCTCCTCGTTCGGTCCATGGTCATCAACCACATTCGGGTCGGGTCGTGAGTTCCTCTCCAGGTCGGTTCGGTTCGTGATGCTTACTCTAAAGAATCGAGTCGGTTCAGGAGTGTAAGCATGGTGCGTGGACTACCAAGCGGTTTGGGTCGGGCCATGCTCCGTAGAGTGGTTCGGATCGGTTGTACTTCTTCCACCAGGTTGGGTCATGTCACCATGCCAAGGTCGGATCAGGTCGGTGTTGCAACCTTGGTTCGTGGTCCACTAAGTGGTTTGGGTCGTGCTCCCTAGAGTGGTTCGGATCGGTTCTTGCTCCTTCCACCAGGTCGGGTTGTGCCACCATGCCAAGGTCGTAGCTCCAATTAAACTCGGTTCAGAGGAGGTGGTTTGGGTTGGGGACTTCTGGTGTGAGCAGTTCGTTATACATGAGGCAAGAGCGGGTCGGTTCGTGCTTCCTCCCCCCCCCTCCCCCGATCCGATCTGGTTCCTGCACCATTCCTGCAACTTTTCCACCGACTGTTTTACGCCACATGACGGCGTTTTCGACCATTCTAACTTTGTTAAACAATCACAAATCATACCAAACAGTAATAGCAACATGTATAATCAACCATAACACCAAAACAACAATTTAACATGTCAATATGGATCAAACATACCCCAAAACAATGTTTTCCCCTTAATCCCCTTAATCATGATTTAACCATATGATTAGCAAAACATATCCAAATTAACCCAATTCTATCAGAGCCCTAAAATATATTTAAGAATTTTACATATTTTTCTAGAATTTTAACATGCATAATTTCGTTAATTAACTCTAGTCACCCCTAATTAGCCGTAATTAGTGAAAAACAATGCAAATCAATTACCTTCGCCACAAATAAGCTTTAGATCTGAAACTCTACGGTTGTGGGTCAAATTCCTCAGCAGCTCCAACTCCGATTTTGTGTAGATTTGCCTTAATTTGGTGTTGATTAGGCTAATATATGCTTAAATGGTGATTTTGGGGTGATTTAGAAGGTGGAGGCCATTGTTAGGGTTGAAGAGAGCTAAGTGGCGGCAGAGAAAATGAAAAATAAATCGTTTCCTAACTGATTTCAGCCTCTCTATAACCCTAATCCCGAAATCCCCGAATGGGCCTAGCTGTAATCACACTATTTGTCCCGGTTAAGCTGTTTTTCACCTTATAAACTTTGTTTCAGCCATATCTCCCAAATGGTAAGCCCGTTTGATCATTGTGACCACTCTACGGAAAGGTAAACCATCATCCGAATCTAATGGAAGTGGTTTTAGGTGAAAACTCCTTATCAATCAAAAGTTATAGACGAAAAAAGATTCACTAGGGGCAAAACGGTCATTTAAAAATCGGCAAAAACAATGAACATTGGAAATGACCCCAATTGTCATTCCCTAAAGTTAGACGACCATACGACCTCATACGAAAACGAAATAAATATCCTACGATCCTCCGATTTATAGATTGTGGGTCGTTACATGTCCCATCATCCCTAGGAAACGTGATACTTGTGGAGCTAGGCGAGGTGGACAATTCTTTTTTTGTAGGAAGTCAATTTCTCTCGTAGGCTCACATTTGGAACTTCTAGAAGCGAAAGCTCGAAAGAGAAAAAACTTATTTAGAGAAAGAATGATTAAATTCTTTACTTAGCCTGAAGGGTAATAAATGAGAGATTGGAAAGAAAGATACCTTGGTTATAGCAAGTATGTGGAAGCTAGAAAGATTCACTACGGGGTTCAGGGTTCGTCCTGAAAATCGCCATGGACTTGGATCAACCAAATGATATGAAATGCTTTTAACTAATCTCTGGGAGCTTTGGCAAGTAAGCTAGTAACCCTAGAATAGTCTAATCTAAATCTGGTTTAGGTGCATCTAATAGAACATGATCATTGGACTCAGGCTCAGTTGCCTTAAATGAAGGAATCAGTTGCAATGAAATTGCAATAAGTCTATGTTTCTTGCATCTATGGGATTTCACGAAAATCCAACCACTAGATGGGCAACTAACTCCGATTAAAGAAAGTCCGACAATATCAGGGTCTCAGCTGTCTAAGAAAGGTCCTAAAGATATTTATCACCTGTTGTTCCACCGCTTCATCATCATTCCAGCATCGCGCCATTCCTTCTGTTTACCAAACCTGCTACCGTCTCCCAATTGTCTAAGTATTCGATATGATCAATGAGATCTTCTTTCCCACTTAATGGGTTACAGATGGGGTATTGATCTTAAACCCTAGTATAGGGTTAGTAAATAACCACGACCTCATGTCCACCTAGTATAAACATAGGCGACCTAAGATGGAGTCACTTCATTGGTTTGTATAAGTATTTTTTTCACTAATTACTACAATCACAGGTACGTCATAGTACAGAATTATTTGGACTACAAGATCAAATCAGATTATAGAATAAGACTTTATAAACAACATTCAACAAACTGGAATTCATTAATTAACATATTTTTATCTTTTGTTTGAACTAATTTCTATAATTCTTTTAGTTTCTTTGATAGGCACAATTACTATGGCTCGTTAATAATAAATGGTTTAGTTAGAATAAAAAATTTCAGTTTAGCTTATTGTTAGTATTCCCTTTTTATATAACCGTTCGATTATAGTCAACCAACTTGGTTTAATTTTTGTTCATATTTAAACGAATCAGGGTTATTCAGGAGTTAGTCAATGATGTTTGACATGTACTTTTTTTTATTGTCTATTTATTTGCAATTGATATCTATGGATCGATCACAAGTCGAAACATGGTTATAACACTTTTGTCTCTTGAACTTATACTAAATTCGATTAATATTAATATCATACTATTTTCTAATATATTTGATAGTCACTAATTAAAAGGTGAGATTTTATCAATCCATATTATAGCGATTGCAGTGGCGGAAGCTGCAATTGGGCAAGCTATTGTTTCGTCGATCTATCGTAACATGAAATCAACTCATATTAATCAATCAATTTTGTTGAAAAATTAGAAATAACTATGATATAAATACATATAAATAGAATATATATATATATATTGTAGAAACTTTATATAAAATATCATTTCAGTATCCTTTATATATTTATTTACAAATAATACTAATATATAGTAATATTTCAATATAAATATGTATTGAAATATTTCAATACATATTAGTTGACATTAAGTTTCACGTGTGATTCATGCGACTTAATGTCTAACCCATTTAAAGGCAGACTGACCTTCGGGCGCCTCCTGCATCGTTCTTATTTCCAATAAGGAGTGAAGTGCAGGGAAGAGTCAATGAGTGCTGGGATGAGACAGATCCATCAGTTAAGCTCGTGGTTTGATTTATAGTCAATAGATCGCCCCATAACAACATGAAATAATGCACTCAATTAGACAAAAGGATTGACATCCACGAGGCAAATCAAACTATTACAATTGAAGGATTCACGGCAAAGAAATCAAACCGGTATTGCTGTTTGATTTATAGTCATTTTTCAATATCCCCTAAATTGGGGGAAAATGGACAAAAAACATGAGTTTATAGAAAACATTTTCCTTCTCTTTCTTTCGCTAGAGTGATGCTTAATACTAATAAGTGTAGAGTAATAGTGGCAGTGGGTTCTACCAGTTCTTTCATAGAAAGTCAGTAAGCTTAGATCAAATAGAAAATAGAGTGATATATAGTTATGTATAGAAAGGGCGCGTGTATCATCTTGAACATAATACTTCCTGATTCCTAAAAGGATTTCTAGTTTTGTTGCAAGTAAAGGATTCATGGCTCAACAATCAATTCTTTTTTCGGTATCATCTTATATTCACCTTATTCCTTAGTCTAACTGAATTATATTTATGCGAAATAAATACTGTTTTTCTTGGGTTAACCAGAAAATTTTAGTTATAAGGAACTTGCAAAATGGATCTGTTTATCATAAAGATATTCATTGTTCCTGACCCTGCTTCACCTTAATTTTTATTTGAACAAAAAGATCATAAAAAACTTTTGGTAAAATTATTTCATGTTCGTGAATGGTTCATAATATTCTAACGACTCCTATCTTTGGACTATTGGATAGAGGAATACATAGAGTTGAACATAATAAAATAAAAAATTGAAAGATTTTTTTGAAAATTTTCATTTGGAAATTTCACGAAAAACTAATTATATAGGGCAACTCCACTCGAAAGGTAATGTGTTACTCCTACAACATTTCCTTATACGATGCTCAAGGCTTCCAATCAGATCCGAAAAATGAGAAATCAATCAAAATCTGAGGGACCTGAATTGAATAATGAATATATAAGCTTTTTTTTCAACTGGAATTTCAAAATTGGAAACAAAAGTCAGTATACTAGGATATTAAGTCTGGTATATTAGTTCGATCATTTTCATTGGTAAATATCGCGAAGTTGAGGCTTCGAGACAGAGTTGGGAGTTTGAGTTTTTTTGGTTTTGTTTAGCTCTTGTAGTGCTAATAGTCCCCAAGCATACTCATTTGGGTTTTCTCTAGGCCATACTTCATTTTTATTAACTTTGTTTCCAGCATAGGCGGCCTCCTCATGAGTTCTAATATGAACTCCGAGGAGTGGAGCCTCGAGAAGCACTTTAGAGAGGGTGTAAAAAGCGCCTTTGCCGCTCTTTATTCTCGATGCAGACGGTAAGACGAGTTGTTGCATCTTCGTCTTATAGATGGGAGAAGATCCACGAAGGCTTTGGCCATTTTGGTCACTTGGTCTTGCTTGTTATCTAAATATTCCGTTCTCATCCTCCTTGGAACCATAGTCTTGTTGCTTGGTTTGCATTCATTTCAGTACCTATTCTCTTTCTCTGAACTTTCAGATGGAAGTTTAAGATATGGGATTGTCTGGAAAGAAAAGGCAACTTACACCTTGGCAATCCCATGGAAAACCCTCATCCCTCCATTACTCAGTGTTCCCTGCAATTTTGTTGGGATTTACATGCGTGGACACTGGCTTGGCTCTTGAACGAACTCGGTATCTATCTCACGTGCTTTCCCTAGAAACCTTAGAACCCGCGTCAGATAAGGGAGCATGTCTAGAAGAAGCGATTTTCCTAGAGAACTCTTAGGGGAGGAGTGCTATCCAACCACCTCACTAATTAATATATGGATACCCCAGCTCGGCTTAAAAAGTGTCCGAAGAGTACTCTTAGTGTAAATGAAATAAGGGATTAAAGAATGAACTTTTGAACTAGCTCATGAGGAAAAGATATATATCTTTAGTAACAAAGAAAGTGACAATCTCACAGTAAATTGCTAAGAAGCACCGAAAAAAGAGTACTAGGTTCGAGGAAGCCTGACCCCGATCAGGAGAATCTGACTCTCTTGGTAAAAATAGACTTTTGAGGCATTATTAATACACTAGTTTGGTCACAGTTGATGAAGTTCTCATTCTAGTCAAGAAAAGAGAGCTCTCGAAAATAGGAACGGGGCACTGCCTATTAGAGAGGTCAAAAAAAAAAAAGAAGTTTGTTGCTTCCAACCATTCTGCAAATCATGCTGGAGCAGATCGGCTAAGATCCGGGCCAGATTCGTGGGGTATTACATCGCTTCTTCCCCAATCACCTCCCATTCAAATTATGGGAGGGGCCATTGTTGTCTCCATGTACTGGACCTAGAGGTTGCTGCTTATCTATGTAACTGATCTTCATTCTTCAGTAACATAGTGCTGAATAGCAAACCATTCCTCGCTTTTGATAACAATGATTTACAGTCCTGTTCGGCGAATGTTCTTTCGATCCAACCATTTTCTATAATGAAATCGTTAGGAAGCTTGCTTTACTATCATTTGATGTCGACAAACGAACTCTCCCCTCCCGCGAACTGCTTTGCATCTTTAACGAATGTGATTACTCTCGAAGAAGTCTAGACCCTGGTTCGGAGAATCAAGCTCTCTTGGTAAAAGTGGACTTTTGAGTTTGAGTAACATTCTCCTCGATCTTTCAAGTACACTCAATCGAGGAATGGTGATATTTCCATCATTCCACTCTGTTTGCGGATTTAAGGTCTTTCGATACAAAGTAGCATTTTTCTTTGTTGGCTCCCAATGCTGCTTCGTCATTTGTGGTCCCAAGCAAATCCTACAATTAATATTAGGCATAACCATGATTTACAATTCACTAGTTATGACAATTTTTTTAATCAGATAAGACAGGTGCTAATTCAATTATAATCATATTATAAGCAGATCTGATGAAAATAGGCATATAAACTTGAGATCTACAGACGAGATAAATACGTTATTATAAGTGTATATGTAAATTTCTCGCTCACCTTATAGCCTTCAAATCCAAAGTTTCAACCCTTTTAGGCCTACAATCCCCAAATTCTTATAAATCTGCAATTTATTTGGAAAGAGGAAAATTCCAGATATGTAGAGATGAACGAAAATAGGAAGAGAGGAGAGAATCTGATTTGGAGCGTCAATTTGCATTCTTTTTACATTAGATCTGGTAATCTTCTCAATTTCATATGAATTGGATTTGATTTGTTGTGTAAAATATATTTTTATTTTTGAAATATGGTTTGGAGAAGGAGGAAAATGGCAGAGCTCCAGTGCCACTATAGATTTGTATGGAAAAGAAAGAGATCTTACCCCTTTATTTATAGGGGTGGAATTGGCCTTGAACTATTGGATTAGTTTTAAGTTATATTCGTCCATCCATTTTAATAATATTATATGAACCAAACCCCCTTAACCCTAGCCACCACTGCCTGGCTCGACCAAGCGGTTGCAGCCAACAGTCGACTATTGGTCGTCTGGGACAGGCGACCGCCCAGCCCGACCGCCTGGTTGATCAAACAGTGAGGTGGTTGGGGGAAGACTTATTTCTATATATATATTATTCTATTTTATTTATTTTTCCATCTATTTTTGTATTTCATCAGTAACATTTTCATATGGAGTCCGTTCGCGGAACTCCAAACATGAAAGTTGACCGGAATTCCAAGACAAACGCACTGGTTTAAGTTTCATGGTCAAATTCCATCGTTTGTATACTATTTTTTGAAATTCTAATAATTTATTTATATTGCCAATATTCTGGATTGTTACATTCTTCCTTCCTAATATGGAATTCCATCCCAAAATTTGACGCTTATAGTCCTATTCTACACAACCAATTTTTGTACATCCACTTTGCAACCATGTATATATATGCATGGTGTACATAATGCAATTTAACCATAAAATATGCATGCAAGATGATTCTAATCAGATCCTCCTATACGTTTACATTAAATGTTTGAAATACTTTTGAAAACATGATGCAGAACATCCTAAATTTACTAGTAGTTTTATATGAATGCAAATTTTGAAAACTCTTTTTCATCCATTACCCTCACACTATTACGAATAAAAGTGTGAAGCAACCAATTTTGCATCCAAACCCTACCTTCCACAACGTCATGCAATTTAACTGTTTCCTATTTAGTTTCTCCTAAACCAGAAAAAGGAAATTGAAGCAAAGTATTTTAACATTTCTATCACTTACAACATTTCCGTTTCCCACCCTACAGTGGAATTTTCACCTAAGCTACGCAAAATACTCCAAAATTTTCCTTTTGTAAACTATAAAAGAGGCTTAAAACAAGCTGTAAAACATAAAACAATTTAACTAATAGCTCGCGCACATCGTTGACAATGTATGGAAACAACGTTTCCAAGACCAAAACAGTATTTTCCTTGTTACTGTTAAAGTTTTTGTCGTGTCGTTGGTCCTGTTGCACCGCCAAAACCCGCACATAAAGCATCCAAAAGTCTTTCCTACACCATTCATTTAACCAAAAATCGAATTTTTTCATAAAAATAAAATTTCGATTAAAAACTTCTTGTGCTTATTCCGAAAATTCCTTTTTCAATACTGCTTTACTTTCCATATGAGAACCATATGAAAAATCAAAATTTCGGTAATGTGTACTTTGCACCATTCAAATCGTTCATTTTAATGTAAAATAGATATTTATATCTGCATAAATTGTTGTACCCAAATTTTGTGTTTTCGCACAAACTGAAATAAAAGAATATAAATCAGTCAAAAAATTAAAAGGGTAAAAAATATTCAAACAACATTTTCCAAAATCTTTAAAAATGTATTTTGCGGAAACTAAATGATTTAAGTCACATGTTAGCAAAGAAGGAAGTCAGTCACGCAAAAATGTGAAAAACTGAAATCACGCACAAAAGACCAAAATAAATTTTTGCTTGAACAAGGAACGGTGATTTATTCATTCATATACTCGTGACAAAAATAACGCAAAACCAGTCCTTTCTTAAAATTTATCCAACACAAAATTCTATTCTTTCCAGCTCTAGGACGACTGTTAGTTTAGACAAAAAAACGAGATTTCATTCAAATAAATATGCGTAAACGACAAAACATTTTTAAATACAGAGATCTCATTGACCAAAGTCGTGTAATTTAAACAGCACTAACAGTTACAAGCATGAATCACCACAAAACCAAAAACCCGATGTTGGAAAGGGAAAACAACAAAGATGATGACAAAACAACACCGAAACTCCCAAAACAATTGCTATAAACAACGAGATGTCTTGCTCTGCGGCTGGAGCTCAAATCAATTGTTATGATCTTTAATTAACCATATCATGGTAACATAATGCTCAATCTTTTGTTATGTAATGACTCGGAAATCCGTATCATTTGAATTGACAATAATCCAAACATGTCTAACTCAAAACTGTACGTATTTACAGATTGTTAAATGACGATCCACATCTTTAACCTTTATAGTCAAAAATATAGAAAATCAAGGGATTAATTTAGAATTAGAAAGAAAGAAGAAAAACAAGCACAGAATCTCGCAACGGAATGAACAAAATATAATAATCAAATGACAGTTCATGAAGCTGTTTAAAATAAACATTTGATCATTTTACAACATTTATCAGAGTTATACATTATCATTAGAGTTACACAATTTATATACTTAACTGATAATACAGAATAATGCAGCAGAATAGTAGTGGGATACAATAGTAATAATAGTATACCGTCTTCGTCTTCATCCTTCAGAAGATAAGCTTTGAAACTGGGATGCTCAAGTATGACCCAAGCGTAATACCATGAAAATAAAACAAGCTCGGATCATGCAAAAATATTCTCATCTAAGTCAAATCAACATCATATGAACATGCACACACATAACTCAAGAGATGTTGCGGGAAATTCCATCTCCTAAGGATCCGTCAAACTAGATACTATATAATATAATTTTGCTATTATACTAGTGTCTATTCACAAATACTTGTCTGAAAAATAGCGTAAGCGGGGTTACTTTGATTTCCCTTACACAGTTTATAAGTACATGGTCTATGCAGGTCCTGTAACACAACCAGTAGAACGTCGGTAGCCAGTGAGTCCCTTATAGACCTATGCCAAAAATCAAAATCATAGTTGTCTCGCATAAGGATAAACGTATGACAAGGCACATGAGGCAATACCCAAAGTAGTATGCTACTAGTTTGCCTGATCCAGACTGGTGGTTACCCCTAACGGCCCACCGTTGACATCCGCCCCATATCGAATCAAAGGGAAATACCTCCCATCAAGGTGCGCACCAACAAAACAACAACAACTGAATAGTACTAGTATGGACCCGAGGCCCAGGAAAATCGAAGAGAAGATGTCCACTAAGAGGTAGTCAAGCCTCATTTGGTCTGGCACGGCTCCTGTTTTAGTCATTTCAAATCGACAAAAGTATCGGGGTCATCCATTATCGTTCACTTTCTTCGAATCCAGTAATCATCGCTAAAATCCAACCACTTCATTCTGGAGTCTCCTCCACATGCATAGTTGTCAAAGTGGTTCCAATATTGACAGAGAGTATGTCAATAAGAGGTCCCGATCTCTTTAACAACAACGTCATGTTACACACCGATTGGTATTTTATATTTCAAAAGTGAATCGTTATGATATCAAATATCATATCCATCTAAACAAATTTCACTTTAAAATATCATATTATTTTAATCACTATAATATTTACTTTAAAATTTATTCACTTGAAATAAATTTCAAATTCAATAATTTGTTACAACTTCAATTAACCACATTACCTTCGAATCATTCAGTTTACTTCGAAATTCGTTTGGATTCATTTATGATTTTTACATCAAAATGATCATAATTACTTTTAAATCACAGATTTAAATGTAAATAATTTTCACTTCTAAAACAGTTTGTAAGTTTGAAATAGTTTTGGGGTATAAATAAATTTCTGATTGGTTGTAAATAATGTTGGGAGATTTGGAATAGCTTGGAAATCAAAACAGCTTGAGTGTTGGAAATGGTTTTATTTATATTAAAATATATTTCTAAAATAAACTACTTATATATATAGAAAGAATATTTTTTTGAAAAACAATTTATATAAAGCACACAATATATCAAAGGAATAAATTTCATAAAATAGTTTATATATAAATTTTTTTATATTGAAATAATTTCAAATCAACTATTACTTTCTATTTCCAATGAATCTGAACCTGAGTTCAAAACTCAAACAAACATAGATTTCCAAAATCTGATCCAAATCGATTCCACAATCAAATTCATTTGAGAACAATCCATTTTAAAGGATAACTTCCCATTCCAAATATTATTTGAATCTATTCGTTTAAAAATCAAATTCGAGTTCAAGTTCATAATATTTATTTAAGCCATTTAATTCGAAATTAATTTCAAAATTTAAATAAAGATTTAAACCTTTGAAATTATACAAATTTTAATCAATTTTGGTTCAAATTTCAATTACCAAAATTTAGATCATTTCAGTTCGAATTTTATTTCAAAGTTTAAATAAAGATTTAAACCTTTGAAATAATTCTATTTATAATCAATTTTTGTTTAAATTTCAAATAACAAATTTAGGTCATTTCAATTTGAATTTAATTTCAAAGTTTAAATAAAGATTTAAACCTTTGAAATAATTCAATTCATAATCAATTTTAGTTCAAATTTCAAATAACAAATTTTAGATCATTTCAATTCGAATTTTATTTCAAAGTTTAAATAAAGATTTAAACCTTTGAAATAATTCAATTTATAATCAATTCTAGCTCAAATTTAAAAATAACAAATTTAGATCATTTCAATTTGAAATTTGTTTCAAAGTTTAAATAAAGATTTAGACCTTTGAAATAATTTAAATTATAATCAATTTTAGTTCAAATTTCAAAATAACAAATTTTAGATCATTTCAATTCGAATTTTATTTCAAAGTTTAAATAAAGATTTAAACCTTTGAAATAATTCAATTCATAATCAATTTTAGTTCAAATTTCAAATAACAAATTTTAGACCATTTCAATTTGAATTTTATTTCAAAGTTTAAATAAAGATTCAAACCTTTGAAACAATTTAAATTATAATCAATTTTAGTTCAAGTTTCAAAATAACAAATTTAGATCAGTTCAATTTGAATTTAGTTTCAAATTTCAAAATAATTCAATTTCAACATTTCAACATAATTCGATTTCAACATTTCAATATAATTTGATTTCCATATTTCAATATAATTTGATTTCCAAATTTTAATATAATTTGATTTCGACATTTCAATATAATTTGATTTCGACATTTCAATATAATTTGATTTCGAATGATTGTTTATGATGACGCCCGCGACATCCAAGGTGATAACACTGATATAAAAATATAGACAACATCCATACAATTCATTATATCCATAAATAGACATCCATCAAAATCACCATCTAAAACAGTTCAATTTGCAATAATTAACTGATGTACATGTCGGGGTTTAACTAGAATTTAATTCAAAAATAAACTAACTGTCAATTCAATTTCTACAGTTTAAATTTGATGTCCATTTTAAAATAGCAACCAGTAAACAAATAATCAAATCAATCACAGAATTTAATTTCACATAAATGTGAATATTTTTCAAATGTGAGAAAAACTCACATTGGGTTCCACTCCGTCAGTTCTGAAAGGTAGAATTTTATTTGGTGTTAACGACTCGTTTTAATAGAATTAAACAGATGTTTAATTTTATTAAAAATTCCAGATGCTTATAAATTTGTCCGGGTTTGTTCCATGTTGTAGAGTTCACTGTTGTGACTCCAACGCAACTGAAATCGTCCAAATCTGTTTTCGTATGGAGGAGATTTTATTTTTACAATATTGAATGCATATTATAATAACTAAAATTATTATTTACACCTTAATCACCTTATTATCCTTAATGCCCCTTCTTCCCCAATTTAAAACCGATCACCCGCTCCTCCCAATTCCTATTTTGACCCAACGTTGACCGCCAACTGCCATTTCTCCGGCCACCGAACACCAACTCCGACGCCACCACTGACCTCGCCACCCAAATTCGTACCTTCCATTCTCCAGGAATACCGCCCCCAGTCCCCTACTCCAAAATCCAACCCGCTTTTATCGAACCCATCCTTCCCCCGTCGCATTTTTCCTGCTACCACCGGAGGATTTCAAACCACCACCAAAACGTTCCCCTCCTCACTAAGAATGTCGCTGCACCACCGAAGTCACCTTTGGTTGTCCCTTTGCTGGCCGACGCCTTGCCCTAGCTTGCGCTGTTCATCCTCGACATTGCCAGAAACGAAGTCGAACTTGCTAATAATTGTACGAGATTGAAGAGATCACTAGCCGAGATTCAAATATCTATATCAAGAGATTTATAGGATTTTATCTCCTTTTGTTTTGATTTTTCAAACTTCAATTTTCACGTTTCAATTATCTAGAGGCGTTGAACATTTCAGTTGGCCAGTTTTGACCAACGAATGAGAATTTGTAGGGTTTGACTGAAGATAAGGGGTGTGTGTGTGTGTATATAATAATATTTAATTCGTTTGTTTCTAAATCTTTCAATTTAACATTTTGAACTTTAAATCAAACCCAATGACTATCGCCCTTAGCTAAATACCCCCATTCCGAACACAATGAGATACGTTTCATAAGCCAATTCGATTGTTTTGATCAGTTTTTCTTTAAATTAAAATATAAATCATTATATTGAATTTTAAACGTACATTTTAACTTACCAGGGCCGCATACTAACTTCAAAAATTCCCAAAAAATAAATCTAGCTATGTTTTGATGATACGTTCCTAACAAAACTAATTTCGTCGAATTCTGAGTCCGTTTGAAAAATGGGCTTTTTCTGGTAACGGAAACCGAACAAACACGTTTAAATTTACCACGCTCACATATTAAATAAAAAAAATTATGAAAATATAAAAATAGCAATAATTTGACATTCTGAATCCAACAAAAGCGGTTTCATCGAAAACAGAGGTCGTTTGCAAAATGGCTATTTTTACGGGTTATATATATATTAAAATATATATAAATTCTGCAGCGACTTTTCTGAATTTTAAACCGGACATAACTTTCAGTTTATAAAGTGAAATCTCAGTTTCTTAAATTCGTTAGAAAGATATGATTAAACAGTTTCAAATATTTTTGATTTTACTGAAATCCGATTTATTTTGAATCCTGTACATTCATTTGAAATTTAAAATCGAATTTTCAAACTACCACGCCATTTCAGGCTCGTTATATAATTAAAATAAATTTATACGTTCTAACTTCGATTAAACTAAATTTTAGTCGTTATTATTTAAAATAATCATTTTAAATATTTAAAATTCATTAAAATAACTAAAATAAAATTTTTAAATTGGTTCTGAAAATCAGGGTCGTCACAATCTCCCCCACTTAAAACTTTTCGTCCTCGAAAAGGAACGAAGCCGAAAGTCGTTTAACCAACCAACTCAACTTTCATTCCGGCTTTCATTCTTCAACTTTTTAGTTTCTAAGAAATTTCAAATTTCTCAAAAATTTGGCTAACACCCTAAATTTTTGAAAAATTTCGCCATAACCTCCTTTGTACGGGGAGCATCGGGAAAATCTCCAAACTTCCACACAGGCCCTCTCATCTCAAAAAGAAAAAGAAAAAGCCAAGCGGCTAGCCAACCGGCTCATCAAATCCCAATCAATATAGTAAACATGTACCTATTGGTCGGGCACACAATTTTATTCCTCTTCTTAGCTTTCATGCTATGACCTGCTCAATATATATACATGTATATGTATGTAATTCCAATTAATTTTCACTTTAGTTTAATATTAAATTCGATTTGGCTAATTTTACCCTTTTTATTGGTGTTATCATTCCAATATTTTATTAATTAACTTAATAATCACACATCACAACAAGAAATCAATTTGTTAACTAGCTTTTCAAAACATATAACTTTTGTATATACTCAAAAATCATATTTTCGATGTCAAGTCACAAACATTAAACTCTAACTAAGTTTTAGTCCTCTCGCTTTGTAAACCAAAGCCTTTCCATTAAATCCTAGTTAAAAGACTAATAAATTTCAAAAGATAATTTCACTGTTAATCGGGTTTTAAGAACTAATGTCATTTAAAACAATGTTCACAATCAACCCAAAATCAACTTCCACTTAATTCAAATTATATTTATTAACTAAAAAACTTCTTTAAACCTTAGTTAAAAGATTTTTTTTCTCAAATGGGTTCAAGAACAGCGTTATTTAAGACGCCATTCACGATAACCCAAAATCCAATTTGTTATTTAAAACTGTTGGATTATATATATATATATATATATATATAAGCTACTTATTTCAATTTCTATATATGTAAATACTTTAATTTCATCTACATCTTGTGCTCTCTATGTTTTTAATTAACTTTCTTAAATAGATTTCCAAACCTTTCAACTTATACTTATTTACATCGCGATATAGCTTATTGTAAATTTTCTTAAGCTTATCTTTGACATTTTAATTCAACCAGAATCTAAGTCCCTTATTTTCATAACTTGGATTAGCTGATTACATTAGTTTAATTTGTTTAGCTCACTTCCTTTGTTGTAATTTGCACATTACATTTCAAACTTTTCAACATTCGTATTAAACAATTTAGAATTTTATTAGTATTAACTTCTCTCTCAATCGCAGCTTATACTCACTTAAGTTTGATATTTCATTTTCTTAGAGACACGACCTTTGTGAATATTCCATCCATTAGTTAATCATTTCATAACATTAACAAATTCAAAAAATTATTATAAACATTTGATTTACCTTAATAAACATTTCTTTGGTTCTAATTCATTTTTGAACGTCTTTACTTTTCTTTATCTTCATAACATTTCTATGATTCAACATATCATCTTGGAACATGTTATTAATTTAATTTCATTTGTAAAATATTTCATGAAATATATATACACACTTTTAAACTTTTCATTTAGGTAGGTTTGTATATATAACAAATGAAATTTAGTATTTCACGACTTTACTCTTATATTATCAAGTACATGAGTATTTGTTTCTATTTTACTTTAACATTTTCCTAACTTTATGTTTCAATTTTTTTATAATATTACATTATATTTTCATTTATATTTCTCTTAGTCATCTATTCAAAATTTCATTTGATATTAATGCTGAAAATTATTTATTTCATTGATTATCAACATGGAGAGTAATTTGTATAAATAGAGGCTTGAGAATCTTAAATACCAATTTATTTTCAAAACATTTTGAAATACTATATACTATACAAATTTTTTTCATATCAAAACATACTCAAGATTTCAAATTAAAATTATTTTCAAAAATGAATAGGTAGCAATGCTACCAAGTGGTCTTCCCCACTTTGGGACTCGAAAATGAAAGTAGATGACTATGATCATCTCATCACCAAAATTTATTTCCCAGTAGCAAAATAGGGTACTTAACCAAATTCTATTTGAATATACTTCAAATATTACTACTATATTTTTTTCAAAACCTTGAAAAACATTTACAAATCATCGGAATTTAAAGAACTCATATTCTCCATTTAAATTCATTTGGTTTACATTTAATTATACATCATATATAAAAGATCGATTCATTTTTTGTAGTCAATAAGTTAAGAGTATCGACTAATTTACCATCAAAATTCAAAATTATTTATCTTACATATATAAAATATACATGAAAACAATGTTGTGTTAGAATGCCTTATTCAAGTGTTTTTGAAACCCCATTCGGTAACGCTTGCAACATGCATCGACTGGAACTCCGAACTCAACTCAATAAGTCAAACAACACAATATAAAACCATTTTTTTATAACAAAAGTACAAGTACGCACTCTCGTATATATATACACTCAGAACTCATTCTAGGGTGTTAATAACCCTATCTCTAATGAGTGAATCCCAATAGAGCCAAGGTTTACTGCTAAACCATAAGCTCTGATACCAACTGTAACGACCCAGAAATCCGTACCTTTTGAATCGATAATAATCCACACATGTCCAACTCAAAACTGTACGTATTTACAGATTGTTAAATGACGATCCACATCTTTAACCATTATAGTAAAAAATATAGCAAATCAAGGGATTAATTTAGAATTAGAAAGAAAGAAGAAAAACAAGCACAGAATCTCGCAACGGAATGAACAAAATATAATAATCAAATAACAGTTCATGAAGCTGTTTAAAATAAACATTTGATCATTTTACAACATTTATCAGAGTTATACATTATCATTAGAGTTACACAATTTATATACATAACTGATAATACAGAATAATGCAACAGAATAGTAGTGGGATACAATAGTAATAATAGTATACCGTCTTCGTCTTCATCCTTCGGAAGATAAGCTTTGCAACTGGGATGCTCAAGTCTGACCCGAGCGTAACAGCGTGAAAATAAAAAAAGCTCGGATCAGGAAAAAATATTCTCATCTAAGTCAAATCAACATCATATGAACATGCACACACATAACTCAAGAGATGTTACGGGAAATTCCATCTCCTAAGGATCCGTCAAACTGGATACTATATAATATAATTTCGCTATTATACCAGTGTCTATTCACAAATACTTGTCAGAAAAATAGCGTAAGCGGGGTTACATTGATTTCCCTTACACAGTTGATAAGCACATGGTCTATGCAGGTCCTGTAACACAACCAGTAGAACGTCGGTAGCCAGTGAGTCCCCTATAGACCTATGCCAAAAATCAAAATCGTAGTTGTCTCGCATAAGGATAAATGTATGACAAGGCACATGAGGCAATACCCAAAGTAGTATGCTACTAGTTTGCCTGATCCAGACTGGTGGTTACCCCTAACGGCCCACCGTAGACATCCGCCCCATATCGAATCAAAGGGAAATACCTCCCATCAAGGGTGCGCACCAACAAAATAACAACAACTGAATAGTAATAGTATGGACCCGAGGCCCAGGAAAATCGAAGAGAAGATGTCCACTAAGAGGTAGTCAAGCCTCATTTGATCTGGCACGACTCCTGTTTTAATCATTTCAAATCGACAAAAGTGTCGGGGTCGTCCATTATCGTTCACTTTCTTCAAATCCAGTAATCATCGCTAAAATCCAACCACTTCATTCTGGAGTCTCCTCCACGTGCATAGTTGTTAAAGTGGTTCCAATATTGACAGAGAGTATGTCAATAAGAGGTCCCGGTCTCTTTAACAACAACGTCATGTTACACACCGATTGGTATTTTATATTTCAAAAGTGAATCGTTATGATATCAAAATATCATATCCATCTAAACAAATTTCACTTTAAAATATCATATTATTTTAATCACTATAATATTTACTTTAAAATTTATTCACTTGAAATAAATTTCAAATTCAATAATTTGTTACAACTTCAATTAACCACATTTCCTTCGAATCATTCAATTTACTTCGAAATTCGTTTGGATTCATTTATGATTTTTACATCAAAATGATCATAATTACTTTTAAATCACAGATTTAAATGTAAATACTTTTCACTTCTAAAACAGTTTGTAAGTTTGAAATAGTTTTGGGGTTTAAACAAATTTCTGATTAGTTGTAAATAATTTTGGGAGATTTGGAATAGCTTGGAAATCAAAACAGTTTGAGTGTTGGAAATGGTTTTATTTATATTAAAATATTTTTTTTAAAACAAACTACTTATATATATATATATAGAAAGAATATGTTTTTGAAAAACAATTTATATAAAGCACTCCATATATCAAAGGAATAAATTTCATAAAATAGTTTATATATAAATTTGTTTATATTGAAATAATTTCAAATCAACTATTACTTTCTATTTCCAATGAATCTGAACCAGAGTTCAAAACTCAAACAAACCAAATCGATTTCCAAAATCTGATCCAAATCGATTCCCCAATCAAATTCATTTGAGAACAATCCATTTTAAAGGACAACTTCCCATTCCAAATATTATTTGAATCTATTCGATTAAAAATCAAATTCGAGTTCAAGTTCAAGTTCATAATATTTATTTAAGCCATTTAATTCGAAATTAATTTTAAAATTTAAATAAAGATTTAAACCTTTGAAACAATTCAAAATTTAATCGATTTTAGTTCAAATTTCAATTAACAAAATTTAGATCATTTCAATTCTAATTTTATTTCAAAGTTTAAATAAAGATTTAAACCTTTGAAATAATTCAATTTATAATCAATTTTAGTTCAAATTTCAAATAACAAATTTAGATCATTTCAATTTGAATTTAATTTCAAAGTTTAAATAAAGATTTAAACCTTTGAAATAATTCAATTCATAATCAATTTTAGTTCAAATTTCAAATAACAAATTTTAGATCATTTCAATTCGAATTTTATTTCAAAGTTTAAATAAAGATTTAAACCTTTGAAATAATTCAATTTTTAGTCAATTCTAGTTCAAATTTCAATATAACAAATTTAGATCATTTCAATTTGAATTTTATTTCAAAGTTTAAATAAAGATTTAAACCTTTGAAATAATTTAAATTATAATCAATTTTAGTTCAAATTTCAAAATAACAAATTTTAGATCATTTCAATTCGAATTTTATTTCAAAGTTTAAATAAAGATTTAAACCTTTGAAATAATTCAATTCATAATCAATTTTAGTTCAAATTTCAAATAAAATTTTTAGATCATTTCAATTTGAATTTTATTTCAAAGTTTAAATTAAGATTTAAACCTTTGAAATAATTTAAATTATAATCAATTTTAGTTCAAATTTCAAAATAACAAATTTAGATCAGTTCAATTTGAATTTAATTTCAAATTTCAAAATAATTAATTTCAACATTTCAACATAATTCGATTTCAACATTTCAATATAATTTGATTTCCATATTTCAATATAATTTGATTTCCACATTTCAATATAATTTGATTTCGACATTTCAATATAATTTGATTTCGACGTTTCAATATAATTTGATTTCGAATGATTGTTTATGATGATGCCCGCAACATCCAAGGTGATAACACTGATATAAAAATATAGACAACATCAATACAATTCAATATATCCATAAATAGACATCCATCACAATCATCATCCAAAACAGTTCAATTTGCAATAATTAACTGATGTATCATATCGGGGTTTATCTAGCAATTTAATTCAAAAATAAACTAACTGTCAATTAAATTTCTACAGTTTAAATTTGATGTCCATTTTAAAATAGCAACCGGCAAACAAATAATCAAATCAATCACAGAATTTAATTTCACAAAAATGTGAATATTTTTCAAATGTGAGAAAAACTCACATTGGGTTCGACTCCGTCAGTTATGAAAGGTAGAATTTTATTTGGTGTTAATGACTCGTTTTAATAGAATTAAACAGATGTTTAATTTTATTAAAAATTCTAGATGCTTATGAATTTGTCTAGTTTTGTTCCATGTTGTAGAGTTCACTGTTGCGAATCCAACGCAATTGAATCGTCCAAATCTGTTTTCGTATGGAGGAGATATTATTTTTACAAGATTGAATGCATATTATAATAATTAAAATTATTATTTACACCTTAATCACCTTATTATCCTTAATGCCCCTTCTTCCCCAATTTAAAACCGATCACCCGCTCCTCCCAATTCCTATTTTGACCCAACGTTGACCGCCAACCGCCATTTATCCGGCCATCGAACGCCAACTCCGACGGCACCACTGACCTCGCCACCTAAATCCATACCTTCCATTCTCCACGAATACCGCCCCGGTCCCTTACTTCAAAATCCGACCTGCTGTTATCGAACCCATCCTTCACCCATCGCATTTTTCCTGCTACACCGGAGGATTTCAAACCACCACCAAAACGTTCCCCTCCTCACTAAGAATGTCGCTACACCACCGAAGTCACCTTCGGTTGTCCCTTTGTTGGCCGACGCCTTGCCCTAGCTTGCGCTGTTCATCCTCGACAGTGCCAGAAACGAAGTCGAACTCGTTAATAATTGTACGAGATTGAAGAGATCACTGGCCGAGATTCAGATATCTATATCAAGAGATTTATAGGATTTTATCTCCTTTTGTTTTGATTTTTCAAACTTCAACTTTCACGTTTCAATTTATCTGGAGGCGTTGAACATTTCGGTTGGCCAGTTTTGATCAACGAATGAGAATTTGTAGGGTTTGATTGAAGATAAGGTGTGTGTGTATGTATACATATATAATAATATTTAATTCGTTTATTTCTAAATCTTTCAATTTAACAATTTGAACTTCAAATCAAACCCAACGACTGTCATCCCTAGCTAAATACCCCCATTCTGAACACAATGAGATATGTTTCGTAAGCCAATTCAATTGTTTTGATCAGTTTTTCTTTAAATTAAAATATAAATCATTATACGGAATTTTAAACGTACATTTTAATTTACCAGGGCCACATACTAACTTCAAAAATTCCCGAAAAATAAATCTAGCTATGTTTTGATGATACGATCCTAACAAAACTAATTTCGTCGAATTCTGAGTCCGTTTGAAAATTGGGCTTTTTCTGGTCGATCCAATTCAAACTGAAACCGAATAAACACGTTTAAATTTACCACGCTCACATATTAAATCAAAAAAATTATGAAAATTTAAAATTAGCAATAATTTGACATTATGAATCCAACAAAAGTGGTTTCGTCGAAATCAGAGGTCATTTGCAAAATGGCTATTTTTATGAGCTATATATTATATTAAAATATATATAAATTCTACAGCAACTTTTCTGAATTTTAAACTGGACATAACTTTCAGTTTATAAAGTGAAATCTCAGTTTCTTAAATTCGTTAGAAAGATATGATTAAACAGATTCAAATATTTCCAATTTTATTGAAATCCGATTTATTTTGAATCCTGTACATTCGTTTGAAATTTAAAATCGAATTTTCCAACTACCACGCCATTTCAGGCTCGTTATATAATTAAAATAAATTTATACGTTCTAACTTCAATTAAACTAAATTTTAGTCATTACTATTTAAAATAATCATTTTAAATATTCAAAATTCATTAAAATAACTAGAATAAAAATTTTAAATTGGTTCTGAAAATCAGGGTCGTCACATGTTACAAACACTACTGGTGCTGTTGGAGATTCCCATATCACCATCTCTTCTAAGAGAGAATTTGCGATGAGAAAAGAAAATTACCACAAAACTTCTTCACATGGAAATTCATACAATATTGCCTAAAAACAAAATGGATAGGTGAAATTACAGAAAGTAACTCAATGAGACAACACACAAGAACAATAAGCTGAATCGAACATGTTGTGGCACTAAATGATGGTTACGCCATCGATCAAGCAAGAGATTAATTTCCATACCGTGAGATAAATCTAGTCATTACTTCCCATTTATAGAACGATGTGCTAAATGGGTCACACGTCTACATGGGCAGTTTGAACATACATTCCTGACATTCAGAAAAGAGACTTGTTGGAAAATCTCCAAAGTCAATCTAACAAAAGACATATAAGTCTGCGTACAACGCGGATTCCTCTAAAATCTATTGAGATTCTCCTCAGAAAAATCATCCAAAAGATAGCTTAATTTTTATCTCTGAAACGACGATTGCCTTTGAAAGAACCTATTCTAACAAGGTATAACAAAGGCGGATGCAGTAAAAACAACAACCTATTTTAAGATCTCGAAGCAACTAGCCGGTGCAAGTCCAACTGTCTCGACAAATTTTCTTAGCCCTTAAGCGGTGAGACCTTTTTGCTCATTCCGATCCCACCAAATGATATCTACCTAAGAGGAGACTTAAATGGTGTGAGTAGGATCGAATACTATAACTATGTATTTTAGGCCAAGAAACGGTCAGAGAGAAGAAATTAGATCTTTGAGTACTAGTGAGGTAAGATCTAATGCCAAACAAACGCGGTGAAAAAGGAGATGGGGTGATAATAAAGAAAGAGAAGAAGGATAGAGATATGGTTCAGATAGATGAGGAAGAAAGGATGAAAGACGGAGGTTATGGTGTAATTTGGACACAACTTATACGGTTGAGTCGTTGGTACAAGTTGTACCAAAACTCATCAATTAATTGACCGTACTAGTATATGATTAAACGGTCAACTACTAAATAGGCTTTGGACAGAGGTTGGACCTTGACCTTACTAGGCTGGATTAAAATATCAAATGTCCCACGTTATCTTTTGAGATTTGACGCAATCCAAAAAATAATTACCCTCATCACCGTGGTATCCAAAGACCATATTTAAACTCCGAACCAACTCCAAGGATTTATAGTTTCAACAACGATGTTTGGGACTACACAACGAACGAACAAATTCCAAAAATAATTCAGCTAGAAGTCCATAATATAATTAAAATGGATTTTCCCCTTACTATCCGACATAAACCAAATGACTCATGAAATCAAATACCCTAAAAATCAAGATAAAGGAATTTTTCCTTAGACTTTTCGAAGAAAAATTTAAAACTTTTAAAGTGTAATGGTTTCGAATTTATAAATCCATTTTATTATTACAATTAATTATATTCCAGTTTATATTTCAAACTAGAAAACCTTTTCCTGTTCAAAAATGTTGGAGCTTTAAAATATTAAGGATTAATTATGATAGTTTCAATAAGTTATCTAATATATATATAGGAAGAGGGATACTAAAAATCACAAGGAATAGATATTTATATTTTTCAAGTTTAATGGCATATTCTTTGTCATTTCTAATTCCATCTTTCCTACCAATCAGACTATATCTATTAAAATTACACATTAGCCTTATAATTTTGAAACACGAATAGATTAAAAACCTAAAAACCATATCTTTATAAATCCAATTTCCGGAACCGTATTTAAAAACTTCCAAAAAATATTTTTATTTTTCAAGTAGTTTTAAAAATAGAACTTCCTCGAACACAAGGCCAAGAACTCAATTGAATATTTCAACAAAGGTAGATTCGAAAATTCAATGAAGTAACAAATGGATATAACTCGTAATTTTATTTCCAAAATGGATACGACATATTAACGTGGACTTTTCCTATTTTAGATCGAATAGTGATCTTAACCGGAAATGCTAACTAAACCAAAAACCAGAAATCGTGACTACCTCGGTTATAGCTAGATTTTAATATTGCTATTCCAGTCTTCAAACTCGCATCAATGGGATTCACTATATGCCGTCCTCATGCTCTTCACGATGAAATCGCCAACGTACTATGGGGTAAAACAGAATTGGCTAAAAGCCCAAGCTGAACATATTTCAACTCTTGGTCTCTTGAAGCCCATTTTATATAATTAGGCCCATAAGTATTTTCATTGTTGAAATAAATTAAAGTCGATTAAGAAAGACGAAGAAAAACAGAAAATAAATTTGAATTTAGTTCTCCCACGAGTCCTAATTTAACTAATTCCTCTGATCATTTAACCTAAGCTCTGATACCAAATGAAACACCGCGCACTTTTCTACACCCAAATTTCGATAAAATTCAAAACTCAAACACATCCAAGCATGAAGCGTATAAATCTGGTACTTGCAATAAATGAGCATGTGCATAATCAGAGCACGATAAGGTAACTCATAGTGGAAACAAAATAGGATAAGCAAGTATTAACTCAAGTAACTACCTTTTTCAATGTAAGCCACTTTGCCAATACCGAGCATGGGAGAGAATGAGAACCGAAAGCCAAACTTAATCACCTGTGAGAACCCGACCTTATCAAGAAACCTAGGTGGTTGTAATAAGGAGGGGTCAGAACAACAAGATTCTGGTGAAAGGGAATGTACAACACAGATTATAATACACAGATGTATCCCATTTGGTTCAACCCAAGATGTATGACTAACATGATTAGTGATTCTAGCCCAACCTTGTAAATGTTTATGCACGACTGTACTACTCTTCCCAAAGTAGTATTCCTAAAATATAATACCATGATAGGACATTTACTCATATATTTGTGAAGCCTTTATACTAGAGCATGGCTGGTTATTTAAACAAGGTTAGACCCCTAATCACGGAGTTTATATATATATATATATATATATATGCATACACACACACTCTTTCATTTTCTCTTTTTATTCCTTGAAGGTTTATACAACATTAACATAAACTAGAGGGCACTAACTACGGGCCCTACTAGTTAAGTCTTTCGTCAATCACGCATATACCTTTCCCCGCATAAGGTGAGAGATGGTATTTTATCGTTTGCTTTACCTTCTAGGTGACCTTATTAGATAACCCCCTTAGTCGGTTATTACTTTCCGTAGGATAGGTAGTCATATCTGATGTTTTTGTTTCTAGGATTGGGTAGGCCCACACACACCTACCATTTAGGATCCCTAACTTGAAAAACTTATTCCAAGGTGGACTCCTCAATCCTATGTGCTTAAAGCCCGGGAAGTGGACTATACACGAAGGTTATTAGTTAATACCCCATTAGCCTTCTATACCTTTCCCTATTTGGGATAAGGTGGGCTACATTATTAAGTCATTCCCATTTAGTCCCTCTACACGGAAATGTTATACGTACAGGATTCACTATCGTCTTGGGTTAATATGGTTAATAATATTTTACATTATTAACCTACTAATTCCATATCTACAATTATAAACTCTGTATTAACTAGTTGTGGATAAGGAATGTTATATCCTCTTTACCCTAGGATATTTATTTAAATATTTCCCTAACTTGGACTTAGAATTTAAACGAAAATTCAATACCCATAAATCCTCTTTTTCTTCTATCCATGGGCTTATTGCCATTTATAAGAATAATAGCCATTTTTCTCTAAGGCAACTCTTAATTCTGGACATCCTTATTTTATCAGTCCCGAAATATCTATTTGTTGTACCCCAACAGACCATTGCTATTCATAATTGTATATTAGTTTACTTGTTTTATTTAATTATGTATATATATATATATATATGTTTATGGACCAGACCACTCACATTAAGTTGACCACTTGTGGATATTGGATTTATCGGTCAGTTCCGGGCAGACTTCTACCATAAGTTGAACTTAACCTCGTGCCTTATTACATTTATATTTACGAATTAGACCCTTCGCATTAAGCTGAATACCTGTGGATGTTGGATTTGCCGGTCGGTTCCGGGCAGACTTCTTCCACAAGTTGAGCTTATCCTAGTGTCTAAATGCGGTTATAATTCAAATTTCCTAATTGGAGTTTATAACATTTATCCTAATTGATTTTAGGAATTGTAACCACTTTCTTATCACATTTATATTCCCCCAATCAATATTATTACAATGGTTATTTATTTATTTGCGGTCGTATTTAAGACAATTAATTATATTGATTGCTACAAATGGCTACCACAAATATATTAATTCAATATGGATTACATTTATATATAATTCCATAATTGAACCTTATCCAAACATTCAAACATTCCATATAATATATATTTTACCGCTTTACGCTGATTTGGATGGATAATATGTGTAAATTTATATTTTATATTTACGTGCGGTCAACGTAGTTATTATTATTATTAAATTAAATGATTTGGTTTAATCATTAACCAAACATTCCCTTTTTGCATTCAATATTGCCAAAAGGTATCAAATCTCGCAGAAGACCGTTAGCCGTAATCATTGTAAATAACGCCTAATTAGTGGAATTGACATATTTCCAGACCATAAAAAATATATGTTAATGAATCATTTGGAATAGTTGATCCAAGTTACACACAAATATGTATATTTATATTTATCTGTACATTTGCACCACTTTTCCCTTTTTCAATTTTTTATCATATCTCTTATGATCTCAAAATAATGCATTTTTATTTAAAAAGAGGAAAATGACATATTTACAACAATTAAGCCAAAACCCAACAATATTGAATACAAACAGACATATTTCTTTTAAATATCACAGTCACATAATTTACCAATCGTGTCTTTTATACAGATTCACATAATTTATTATTCAACACTGAACTAGAGGTCAGGAATTGTAACTACATCTAAATGGTGTTTAATAGGACTGATTTCCAGATCTACGGTGTTTTGCAATATATTTTACAACATAACTATAGGAATATCTATAAACAAATTTAAGAATCCTAAAATTAATAATATGCATAACCACAATTCACAATTCACAAGTTTTGACAATTTTTATAATCAAATCTGTCAGTTGCTAATTCAATTACAATCATATTATAAGCAGATTTGATGAAAATAGGCATATAAACTTGAGATCTAATACAAACGAGATAAATACGTTATTATAAATGTATATATAAATTTCCTACTCAACTTATAGCCTCCAAATCCAAAGTTTGAATGCTTTTAGGCCTATAATCCTCAAATTTTTATACATCTACAATTTATTTGGAAAGTGGAAAATTCCAGATCTGTAGAGATGTAAGAAAACAGGAAGAGAGGATAAAATCTGATTTGGAGTGTCAATCTGCATTCTTTTTCATTATATTTGCTAATCCTCTCAATTTCATACGAATTGGATTTGATTTGTTATGTATGAATATATTTTTATTTTAGAAATTAGGTTTGGAGAAGGAGGAAAATGCAAAGCTTCTCTGCCACTACAGATTTGCATGGAAAAAAATGAGGCCTTACACCTTTATTTATAGGGGTGGAATTATCCTTGAACCGTTGGATTAGTTTTAAGTTATATTCGTCCGTCTGTTTTTAATAATTTCATAAACCAACCCCTCTTAACCCTAGCCGCCACTGCCAAGCTTGACCAACGGGTCATAGCCAGTGGGTCGACCTGGCAATGAGGTTGCTGGGGGAAGATTTATTTCTATATATATATATTATTCTATTTTATTTATTTTCCATCATTTACTTATTCCTTCCATAACTTTTCCAAACGGGCTCTGTACGCGAAACTCCAAACATGAAAGTTAACCAGAATTCCTAGATGAACACACCGGTTAAAGGTTCATGGTCAAACTCCATCATTTGCAGAAATTTCTATTTTTTGAAAATTTAATAATTATTTTATATTGCCAAAATTCAGGGTTGTTACCCAACTTTTACTCTAATTCAGTGTCGCCCTTCAAATTTGGTTGACATACTTTATAGATAAGGTAGAGCATCCTTTGTTCAATGTTACCATTTCTAATAAAACCGCTGGAAGATCCTAGCCTGCTTCTTCTTCTATGGCGTTCTAGGCATATTATATTAATAGTAGAGAACTAAACAAGTGGTCATAAGTAAGTGATTCTGGTGCTGGCAGAGAATCAGTCTTAATAGAGGCCCACATTCTTGCTTGACTTCCCAGGCACGTAAAAATGATTACGGAGATCAATTTTAAAGAATAGGATCTCTCGTTGACATAGACATAAAAATCAATCTTGTCGAAAGAGTCCTCCATTCATGCCTTTCCTTTTCCATAAAATGGACAAAGAAAACTATGGAGAAGAATCTAGCTTCAATGCTCCCCAAGACAAGCCCCACATTCAGAATATAAGAGGAAAGGTTAGACAAGGGAATACAACCAACTATCATACAAGTTACAGTAATAGTCTAAGCGCGTGAAGGCTCGATATCTTACACCCCCGACATGGGACAATTTTGAGAACCTTCGGCAAGGATACCTGTGGTTCACAATCATTAGGCTGTAAGGTGTTGTGTGTTCAACGGACAGCGAACTAACACGTAAGATAAGATGGCTTCCCCAAATTAATATACTGGTAAATGACACTTCAAAGATGTTAAATGCCAGTGCTGAGTTCACCATCGATGACATGAATGGGCAAACAAAGAAGGCCTGAAATACCTGAAAGAAGAAGAACACGGCCACATATCCGTAGCCGATTTCAAGTCGAAGGAAAGGAGCGAGGTCGAACTCCGGGTTGAGGAATATGGTCGAGCACTTCCATAAGCCAGTCATGAACCGACTTCGGCAACCATTAATTGATGTTTTTACCAATTATCCAGATACCAATAGAAGATTCGGTGGCTACCGCAGCCCCTGCTTTCTCAGTAGGAACTCCAAGTTGAGAAGATTTGGTTTTAATACCCACTATTT
This sequence comes from Allium sativum, assembly GCA_030737875.1. Lineage (NCBI taxonomy): Eukaryota > Viridiplantae > Streptophyta > Magnoliopsida > Asparagales > Amaryllidaceae > Allium > Allium sativum. Next base: position 899,068,917 of record CM060922.1, on the reverse strand, counting down.
TAGCAACAAATATAATAAATCTAAGTGTAGTGCTTGGTGTATTGATTTTTTTTGGAAAGGGTGTGTGTGCAAGTTGTATATTTCAAGAATAGTTAGGCCTAACCAGTTGCACTTTATTTACTTTTGTTATTTATATACATTTTTTTAGAATAAGATAACTAGGAAAAAAGTGTAAAAGTCATTGTAGTCGGACCAGCTTCCAAACTGCTGATAGTCATCCGACAACACCATTTCAAGATTAGTATGACAAAGGCCTCACCTATTATTAACCAAAATGTCCTTTTATAGTTACCCTGAGTCAAGGTCTTTATTCTTGCTAAAGATGCTTTTTCGAGACCATATTTGACCGGACCTGAGGTACTGGTGCATATGCTTTAGGAAGGGATTTTACCCATGTTAAAGATAGACAACTTACCAGAGTAAATGTCTGCTTTTAGGTAACTTAGCTTCTCCTATGGTTCTCTTTCTCTAAGCCATGGCTCAATGGCTCTGGAGACTGATCTCATTCATACTACGAGAGTCTATGACATAGATAAGAGCTAGCCCTTGAATTTTGTTCCTTCAATCCAGAATTCCAGAAGTGTAAGTAGCAACCATGCGACTCTATCGTTTTTCCAGTTGGAGGGAGGAGCTTAACGCAAAGCCCAAAGCTACTTGCTTTGGCTTCACTTTTCAATCCTTCTCCTTAACCCTTGAAAGACACGAAAGAGGGAAGGTAAAGATCCACTTCTTTTAATAAAAGAGACAAGAAAACAAGAACTATAGTTCGAGTGAGCGGCTAAATAAGCAGAGCAGCTTCGCTACCTCGAGTTAGCGACGTAGTAGACCTTGACCCTGTATATATCATAGTTCCTCGGCTCTTGCTACCATATCATAGGGGAATTCTTTTCTTTGGTGAAGGTTAAGAGGGATAGCTTCATTCAAAATATGATATGAAATTTCCCGTTGTTCTGTACTTCACTTCTGGTAAGTCTCATCAATCTTATGACAAATCTAGATAGAAAAGGATATGTTGATTAACTGGCTTTATTCGAGCAATCATGACATTTACTGAATGGCCACAGCCTACATAGCTCGCCTCCTCTTTTAGACCAGTCCTATTAAAGAGGCGACCTCAGGAAGAGGCCCAGTTCATTTGGTCCATAGTATAAACAGACCTATAGTGTGCTTCAGGTTGGTAAATTATTTTGGGTCGGTTTACAAAATCGCAAAGTTCAATAAACATTGCTCCCTTAGTTTTAATTTGGTTTGCCTCATCCATGCGTATGATTCCACTATTGAGTAGACTGGCACTGTCATAGAAATATAATGGTCAGATTGCTTCTATTCAATCGTTTTGAGAAATTCCCAAGAAATGAGCGGGCAATAATTTCGACAGTTGGGACTTCTTCCTAACCAAGGAGTGAAGTGAGAAGTCCATATTTATGAGAATATCAAAAAGCACTCCCATAAAATCAAAAGAATTAATTAATTTTTAATTGCAAAAATGGCACATAAGTGAACAATATCTAATACATTCAAGGATGAATGTAGAACCATTAGGTAAGGATAATTATTTCGACTTAGGAGCGGCAGAGACACTAATCTAAGCTATGACTGATAGGAAGCTATCTATTAATATGACTGATCCAAACTATTCTTGGAACGAGGTGGTGCATACCATGGAAGACCGAAGTGAGCTAGAAGAAATTATTTGGCCTTGAATTGGGGTGTTCAAGAAGAAAATTTTGTTCTGCCTTGATACACTCAAGAAATTTTTACAATGATGGGACAAAGAGTGCACAAGAATGAAGGGTTACCAATGTCAGTGAGTAAGTTGCTAATCCACCCATAAATTCGAGTATAAAGGCTTTTTGTTGCTCTATTGCAAAAAAACAGGTGTGCCCCTCTCACTTGGCTTTCCTACAAATTCTGTTGTAGATCCTATTCTCACATGTTTAGTTGTTCAAAGTCTCATAGAGATGGTTAGAAGAGGTCCTCCCCATGGGGTTACCTTTTCTTATTATACCAAAAAAGAGTTCAGTGAAAACACCCAACCAAACATGGAAGCATCATTAATTGCAAGCAAGAAAACCTATAGTTCAATAATTGGACAAGAAAAAGTGTTAGCTCAACCATAACTCACAACTCAAATCTTCTAATTCTAAAGGAACTTATTCGTTCCTTTTTCATGTGTTAAGTATAGCGCCAGTGAAAGAAATCAAAGAAAAATCCATTGCTATTTTTCGAGATTTTTAGCAAGATTTCGTTGATTTTGAGAGATATTGGAAAATGACTACGAATTAGTCCATTAGGTGGTTTCTTGTCTATGATGCGACCCCAACCTAATAGACTACTATTTGAATAAGAACTTGGATCACCCAAACTCAAGATAAAGGGGTAGTAGTTCCCCAATATATTAATTACGAATCGAGCTTAAATTCGAACAATTCTAGCTCGCAATTAATATACCGACCAAGAAAGAGATGTGCTTTTTTCCTAAGAAAATAGTTCTTTTAGTTTTTTTCTCGAACAATACTAGAAGACTACTCGTCTAAGCTGCTGCCGATTCCTTGCTCACTCAATATCAATAGTAAGGAACAACCATAGCGACTTTGCTTTAGTGACATATCCACTCTTTATAGACAAACTTAGGATTTGAGAACCTAGGTAAGATCGGTTCAGGATCATATGGTCTTTTTCTATCAGATAGGAAGGGTCATTGCATAATGCGCAAAGAAAAAGTAGACGCAAGTTCTTCACTAGATTTCGTTCTCAATATCATGAAATTAGTGATTTATTGGACATATTACCTGATTATGGTTCTGGGAGGGCCTAGCTTCGTCGACTCGATCATGATATTTCTATTAGATAGGCTACAGGTAAAACAAAAAAAAACGTACAATGAGCCAAACCACTAAGATGCTTCAAGCCATATGCTGAACTGGCTCTGATTAGTGTCTAATCCCCGACCAATAGTCGAATATGTTGTTGTTCCCCTATCGGGGTCGCCTCCTCCATTTTCAATATGAAATTCAAGATTAAGTAGGTTGAGAGAGTAAGTATACTAGCACACAAAAAAAGGAGTAGCGAAGAGTTCAGTTGCATTAACTGATGCGAGTGATAACTCGCTATTCCTGAGACTAAGACTGCGTGTCTCCCGCCGGGGACCGGGGAAGAACTTAGATCTACTCTAAGAATCATAATAGCTTGATCACAAGCTAAAACTATTTCATCTTAGTAGAAATTAATTAATTCTTTTGATTTGATAGGAATGCACCAGATTTAATCGTTTTCTGAGATTACATTTTTGATATTCTCATAAATACGGACTTTTCACTTCACTTCACGGTTAGGAAGAAGCCCCAACTGTCGAATTTAATGCTGGAATCTTTATCGGTAATGAGATTTTCTCTGAACCGTGCAACAAGGTCAACTATAACACGACTCTTCCACAGGAGTTACCATATCCCCTGGCCATTATATTGGAAAATGGCAGCATAAATACTTATTATTATAATCCTCGTCGAAAGAAGGGGACTTTTAATATGAGTGGGTCCCCTCTGGCCGAAGAATAGTGATAGGTGGTCCTGTAGATCTTTTGGAGAAGGGAAGCCTAATATGTAAGCACATCAATGAACCGCAGCGAACCCTTAGACGACCCATCTAAGATTAAGGGGGAGATCCATGGTAGAGCTTCGCTACCATTGACTCTTCCAGGAACATATACTCTCGAAACTAGTTTATTAGCACCGAAGAGCATCTCGATTTCAACTTTAGAGGAACAAATCAAGGAGGTTCGCAAACGGAAGCAGCTGGTTGAGATGCCAAGATTACTCGAGAGGCATAGTCAAAAGGCGGCCACGTTCGCTAGAATGTCTTCCGACTGTAGTACCGTTCCAGTGGATGTAGAAGCAAGTAAGCTCTCAATTCCTCGTATGATCGAGTTTATTAGGTTACTTTCTTTCCTATAAGTTTCCGGGAAGAACACATTTCTCTATTAGTTAAACCCTTTCTTACCCTACCTTTCATTTGGACTCGTACTCGTTCAAGGGCTAGGGCAGCGAATTTAAGGTCACCGTGGGAAATAAGGAGTTCGGTAAAGAAAACTCCCTCCTTTGCGGGCTCTTCATGCTTCCTTTTCCCTAGTCCTAATAAAATAAGGAGTAGAAACCGGTACCAATAACCAATATGCTTAAGTCTCCCATCCTTTTTTCGGTATGCCCAAAAGATTTACGGATTTGCAGGGGGCTATTCGCCCTACTTAGCTGACAGACAATGAAAAAGGCTTGCAAAAGAAGGCTCCTCGTTAACTTCCGCTGGATGAATTATGGATTTCTTTTTTAAGCGAATGTTGAGTTCAGTCATTTCACCTCATTTCACTTCATCTAAGACCTTTTTATTCCTAAGTTTCCTACGCAAGTGCACTTTTGTGCTTCTCTGACTCTAGAAGTTCATGAATTGGAAGTTAAGCAAACTCTAAAAGAAAGGTGGCAGCGTCTACTTTTTGAAAGAGCTAAAGCGAGCGACCTATTATTTGGTTGTCTCTCGGCTGGTCGGAAACTTGCCTTGAAATGCTCCCTCAACCTTTTTTATAAGCATTCTTCATAAGGACGTCCCGACACATGAAGGCAAAGTGCTTTCTTTTAAAGAAGCATTAGGTTCACTCTTTCTTTTGTGAGTAAATGCACCCTTTATATTTTAAGGATTTGAGTAATTCGAAATGATAGTGTGAAGTTCCCACAGAGGTGTTATAGTCGTGTTGATGCTATCTCCAATATGGACTAGGGCTGAAAGCCTAACCAAACCAAATAGTAGTAAGGAACCTGTTCCTTTATCCGCTTAGCTACTCAAATATAAATTAAATAAAGTGATAGAAGCAAAATCTTTGTTTATTGTTTGTAGCTAATGAAAGATAAAAGCGATTGAGTTATATCATCGGGTATCCGGTGCGTAGTGCCATCTAATAACCTGGCAGATCTACTATATATTTGGCTGGCTTTACCCCCAAGCAATAGATTTCCCTTTGCAACTGGTCTAGCCATTCACTTGCAAGAGAAAATAGGGTCACGAAGACTGTCTCCATTACCGCAATTGATATCTCCTAAACAATGGAAAACTGGGACCTTGTCCAATCATCCCTTTCCCGGTTCTCTGACTTTGACATTTCATAAGTAGTCGGTCATTCGATTTAGCATGAGCGAGGAATTGGAAACATGAAAGTCCAATGAAAGGTTAGCTCACTCTTCCCACTTCACTATTCGAAGTAGGGAAATTCTTTTATAATTGGTTGCATATGTTGTTGGTTCATACCATGAATTAAGATCTTATTTGCTTCTACATCCACTAGAACGGTACTAAAGCTGGAAGGATAAGGATCGAGAATAACAAACAACCTAATAAATAAAAAAGGAATAGAACTTGCTTTTGCACCTCCAACTTTTATCTAGTGTTTCAAGCCGCCCCAGATTAATGTACTTGGCCTTCCTTCGGGCTCTTTGTTAGAGCTACGCTACCTTCCTTCGGTCCCATTCATGCATCTATCGATCATTGTGGTATTCTGTTAATCAAATGCATGGTCTACTAAGAAAATTAATTCATTGATAATATTAGTTGAATATTTTTTTGAAAGATTGTCAAAGTTTTCATTCATGCCTAATCTATATCGAGTAGACCTTGTTATTGTAATTTTTTATTATTATTGAGTTGTACGGAGGGACTTATGCCACATAAATAGAAACTAAAGCAAGTGTTGGATATAAAGCTGGTGTTAAAGATTATACATTGACTTATTATACTTCTGAATACGAAACCAAAGATACTAATATCTTAGCAGCATTCTGTGTAACTACTCAACCAGGAGTTCCCGCTGAAGAAGCAGGTGTACTCATAGCCTCCGGATCTTTATATATATATATATATATATATATATATAGAGAGAGAGAGAGAGAGAGAGAGAGAGAGAGATAAGATTTTATAGAGATAAGAAGTTGCAATGGAATTCATGTCATAGAGACAAGAATATATATATATATATGATGAGTCGTGTTAGAATTATGTTAAAATCTATCCCCAAGTATACCACAAATATACAAAACAGAGAATATATATATAGTTATAGTTATAAGGCTTTAAAAAGGCCAAGGATATACAAAAACAGCTATACCAGTCTACTGGTAAATAAATGACTAGCCGATTTGCCAGAGAATTTTTGTATATAACGGCTAGTTTTGAAAAAAAAAAATCCAAATGATTTAAAGTCTAAATTTAACCAGTCGACTGATGATTTTTAACCAGTCAACAAATTCAAAACAGCATATATTTTCTGAAAGGTTGTCTTAATTCATGAAGAGAAATCTCTTCATTTCTGAAAGGAAATGGAAGCTTATTTTGATTAAAAGTCTTCATTAAGAATTTCTACCTTTCAACTATTATATATACACTTCAATTAGGATTTCTAAATCACCGATTCATTCTATTTCTTATCTAATTTATGAATTGCATTTCTACGCTCTTGCAATACAAAAGCTTTCCCAAATTCAAATACTTGTTGATTCCTTGAATCGATTTAATATCACTTAATTCAACAAGCAATTTTCTTCTTTAAATCTTCGCATTCAAATCATATACTCGAGGATAAGATTATAGAAAGGGCGTACTTAAACTGTTGATTATCCGTATTGATTTAAGAACACAAAACAGAAGTCAAAACAATTGTATATGTTGAAGTCCTATATAGTTGCTCAGGCAAGAGGCATCCTTGTTGGGGCTCGGGTGTACTGACCGATTCCTCCGGCTTAAGAGAGGGCATGATAGTGAATTCCGAAGAGGAGCTTCGGGGTTGGAAGTAGTGCGGCAAGTCCGAACCAGTATAAAATTCATGGTGTCGTTTATTATTTCTTTTACTTTTGATATATTTCTATAGCTTAGCTTTTTACTTGTGTAACTATTGCATATTAGCTAGTTTTTATATCATCTACATTTTCGCTATATCCGTATAGATCATGCTTAAGTCATACACATCAACTTTTCATTTGTATCGGAGCGAGGTTATCATTTAACCGTAAAACCGTTATATGATATCTAGATAATATGGATAATAACACTAGTACTAGCAATAACACCGGATATTCTAAAGGCCAATCCACTACTAGACCACCCTTCTTTAATGGCATGAACTATAGTTATTGGGCTACACGAATGAGGATATACATGCTAGCAAATAATTTCGATGCATAGAATATCACACAAAAAGAGTACACACAACAAACTACACTATTTACTAAATGGTTCGCATCTAAAAAAGAAAAGGCTAGTGCCAATGCTAAGGCTATGAACATGTTGCATTGTGCTTCAGGTAGAAACGACTTTAATTTGATTTTTATGTGCAACACAACATATGAAATCTGGACAACACTCAAGATTACTCACAAAGGAACTAACAAGGTTAAACAAAGCAAAATGTCTATGCTTAACAATCAGTTTCAAAATTTTAAGATGAACGAAGATGAATCCATAAACGATATGTATTCAGATTTCCAAAACATTTATCACTCTTTGTTAGGATTAGGTGAAAGTATTCTGATTTTGATATAGTGTCAAAAATTTTGAACACCTTAACGGACGAATGGGAGAGAAAAGTATTAGCGATCGAAGAAGCTAATGATATCTTTGCCATGAGCTAGAAGAGCTAATCGGTAATATAATGCCTTATGAAGTAAATTTGCAGGCTAAGAAAGCACAGTTACAAGATAAGAAGAATATTGCTTTGCATGCTGATGAAGAAGATTCCGATTCAGATGAAGAAGATATTGCTTTCATAGCAGTATTTTTTAGAAAATTTCTTAAATACAGAAAAGGAAAAAGCAAGAATGTGAAAAAGAATTCATCAAAAGAGCCTAACCCTGCACTGATAGAATGCTTTAATTGTCACAAGACTGGACATTATCAAAAGAATTGTCCAGAACTGAAGAAAAATTGCAAGAAAGAAAAATCAAAGAGACGAACATTTTCAGTCACTTGGGACAAATCAGATTCATCTTCTGAAAGTAACAGTGACAGTGAGCAAGAAAATGTATGCTTTATAGCTAACGATAATGATGTAAGTGATTTTACCTTTGATGAATTAGTAGAAATTAATACTAAAATCTTAGAATCTAGAAAAATGTTTAAGCGAAAGTTTAAACAAGCTAACGAAGATAAAAAGAAAGTAGAATTTGAGAGAGATCTTTTACAAGATGAGAAAGAAATTTTAGAAAATGAAATTAGAAAATTACAAGAATCTCTTTCAGTAGAAAATTCTCAGATATCTATGTTGAGTCAAGAAATCGAGACTCAAAAGAATAAAAATGATTATTAGCCTTTGAGAATCATGATTTAGATACTAAAGTTTGTAAGGACCCGTAACTTCCCCGGTAAGGAAAGAGCAGATACTTTGAGGACAAGACAGATCAGAACGCAAACAGAAGAACATTTCATTATTTATTACAACAATTCCATCAGAATACAAGAATATTATAGATTATGAATGAATATTACACAGAAAATATCAGAGATTTAAATTATATTTAAATACATCACAGCGGAAAATAATACAAAACACAACTAGAAGTAATACACGGATACAGAGCTTTCCGAGTATCGTTCTAGCTGTAAATCAGGATCCTGTGAATATAAATCTGCAAAACCAAGACTACTAGCTGTCCGTGTCAAAATAAGGGTACCCAGAGTTTAGGTTAAAACAATAAACTCCAGGTCAGTCATGTGATTGGTCTGAGAACTAAAACAATTATTAATCTTTATTTTAAAGTTAGGTAAATCAAGGGACCATGCCGTATAACATGGAACGGGTTTCCTCCCAAGAACACCAGTGCATAAAACAACAGCGCAATGCTAAATAAAAAACAATGAAGCTATTATAAGACCCAGGTCCCATCACACAATGCAACACAAGCCGGAGGATAGGGTTTTACCTTATAATAGCCAAAGAATGCTTGATATGCTAAATTTCATCTTTTATTATTACTATAAGTGTATAGTGCCAAAATAATTCAATCATAAGTATCAATCATAGACGGCATGGGTACCATATATCATGTCGCCAATACTAGGCTCTACAATCAAAATCACAAATGTCACGTATTGAAAGTTGGATTTCCATCTGTGAACCAAGGCAAAAGATAGTCCTCTACCAATTAGAGACTGTCTAGCCCGAATCTCAGGAACAGAACGCGTCGTCCCTTGGATCGTCAGGGCCGGTCCACCGATGTGGATTAAAATGCCTGAACACTGCGTTTCCCCGCCCTTTAGGCGTAAATGAGCCAAATGACTCCATCGGCTCCACACAGTCACCGATATATCCGAGGCGCCTCGCAACAGCAGCAACCACACAGGTGAAAATAATATAAATGTCAGGGCTGGTGGGTCACTGACACCACTCTAACTAGATGGAAACACATGCCCTCCCTGATGTCCTCTCCCGTTTCTGGTTCACAACCGGGGTGTGAGGCTCGCGAATCAAGGCTACACAAAGCTATGCCACACAGGCCGTGCTTTGATCATCAACCACAAGACTCTGCTTCTCAACAAAAGCCTTGATCATTTGCCACTTAGGCATGCCACACAGGAAATTCACTCTATGCGATTGATATCCATCAATATATAACCCCTGAACTCGTACGTCTCAGAGAAGGGCGTTAAGCAAGAGAATAAATTCTCCGACGCCAAACAGATATATATTTAATAGAAATCAATCACACAGAATAAAATCCAATGTCAGACACACAGTCCATTTACAAGTTCGTTCTGGGTCTGAACGAAACCAGAGGCACCTGGTACCTCGCATATCCATCGATCTTCAAGTACGTCTGGACGATCACCAACTGATTCCCTCCTCTTGGGTGTACAGCCTAATTAAGATCATCAGTAATCACCCAAACGATGTGAAGACCTCCGGTGATTAACTACCGTCTTCATCCCCGACACTACGTTGAATCAGTTTTTCAGAATGGGATAAACCCGGTCTTTCTGAATAACTCGCGTATATAATAAACAAGTGTTACACAAACACAACATACGCCTCATTCCAATTCAAAATATTCTTTTATTCAAATATTCTTATACTTTGGGAAAGGTTTCCATTAATTTTATCAAAGATAAATTCTTTAAATTTATTCTTTAATCTTCTTTTGAATATCAATTCAAATTAGTCGGGATTAGCGAACCACACCGAAGTAATCATTTATTTTATTTCCTAATCCCAACCTATTCATCCCATGAAGTAAAATTGGTAATACTTCATATCTAACACCACGGTGTTATCGGTAAATTCAATTACCATTTCATGTTCAAATCTAATTAAATATTTAACTATCGCTTTGGAGCAAAACTGGTGATGCTCCATTCTCGATTATTTCAATCTAATTAAAGATTCATTAAAACTCCACTTGGTTTTAATCTTCCCAATGATCACTATCAATGATTATTTAACTTGGGAAATCATATCATATCTTTAACTGGGTTAAAGAACAAATGTCATTTAAAACACGATTCACTACAAACCCAAAATCACATTCCAATAATTATCGGGTTAAAGAACAAGTGTTATTTAAAACACCGTTCATGATAAACCCAAAAATCAATTCAAATTCAATTCCAATTAAGTACCATTTAATTGGTACACTTTCACTAAATCTTAATTAAAAGATTTATTCTTTTCAAAACTGGGTTCAAGAAAAGTGTTATTCAAGACACCATTCACAACGAACCCAAAATCCCATTTGATATTAAATACAAGGCTCTGAATAGAAAATATATCGGCTTATATTCAATATCAAATTCTGAAACCAACAAATATCGTATTGGAAATAACGATATAAATATATCTTTCAAATTTCCACATCCATATCTGTATAATCACGAAATCCAACATCGAAATATTTCGAAGATAATTTCAATTCAAATCCATTCCAATTCACGTATTGGAAATTCTGATTATTTTTAAAACCACTTCAAATCTAGTTCAAAACTAGTTCATTTCGATAAAAATATATTTTTATCCTTACAAATGTGGAATTTTTCATCCCAGTTCCTTCCAATTCATATATTATGATTTTGCACAAATTATTTATATTTTTAATAATTTTATCAAGGCCCGTACAGTCGATTTCCATCAACGGCCATCGAACTGCACTTATAGCGACCTTTTCCAAATTTGATTTGGACATAATTCCAAATCCAACCATTAGATTTCTAATCTCTAATATTCGTTAGAAAGTTCTTTTCGATACGAACCCAACGGTTCTGGTTTTAGGAGAATCCGACGGTCGGATCTCCCGCAATATCCATTCGAAGTCAATGGTCGAAATTCGAGAACTGCCGCGGTGCGGCGCGTTCTATTCAATATACATATAACATATATATTATATATATTTCGTCGATTTCCATGTAAACCTATTTTATAAATCGTTTTAAATTCGTTTTCAAAACGATTTCAACTTCATATTCAATTTCGAATCAAAATTGAATATTCCACATCATCGATATACAAATGATAATATTTTCAAAACGTTATATTTTGAAATCACTTCCTTTTCTATATTCATTTTAAAAACGAATATAATTGATATAAATATCGTTCGCATCAAAATGGCGCATATCTAACCAACACGGCTTTATATATTTCAATAACTTCGTTATTCTATTCAACAAATGAATATTTTCTTCAACACATGAATATATATTTTATTCAACACATGAATATATATTTTTCTGTTCAACACATGAATATTTATTTTTGTTCAACACATGAATTTATATTTTCTATTCAACACATGAATATATATTTCTATTCAACACATGAATTTATATTACTCTTCAACACATGAATTTATATTATCTATTCAACACATGAATATATATTTTTCTATTCAACACATGAATATTTATTTTTATATTCAACACATGAATATTTATTTTTCTATTCAACACATGAATTTATATTTCTATTAAACACATGAATTTATATTTTTTATTCAACACATGAATTTATATTTCTTATTTTCCAAATTGGAATGAGGCCCAATCAATTACCATATAACATTTATTATATGGATTCCCTACAACAAATGTATATAACATTTACGATAAATCATCAACCATCATCTAGAGTTCACCACTCAACTGCATAAGCATTAAATATAAATAATTAACGCTTACACAGTCTGTCAACCCATCGATTGACATACAACTAAACAATCGAGATTAGTGTACGTCAAATATCATCCCAATACCCGTGTGGGGTTACAAATCAACAAAAACATATTTTATTTGTGCAGTTGGACGATGTGTAAAATTTATCGTCCCAACCAATATCAGTCAAATCAGTGTATATAAACAAATCGTCCGATTTGTTTATTACTATTTATTTTATATACACGTTAAAAATCATATTTTTAACTATAAAATATTTTATTTCATTCCACATCACACAATCAAATCTCACAACACAACAACCAAACAAACAAGTCGTCCATGGTCTGTGGACGACGGGTGTCGGGTGCTACTAAGAACCGTCTGCATCCTAGCATATATTTCAACTAGAAAACAAAATAAAAGTGAGGAGTTCTCACCGACTAGCTAAACCAATACACCGCGACTCTTCATATATAGAATTCTTCGTCGTGCTTGCCTTTTATTAATTTCATCGTCCGTAGCCACTACATATATATATATATATATCACATTTTTATATACACTCTACTTCACGATAAAAATAAAGTTCATATTTTTATTTCACTTCATATATTGTAAAGATTATATTTTTATATCGCTCTTGCCCTAATAAAGATTATATTTTCATTTCGCCACTCATATAAAAATCACATTTTTATATTCTCAAGTATATAAAAATTATATTTTTATTATCTCTACTACATAAAAATCATATTTTTATTATCTCTACTCTATAAAAATTATATTTTTAATATGCCACTAGTATAAAAATTATATTTTTAATACGCCACTAGTATAAAAAAATATATTTTTCTACTTCACATATAATAAAAATTCAATTTTTCTTCGCTATTCGAATATATAAAAATTCCGTTTTCCTTCTACATTTCTTAAAAAAGGACCGATTTAAAAGAATATATATTTTTAACATCTAGAAACTGTTTAAAATTGAAAGTAAAACTTACTTTGATTTCCAGAGGAGGAGGGGGTGTTTGAACGGCAAGGGGAGAAGAGGGGGAGGTTGCGCGAGGTGCAAGAGGGGGAGGGGGCCGGATCGAGGTGGCGTAGTGGGCTAGTGGGGGGCTCGACGGTTTCGGGTAGGGTTTGGGCTCGCGTCAGGCTAGGGGAAGGGTCTGGAGGAGTTAGGGCACGCTAGGAGGGGGCGGAATCTTGAACTGAGGAAGGAGGAGGCGGAGAAGAAGGGGAGGGGGTTTGGCACTGGGGAGGCCGGCCCAGGCGGAGGTCGGAGGAGAACAACGCGGGTTTTTTTTTTCTTTTTTTTCTTAATTTGAAAAACTGACAGGGGGAGGGAAGGGGTTTGACCAAGAATGGAGAGAGAGAGAAAAAAAAGGTTAGGTGAGGGTATATTTTATATATTTATTTTATTTTAATCAAAAAAAAGTAACTTTTTTAATCGAACTCGAAATCGAACCCACCGACTGTCATCCCTAGATAATTACCACTATTCCGAACACAATGGGATGTGTCTGGTAAGCCAATTCGGCTGTTATGATCAATTTCCACCAAAATCAAAATATTAATCTATATACTGATTTTGAACGCACATTTAAATTTACTGGGGTCACATACGGACTATAAAAATTCCCAAAAAATATTTTCTAATTTCGTATTGACGATACGGTCCTAATAAAACTTATTTCGTCAAATTTTGAGACCGTTTGAAAAATGGCCATTTTCCAGTAAATTAAAATCAACTAAAACTGGTCAAACGCGTTTTCCTTTGCCACACTCACACATTGATTCAAAAAATTATGAATTTTGAAACCTAGCAATAACTTGACATCGCAGATCCAACAAAAGTGGTTTCGTCGAAAACCGAGGTCGTTTGCAAAATTTCCATTTTCAAGGGCCAGAATTCCATAGCGACTGTTCTGAATTTTCAACTGGGCATAACTTTTTATCCCTACTATGAAATTTCAATTTTTCAGATTCGTTGGAAAGATATTCTCAAATAGATTCAAATATTTTTGGTTTCGCCAAAATCTGGTTTATTTTGAATCCTGTACATTCATTTGAACTTTGAAATCGAATTTTCGAACTACCGTGCCATTTTCAAATCCTTTTATAAATAAAATAAAATATTTATTTTCTAATGACGATTCAAATAAATATATACATTCTAATTCGTTTCAAAATAAATTTCTCGTCGTTATTATTTAAAATAATTCATTTTAAATATTCAAAATTCGCTAAAATTGCCAAAATAAATTTTTTTAATTGGCTTAGATTTCCGGGTTATTACAATGTTAAAATTGTAGAATTAGAAAATTCTAGTTTAAAAATTAAGTTAGAAAGCATTTCTAAAAATGTTAATGATTTTAATAAAGGAAGAGAGGATTTATCTAAAATATTAGAAAACTCTAAACCAGATTTTTGTAAGCAAGGACTAGAGTATGATAAAAAATTAAAATAAAAAGGAAATCCAGTTTGAAAAATTCTAATATCAAACTAGAAATTTCTAGTAGAAAATTAAATATTTCTACTAAGAAAAAATACTCGGGAAATATTAGTATATGGATTTCGAAAACAACTAATGTTCTTATTAGAAATAAATACATTAAAAACTTTTTAGTTCCCATTCATTATAATGATAATTATTGTTTCAAAAGGGATCCTGAATCCTCTTGGGTTTGGCTTTCTAAGACTTAACCCTTAGGACCCTAACGGAGGAAGTGGGTACCAATGATTTTTTTTAATTATTTTTTGTAGGTCCCACTCAACAAAAACAGAGGAAAATGAATACTAGATAGTGGTTGCTCAAAACACATGACAGGAGACAAGGAGATGCGAACAAGTATCATTTACTCAAATTGGAGGAATTGTCACATTTGGAGATAATTACAAAGGATATATCATCGGCAAAGGCAATGTGAGAAATTACGGTATATCTAATTCTCCTCTTATTTCGGATGTTTTATTGGTTAAGAACTTAAAACACAATTTATTAAGTATTAGTCAATTATGTGACAAAGGTTTTAAAATATCGTTTTCTGAAAAAAAATGTAGTATATTTGATTCAAATAAAAATCTTATTTTTGAAGGAAATCAAGACAAAAATATTTATATTTTAAATATGGCAGTTAATAATAATCCAAGTACGTGTTTATTAGCCAAAGACAATGATACTTGGTTATGGCTCAAATGATTTTGCCATATTAATTTTAAAACAATAAAAAAGATATCTAAAAATGATTTTATAAGAGGATTACCCAAAATAAAATTCAAAACTGAAAATTTATGCTATGCTTGTTAACTTGGAAAGTTAAGCAAATCCACTTTTAAATCTAAAAAGGTCATATTAACTTTACAACCACTTGAGTTACTGCATAAGGATTTATTCAGACCAACTCAAGTTTAGTCATAAATCATAGTAGATGTGTGTTTGTAATTGTTGATGATTTTTCAAGATACACTTGGACTATGTTTTTAAAGAATAAAAGCGATACTTTTGAAACTTTAAGAATTTTATCAAACAAATTCAAAATTTAACTGCTTTAATTATAAACACTAAAAGATTTTAATGTAAATTTGTCTAATTCCACTACTTATTGTGATAATACTTGCGCAATAAATTTATCTAAGAATCCGGTAAACCATTCCAAAACTAAACACATTAATATAAGACATCATTTCTCAAGAGACAATATTGAAAAACAAACAATTAATTTAGAAGTTGTAAACTCATAAAATCAAATTGTGGATAACTTTACTAAACCCCTTTTAGAGAACTCTTTCATAAGACTCCGGCGAGAACTAGGAATTGTATCTTTCAAAGATCTCTAAGATGTTATTCGATTACTTTGTGCTTATGATATCTTATCTTCTTTTTAATCGATGACAAAGGGGGAGAAATATCTCTTATGATTCCATGATATATAGGCTATAACATTTTATGATTCCATGCTACTTGAATATATGCGCTAGCAATTTTTGTTGCAGGAATCAAATGGTAAATTTATAAATTTATGAACTAACAAATATACTATAGAAATTCAGGGGGAGTAGAACATTCAGAGGGAGAAAATCAGAAGTGTTGTCATCAAACAGAAAGGAGGAGAATGTTGATAGCAAGATTTTGATTAATGCAAACAAAAGAAGTTGCAATGGAATTCATGTCATAGAGATAAGATTTTATATATATATTTGATGGGTCATGTTAGAATTATGTTAAAATCTATCCTCAAGTATAACACCAATATACAAAATAGAGAATATATATATATAGTTATAAGGCTTTAAAAAAGCCAGAAATATACAAAAACAGCTTTACTAGCGACTGGTCAGAGAATTTTTATATATAACAGCTGGTTTTGAAAAGTTTTTATCCAACCGGTTTAAAGTCTAAATTTAATCAGTCGACTGATTATTTTTAACCAGTCAACTGATTTGAAACAACATATACTTGCTGAAAGGTTGTCTTCATTCATGAAGATAAATCTCGTCATTTCTGAAAGGAAATGGAAGCTTCTTTTGATTAAAACTCTTCATGAAGAATTGCTACCTTTCTACTATTATATGTACACTTCAATTATGATTTCCAAATCACCGAATCATTCTATTTCTTATCTAATTTCAGAATTGCATTTCTATGCTCTTGCAATACAAAAGCTTTCCCAAATTCAAATATTTGTTGAATCCTTGAATTGATTTAATATCACTTGATTCAACAAGCAATTTTCTTCCTTAAATCTTCGCATTCAAATCATGTACTCGAGGATAAGATTATAGAAAGGGTGTTCTTAAACTGTTGACTATCCGTGTAGATTCAAGAACACAAAGCAGATGTCAAAACAATTGTAATTGTTGAAGTCCTATATAGTTGCTCAGGCGAGAGGCATCCTTGTTCGGGTTCGGGTGTACGGAGCTATTGCTCCCGTTAAGAGAGGGCGTGATACTGAATTCCGAAGAGGATCTTCGGGACTAGACGTAGGGCAGGAAGTCCGAACCAGTGTAAAATTCCTGGTGTCGTTTCTTATTACTTTTACTTTTGACATATTTCTATAGCTTAGCCTTTCACCTGCGTAACTATTGCATATTAGCTAGTTTTTATACCATTTACATTTTCGCTATATCCATATAGATTTCTTATATAAGTTTTCCTTTAGAACTTTTTGAAGAAGGTTATGTTGCTAACATGTTTGCTTCCATTGTAGGTAATGTATTTCTTGTTGAATTTACTTCATAGATGAATGGGCACAACACATAGCTTACACGACCAAAAAACGAAAGTGACTTCATAATCTACTTGGTGAGGGGTCAACGTTTCAATAGCTTCTTGAAGGTTGAGATTCGGATTTAAGGGGTGAAAGAAATTAAAGGAAAGTCTACAAGCCAATTGTTCCATGATCAACGCGTCTTGATCCGGGACTTTGACCAGATATTGGACTTTCTCATCAGCAGTTGAGTATGTTTGGCACGTGACGTATAGATGGCTACTCGTCGGAGGACAATTGATTAGTACGAAATCCAAATGCCCGTAAACCCAAGCGTTCCTCTGCAAGGTCCGTCAACTGTGGGTGAGTAAGGGATTAAAATTAGGCTGAAAGGCATAGTCGATGGATATCTCGTAGTGAACGCCTTCGTTCAATTTGGCTTAGACCTTTGGTGAATGGAAGTGATTATTAGAATTTTAAGCAATTAAAAGATTATAGACTCGATAATAGTTATAATGTAATAATGGTAATATTTCTGTTCACAATATAAGGCGATTTCTTAATAGTTAGATTATTCGAGTTGATTGTACGAGTTGATTGTATGATTGTTTACGCTATAATTCCTACCATAGTAATTTTTCAAGGATTGATTCCTAGTTCTATCCAATTGATTTGCGTTCCCTATCTACTATCGAACTAGTATGGTAACATGCCCCTTGCACTGAATCAACTTTGTCAGAACGTGAACTGGCATCATTCCTTGTCAACACTTGTCCGATTATTTGCCTTTAGATGGATATATATCTAGCATTAAGGCCAATAATATATTATCTACTATGAGTTGATGCACCACAAGTTTTGTCATCCCTGGTACACATTGACCTGAAATCCTTTTTCTAATTAGCAAGTTATCTATCATGATTCAGCAAGCGTGTCTCCCCATGAGAACCGCTCTTATGGGCCTCGTATCAGTTTATCTACCATAATTCGGCATGTGTATCAAGTCTTCTGTTGGTACATAATCCTCCATACAATATCCTAGTTGTGCACTCATCCTAATCCTCATGACCGAGCTTCAACTATTAGTATGTTATGCACCAAGATTCGACTTCCGTGTCTGATCTACAGTTGGTACGAGACCTTATATTTTATCTATTGGCTAGATATCTGCCATAGTTCGGCATTGATGTCTTATTGTGACGACCCCATTTCCCGTACAGACGGAGACAAGGGTTATCTTTGGAATATAACACAGAAACAGATAATAGCATAACAGAATTAAAAAATATACCAGATAATGTACAATAGAATACACTGGATAAACGTAATCATCAGAGTTACATAGTATACAGGATCATACTTAGTACAAATACAGTTCAGATATACATAAATGTCTACAGCGGAAAACAAACATAATGTACAATAGGAGCTGAACAGCATAAAAAGAGACAAATGATAGAATCCATCTTCAGCTCCAGCTATCCAGAAAGAACCAGCTAAACCTGAATACAAGGCTGCCCGTGTAGAAAAAGGGGCACCCGAGTTTGAAAGTGAAACAAACTACGAGTCAGTCATGGGACTGGTATAAAAAATCTACTCAACACATTCAAAATATGGCTAATCACAAGACCACGCCACTTTCGTGGAACGGGTTTACTCCATTGGATTGCCAGTGCTTTAAAACAAATCTTTCTTTTAAACATCGCAATGCTTTTTATAAAAATGAAGCCATTATAAGACTCAGTTCCCATCACACAATGCAACGCAAACCGGAGGATAGAGTTTTTACCTTATAAAGGCCAAAATATGCTTGATACGAATAAAACAAAAGCATTTGATAGTACTACTAGTGTTTATATGTTTCAAAAACTATTTCGAATCATAACTATCAATCATAGACGACATGGGTACCATATATCATGTCGCCATATATATTTACAATCAAAACCGCACGATGTCGTATTTGGAAATTGGATTTCCGTCATGAACCAAGGCAAAAGATAGTCCTTACCGAATTCGAGACAATCTAGCCTACCATATCTCAGGATCAGAACGCATCGACCATTGGAGCGACAGGGCCGGTCCACCGATGTGGATTAAAATGCCTGAGCAATACGTCTCCCCGCCCTATGGGGCGCAAATGAGCCAACGAATGACTCCATCGGACCCGGATCGTCCGATCTAACCGAGGCGCCTCGCAACAGTAACAACCACATAAGTAAAATGTCAGGCCGTGTAAAAACACTGACACAACTCCTAGCTAGAAAGAAACGCATGCCCTCCCTGAGGTCCTTCTCCCGTTTCTGGTTCATACCGGGGTGTGAGGCTCACGAATTTACTTTATATACAAAGCTACACCATACAGGCGGTGCTTTGATCATCACCACAAGACTTTGCTTTTCAACAGAAGCCCTGATCATTTGCCACTTAGGCATGCCACACTAGCAATTCATGCCATGCGACTGATATCCATCGATATACAACCTCTGAACTCGTGCGTTTCAGAGAAGGGCGTTAAGCAAATGAATAAATTCTCCGCCGCCAAACAGATGTATATTTAATAGAGATCAATCAACACAGAATAAAATCCAATGTCTGACACACTATCCATTTACAAGTCCGTTCTGGGTCTGAACGAAACTGGAGGCACTATATACCTCGCAAACCCATCGATCACCACGTACGTCTGGACGATCACCACTCTTTATCCATATTTCGGGATGCCTCCCAATCAGGACCTCGGTTACCATCCAAACGAGGTGAAGATCTCCAGTCTTCGACCACCGTCTTCATCTTCGATTTCTTATCGTCGATTCAGTTATTCAGAATGGGATAAACCTGGTCTTTCTGAGCAACTCGCGTATATAATAAACAAGTGCAACACTAACATACACATGCATCATTCCAATTCATTAGTCACTAACCGTCAATCAGTAAGAGAACGATTTCCCAAATATTAACCTCGAAGGCCGAAACCAACATCAGATCAAAACCCAGGAAACCATTCGACTTAGCCAACCATCAGTTAATTTCTAAATCACATCCATATCGTTTATAATATTTTATAACGATTTATCGCTATTTTTATTTATTTTAAAATAGCCAATTTATTCAAAACGACGCTTCGGGCCATAACGCGGCCATGGCGCTGTTTTTCTTAAGATTTGATTTACACATATCTGAAAATCTAACCGTTGGATCTTCACAAAATTTACATCATTAGAAAGATCTTTTCAAAACGAATCCAACGGTTCTAGTTTCGGGAAATTCTGACGGTCGGATCTCCCGGTATAATCGTTTGAAGTTTCGATTTCAAAATACGAACTACAGCGTCATTATTCGATTAAATATAATTATATTTATATATATATAAATATAATCGATTCTGGCACTGTTTTTCTTCAGATTTGAATTAAACATTCCAGACAATCCAACCGTTGGATTTTTACAAAGTTGGTGCCATTGGAAAGATTTTTCCAAAGCGAACCCAACGGTTGCGATCTCAGGAAAATCCGATGGTCGGATCTCCCGTACTAATCGTTTGAAATCACGGTTTCAAAATACGAACTGTAGCATCATTATTCGATATATTTTAATTCTATATATATATATATATATATATATATCAATTCTTCGATTTCAAAGCTACATTCTTTCATACATTTGATAAAAATGATATTTTTATCTAACTGTCTTCTGTTTCAACACTTCACTATTTTTACCGATTCCTGCATATAATAAAAATGTGATTTTTATTGTAAAACAATTCATTTCAAAACACCATTATGTTATATAGATAATATAGGTGATAAAAATAGGATTTTTATTATAAAACAATTTCTTTCAAAACAAGATGATTTTATATAGTTCATATAGGTGATAAAAATGTGATTTTTATTACAAAACAATTTATTTCAGAATAGGAATACCATTCAACACATGAATTTCAATTCAACGAATGAATATCGATTCAACACATGAAGGTTTTCTATAGTTTATATATATAGATAAAAATGTGATTTTTATATTTAAAACACGAATACCATTCAACACATGAATTTCAATTCAACGAAGAATATCGATTCAACACATGAAGGTTTTCTATAGCTTATATATATAGATAAAAATGTGATTTTATATTTAAAACGCGAATACCATTCAACACATGAATTTCAATTCAACGAATGAATTTCAATTCAACACATGAAGGTTTTCTATAGCTTATATATATAGATAAAAATGTGATTTTTATATTTAAAACATGAATACCATTCAACACATGAATTTCAATTCAATGAATGAATTTCAATTCAACACATGAAGGTTTTCTATTCAACGAATAAATATAGTTTTAGCAAATGAAAATAATTCGAATACATGAATATTATTCAAAAATTTCGACAGCATAACGTCAGGGTAGTTAAAACCGGGACCGTCCCTAGTACGGCTCCTCGCTCTACCTTAAAACCTCGCGGTTTTTGACAAGGGGATCATGCATCTAGTTCGCATGCAGGCGGCATGTATATATTTATTTCATTTCCACAAACTAATCCTATGTGGTTTCAACCAAATATTTCTCAACCACAAATGGGTATTTTTCAACCACAATCAATCAATATCAACCACAAACAATTCCAATCAACCATTCGCTATCAATCAATTTTCACACCAATCACAACCAATAAATATCGTCCATGGTTTGTGGACGAGGGGCGTGTGTATATATATATATATATATATATATATATAGAAATTCTCTTCTATTTCAACACATATATAATTTTTACAACGCATACACAACTTATACATCGAACGTACAACTTATACAACGCTTATACATGAGGTGTACAACGCTTATATAACTCATACATCGATTATATAATTTATACATCGTCGTTTTTCATATCGTTTATAAATTAGAAATCTCACATTGGGTTCCACTCCACCAAAAATAGCAGATGGCTCAGAAAAATATGCGGTCTCTTCTAAAATGTCGAAGACATCCACACGGTCACGATGTTTCATGTTTCATCAAATTTTGTTAACACATTAAAAAGATATGATTTTTCAAAGTTTTGAAACATTTAAAAGTGTCATTTTCAATTCAGAAATTTCAAAGCAGAAGTTCTGCAAACCTTTAAAACTAGGTTTTAAATTCTCGAACAATCCGTGTTGTTTCGTCTCGATCGGATGCTGCGACGTTGAAGAGCTTCGAGCAGGCTTCCCAGCGCCTGTGGTGGCAGCGAACTCGGCGGCTCCTATGGCGATCGGCGGCGCTCCAAAGGTGCGGACTTCCTCGAGGTAGAACGACGTCGATAGGGGATGGTTTCAGTCGAGGGTTGGTTTGATTGGAATAGGGGAGGAAGGCGGTCGGAATTGCCAACTGGAGGCGGTGGCGAAATGGCCTGTGGCGGCGGCGATCGAGCTGGGAAGATTCGAGCCTCTTCCGCCTTCGATCGGGGAGAGAGAAAATTATGTTTTCTTTTTTTTTTATTTAAAAAAAAAAATATGATTGGCCGGGGGAGTTTTAAAGGGTTTTTCTGACACGACCACCAATCTAAACCCAACGACTGTTGTCCCTAGCGTTTTACCCCCATTCCGAACACAATGGGATATGTTTCGTAGGCCCATTCGACTGTTTCAGTCAGTTTCCATTCAATTTAAAATATATAACACTCAATATTTGATTTGAACGTACATTTCAATTTGCCTAGGCCACAAACTGATTTGAAAAATTCCAGAAAAATAAATCTGGCTATGTTTTGACTGTACGGTCCCAATAAAACTAGTTTCGTCAAATTCTGAGACCGTTTGCAAAAAGGCCCATTTCTGGTCGATCCAATTTAACTGTAATTGACCAAAACACATTTTCCTTTGCCACGCTCACATACTAGCTTCAAAAATCATGAAATTTGAAACCTAGCAATAACTTCACATCTCAGATCCAACAAAAGTGGTTTCGTCGAATTCCGAGGTCGTATGCAAAATGGCCAATTTCACGGGCTATATAAATTCCATAGCCACCTTTCTGAAAATTCATTTGGCCATAACTTTTGCTTTCCGCTATGAAAATTCGATTTTTTAGATTCATTAGAAAGGTATTCACTAACAAATTTAAATATTTTTGGTTTCACTCAAATCTGTTTTGTTTTGCACCCGGTACAGCCCGACAAAGTTTGAATTCAATTTTTGAAACTGCAGCGCCATTTCAGGCCTTGTTTATAATTAGAATTAATTATATTCGTTTTCAATTGTCGATTCAAACTAAGTTTTCATCACTATTATTTAAAATATTTATTTTAAATATTTAAAATCCATTATTTTAGCCAATTTAAAAAATTTAAATTGGTTCAGATTTTCTGGGTCGTTACACTTATTTGCTGCGGGTATGGGCCTTCTAACAAAAACTACAATATGCTTCCCATCTCAGTCCTCCTGACTAAATTTATTGACCATTTATCTACACTAATCAGTATGTGTCTTAACCGCCGTTACAGGACCAAATATGCATAATATATATGTTTATTGAAAATGCCTACTTTACCATGAAGCAATATCATATATGTTTAGTCCATACTTTTTCATCAAGTGACATCTTAATAGGTTTAGTTCCTTACTTTGTTATGAAGTGTCATAATTTTATTCACTACTTCACCATGAAATAATATAAAAGATTTACTTCCCTATGTAGTAATGTTATGTGTTTTAATATTTTTCATTTCTTTTCTAAATTACAACCCATGTCATAATTTATTTGTAAGTTCCCAAGATTTTCTTATTTTAGTCTATTTACTTTTTATTACAAATCTACACGTTTTTTCAAATATTTTCTTAAACTTAGTATTCTTCTGCATAATATGTATTCCTGAAAATCTGCTCTCTTTCCATTATTTTACATTTGAATTGAGGGATTAAATCTACTTTTAAAACTAATTTTCACAGATTTATTAGCCATGGAGAACAGATGCAAAAGAACTAGACAAAATTGTAAATAACTATAGAAAATGGAATAACAATAAAGAAATAGTGTGAAAATATACTTACAGAAAATAATTTAAAACTTGTAAACTACAAGTATTTGCAGTTCTATTAATTTTATTATTAAAATTTAAGTAATAACTCTCACTTACTTGTCGTATTTAGATGAAGCATGTTGTCCCCCATATCCCGATCCTAACCCTTCTACAAACTTTGAATTTATAATATTCTTCCAGAAAATATTTAGTTTTTCTGTCCCGCCTCAATCAAGAGGGAACCTAGAAGAAGAAGATTTGAGTGTGGGGAAATGGTTAGGTGATTTAGGGGACCTCAAACCGTAGGATTAGCTTGAATGAATCTAGTCTACCACGTTATATGCCCGGTTTTAACCGCCCAATCTAAAAATCAACGTCCAGATTTCTTGAAATTTGTCATTTAAAGAGATCAACACGTACCTGGACGATTTCTTGTTTAGAAAATAGTGTGGGTCAACCTATCCATTACTCAGGTTGACCTGGCCATGGGTTGGCTCGACCTAACTCTATTTTTGTTCAGCTTTGTTTTTGGACTAGTTTTCTGTTCTGTTAATTCTTTAATAACTTTTTCATATGAATCTGATTCTGATGAGCTTTTAATGAAAATATTCTAGAAAACCACCACGGATACGTTGGAAAATTTTCCATAGCCAAATTAGGACATATGTAAAAGTTTCCTTTTTAATTTCTTTATTAATTTACGGTTGATTCCTTCTTGTTAAAATCATTTTTGTTTATTAGTAATATTGTTAAAAATATTGGCATGTTCTACCTAAATGTCTAGTCATCATTGGTACGCATTGTCTCCGGTTCTTTTCTCTATTGCATCACATCTTTACCACGTTGGCATGTATGTCCGTTCGTCATCGATGTAGGCCCCCAAACAATAATTAGTTGCGCTCCCATCTCAGTTCCTTACGACTGAATCTTAAATTATCCGCCACTTATTTATCTTGCCGATGTGTATGTCTGTTTGTCGTTGGCCCGAGCCCCAACTATGTTAGGTGTAACTTTAGGTCATTCATTTACAGCTCCGATAATGTCGAATTAGTCATTAGTACAGACCCCAACTATGCTACAAACTATTATTATAAAAGTATAATATTTTTAGGTCTTTTACAATATCGTGATAGTCATTGTTTAAAAGGTTGTATCTATCTATAATGGGTTAATGTCATAAAATTTTTGCTATTTTTCTTTTATTATAACAAATGTTATAATTTGACTGCAAGTTCGAGAAAACATGTTCTTTACTTCTATTATCTTTTAGAATGGATCATTTTTCTATTTACATAAATCTGATTTGTGTTTGATCTTTTCAATAAATTTTGCATTTTCTATTTAAATCCATGTTACGTGGAATTCAAACCTTTTCGACTTTTTTTCACGTAAGCATTATGCGGTAGTAACATTGTTTAAACCAATTCTCTTAATCGAAACTGTATCACTTTATACTTTTTGGAATTCAGTAATGGTCGAAATTCCAATATTGTCTATATTTAACTTTATAGTCCAAACACAACCCTTATGTCCCCGATCTGTTAGGTTTTAGAAAACCTTGTCTAAAATAAACAACCACAATTTATTTTTCTCATCTCCCTTAATGACATCCCTAGAAGAAATGATCACTCAAAACGGTTACATGTGAGCTTCTCCTTGCGAAATTTTAGAAAATATTTGATTTGGGTATCAGGCAAGCACAACACAACAAAGGCGAGCACAACACAAACGAAGAACTGTCCACATCAAGCTCCTCCTTGCTTCGGAGATCTGGTATGATTTTTGATTTGGGTTTCAAATATTTGGATATATGATTTTGATTGGATTTTATTTGGGCATCTAGGTATGATTTATATGATTAGTCAAAGAGAACTTATCTTAGGTTTCGAAATTTCAAAAGATATATACATATATATATATATATATATATGTATGTATGCATAACTGTAAAAGGGTATTTCAAAAAAATATCTCTGAAATCATTTTCTATAAGTTATTTTTGATAACATTGTTTATGATTTGGATATTTTTTTGTCAAAAAATGGCGATTTTACTATATTTTAAAATTTTCTAATTGTGTGGTGGAATTAGTCACCATTACATTATGTTCTAGATAGTGTAATGTGTCATGTAATGAAATTTAGAGTAATTAAATTTATAACTTTTCAATTAAACTTTACTTTATTACTTTACTCTTTAATTAACCTTAGAAGGTAATGAAATTTACTTTATTTCATATAGTAGTGTTTTGAAAATGACGAACTCCACATCATGTTGTAGCAAAAAGGATATTTTTGGTAATGTGTAACAACCTGAATTTTAATAACATATTAAGATCATGAATCAAGGCAAAATTAAATGTTAGGGAAAAATGGTTGCGCCATTGCATTCATCTTGGAATTCTGCATGAAATTGAGTTTAAGCTTTCGAAAATCGGAGTCCGTATGACCAAGTTATGACCCTTCGAAGTTTCAGAAAATTCTAGAACTAAAAACAGCTCAGAATTCGAATTTGAATTCGAATTCAAACCCCACAGCAGGTAGGGCGGGAAAATTCCCTCCTAAGGCTAGGTCGACCTGGGGGTCGACTATGGTGTCAACCTCCCAGGGTCAGGTCGACCATAGTGTCGACCTGGGGGTCGGCCTGCCCCCCGAAATCAGGTTTTTGAACCTGATGCATTCTGATGTATCTAGACTCGTTTCATGACCAGATTCTTGACTCTAAACCTATATAAACACCCTCCTACCCCATTCTCTCAACACTAATTCTCTCTAGCCTTATGCTGCTCAAATTCTAGTTATAATTAAAAGAATAAAAAAGGGACTACTTCTTCTCCATCAGAACTACACATAGAGATTTGCAAATTGGGGGTTTTCAATTAGAACACGATTAATCAAATAGAGATTCAAAATCAATTTCTGCTTTCTAATTCTCGATCCGCGCACTGTAAGTCCAGGTTACTTTTAGATTAAAACTATAAACTTCATATGGACATGTTATAAATAGGAATTAGACCTATGTATGATAATTGATTCATATCTATTCTTTTTCATCTTGGATCTTGACTCTTGGGAATATTTCTATGAAATTAATTTGGGCCTAATCATGTTGTAAATCAAATCCTTTCATGTCCATAATACTATCATGCCTGTGACGTTGAATCAGTTTTTATTCACAAGTTTGGGACTATCACCTTATGTCAACTTTTATCATGTCTATCACCTTATTATGCTAGATCTGTAATCCTAATGTTTTGGTACTGTTGTCCTATATGCCATTGATGTTATAACCAATTATATCAAGTTGTACCTGCTAGGTTTATCACCTTGTGCTCGTTCTTTTGCCTATCATAGTTTTGATGTTATTCCCTTTTATTTTGGATTTGGATTTACTTGTAATCTAGATCGATTCACGTTTATGTGCGATGGGAATACGATTTGGGTAGATTAGGAAAAACATGAATTGGTTATGAACATGAATCATGAAACTTGACACGAACTTGACATAAAACGTGAACATGGACATGACACTAGAATGAACTTGAAAATGGCCAACTCGAAGTTGGGTTGAGTTTGCAGTGTAATTCTGCCCGGAACCGCCCGACAAATCCAGTGACTGCAAACAATAGGATCCAATGTGGGTAGTTGGTCATATCGCGCTTGAAACCCGAGGTCAGACTGAGTTGTGGTGTAAATCAGCCCGGAACTACCCGACATATCCAGTGACCACAACAACAGGTCTGATGTGTGAGGTTGGGATGCATTAATGAATTAATGCTACATGATAGGGTTAGGTCATGAACATAAAAGACAACACTTAACCAATTTGACACGAAGATTTGGTAGGGTTAAGTCATGAACCGCTTAAATATACTTAACCAATTTGACACGATGATTTGGTAGGGTTAAGTCATGAACCGCTTGAATATACTTAACCAACTGGACACATGATTCGTAGGGCTATGTCATGAACTTGAACGACAACACTTAGCCAATTTGACACGACACGTAGGCGGGTTAAGTCACGAACTTGAATGACAACACTTAACCAACTTGACAAGCTAGAATGATAAGGGTTAAGTCATGAATTTAAATGACAACACTTAACCAATAGGACGGAAACCCTTGTTACGCGGTCCATTTCAACAATAACCCACAAGATGTATCATTGTACCCTGGAACTAGGCAGGGTGGGGCAAGATTACTGGGCTGGTTGTAAGCGACTAGAATGACGGCTGTGTTGGTGCGCCAGTGTAGGTTCAGGCGGACTATGGCGTGCACGTAGTTCGAAGTTGAAAAAGCAGGCATTGGGCATCAATAGGTTTACTTGTGCATGCTTGATTCGTGTCGGTGGTTGGCACCCTAGGGCTTGATACACCCTATGGTGGACCTAGCACATGTAACTACATTCGTGATAGGGCTGTATGACACAAACACATGTGGGACTTGTTGGGAGCTGATCGATTAATAGATCGTTTCGTGGGACCAAATAATGGGTCATTTCATGACATTGGGTAAGGGATCATTTTATGGTCAACGCATGACACGGGTTGGGATACTAGTACGGGTGGTGCAGAGCAAATAGATATCATAGAAATATTTTAATGGTGAAGCTGAGAAATCTTGTGATGCTTGATAGAAATCTTGCGAAATTATACTTAGTTTATCTTGAATGGGAACCTTGCGATGTTATACTTGACAAAAGTCATATAATGTTATTCTTAGTTATCGTGCCTGTAGCTTATCTTGTCATCATGCTTATGTTTATATTCAGTTTATTCATGTCATGTTATCCTTACCTGTTTTTATGTTGAAAGTCACTAGGAATTAATCAGTCTTTATGACTGACCCGTTTTGCTTCACCTCTTTTTTTTCCGTTCCCCTTCCCCCCCCCCCCCCCGGTTCGCAGGGTGGGAATACAACTTAGTTCGAATGTTACCAAGTTCCCAGGCTCTTTCATGTACGGCTTGGATCTCTCTTGGCTATGGCTTGCTTTGCTTTATTGGGGAATACTATAATTTATTTTTATGCTTCTTTGTTTTTGAGCAAGACAGATATTTTAGCTATGTAATTGGGTATTGGAAGTTGATGGCCTTTTATTGTAAACAATTATATTTAATAAATGATTTGAAGTACTTCTACTTTACTTTCCGCTGTTTTATATATGTTTGTCTTGTAATATTTATGTTCCAGTACCCATAATGCTCCATTGAAGTTAAGGCATTCCCTTTGTGAGTGACCTTAATGGATGTGGGGTGTTACATTTGGTATCAGAGCAGAAGGTTACCAGACTGGGCAAAAGCATTTAAAAACCTTCTGAAATTATTTACAAAACGTTTACAAAGAAGCATTTTTCTAAGAAAAGTTTTGTTTTACAAAAGGCATATTCCCCAAAGCCATATGCACTATCTTTTGATTCTCTCTTTGAATTTCTTCTTTCTCTCTTTTCACTATAGTTTTGTAGGCGTACGACACATGTCGGAGGGCAAAGGGGTGCCCAACCTCCATCTATAGCGGTAGTAGTTTTACTTGCGACTAATCTTATTTCAAGCTTTGTAGGGTTGCCATGCGATGGAGGTAGCTTTCGAGAAACTTGTCAACAAGCTATACGAGGATAAAGAACACAAGCCTAAGGATGAGAAACTTGTTAATATGGCTTAATCCACGAAGGAGGAAAAGGTGAAAGGGAGAGGCCAAAGTGAAAGAATAATAAAACCCATGACAAGAGAGAGTATCGTTAGTATGGTAAATAGGGACATGTGTTTAAGTGTTATAGGACAAGGACAATGACAAAGAACAAGATCGTCGAGAGGGCAATTGTATGCTCTCACAACTAGCATACCTAAGAGAGGTGGTAATGTTTCTGTTAAAAGTGTAGCTTTTCTTTTCTATCATACCGTGGGAACTTTGTTTTTGTACATCGCATCCTTTTAATTCTGCTTCGATAGTTGAGTCTCTGCACCTTAGTACTAGCGTAGTAGAGGATCCCGTTTTGTCTCAAATCCTGTTGGGGAATCGGCTCATTTATTCATGACTTGTTTGGATTTGAGAATGTCTATGCTAAGTGTTGAGTTTAGAAGTAATGCTTATGTTTTTGGGCTATGGGTTGATTCTAGGGATGGAGTGGTTATCCCAGAAATGGTACCATCCTCGAGTATGAAAAGAGGGTAGTTAGACTCTTGACTTGCCTCGGTAATGCCCTCGAGGTCTAGTGTAACCCTTAGGGTTCTTCCATGCTTAGTTACCAAGAATCTCTTGATACATTTATTGATCCGCTCGAGTAGTGTTCGCCACTAAGGCGGATGGTTCATTTCGCTTATGCATGAGTTATAGAAAATCACCTTAGTAAGTACATTTGGCAACATGGTTGGCATTTGTTTGTTTTCAAGAGATAGTTCTTCTGCGTGGAATACCTTATAATAAGTAAACGAGATCCAGGATTCACTAGTGAATTTTGGAGAGCTTGCACGAAACCATGAGTACGCAGTTATGTTTGAGCCGAGTATACTAGAAGGAGAATAAGTGAAAGTGGAACGAGATGCAATATGAAATGAGTTCCAACTCATATTTTGGAAACAAGAATTAAGAAGCTACAAAATTGTGAAGTTAAAGACGGTCAAAGCACAATGGAGTTAAGCTCAAGGAAATGCGGCTTAGAAGATTGAAGATTAGATATGCGCATCATATCTCTTTTTTAAGAGTATATCCTTGATCCCTCTTTTCCTGTAAAGCTTGCTTGCATGCTATCTTCTAAGTATGTCCTCTCGGTCCTATTCTCAATCCTATTTCTGTTGCAAACCCTATAGGGAGTTTGACTCATCTGTTAGTAATACATGTTGGGGCTTGAAGGTGTTTGTTGGGTTGACTAAACTTTTTGGGTTTTATAGAATATGGGTTAGTTTTAGGAAGGGATTTCTTGTGACCTAAAAGGAGTCCATCATGCTTAGTTTCCTAGAAACCAATATATTGGTTGGGTTGAGAAATTCTTTGCGTATCAGTTTGATGTTGATTTCGGTCTTCGGGGCTGGTGAGAAATTCTTTGCGTATCAGTTTGATGTTGATTTCGATCTTCGGGGCTGGTGCTTTGGGAGTTCTTCTCCTAGTCAGTATATGTGTGATGTAGATTTCCAGTTTTGACATTGCCTAATGGGCACAA
Source organism: Allium sativum (assembly GCA_030737875.1). Lineage (NCBI taxonomy): Eukaryota > Viridiplantae > Streptophyta > Magnoliopsida > Asparagales > Amaryllidaceae > Allium > Allium sativum. The sequence continues at coordinate 899,037,365 of CM060922.1, read as the reverse complement.
AGTTTTTACTTGCTTCTATCATTCGACTATATTTTTAGGTAGGAACAATTGGGTGTAAACATGTGTTTGAGACATGTTATGATTGATGGTTGCAAGTGGTTGCTCGTGGATGCATATACACACACATTAGACACTAGATCGGCTCAGTCACCTTTCATATTGCATATGCATGAGTGTTTATACTTGTTTATGGATGAATTTGAATGTGTTATCATGTGGATGTCACATATGGATGGATGTTTGTGCACACATATAGTGTTTATGTGAATAGGACTATTTGCATACATGTTGGACTCATGGCACTAAACATATTTTGCATTAAGAAGATCAATCAGGCCTGATCATTTGTATTAGATAAGGAACATATACACACACTTTCTGCTTATGTTCATACAACATTAGAAATCTTTTAAGGACAATGATTTCTTGTGGATGATGTTTTGAGTAGATGGATGATTGGATGGTAGGACACATTCTTCTTAACCTGAAGATTTCGGGGACGAAATCCTTTAAGGAGGGGAGAATGTAACAACCCGAATTTTAATAACATATTAAGATCATGAATGAAGGCAGAATTAAATGTTAAAATAAGAATCAGGGAAAATGGTTTGCGCCGTTGCGTTCATCTCGGAATTTTACATGAAATCGAGTCCGAGTTTTAGAAAATTGGAGTCCATATGACCAAGTTATGACCCTTCGAAGTTTCAGAAAATTCTAGAACTAAAAACAGCTCGAAATTCAAATTCAAATTCAAATTCAAACCCCACATCAGGCAGGGCGGGAAAATTCCCGCCCAAAGCCAGGTCGACCTGGGGGTCGACTATGGTGTCGACCTCCCAGGGCCAGGTCGGCCATAGTGTCGACTTGGTGGTCGACCTGCCTCCCGAAATCAGGTTCTTGAACTTGATGCATTCTGATGTATCTAGACTTGTTTCGTGACCAGATTCTTGACTCTAAACCTATATAAACACCCTCCTAGCCCCATTCTCTCTACACCGCTAGCCTTATTGAAACACCCCACCTCCGTTAGGGTCACTCTCAAAGGGAATGCCCTAATTTTGGTGGAGGTTTATAAGTATAAGCCACAGATATACAAGACAGATATAAGAACACATATTTTTGAACAGCGGAAAAACAACAACTTTTATTTCATTAAAAATACGTGTTACAACAACCATACCATAATTGTCTTACAATACTTCCAAAAACATAACATCTTCATAACTGTCTTGATTACATTATTTAAAGAAGCATAAAGAAAACATAAATAAACTGCAAAAGTCCCATAGTTGTTGTCCAAAGCCATAGTCCAAAACGAAAAGATCCAAGCAATACATTCTTTCTCTTCAAGCTGGATATGAAGGCTGGTCAAGCTGCGGTATTCCCTCCCTGTGGACCTGGGGGGGGGGGGGAACGGAAGAAAAGAAGACGAAAGAAAAGTAGAGTCAGACATAAAGCCTGAGTAAGTCTTGGACTATTCAGTCTATGAATAAAGAACTGGGTATGATAAGTATAAACTAGAAATGGGAAAGCACCATAAACTTAGTTAAGTTGTCTAGGGTCGAATATACTATCGTACCCCATATTAATCTCTGTATCCATGTAAACTAGTTCCCAACGGGCACCCCATAATCAGGGTAAAGTGATCCATTTTATGATGATCGGCTCCAATTCGCATAGTTACATGTGTCTTACGGCCCCCGATGTTGTAGTTACCTATGCTGGTCCCACCATGGGGTGTATCAAGTCCCATGGTGGCGGCCCGACACAATCCTAGAATGCACAGGTATGCTACTGGTGCCCAGTGCCTTATTTTTCTGTGCCGGAGTGTGTGCACGCCCGCACCCCGTTAGAACCTACACTGCTGCACCACCGCCGTCGATTTGACCTCTTACAATCAGCCCAGTAATCGTGCCCCACCCTGCCTAGTTTCAGGGTATTATGATACCTTATAGGGTTACTGCTGAAAAGGGTCCCCCGCTACTAGGTTTTCTATTTCTAGCCAACATGCTAAGTTGGTTAAGTGTTTTATAAACCTAACCCCCAATCAGTCTGTTTAGTTTAGCATGTTCCATTTTGATTAAGTATTAATATAATTTACTTAATCCTATCAATCCTGACTCAACCTTAATTGTCTTATTAAAGCCTTGACCTCTCACATTAGACAGGTATTGTTGTGGCTGCCTGTTGCCGGTTGGGTCCGGGCAGTCTTACGCCACAACTCAGTCTAACCTCGGGTCCTTATTGGGCTCCATGTTTAACCACCCACATTGGATAGGTGTTGTTGTGACTACTGGACAGCCGGGCGGTTCCGGGCAGGTTTACATCACAACTCAATCCAACCTCGGGTTAAACACATCGTATTTTCTACATTTACATATTTTGTCTCTTTTCTTTATTTTCTTATATGTAAATATTTGCGGCCCATTATTCAAAATCAATTTAAGCTAATGGTGTAAAGGTTTACACCAATCATGGGCCCAACCCATTCTTGAATTTGGGCCCATCTACTTTTATATTTTCATTTATTAATTAATTTGGCCCAACGCTATTTCCCCCGTTTAATACGTTCGTTTATTATAATATATGTTGGGCTTAGCCTTTTTAAGCCCAACTTAGCCACGTGAAAGAAGGGGAGGCTTAAAACGTGATTATATACACAAAAAGGGGAATGTGAACGCATGAACTTGCAACATAACGTTGGAACTACAAAATAGAAACTGGTGTACTTGCATTGTAGTAACATATACTTTGGTCATAAAGCATAAGTGACATGAATCAAACCATGTAAACTTGTAGTTAAGTTAAGAATCTAACTAAATTAGATATCATTATTGACACATAGTCTTAACTACAACATAAACCTATATTTTTACTTAGGCATAATGTCAAACATAAGCAAATCATGTTTATAAAATTACTATATGTTTACAAAGGTGCTTACTTTTGTTACTAATACAAAAGTATAGTTCAACTAGAATTATTCCAACTTAATCATGATTTTTAATCTATTCACATAATCATGGCACAAATATACCCAAACATGAAATCATGGTTTTTGATCTATTCATGTAATCATGGCATAAATATTCCTAAACATGAAATCATGGTTTTTACTTTATTCATGCAAACTTGCAATTGGAATGTAAATCTAACTTAGCTATGTGTCACATATATTATCATATAATTCTTGTTAACAATATAGGCCTAACATGTTTTTCAATTAGGCATAATACCAAACATAGCCTAGTCATATTCATAAAATCAACATAAGTTCACAAAGAGGCTTACTTTTGTTTCTAATACAAAAGTATGGTTTTATACATAGATCATGATGCCAATTCCAACATAATTTCATATGAATCATAATACCCCAAATTTGATCCAATTACACACAAAGTGATTTTGTACAAAAATATACATTATGTTGGCATAGTAGCAAAACCACATACTTGCATGAATCTCAATTAAACAACCACAAACATGTAGCTTCAACATGAATTACATACTTGCGAATATCCAATCGTATACTTGCATGAATCTCAAATAAACTACCGCAAACATGTAGTTTTTATCATGAATTACATACTTGCGAATATCCAATCGTTATATCACAACATTCCAAATCGATTAGAATCATAGCAACGCACAAATATGAATTACTATCACCACAAATCAAGTGTAATTCTCATTTTACACAAATCAAACACAGTTATTTATTCTCAACGGAATAGTACTCTACTTACAATCGTGTGACGAATTCTTCAATTCAGGAATCTGAATTCTGGATTTGGAGATGATATTCCTTTGATGTAGGCGTTGATTTGATTTGTTTAAGTTTAACTTGTAGTTGCTTTATGCTTTAGAGTTTGTCTCCTAATTGTCTCTCAAATTGGTGGCTACTCCTAGTCGTTCCTCAGCAGCATGATGGCCTCATTCTTATTTTTGAATGAATAGATTAGGTAGAGTCTAGGGTCATTTTTATAGAGTTTATGAATTTATTAGGACCGTCGATGTAGCTTGGGTTAATCGTAGCCATTCATTCGAAAGAGAGACCAATCAGGAGCTGACACCTAGCCCTCGTGACAAAGCAAGCTTCAGAAATTCGGACCCAGCACAGACCAGGCCAGCCAAGCCGACCAAGCAGGTCGACCTGCAAGTCGACACCCGTGTCGACTGGGCAGTCGACACGGGGGGGGGGGGGGGGGTGGTGTCGACTGGCAAGTCGACACCCCTGTCGACTTGTCCTGGGCGGGAACTTTCCCGCCCTGCCTCCCTGCGTGTTTGAAATTCGAATCTTCGAGCTATTTTCTGAATTTGAAATTTTCTGAAAACTTTGACGGGCCATAACTTGGTCATACGGACTCCGATTTTGGAAAACTCGGACTCTATTTCACGTATTTTTCCGAGACGAACACAATGGCACAGCCCGTTTCCCTTAATTCTTTGATTTGTAATTAATTATACTTTAATTTGTGAATTTCACGGTTATAGAATACACGGGGTGTTACATTCTCCCCCACTTAAAAGGATTTCGTCCCCGAAATCTTCAAGTTAGGAAGATTGTATATCCTAACATCCAAACATCCGTCTACTCATCCATCAAACACGAGCATCCATTGTCCTTAATAGACTTCTAATGCTTCATGATCATATGCGAAGTGTGTGTGTACATGTACTTATCTAATGCAAAATCAGGCGGTCTACTGATTCAGTTGACCTCCTTAATGCGAATTATGTAAGTGCTATGAATCCATTATGTATGCAAATCCTCCTATTCATGATTCTACATGAGTGCACAATCATTCATATAAATGCAACATCCATATGACAACACATTTAAAGTTCAACCACATACGAATGCAAACATATATGCATATGCAATATGAAGTGACTGAGCCGATCTAAAACCTAGATTGTGTGTGTATATGCAACCACGAGCAACCACTAGCGACCACTTGCAACCATTTCGCAATCATAACATGTTTCAATTACATGTTTACATCCAAAAAGATTCTACCTATGGTTCTCAAGATAGGATCGAGGAGAGAAATAGGATAAAACAAAGCATCTAGAATAAGTTAACGATGTACCGCCAGAAGGTCCGGTCTGCTTCTCAGGGCAGTCTTTGCTGATGTGTCCAGTCTTCCCACAATGAAAACATTCACCTTGCTTTCTCTTCCTCTTTCTACAATCCTTGGCTATGTGCCCTTCCGTACCACAGTAATTGCATTTCCTTTTATCACGTGAGTTGTTGTTCTTGCCACCTTTCTCGGGGTCTACCTTCTTATTCTTAGAATCGTTGGGCTTGACCTCTTTCTTCCCTTGAGAGTTTTCTGCCTCTGTCTCCTTCTTGTCCTTATTTTCCTCGTTTAGCAATGCCATCTGCACCAACCTTTCGTACGTAGCTCCCATGGGTATATGGGTCATGGCCAAACTTTGTAATGGCTCATTCAACCCTTTGACAAAGCGGAGAGCCTTCTTGTGTAGGGTGTTGACTAGGTCCAGCCCAAACCTAGTCAGCTCATCGAATTGATTAACATACTCTTTGACTGTCATATTCCCTTGCTTAAGAAATAAGAATTTTTCCAACTGAAGACTCCTTTCAGCTTCTGAGAGAAATTTAGCCTCAAACCTTGCCCTAAAGTCCTCCCATGTTTCCACCGGTCTTTCTGCATTAGTGACTTCCCACCAGTAGGAAGCCTCACCTTTTAGTAGCCACACTGCCAGGTGTACCTTCTGCCTATCTTCTACCTCAAAGATGACGAATAAGTCCTCGGTTTCCTTTAACCAATTCCTAGTTGCCACGAAGGACTCAGTTCCATGAAAGTCCTTTCCTCCCATAGCCTTAAAATCTTTACATATCTTAGCAAAAGTGTTTCCCCGCAGAGGAGGTGGAGGAAGAGGTGCTGCTGCAGCTGGATGATTTCCTACAGCTGGGGGAGGAGGAACGGTAGGACCTGGCTGAGTGGCCCTTGCTTCTAAGAACCGCCTAAACCAACCAGGTATTGGTACACCCTCTGGCAAGTTAAGTTCTTCGGACATGCTGAAACAAAAAGGATAGATTCAAAACGAAGGATAAGAGATAGTACCTATGGCTTTGGGGGGGACTTTGCCTTTTAAAATAAAATAATATTTTATCTTTTAAAAATGCTTCTTTAAATTTCTTTTTGAAAAATAAATTTTCAATACTTTTTATCTTATCTGGTAAACCTATGCTCTGATACCAAGTGAAACACCCCACCTCCGTTAGGGTCACTCTCAAAGGGAATGCCCTAATTTTGGTGGAGGTTTATAAGTATAAGCCACAGATATACAAGACAGATATAAGAACACATATTTTTGAAAAGCGGAAAAACAACAACTTTTATTTCATTAAAAATACGTGTTACAACAACCATACCATAATTGTCTTACAATACTTCCAAAAACATAACATCTTCATAACTGTTTTGATTACATTATTTAAAGAAGCATAAAGAAAACATAAATAAACTGCAAAAGTCCCATAGTTTCTGTCCAAAGCCATAGTCCAAAACGAAAAGATCCAAGCAATACATTCTTTCTCTTCATGCTGGATATGAAGGCTGGTCAAGCTGTGGTATTCCCTCCCTGTGGACCTGGGGGGGGGGAACGGAAGAAAAGAAGACGAAAGAAAAGTAGAGTTAGACATAAAGCCTGAGTAAGTCTAGGACTATTCAGTCTATGAATAAAGAACTGGGTATGATAAGTATAAACTAGAAATGGGAAAGCACCATAAACTTAGTTAAGTTGTCTAGGGTCGAATATACTATCGTACCCCATATTAATCTCTGTACCCATGTAAACTAGTTCCCAACGGGCACCCCATAATCAGGGTAAAGTGATCCATTTTATGATGATCGGCTCCTACTCGCATAGTTACATGTGTCTTACGGCCCCCGATGTTGTAGTTACCTATGCTGGTCCCACCATGGGGTGTATCAAGTCCCATGGTGGCGGCCCGACACAATCCTAGAATGCACAGGTATGCTACTGGTGCCCAATGCCTTATTTTTCTGCGCCGGAGTGTGTGCACGCCCGCACCCCGTTAGAACCTACACTGCTGCACCACCGCCGTCGATTTGACCTCTTACAATCAGCCCAGTAATCGTGCCCCACCCTGCCTAGTTTTAGGGTATCATGATACTTTATAGGGTTACTGCTGAAAAGGGTCCCCCGCTACTAGGTTTTCTATTTCTAGCCAACATGCTAAGTTGGTTAAGTGTTTTATAAACCTAACCCCCAATCAGTCTGTTTAGTTTAGCATGTTCCATTTTGATTAAGTATTAATATAATTTACTTAATCCTATCAATCCTGACTCAGCCTTAATTGTCTTATTAAAGCCTTGACCTCTCACATTAGACAGGTATTGTTGTGGCTGCCTGTTGCCGGTTGGGTCCGGGCAGTCTTACGCCACAACTCAGTCTAACCTCGGGTCCTTATTGGGCTCCATGTTTAACCACCCACATTGGATAGGTGTTGTTGTGACTACTGGACAGCCGGGCGGTTCCGGGCAGGTTTACATCACAACTCAATCCAACCTCGGGTTAAACACATCGTATTTTCTACATTTACATATTTTGTCTCTTCTCTTTATTTTCTTATATGTAAATATTTGCGGCCCATTATTCAAAATCAATTTAAGCTAATGGTGTAAAGGTTTACACCAATCATGGGCCCAACCCATTCTTGAATTTGGGCCCATCTACTTTTATATTTTCATTTATTAATTAATTTGGCCCAACGCTATTTCCCCCGTTTAATACGTTCGTTATTATAATATATGTTGGGCTTAGCCTTTTTAAGCCCAACTTAGCCACGTGAAAGAAGAGGAGGCTTAAAATGTGATTATATACACAAAAAAGGGAATGTGAACGCATGAACTTGCAACATAACGTTGGAACTACAAAATAGAAACTGGTGTACTTGCATTGTGGTAACATATACTTTGGTCATAAAGCATAAGTGACATGAATCAAACCATGTAAACTTGTAGTTAAGTTAAGAATCTAACTAAATTAGATATCATTATTGACACATAGTCTTAACTACAACATAAACCTATATTTTTACTTAGGCATAATGTCAAACATAAGCAAATCATGTTTATAAAATTACTATATGTTTACAAAGGTGCTTACTTTTATTACTAATACAAAAGTATAGTTCAACTAGAATTATTCCAACTTAATCATGATTTTTAATCTATTCACATAATCATGGCACAAATATACCCAAACATGAAATCATGGTTTTTGATCTATTCATGTAATCATGGCATAAATATTCCTAAACATGAAATCATGGTTTTTACTTTATTCATGCAAACTTGCAATTGGAATGTAAATCTAACTTAGCTATGTGTCACATATATTATCATATAATTCTTGTTAACAATATAGGCCTAACATGTTTTTCAATTAGGCATAATACCAAACATAGCCTAGTCATATTCATAAAATCAACATAAGTTCACAAAGAGGCTTACTTTTGTTTCTAATACAAAAGTATGGTTTTATACATAGATCATGATGCCAATTCCAACATAATTTCATATGAATCATAATACCCCAAATTTGATCCAATTACACACAAAGTGATTTTGTACAAAAATATACATTATGTTGGCATAGTAGCAAAACCACATACTTGCATGAATCTCAATTAAACAACCACAAACATGTAGCTTCAACATGAATTACATACTTGCGAATATCCAATCGTATACTTGTATGAATCTCAAATAAACTACCGCAAACATGTAGTTTTTATCATGAATTACATACTTGCGAATATCCAATCGTTATATCACAACATTCCAAATCGATTAGAATCATAGCAACGCACAAATATGAATTACTATCACCACAAATCAAGTGTAATTCTCATTTTACACAAATCAAACACAGTTATTTATTCTCAACGGAATAGTACTCTACTTACAATCGTGTGACGAATTCTTCAATTCAGGAATCTGAATTCTGGATTTGGAGATGCTATTCCTTTGATGTAGGCGTTGATTTGATTTGTTTAAGTTTTACTTGTAGTTGCTTTATGCTTTAGAGTTTGTCTCCTAATTGTCTCTCAAATCGGTGGCTACTCCTAGTCGTTCCTCAGCAGCATGATGGCCTCATTCTTATTTTTGAATGAATAGATTAGGTAGAGTCTAGGGTCATTTTTATAGAGTTTATGAATTGATTAGGACCGTCGATGTAGCTTGGGTTAATCGTAGCCATTCATTCGAAAGAGAGACCAATCAGGAGCTGACACCTAGCCCTCGTGACAAAGCAAGCTTCAGAAATTCGGACCCAGCACAGACCAGGCCAGCCAGGCCGACCAAGCAGGTCGACACCCGTGTCGACTGGGCAGTCGACACGGGGGGGTGGTGTCGACTGGAAAGTCGACACCCCTGTCGACTTGTCCTGGGCGGGAACTTTCCCTCCCTGCCTCCCTGCGTGTTTGAAATTCGAATCTTCAAGCTATTTTCTGAATTTGAAATTTTCTGAAAACTTTGACGGGCCATAACTTGGTCATACGGACTCTGATTTCAGAAAACTCGGACTCTATTTCACGTATTTTTCCGAGACGAACACAATGGCACAGCCCGTTTCCCTTAATTCTTTGATTTGTAATTAATTATACTTTAATTTGTGAATTTCACGGTTATAGAGTACACGGGGTGTTACACTTATACTGCTCAAATTCTAGTTATAATTAAAAGAGAAAAAAGGGACTACTTCTCCTCCATCAAAACTACACATAGAGATTTGTAAATTGGTGGTTTTCAATTAGAACACGATTAATCAAATAGAGATTCAACATCAACTTCTGCTTTCTAATTCTCGATCCGCGCATTGTAAGTCCAAGTTACTTTTATATTAAACTATAAACTTCATATGGACATGTTATAAATTGGATTGGACCTATGTATGATAATTGATTCATATCTATTCTTGTTCATCTTGGTTCTTTAATTTTGGGAATATTGCTATGAAATTAATTTGGGCCTACTCATGTTGTAAATCAAATCATTTCATGTCCATAATACTATCATGACTGTGACGTTGAATCGGTTATTATTCACAAGTTTGGGACTATCACCTTGTGTCAACTTTTATCATGACTATCACCTTATTATGCTAGATCTGTAATCCTAATGTTTTGGGACTGTTATTCTATATGCCAGTGATGTTATAACCAATTATCTCAAGCTATACCATGCTAGGTTTATCACCTTGTGCTCGTTCTTTTTCCTATCATAGTTTTGATGTTATTCCCTTTTATTTTGGATTTGGTTTTACTTGTAATCTAGATCGATTCACGTTTACGTGCGATGGGAATACGATTTGGGTAGATTAGGCAAAACATGAATTGGTTATGAATATGAATCATGACACTTGACACGAACTCGACATGAAACTTGAACATGGACCTGACACTAGAATGAACTTGAAAATGGCCAACTCGAGGTTGGGTTGAGTTTGCAGTGTAATTCTGCCCAGAACCGCCTGGCAAATCCATTGACTACAAACAATAGGATCTAATGCGGGTAGTTGGTCATATCGCGCTTGAAACCCGAGGTCAGATTGAGTTGTGGTGTAAATCTGCCTGGAACCGCCCGGCGTATTTAGTGGCCACAACAACAGGTCAGATGTGCGAGGTTGGGGTGCATTAATGAATTAATGCCACATGATAGGGTTAAGTCATGAACATGAAAGACAACACTTAACTAATTTGACATGATGATTTGGTAGGGTTAAGTCATGAACCGCTTGAATATTCTTAACCAATTTGACACGATGATTTGGTAGGGTTAAGTCATGAACCGCTTGAATAAACTTATCCAACTTGACACATGATTCGTAGGGCTATGTCATGAACTTGAACGACAACACTTAGCCAATTTGACATGACACGTAGGCGGGTTAAGTGACGAACTTGAATGACAACACTCAGCCAACTTGACATGCTAGACTGATAAGGTTTAATTCATGAATTTAAATGACAAAACTTAACCTGTTGGACGGAAACCCTAGTTACGCGGTCCATTTCAACAGTAACCCACTAGATGTATCATGGTACCCTGGAACTAGGCAGGGTGGGGCATGATTACTGGGCTGATTGCAAGCGACCAGAACGACGGCTGTGTTGGTGCGCCAGTGGAGGTTCAGATGGACTATGGTCGTGCACGTAGTCCAGAGTTGAAAAAGCAGGCATTGGGCATCAGTCGGTTTATCTGTGCATGCTTGATTCGAGTCGGTGGTTGGCACCCTAGGGCTTGATACACCCTATGGTGGACCTAGCACAGGTAACTACATTAGTGATAGGGCCGTATGACATAGACACATGAACGAGCTAGGACTTGTAGGGAGCCGATCGATTAATATATCGTTTCGTGGGACCAAGTAATGGGTCATTTCATGACATTGGGCAAGGGATCATTTTATGGTCAATACATGACACGGGCTGGATACTAGTACGGGTTGTGCAGAGCAAATAGATATCATAGAAATATTTTAATGGTGAAGCAGAGAAATCTTACGATGCTTGATAGAAATCTTGCGAAATTGTACTTAGTTTATCTTGAATGGGAACCTTGCGATGTTATACTTGACAAAAGTCATATGACGTTATTCTTAGTTATCGTGCCTATAGCTTATCTTGTCATCGTGCTTATGTTTACTTTCAGTTTATTCATGTCATGTTATCCTTACCTATTTCTATGCTGAAAGTCACTAGGACTTACTCAGTCTTTATGACTGACCCGTTTTGGTTCGCCTCTTTTTCTTCCGTTCGCAGGGTGGGGGGAATACAACTTATTTCGAATGTTACCAAGCTCCCAGGCTCTTTCATGTACAGCTTGGATCTCTCTTGGCTATGGCTTGCTTTGCTTTATTAGGGAATACTACAATTTATTTTTATGCTTCTTTGTTTTTGAGCAAGACGAATATTTTAGCTATGTAATTAGGTATTGGAAGTTGATGGGCTTTTATTGTAAACAATTATATTTAATAAATGTTTTGAAGTACTTCTACTTTACCTTCCATTGTTTTATATATGTCTGTCTTGTAATATTTCTGTTCCAGTACCCATAATGCTCCATTGAAGTTAAGGCATTCCCTTTGTGAGTGCCCTTAACAGATGTGGGGTGTTACATAATGACATTGTAGTCTTTGAACAAAATAGAAACACTTCAAACACAGTTATAGACTCTAGTTTGCCGAATACACAAATATTTGAAAATCTTTCTATAGATGTAAGACAAATATGCACCTTCAAATATAAGTTTTTTGAAATTCGATATATGAAAAGACTTTAATAGAGAATTAGTGGAAGATGCTACTAAAGCCACTTGTAAACATTGTTCTAGATTATATAATGGAGCTACGTCAATGGGAATAACCCACATGAAAAATAATTTAAAATCATGTCATAAAATTACCAATCGTGTAAGAATATCTAGGCAACAACTATTGGCTTCAAAAAGTTGTCCCAGCAAACTAATTAAATTGTTGCGTTAAAAGTTTAATCAACATAGAAGCCGAATGTTTTTTGCGTATCGTTGCTAAGCATGATTATCCATTTAACATAACTGAACATATGTATTTTCAAGTGTATATTAGATGTATTAATCCAATACTAGAAATTCAGTTCGATGTGATTTTTAGAACTCTAAAATTATATGAGAGGAAAATTACAAGAGATGCTTGATTGAATGCCAGCCTATGTTAGCCTCATTACAGATTTGTGGACTTCTAAACATTAAAATATAGGCTATTACTGCATAACTTTTAGTAACCCAAAAATTTAAGACATGGTAATTAATTAACAAATTAATAAATTAAACAATAAAGTTGTAAAATTGAGAGAATTTAGCAATAGGGATTGCGCCATTGCATCCGTTACGATTTTCTGGTTTAGATACCTATTTGGTTTGCTTATAACGAACTTAAAATGAAAGAGTTATGGTGATTCGATGTTTGAATTCAAATCAGAATTTAATAAATGAAAAATATATGATGCTTGGGACGACCCAAGCATCAACAGGTAGACCCATAGGTCGACCCAAGTGGAAAGTGGGTCTACCCATTTGTCGACCTAGTGAGGGTTTGTGTTAACCCATACGTGCCTGGCACGTATACTTGCCAAGCACGAAATAAAATGGATGAACTGGATTTAGTACAACTTTTTCTAGTTGATGTGTCTAATTTTGATGGGCTGACGTGCCTATTCCAGATTGATCCAATGATATAGTTTGTTCAAATTTAAGACCTAAATCTAATAGCCGAGGGTCGTTTGCTCCACTTATAAATAAACCCCTAACCTCCTCCCTATTTCTACACAAGACATATCTTCCTTCGCCTAGACTAGTCTCTTTTTTGAAAGACAAGGCCAATCTTAAATTAAATATTAGAGGAAATTAAGATTTTAAAATTAAAATATTCTCTATCTTATTTTCATCTGGGGATGGACTCTATCGGAGCCATAATGGAAACTTTCTTGTGAGTTTTTATGATAATCCAGATTTAGGATTAAATTTAGGGTAAGTAGCAATAATAGTAGTTGCGGTTTTGTTTATAATTCTTTTACTTTTGGTTTATTTACAGTTTCAGTTTGTTCCTATTTTTCTGTAATTTCTTTTTGTAAGTAGTTTCAGTAATTTTTATGTCATTCCTTATAGTTTTTGTGTAATTAATATTCAAATTACTGTAAATAATATTCTTAGTCTTCTTTTTTCCTCTTCTTCAACGGATTTTTGCAGTTTAATTTGGTTACGGCCAAGCATGCCAAAAAGGCATATGTATACAATTACCTACGACTAATTATAATCCTTTATTTTCTATGCGTTGTATATGACTACTTTAGGCACTAATTGTTTGCTTAATTTTATGCGACTAATTTTCCTTCATTCTGCGCACATTTGGGAAATAGAGATAGTTGAATAATTTGGGGCTTATTGAACACATGTTGTAAAATTATAATGAAAAGGAACATTGGACTTATAATAGACAAACTGGATTAAGTTTGTAAAATGGCTATGGTACACATTATGATAGAAAAACAAACTGTAACATATATTTGCATAAATATGATTAATTGAGGACTTATAATAAACAAACATGGTTTATTTGCAAATATAACATGAAATTGTTAAAAGAGAAATTAGACTTAATATGAAAATATTGACTCAAAAAGGTATTAAGCTACGAGCCCAGTAAAATACTATGGTGGTCTTGTGATTAGATTATGGTATATGAAGAAATAGTCAGGCTTAATAAATATTAAACTTAAAAATCACATTAAGTTATAAGCCTAAATTCTATGGTTTCTGTAGGGGCCTAGATCCAGGGGGATTTGGGTCAAGTAATTGTTTATTAGGGATCCATACCATACAACATACTCTTTATATCATATACGGTCTCATAAAGGAGGAGAGGGTATGCACCATGCTATGGAAGGTAGTAAGATGCCCTAAATTAAGGTGGGTACGGGTGCATTCCTACGGCTCAATGTGCATGCAATGACTCAACTAAGGAAAATAATACACTAACACTTGTGGTTAATGCTATGTCTTTTTGCTGATGGGTCGGGAGATAAACCCAAGACCCATAGTGGGCATAAGTTATCACTTTATGGTTAGTCGATCAATGGGTAGTATTAGGGATAATTTTCCTAACTATACTGTGTTATGTAATCTCGAAAGTGCAAACAATCAAAGTTTTGTGGATAAGAAAAGTTAACCTTGTCTGTAACCTCTTTATATCATCATATATATTCACTTTAGGTGTACACAAATACTTACCATGTCTGACACAAGAACTACAATTTTATTTGTTTTCCTTTCTTATCAATCGTGCTATAATCATAACAGCTCACTAGACTTCATGTCAGGCCCACTCCTCTTCCTTCTTTTTTCTTTCCCTATTAGGCTCACAGGGTAGAAGTTGAACGATATTGGAAGCTTGGGAAGAGCAGTATCCGAGATCTGAGATTCAGCCTATTATCTATAAAAAAATTGGCATAGCCCACCGGTTTTTAAGGTAACTGAAACACCTTTTATTATGACTAATAATAAAAAATCAGTATAGTACCAAAACACCAAAATAGCCAATTTGAAAGGGTAATATAATGTTGCCAAAAATTTTAGAAACACTTTTTAGGTGTTGAAGATTTGTATGTTGCAAATTTTTGAAACACTTATATTATGTTTCAGATTAAGGAATTGAAACATTTAGCAAATGTTTCAAATCGATAAACTGTAACACAGCGAGTGTTTCAAGTTGATAATCAGCAACGCTTAATAAGTGTTTCAAATTGAAAATCTGCAACGCTTATTAGGTGTTTCAAGATGATAACTAGAAACACTTTTTGGACGTTTCAAATTGACAATCATAAACAATTATCATATGTCTCAAACTGATAATTTGTCACACCACTGATATGTTATAGAATTGAGATATGAAAACTATTTTATAATAGGAAAATTTGACACGATTAATCCTAAGTTTCACGTGTCTTTCAATATTAATACCAAGTTTGGATTATTTTTAGTTACCCCTAAGTTTGTGGGGTTTCTTCCCATATTGATCCCATTGACCCGTAAACCTGTCTAGCCAGTTTTAAGTTTTTATTCTTCCAATTTGGTTCAGTATCCCTTGTATCATCTTCTACGGCATCAACTCCTTCGCCCTCCCTTTCCCACAGCCTCTACACCAATACAGTTGACATGGGCGACAATAGTGATCAGTGCATCATCATTCCAGGAATCCCAGACCGAATCCAAAATAGGTATTCAAACATCACCGTTGTCGCAGGAGTCAGAGTTGTCCCCAACCATGCGCGACATTATATCATGCACTTGGAAGCAGTGGAGCCGGATTACTACGACATCATCGTCAATGTCTTCCACGCCCTCGAGTCTGCGTACGCAGATTACAACTGCAATGTTGCTTGTCGGCGAGCCTAACCCATCGGCCCTCTCTTACCAGCACAGGCACAGATCAAACAATACAGATTCACAGTTCCCTGGTCCCAACACAAGGCGATATTTCCACAAGCAACCACTAATACACAACAACAGAGTATAAGAGAAACAGAACACAGAGGCCAAGAAACAAAGAGGAACCCCACCCCCCTCCCCCCAACAGAAAACCAAGATGAAACTGTTATGCGAATATTGCGTGAATGCAGAAGCACAATAAACAAGATCTAGATTTTCCAATTGAACATCCATCTAATCTACTAGCAATTATTCTATTACATCAAGCAAGATAGTAAATAACTATAACAGAGAAATAAAGAGACATAGTATTTATACTGCTTCCACTATCCTCCATAAGATAGTGTATGTCCAGTCCAAAAGAGAAAGACTTTATTCCATATGAGAGAATTACAAGAGATTACAAAATTACAGTTTACATATCCAACCTCAAATAGGCTTAACAAGAAGAGACACTCCATTTGGGATCGCTGGCTCCATGCCAGGATGAGTTTACACTAAAGTCTACCCCTCAATATATAGCTAGTGCAAATCCTTGTGAGTCATCAATTACATTACCAACCAATATATGGTAATAATATAATGGAGGAAAATTACCATAGCAACAAATGTGCAAAGATAGAAAGTAAATCAACTCATTTTTTTTTTGCATAGATGGAAGAAATTAATCCCTTCATTTATTTCTCTACCAACTCATCAAATGCAATCAATGCATTCCCATTATAAAAATATTTACTTTCCATTCTTTGCAAATTTGTTCCAATAATTTGTGATTTTGTATCACCAAATTTAATATTCCACCTTGATGCAAAATCACATATCTCCGGCACCCCACCTTAAGTCAAATTCTCTTCACAACATAAAACGCTTAAAAAAACTCCACCTTCAATCAAAATATCACCATGAGATAGAAACCAAAAATGAATATTTGTCTAATGGGGTCCAGCAAAGCTACCCTCATCACACCATGTTAACGAGCTAGGACTATGTCCCCGCCCGCTAACAAAATGTTCCAAATATCCAAACGAAGGCAGATTCCAATGTAATCTCAATACCACCAAGGCCAAAAAATAATTCTCTCAATCACCAATTCAAATACAGAGCCAAAATCAAAATCTCTTTAAGCACAAAAAATCTCTCTCCTGCCACTTAGTTATTACAAACTTCACCCACCGTCTGCAAAAGATGCATCTACCACCATGAGCTGCACCACGCATAAACCAACGGTCTAAAAGTGCTTGCAATAACATCCACAACCATCTAACACTTGACCTGATCTCCTTCCTCGATCACCCCAGAGCCTTCAAGCATCATCAACGTAAAGACCCCTGTCTAAACCACAATGATCTCTGTCTTGACACCTGTCTATAACTTGACCTGATCTCCTTTCCTGATCATCTTGGATCCCTCGAGCATCATCAACATGAAGACCCCTGTCTAAAACATGATCAAAAGTTCCCAAATCCAATGGTCCCTTCAACACAGTAAACTCCGTATCACGTCAAATTTCCTAGATTGGAACATTCTTCTCTCTCAACATAATCTCCTCCACCAAAGTCTTCCTTTTGTCCCAAAATAGTAATAGCATAATCACTACTGAATCTACCAACCTTTGTAGAAATAATTGATGCACAATTTTAAAAAAAAATCACCTTGCTCTGATACCAATCTGTTATGCGAAATTGCGCAAATGCGGAAGCATAATAAACAAGATATAGATTTGCCAACTGAACTTCAATCTAATCTGATAGCAATTATTCTATTACATCAAGAAAAATAGTAAATAACTATAACCGAAAAAAAAGACATAATATTTTTATTGGTTGCACTATCCTCCATAACATAGTGTACGTCCAGTCCAAAAGAGAGAGACTTTATTCCACATGAGAGAATTACAAGAGATTACAAAATAAGAGTTTACATATCCAAACTCAAATAGGCTTAACAAGAAGAGACATTCCAGTTGGGGATTGCTGGCTCCATGCCAGGATGATTTTACTCTACCCCTCAATATATAGCTAGTGCAAATCCTTGTGAGTCATCAATTACATTACCAACCAACATATGGTAATAATATAATGGAGGAAATTTACCATAGCAACAAATGTGCAAAGATAAAAAGTAAATCAATCCGTTTCTTTTGCATAGATGGAAGAAATTAATCCCTTCATTTATTACTCTACCATTTCATCAAATGCAATCAATGCATTCCCATTATAAAAATATTTATTTTCCATTCTTTGCAAATTTGTTCCAATCAATTTGTGATTTTGTATCACCAAATTGAACAAACTGTTATGCAAAAGTTGCTCCAATACCAGACTGTTGGGTTTTGTGCGTAGCAGAAATTTGACAAAAACACCCAGAAAAATAGGATCTTTATCACCCAATCACTTGAAGATGAATTTGATTGAAAATAACAACATAACAAATCGAAAATAATAGCAATACACTAAAATTCCACACAACCGCCCTCTTTATTGATTCATCAAAAACAAATTTTGTTTACACTCAACGGATTACAACCCAAAATAAACAAAATACAATGAATCAATAACCTTATTGAGATAGGTAAAGATGACTACAAATATTGTTGGTGCAGAAGAGTGATGAAGAGATGACAAACCCTTGGACAATCTAGAGGCACCAACTGCGTCTTTCAAAAGTAAATAGGAATAGCTACTCTTAGCCCAAATTCCTACATCCTCCTCTCCAGGGCGCAAGCCCATGGAGGCATACAACCTCACAGATATTCTCACATGGTTTCTTGTTCTTTGTTAATTGTCACAGTCTAACCAAGAAGGCTGCATACATATAGGAGAATAGAAAGCTTGGGCAAATATCCAAATTGCCCCTTCAAGATATCACCAAAATATAACCATTCATTTCTTTCCTTCTATGATCAAATCAATCAGTTAACCAATAAATCAATCAATTAATTAACCAATCAATCAATCAACCAATTAGTCAATTAATTAATCAATCAATCCAATCTATCAATCATTTAATTGATTAGATCCTCTTTATAAAATATTTGAACCAAAAAATTCAACACTCCACCTTGATTCAAATATCACATATCTCCAACAGTCTACAAACAAGTCAACCCAGCTCCTACAACAACACCTACTCTCAATTAAAACCAACCTCGTTTTCAAGGCAACGAGATATACCCCAGTCGATTTTAAAGGACTACGACCACACCTCAATTACAAGCACAACCCATCGTCTGCAAAAGATGCATCTACCATCTGAGCTACACCACACAAAAAACCAACGGTCTAAAAATTGCTTGCAATGCCGCAAGATCTTCATCGTCTTTTGGATTTAAAAACTCGACAATCCGTCTTCCGTTTGACATGATTTCTTCATCTCCGGGATCCCTCGAGCATTATCAACATCTAGACCCTTGTCGATACTACGATCCTCCACCTTAGGACCAAAAGCAGTGACCATATTAACCTCTCCACCTTGCTATGGATGAGGTTCTTCAACCATTACCCGCCTTCTTCCATCTTTTCTCATCCGTATCAAAGGGCTTCTTCAAATCTCCATCAATTGGACCATTGAGGCATGGAACACCCACCATTATAGCGTCCAAATCCACTCAATATCTACCATGAAAAATAGTCATCCATGAAAGCAACATCATCTCCGATATCTACAATCTTCAATACAAAATCACTCCAAGCTATGCGATGATCTGGGCTCTGATACCAAACTATTGTGCAAAAATTGATCCGACACCAAACTGTTGGGGTTTTGTGCGCATTGGAAATTTGACGAAAACACCCAGAAAAATAGGATCTTTATCACCCAATCACTTGAAGATAAATTTAATTGAAAACAAAGACATAACAAATTGGAAATAATAGCAGTACACTAATATTCCACCCAACCACCCTCTTTATTGATTCACCAAAAACAAATTTTGTTTACACTCAATGGATTACAACCAAAATAAACAAAATACAATGAATGAATAACCTTATTGAGATCGGCAAAGAATATCTAGATGACTACAAATATTGTTGGAGCAGAAGAGCGATGAAGAACGACGACAAACCCTTGGACAATCTGGAGGTACCAACTACGTCTTTCAGCAGTAAATAGGAATAGCTACTCTCAGCCCAAATTCCTACATCTTCCTCTCCAGGGCGCAAGCCCATGGAGGCACACAACCTCACAGATATTCTCACATGGTTTCTTGTTCTTTGTTAATTATCACAATCTAACCAATATTGTTGCATATATATAGGAGAATAGAACTCCTAGGCAAATATCCAAGTTGCCTTGTCGAGATATCTCCAAAATATAACCATTCATTTCTTTCCTTCTATGATCAAATCAATCGGTTAACCAATAAATCAATCATTCCATACTTAATCCCTGCTAAATATTAATGGCGGACTCTCTCCGCTTCTCTTTCCCAATCCCTGCTAAATATCGTGCTGCGTTCCTCCCCCGCCCTCCCCTCCTCCCTTCCCCTCCCTCAGATCATCGTCCTCCCTCTCCCTCAGTTCATCGTCCTCCCCCTCCCTCAGTGCATCGCCCTCCCCCTCCGTCGGCTCCTCGTCCTCCTCCTTCCTCTCGCTTTCGCCCTCCGTCGTCCTCCTCGGTTCCTCTTCGTCATTCCTTCCATCACCCACATTTCTCTCGCTCAACCTTTCAAAAATCTGCTCCTTCTTCCTCTCATCATTCTCAGGTCCCATCATATCCTATTGATCCTCCGGTTCATCCTTCCACTGCCAAATCATCCATTCACCAAAACTCAAGATCCGCCACATCGCATATCTCCTCCTGTTATAACCGCTTTGATGCTTTGAAAAACCTTTCTGATGATCTGCCAAAAAAATCTTATGTCGAGGTCATGAAATCCCCACCGTTGAATCCTCCTGATCGTAAGGTTGAGAAAAAGCCGTCGGTTCTACCTGTTTTCTCTTCAATTCAGAATACTGTCAATTTTCTAAAGAGAGAACGTCGCTGTATTCAATGCGCAGACAGAGGACACGTGGCTAGTGCCTGCAGGAATTCCAAAATTTGTTTCTTTTGTTCAAGTTTCGGCCACTCATGTACACGTTGCCCTAAAAAAAGAATAGTTAGAGACGCCTCAAAGCATGTGCGTAAAGGTGTCCATTGGAATGATTCATCTTCTATGACGTGGGTCCCTCGCGCATCAAATCAACCCCATCGTTCTCAGAAAAACACACATCGGTCCAGCTGTCAGCAATCCACGCCTTCCTCAGCTCTTAATCTCTCCCCTCCCAACACTTCTACGCTACACTCTGATAACATGAATTTCTTTGCCATGGAAGACTCATCAAACTACATTGTTGGAACGGTGATTTCAGGCGGTTGGAGCATCACATCCCTCCACTTCATCCTTTCTACCGCCTTCAACCACCATGAATGGCCCATATGGATTTATAGAAACAACTCTTTCCTCGTTTCTTGCCCAAGCGAAGAGATTAAAAATCAAGTCTTGCACTGGAAAATCTTCTCGAAGCCTGGTGGAGCTATATTCTTTGACCCTTGGTCTGACGTTGAATGGGAACCAGAGGCGGTCTTAGAATGCGAGTCATGGGCAAAGGTGGTGGGTTTTCCTGAATTTTTAAGGTACA
Organism: Allium sativum; assembly: GCA_030737875.1. NCBI lineage: Eukaryota > Viridiplantae > Streptophyta > Magnoliopsida > Asparagales > Amaryllidaceae > Allium > Allium sativum. Next base: position 899,015,722 of record CM060922.1, on the reverse strand, counting down.
ATTCTTCCGCAGTTAAGAATATTTTAAGCCCTTTGGGAAAAGTTGTAGCTTTAGATAACTGTGAATGGGCTCACTTCGACCACAGAAGCTTATTCATCAAAATTCAGTTTTTTGAGGGGATTGACTTGATTACTTTCCTCGTGGTTAATATCAACAATAAGAAGCATCTCTTAAAAGTTCAGCGCTGCATTCATGAACACCCTGGTGTTAAACCTGAATCATTGCTTATTGGTAATGTTGAAGAGCTAATTGTCCCATGCATGCATGACAACCCTGAGGATTATGATGTAATCTCACCAAATGACATGTTTGCTTTATCCATACCCGATGTTGACCGCGAAGCTGATCAAGCCCTACAGCAAAACATAAACCCCCTTTATAACCCTAACATGTTTTTCCATAACATCCCCGCGCCCTTCCCAATTACTGTCCCTCTCCCAATTATCCCTCTTCATCTCGATGACCCTCAACCTGTTGCCCCTCTTAATGTGTCACCACAAGTCGATCAGTCGCCTTCTGTGTTCCCAGAAGACAACCGGTTGCCCCCTCAGCCTATCCTCCCTCTCCAGCAAATCCTCCCTGTGGAAACCTCTCAAAACATGGGTGATGAAAATTGGTCTCAGTTCCTTTCACCAGTCATCGTCAGGCGTAGCGCAAGGATCAGAAACAGGGAGGATCATCCTGAAGGCTCGGGTAGTTTATTTACCCCTGTTGTTTTTTCTTCTGCTAATAAAAGTCTATGTAAAAAAATGTCACGTTGCATGGGTGTTAACTTAAGTGAATCACACTATATTTCCATGCATGATTTAGAACTCGAGCGTTTTAATGGAGCCAAATGAAAATTGTTTCATGGAACGTAAGGGGGCTGGGTAACCCCTCAAAATGCCATGCTATTAGACTGGTTTTACTTCCTCTTAAAGTAGATATTCTTTTTCTTCAAGAAACTAAGCTTGACGATCCCTCTCCATATCATTTCAAGCTTGTGGGGGGCTCCTTTTTATCTGGTTGGACTTTTGTTAAGGCCATTGACACATGCGGAGGTTTAATTACAGCTTGGAATGAATCAATTTGGTCATTATGTTGGTCTATCCAAAACTCATCTGCCCTTCATGTAGCACTTCGTCATATTCCCTCTAACCAAATCTACTTCTTCTCTAATATTTATGGTCCTCAAGATGCATCTGAAAGATCTCTTCTCTGGTCTGAATGTAGCTCACTCGCATCTCAATTCCTTGGCCCATGGGTAATCGGAGGTGATTTCAATACTACCAGATTTTTTTATGATAGAAATTCAGGAAGTTTATCCCAGGATTCTGATGATTTTAATTCCTTCATTTTTGACTGTTCCCTGATTGATCCTCCGATTAGTAACCGCTCCTTCACTTGGTCTAACCATAGAGAGTCCCCAACGTTGGTTAAACTTGACCGTTTTTTATATAATGGTGCTTGGGATGAGCTTTTCCCTATGACTGTTGTATATGGACTGGCTTCAGTTATATCAGACCACTGCCCCATATTGCTGAATTCTGACATTTCTATATGCACCAAGCGTCCCTTTAGATTTGAAAGATTATGGCTTCTTGAACCTTCGTTTGATAATTTTATTCACTCAATTTGGTCTCAATCCTTCGGCGCCGTATCAGCATCCCACAAAATTGTTCTCAAATTGAGGGCCCTTAGAAAAATCATTAAACCATGGGCGAAAAACATATGGGGTTCTATTCGCTCTCGCATCTCTGATATTCAAAATGAAATCATTGATCTCAATATACTGGAAGAGCAACGCCCACTTCTAGAGTCTGAGCACAACAATCTTCGAGCTTTAGAAGTAGAGTTGGATAGGCTGATGAAGCAAGAAGAAATTGGATGGAAGCAAAGATCCAAAGCCAAATGGCTGGAGGAGGGTGATAAAAATACTTCATATTTCCACAGGTTGGCCAATGGGAGACGTAGATCAACATTCATTTTCGAAATCATTAAAGATGGCCACTCATTTTCTGATCAGAATGATATCCTCTCTCTCTTTTCTGATTACTTTAGATCGCAGCTGGGTCGCTCACACTCAGGCTCTCCCGTAGTTGAGTGGGATATTCTCTACCCTAATCCTGCGTCTATCCATATTGATTATCCTTTCTCGGAATCAGAAATTTGGGCTGCATTGAAAGACATGTCAGACGACAAAGCCCCTGGGCCTGATGGTTTTGGCCCAGTTTTCTTTAAGCATTTCTGGGCCTTGATCAAAATGGATATAATCGAGATGTGTAATGAATTCTATAATGATCCTTCCTCAATTGCCAGACTTAACCACGCTAATATTATCCTCATTCCCAAACATTCAGGAGCCAACACTTTGTCTTCCTTCCGCCCTATTAGCCTTCTAAACACTACTTTCAAAATCATCACCAAGGTGTTGGCTAATCGTCTCCAATCTGTTATAGCCATGCTTGTTGGTCCTGAACAATCTGCTTTCATTTTGGGAAGAAATATTCAAGACTGCATTGCTGCAACACAAGAGGTGATTTCCTTCTGTCATTACACGTCCACCCCTGGTGTTCTTCTTAAGTTAGATTTTTCCAAAGCTTTTGATTCGGTAAGCTGGCCTTTTATCATGGACATTTTTAAGCACAGGGGTTTCTCCGATAGATGGTGTTCATGGATTGAAAATATTCTTAATTCGAGTAGCTCATCCGTCTCTGTGAATGGTGTTTCTGGTAACCTTTTCAAATCTAAATGTGGGCTTAGACAAGGGGACCCCCTCTCTCCTCTGATTTTTGTGCTTGTTGCTGATGTGTTTAATCAAATGGTTAAAAAAGCTTCTTCTCATGGTTACCTGGCTGGTATTTCTCTTCCAAATTCTACCTTATGCATCGATAATCTTCAATTTGCTGATGATACCATTATTTTCTCTTCCCCGGAGCCTTCTCACATCCTTTGCCTCAAAATCCTTCTATACGTCTTCGAATTGATATCGGGGCTTTCCATCAACTTTAATAAAAGTGTCATCTACATGCTTGGTAAGTCAGACCATCTTGGAGACTTGATTTCTTCCACCCTCAATTGCAATGTTGCGAAATTCCCAATGACATACCTTGGTTTGCCACTCAGACCCTCTAAACTTCACAAAAACGACTGGCTCCCCCTTATTAACAAGATTGAAACCAGGTTAGCGGCTTGGAAAGCAAATGCATTATCTTCTATGGGCCGTGTAACTTTAGTTAAATCTGTGCTCTCCGCTATTCCTTCATACTGGATGTCCTTTCATAAACTCCCTAAATGGGTAATCTGTAAGATTGATTCAATTAGAAGTTCATTTCTTTGGAATGGTCATAGCATCAAGAAATTAATTAATTGGAGAACAGTATGCCTGAATTTTGATCAGGGGGGGCTCGGTGTTCTTGATCTTAACCACTTTAATATGGCTTTGTTGGCCAAGTGGGTCTGGAGACTCCTCACCCCTGGAAATTCCATTTGGAGAGATTGGATTCTGGCCCGCTACTTCTCTTCTAACCCCCACCTTGTTTTGCACCATCATCCCTCCTCTAGACCCTCTCCCTTCTTGCATGGGATTCTTTCTTGTCTTTCTCGTATTAAATTTCTGTTTCATGTCTCCTTGGGGGGTGGCACGTCTTGTTTATTTTGGCACGATATTTGGCACGGTCAGTTACCTCTTTCTCTCATTTTTTCTTCACTCTTCTCTCTTCAATCTAATTCTATGCTTTCTGTTGTTGATGCTTTTAACAATGGCCATATTAGTTTAGTTCCAGGTTCACTTTTTGATTGGCGCACTCTCTCGCAGCTACTGAGCATCTTTGCTCTCATTCGCTGCACCCAACTAAATAGCTTGGATGATCATTTTGTTTGGGTTCTCGCTCCATCTCGAGGCTTTTCTGTATCTTCATGTTATAGCTATTTGAACTTCTCGGGTAGATTGTTTAAATTCTCAAGGCTTTGGAAATGCAAACTGGCTCCAAGAATCCTTTTTCTCCAATGGTGTTTGATTCACGAGAAGATCAATACTAGAGTCAAACTGTTCAAATGCAATGTTGTATCTAACCCTAACTGTCCACTCTGCAATTCTCTCGATGAAACCATTCACCACCTATTCTTCTCTTGTGACTTTACTTACCCAATCTGGGCTGCAACGAGTGCCCGCCTACTCGGCTACATCCCCACCATTTCTTCTTTCTTCGATCACTGGGAATCCGAATCTTGTACACTGCTTGATACCTTCCTGGCTGTTTATAGTTGGTGTGTGTGGAATGAAAGAAATGCAAGGATTTTCAAAAACAAAACTAGTTCGACCAGGCTTATTTGTCATCGCATCTTTCATATTTTCATGTCATCGTCAGGTTCTGGAGACAATCATGCTGCGGTGTTCAGGTTTGCTTTACCGGTGGCCTCTTCTCCCGCTTCCTCTGTTGACAGCAATGGCTCGGCATCCAGTATGGAGCTTACATGATTTATGCTAATGCGTCTTTGGCTTTCTATGCTATATTTGTATAATTATGTCTGATGGTACTCTGTTCTGCATGCTACTGTAGTCGCATATGTATTATGTACTCTATGTTGCATGATATGTCTTAATCTTGGAGTGATGGTTGTATTTTGGACCACCAACTGGGTATGTCAGTTGGAAAACTATTACTAGCTACTAATTAATCGGCTATGTAGTCTCGCGCTACATATCCGTTTTGCTCAAAAAAAAAAAAAAAAAATCAATCATTCAATTAACCAATCAATCAATCAACCAATTAGTCAATTAATTAACCAATCAATTAATCAATCTAATCAATCAATCATTTAATTGATTACACCTCTTTATAAAATATTTGAATCAAAAAATTCAACAGAAACATCCACTCTATCATCAACTTAGAGATAAAATGCAAATACATAAAAAGAGATCCACTACACACCCAGTGCATCGAGGGAACTTGTATCATAACCAAAACCGAACTCCAAATGATAGCCTGCAACACAAGAATAAGGTATGGAAGAGGTATGGCTAGCTGTTTAGGTGAGCAAATCAGTTTTAAGTGTACAACGAGATGGAGAAGAACTCAACAAGACTGGAAAATAACTTCATTGTGGGGAGACCATGGTTGTTAAAAATGAGTCTGGAAGAGACTTAAGAGGTGCTAGTAAGGCAGACTCCACATGAAAGAACATGAGGAGCGAAAAAGTAAGGAATCCATCGTGTGGCAAAACAAAACTCACAAAGGCATTATGGTTTGAAGCAGTGGCGACTGAATTGAAGAAAGGAAAACATAAATGAGAAAACCCCAAGGGAAAAAGGAGTAACGAAACCGTGGTATGGGTGAAACAAGAGAAGAGAGATGAGAGAAGAAAATCAAGGCAGAGAGATTGACATAGGAAAGACGAAGTCGATTAGATCTGAAAGAAGAAAGTGGGAGGAGGGAGAAGGTCCCCATTAAAAACTACATCTTTTTGATATCGCTTGTGTATACGTGATTATTTTAGGTAATTAATGCTTGATTTGGAAAAATAAAAATTAGAAACTTGCTAAACAGGTACGGGTCAATGGGATCAATATGGGAAGGAACCCCCAAATTTGGGATTAATTAAAAATAATCCAAACTTGGGATTCATATGGGAAAACACGTGAAACTTGGGATTAATTATGTCAATTTTCACTTTAAAATATGCAATTGATACGTTCAGTACAATAAATAGATTCAATCATTCTCCAGATTAAAAGATAATAAATATTAAAAGAAATTCCATAAGAAAATTTCATATTACTATGGAACAAGGATAAACTATAGAACCACAAAAGAACAAAAAAGTACAAACATATCTGTAACGACCCAGAAAATCTGAACCAATTTAAAATTTTTAAATTGGCTAAAATAATGGATTTTAAATATTTAAAATAAATATTTTAAATAAAGGCGATGAAAACTGAGTTCGAATCGACGATTGAAAACGAATATAATTAATTATAATTATATATAGAATTGAAAATGGCGCGGTAGTTCGATAATTCGATTTCAAACTTCGATTGAATATACCGAGTGCAAAACAATCCGGATTTTAGTGAAACCAAAAACATTAGGATCTAATTGATGATATCTTTCTAACGAATCAGACCAATCGAAATTTGATAGCGGGAATCAAAAGATATGTCCAGTTGAAAATTCTGAATAGTCGCTATGGAATTCAGGCCCTTAAAAATGGACATTTTGCAAATGACCTCGGATTTCGACGAAACCACTTTTGTTGGATCCGCAGTGTCAAGTTATTGCTAGGTTTCAAATTTCATAATTTTTCGAATCAATATGTGAGCGTGGCAAAGGAAAACGCGTTTGACCAGTTTCTGTTGATTTTAATCGACTGGAAATTGGCCATTTTTCAAACGGTCTCAGAATTCGACGAAACTAGTTTTGTTAGGACCGTATCGTCAATACGAAGCTAGAAAATATTTTTCTGGAATTTTTAGTGTTAGTATGGGACCCCGGTAATTTGAAATGTACGTTTAAAATTCAATATAGTGATTTAAATGTAAATTCAACGGAAACTGATTGTAACGATCAAATCAGCTTGCGATACATATCCCATTGTGTTCGGAATGGGGGTTAAACGCTATGGACGACAGGCGGTGGGCCTCGTTTCGAGGTCATGGGTAAAAGTCAACTTTATGCAATTAATTTAATAAAAAAAATATATATAAAATAATATCTCCCTCCCTATATCTGTCGTTCTGCCCCCCCCCCCCCTCTTCAAAATCAAATCGAGAAGAAAAAAAAAAAACCCCTTTATCGATCGCCGACGACCGCCTCCCCCGTTCGAAACCTTGATCCGCCTCCCCTGTTCGAAACCCTACCGCCGCCTGTTCTCCGTTCGAAACCCCCGAAGACCACCCACCTCCTGCACCTCTTGCCGCCTGTCCCTCCTCCAATCGCGACGCCTCCCCGACTACCGCCAAGAGCAGCAGCAGCCCCCCCCCCCTCGCCGATAAATGTAAGTTGATTTTATTTTATTTATTTTATTTATTTTATTTTAATTCTGTAATGCTGTGAATTTTATAAAAGGTTAATACTGTTTGTTTTATTAAGTTTTAAAAACTGATATTTTTATAAAGTAGTAAAACTGAATTTTTATAAATTCTTAAAAACTGATATTTTTATTAAGTTTTAAAAACTGAATTTTTATAAATTCTTAAAAACTGAATTTTTAATAAAGTAGAAAAACTGATTTTAAAAAGTATTAAAAACTGATTTTTAAAATGATTTATAAACTAATTTATTTTAAGATTTAAAATAGAAGGAGATTAGAAATTTAAAAAGAAAGAAAAATCAGATTTTTTATATATTGAAAGTCGAAAGAAGTAAAAATCATATTTTTATATATTGAAAGTCGAAGTAAAAATCATATTTTTATATATTGAATAGCATCTTAAAAATTCGATTTTTACATATGTAGAGAATACAGGCGACGAAGCAACAAAAGGCGAAGATTTCTCTAAGGAAGAGTCGTGAAGTTGGATAGCTATTGGTGAGATTTCTGATTTAAAAATTATATATATGTGTTGAAAATGAAAGTGAATTGCTATATATAAATATCTATATATATATACGCCCCTCGTCCACAAACCATGGACGATATTTATTGGTTGAAATCGTTGTGAAAATTGATTGATAGCGATTGATTGTTTGGGATTGTTTGTGATTGATATTGGTTGATTGTGGTTGAAAAATACCCGTTTGTGATTGGAAAATATTTGGTTGAAACCACATAGGATTAGTTTGTGGAAATGAAATAAATATATACATGCCGCCTGCGTGCGAACTAGATGCATGATCCCCATTATCAAAAACCGCGAGGTTTTAAGGTAGAGCGAGGAGCCGTACTAGGGACGGTGCCGGTTTAACTACCCTGTCGTTATGCTGCCGAAATTTTGAATAATATTTGTGTGTTTGAATTATTTTCATATGCTTAAACTATATTTATTCATTGTATAGAAAACATTCATGTGTTGAATTGATATTCATTCGTTGTTTAGAAATTCATGTGTTGAATGGTATTCATATTTTGAAATAAATTGTTAGATAAGAAAAATCACATTTTTATCTATATATAGAAACTATAGAAAACATTCATGTGTTGAATTGATATTCATTCGTTGATTAGAAATTCATGTGTTGAATGGTATTCATATTTTGAAATAAATTGTTCGATAATAAAAATCACATTTTTATCTATATATAGAAACTATAGAAAACATTCATGTGTTGAATTGATATTCATTCGTTGATTAGAAATTCATGTGTTGAATGGTATTCATATTTTGAAATAAATTGTTCGATAATAAAATCACCTTTTATCTATATATAGAAACTATAGAAAACATTCATGTGTTGAATTGATATTCATTCGTTGATTAGAAATTCATGTGTTGAATGGTATTCATATTTTGAAATAAATTGTTCGATAATAAAAATCACCTTTTATCTATATATAGAAACTATAGAAAACATTCATGTGTTGAATTGATATTCATTCGTTGATTAGAAATTCATGTGTTGAATGGTATTCATATTTTGAAATAAATTGTTCGATAATAAAAATCACCTTTTATCTATATATAGAAACTATAGAAAACATTCATGTGTTGAATTGATATTCATTCGTTGATTAGAAATTCATGTGTTGAATGGCATTCATATTTTGAAATAAATGGTTTGATAATAAAAATCACCTTTTATCGACTATATGAACTATATAGAAAAATAGTGTTTTGAAATGAATCGTTTTACAATAAAAATCACATTTTTATTGTATGCATAAATCGTTAGAATGTGAAGTGTTAAAAATAGCCACTTGTTCAAAATAAACATATATGAGTTGAAATATTCATTAATTAGCTAATGAAATGATTTGCACCTATTTATGTAACATTAGAATGAATGGTGCTTTTTTAAACCAAACAGAAATCAAATATGAAGTCGAATAGAAATTGATAAATGATAAGAACTGTATATATATGTACATGCAATATTCATTGAACAGGTTACAGCAAAGGGGCTAGAGAAGAGGAATAAAATTTTGTGCCCGACAAATAGGTACACATTTACTGATTTGTTTGGGTGATGATTTTGAGCCTGTTGGCTAGCCGCTTGGCTTTTTCTTTTTCTTTTTGAGATTAGAAGGACCGGGAACGCTATTTGCAATTTCCCGATGCTCCCGGTGCAGGGGAGGTTATGGCGAAATTTTTCCAAAATTTAAGGCGTTAGAAAAATATTTGAAGTTAAAACGATATGGAAATCATTGAATGAACTATATTTATATAAATATATAAATATAAATAAAATTAAAACGAAACGAGGCCGTGCAGTTCGTATTTTGAAACCGTGATTTCAAACGACTAGTGCGGGAAATCCGACCATTGGATTTTCCCGAAACCTCAACCGTCGGGTTCGCCTTGGAAATATCTTCCCAACGGCACCAACTTTGTAGAAATCCAACGGTTGGATTGTCTGGAATGTTTAATTCAAATCTGAAGAAAAACAGCGCCAGAAACGATTATATTTATTTATATATATAAATATAATTATATTTAATCAAATAACGACGCTGCAGTTCGTATTTTGAAATCGAAACTTCAAACGATTGTACCGGGAGATCCGACCGTCAGATTTTCCCAAAACTGGAACCGTTGGATTCGTTTTGAAAAGACCTTTCTTTCTAATGATGTAAATTTTGTGAAGATCCAACGGTTAGATTTTCAGATATGTGTAAATCAAATCTGAAGAAAAACAGCGCCACGGCCGCTGTATGGCCCGAAGCGTCGTTTTGAATAAAATGGCTATTTTAAATTAAATAAAAATAGCGATAAATAGTTATAAAATATCGTAAGCGATATAGAATGGAAATAAACTGAATTTGCTTGATTTATGTGGCTTTTGATGGTTGAATGTGTTTGGTGTGAAAATTACATTAAAGAACGAAATTGGTGTTGTCGAATAATTTAACCATTGAAATAAATTGATTTGAAATTCTAAATATACGTGAATTATTTGAAAAAGCCGAGTTAATTCTCATTTTAAATAATTAATCGACGATTGAAAGTCGAAGATGAAGACGATGGTCGAAGACCGGAGATCTTCACCTCGTTTGGATGGTAACCGAGGTCCTGATTGGGAGGCATCCCGAAATATGGATAATGAGTGGTGATCGTCCAGACGTACGTGGTGATCGAAGGGTTTGCGAGGTATTTAGTGCCTCCGGTTTCGTTCAGACCCAGAACGGACTTGTAAATGGACTGTGTGTCTGACATTGGATTTTATTCTGTGTTGATTGATCTCTGTTAAATATACATCTGTTTGGCGGCGGAGAATTTATTCTTTTGCTTAACGCCCTTCTCTGAGACGTACGAGCTCAGAGGTTGTATATCGATGGACATCAGTCGCGTGGCATGAATTGCCTGTGTGGCATGCTAAGATGCAGTGATCAGGGCTTCTGTTGAAAAGCAAAGTCTTGTGGTGATGATCAAAGCACCGCCTGTGTGGCGTAGCTTTGTGTATAACGTGAATTCGCGAGCCTCACACCTCGGTATGAACCTAAAACGGGAGAGGACATCAGGGAGGGCCTGCGTTTCTTCCTAGCTAGGGTGGTGTCAGTGACCTACCAGCCCTGACATTTATATACTTTTCACCTATGTGGTTGTTGCTGTTGCGAGGCGCCTCGATTTGATCGGACGATACGGGTCCGATGGAGTCATTCGTTGGCTCATTTACGCCCCAAAGGGCGGGGAAACGCAGTGTTCAGGCATTTTAATCCACATCGGTGGACCGGCCCTGACGATCCTAAGGCTTGACAGAGCACTTGCCTGAGGCTCGGGCTAGGCAGTCTCGAATTCGGTAAGGACTATCTTTTGCCTTGGTTCATGACGGAAATCCAATTTCCAAATACGACATCGTGCGGTTTTGATTGTATATATATATGGCGACATGATATATGGTACCCATGCCGTCTATGATTGATAGTTATGATTGAAATTGTTTTTGAAACATATAAACACTAGTCATAATACCAAATGCTTTTGTTTTATTCGTATCAATCATATTTCGGCCATTATAAGGTAAAACTCTATCCTCCGGTTTGCGTTGCATTGTGTGATGGGAACTGAGTCTTATAATGGCTTCATTTTTATAAAAAGCATAGCGATGTTTAAAAGAAAGATTTGTTTTAAAGCACTGGCAATCCAATGGAGTAAACCCGTTCCACGAAAGTGGCGTGGTCCGGTGATTAGCCAACTATATATGTGTTGAGTAGATTTCTCATACCAGTCCCACGACTGACTCGTAGTTTGTTTCACTTTCAAACTCGGGTGCCCCTTTTTCTACACGGGCAGCCTTGTATTCAGGTTTAGCTGGTTCTTTCTGGATAGCTGGAGCTGAAGATGGATTCTATCATTTATCTCTTTTTATGCTGTTCAGCTCCTATTGTACATATTTTGTTTATTTCCGCTGTAGACATTTATGTATAGCTGAACTGTATTTGTACTAAGTAAGATCCTGTATACTGTGTAACTCTGATGATTACTTTTATCCAGTATATTTTGTTGTTCATTCTGGTGTATTTATTTAATTCTGTTCTTCTATTATATGTTTCTGTGTTATATTCCAAAGATAACCTTGTTTCCGTGAGAACGGGAAATCGGGTCGTCTCAATATCGCAATAAATTTAAGTTACACAATAAGTATTTTCTTGACAATATAATAAAACAACATATAAAGATAACCAAACTTGCTTGGAAACACTTTCTACGTACTCAGATTCATCATTTATTTTTCTTGAAATCCATATTTGCAAAAAGGACAAAAAATCATATTTTATTATATACTCCCCCTAAAATTTTAATCAATAAAGAAAAAAGCGAATGCAATAATTTAAATCAAGATAAGACTCAATTTCAAAACTGAAAATGATTACCATATTCGGTTTAAGTTTCGAAATTGAAACTAAGTCCTATACTCAATTTAACTTTTGACAATATAAAACCAAAGAAAGATTAAAAAAATTGAAGACAAACTTACCAAAATACGAGAATGGACAAGAACTGGGTTATAGCATGTAAAAAACCAGAATCTACCCTTGTATACAATAAAAAACCAAACAATTACTATCGACTAACTGTAATGACGAAATCAACAATCATTCTCAAGTGAGCATTCAACAACTATACCAAAAGCATCATCCATTGAATATTCCCCTTCAAAATGCACAAAAGATATGTTTTGTTTGATCCATTCAACAAAGCTGAAAGCTTGAGTTTGAGACTTAATATTTAAGCTATCATATATATGTATACAGCTGACAGCTGAAAATGATGAACAAAGAAGTCAAGTGATGTACCAGTGAATGATGGGAGAATACATTGGGATGACTGCAATTCAAAACGATTATATGGAAAGAAACCAATGGCGAAGAAGGATATAGGTGATCGTTAGTTGACAATTAGCTATTCGGATTTTAAGGTGGACCGTCCACCACCTACGAAGTTTAAAGTGTTATGTCTACTCTACCTGTACAGGCTTACAACACTGGAGCTAGCATACTTTACTACAATTAAACGTCTTCACGTGGGGAGAGTTAAATATTAATGTAATGGCCCGCAAATCCATACTATCTGAGTTGACTAAATACACCACATGTCCAACCGAAACATCACAGAAGTATGAATCATTTTTTTAGAAGAAAAAGGTAGAAGAAGAACAAAAATAACAATATAGAATCTCACATCACAGCGCAACAAAATATAATATATATCAACTTTTAGAGTACAAAATTTTCTGTATACGTATACATACTATTATCATAGTATAACACTTACAACACAGTAGAAAAACAATAACTAGATAACGCTGAAGCCTCCCGCTTCCAACTCCTCCATGTAAATCTGTAAAATCCTGAGCTACTTGACTGCCCGTACAAAATTAGGCACCCAAGAGTTTAGGTAAAACAAAACAAAATAAACTCTGGGTCAGTCATGGGACTGGTATGAGTAAACAATTTAAAACAGTGTGAGAAAATAAACGATATCTCATAAGACCACGCCGTATAACACGGAACGAGTTTTTCCCTTATGAGAATCCAAAACGCTTGATTTAACTTTCAAATCCCTTTGAAAGAAACGATAATCTTTATATCAAAAATCTTTTGATATTATAATAGTTTTTAAATCAAATAAATAGAAATCTAATGGAACGCTTTCATCTCACGCTCCACATACATAATATACGATTAAAACCACGAGTACTTATTAATGAATTTCCAACTATGACATGGTATGGAACCACCTTACGATCGTGTATCTCTAGAGGAGAATACACTAGGTTCAACAAGAACATCTTATAACCTGGCCACACATGACCGGCCACTCATTTCGCTTGAGTGTATCGAATGTATATCACCAACGGTTGGGATCAGCAACCGTTTTCCCGAATAGGACAACATTGAATAGAATAAAGAATGAAATGAATTTCTCTAGATAGTTGATAATACACCCTAATTGGGAGCCACCCACTTAGGCATGTTGCCTGCCCGATCTTTGTCATTTTTCGGTTGTCGAGGCCTGAGGCTTCGATTAATTATCATTCATTGATAGCACGATCACTTTGAATGCCACATCGTCAGATCCGTTAATCATTAATTGATTTGCAAAAATATATTCTGGATATTATGCTAATAGAATAAATTCTCCGCCACCATATATATTTGTACAGAACAATCATATGCAATCATGGGAAATACTCTGTCAGACATTCGTTTATATATGTGTTGTGGGATTGAACGAAACCGAAGGCACAATTTCCTTTAATAGAAAAAGCCCTTGCACTCTACTCCATCTCCAATTATCTTCATATAATCTGATTCGCAATGCTACTGCTAATACGGAGTAGTTCTCGGATAATAATCCAACCATTCTTTCCATATTGACAATGATATTGGCAAACACTTCGATAATCGGTTATTTAACTACCGTAGAAAAACAAACGTTCATTCAAAGCATCAAACAAATCACTGGGCCTTTTAATTAATATTTCATTATTTAAAACACTTCTCCATTTCCTTATCCAAATTCGTTAACACGATATTTTCGATAATCATCTTGGCATCTTACGCTATTTGGGAAACATTTCCATATATCGCCTTCTTTTATTTTCTATACTTAGAAAATATATTCTACATATAATGGGAAATATTCCAATTACTTATCTTTTCCACGACCATTCATTTATTTATATACTCAAAAAATATTTATTATGATATTTCCAAATTTCCACTTACTTGGGTTAAAACGAATGTTGTGTAAAACATCGATACAACAACCCAAAACAATGCATTCACTAACTCTTATTCAAACATCTCTCTTCAAGACTGGATCTTGCTATTTATCGGTTAAAAAAGAAATCAATCAACTTCGGGTATAACTACCTCTTAGACCTTGACTGAAAACAACCTTAATTTCAAAACGGACAAGACCACTTACCTCGAATAATCAACATCATAAAACCAATTATTCATTTTTAAACCCGTATACGTTTATCTTTCTAATTTTACCAGATTTAATTATAGATTTACTTTTTGTTTATAATATTCTATTTTTAAATTTGTTTCCTTATCGAATTATATATACATCGATACATTGATTTCTAACAATCAAATTTTCTTAAAAATATTCTAACTCCTTAAATTTCCGGAAAATTTTTCCATAACCTCCTTTGTACGGGTCAGTCGGTACAACTACAAAACGCCTCCCTGGACCCTTTCCATTCAAAAAGAAAATTGAAAAGCCAAGCGGCTTGCTGATTCGGCGCATAAAACCTCATATGGAATTTAAACATGTACCTTTTTGTCGGGCCCATAATTTATAAACTTCATTCTCTTCATTCTATACCTGTTTAACACATATGCATCCATTTCTAATTTATTCCAACTTAATCTGGTCATTTAACTTAATTCGCTAATTTATTTTTAAATCAGCTCTTTTGCCCATTTCATTTTCTATTTGAACATATCAATTTAGATATAAATATTTACTTGCTTATAAACCCATTTGAATTCCATTTTCAATTCAAGTTTCATATTCGATTTCGAATATAAATTCATAAACCCAATTCACTTATCCAACGCCCAATTTCGATTCAAAACTCGATTAACTAATTATTCTTCAAATTAGTTAATTCTATTCAATGATTAAAAATATGATTTTTGTTTCAAAAATTAGCTCACTTACTCCACTTGATTTCATATTTATTGTATAACTCAAGTCTGGATTTTTCTAATGGAAAATCAAATTTTATTTTATTAAAATCCTTTTTTTATTTAAATAAGGCGTTATGGTTTTATAATGGTTATGGCGCAGTTTTTCTGAAAAATTGATTTTGACATAACTCAAAATCTATAAGGCGAAATCCAGATTTTTCTCTTCCATTAGAAAACTATTTTCAAATTGGTCCTGACGATTCTTGTTTCATGGAATTTCGACTTAAATTGAGTTTTATATACTTAATTGAAGTTCGAAATGCCAATTTACGAACAACCGCGCTGCGGCGAGCTCGTTTTAATTATATTTAAAAAACAAACGATAAATTTCATTTACAAATAAAATTTCAACTCTATTCTAATATATTTTAAATATATATACATATATATATATATAAGATTGTATTTTCAAATCTAAGTTAAATATTTCGATTTTTCCAAATCGTTGATTTTCAGAACTCAGTCGTAAATCTATTTACAACTCTATTTACTTTAAGATCTCAATTCCTTTAGAAATAAATTATTTTATAAAATTCAATATAATCGAATTCTGATTATAAACCCTTTGGATTTTTCTCGCTTTAATTTATATTCCGAGTTCCAGAATAAAATTTATCCTTCTATTTCAAACCGTTTTCTAATTCACTTTTCAATTCATACTTGAAATATAAACTTCTAAATTATCCGACAATAATTTATTTCCCTATTTTTACAAACATTGTTTATAGTTAATTTCTTGGTTTAAAAATTAAAACAAGCTTCCCTTTCAAATATCTATTTGAACCCCAATTCCTTTTATATTTCAAATTCCAGAATAAAAAATATCATTCCCTTTTCCGAAATGATTTCAAATTGTACTTTTAAATTCATACTTGAATTTAGTATTTCAAATTATCTCTTGATAATTAATTCATTTTATTAACAAACACCATTTATAAATTTTCTTATTTTATATATTTAAACAAGTTCCAATTCGAAATATATTTAAAACCAAAATCTCATTTTGGATTATTTTATTTATTTTAAATTCCCCATATATAACATAGAGTCTATTTTCACGTTTAAATAAACTTCTATTTAATATAATCCCAATATTTTCTAGACATATTTTATTTAAATAAATTTGAACTGATCGAATTCAAATCATAAATCCTTATGGATTTATTTTAGTTTAATTTATATTTTGAACATCAGAATAAATTAGTTAAATTGTTTACCTCTTTAAAACGATTCCCCGTTTCTATTTTTAAATTCACAATTGAATTCAAATACTCAAGTGATAATTATTCCACTTCATTTATAAACACTATTTATAAATTCATTCAATTCCTTGGTTATGCAATGAAAACCATTCATTTTATTTATAAGCACCCTTTATAAATTTACTTCAATTTCCTATATTATTTAATTTATAAACATCGTTTATAAATTAATCACTTCAATTTCATAGATGTTTTTAATTTATAAACATTGTTTATGAATTCAATACTTGTTTTATTTATTCAAAAAAAGTTATTAATTTTATAGTTCATTAAAAATTCAAATTCTATTTTTAAAAATAGATTTTCCCTTTTTAAACTCAAATATCCTTTCCACGATATTTTTATAAATTACCACTTAGGCCCAGTGATATTTCAAACATCCAAAATACCAAATTATCAATCATGGGATTTTCTAACACACAATATAAGATAACATATATGAAACCAAACAAACGATAATATTTTTGAGGAATCCAATTGGATCCCTCCAACCTGTTTTCCTGCATTCACAGACATTAGTCACATAAATAATACCCATCCTGCTTCAAGGCAGGATATCGCAGTATAGAAGGTCATCCACTATCATAGCGTAGGGCGCATAGGGTCATTCGCTAATGATACCGCGGGCATCCGCTAATGGTACTGCGGAAAATATCCAACCACCAATATATATATATATATATATATATAGCCACAAACACCAAGCCTAAATAACTATTTGTAATAGCCACAAAAGTATTTAACGGATCCAAACAACCAACAAACAATTATTTTTAATGATAAAAAATAATTTTAATAAACTCCTGAATGAGAATTACTCATCGTGATTTCCACTGTCGAATATTCCTGTTAAAATTCCATATTGCCTCTACTATGAATCTACTCGAGTTAATTCATATTGCACCTACGATTATTTATTTAATTTAACGATTAAGCTATTATTAAATTAAATGGATTAAATAAATTATCTTACATAAGTTAAATTTAAAATGAGTATACCTTACTCATTCACAAGCTACCCAAATACTGCCTTCTTCTCCAGACATCTCTTTCCGAATCCAAAAACCTCAAGAAAAGAATAAGCAGTCTTTTTCATTGTCAGGTGAATGTAGCAGCATCGCCATGATCGAATTTACCTTGCCCTCCCTAGTTCACCCAATATCCCACTTTTGGACAAATCAGCCTCACCAGCAGTCAATCACACTACATCATCGAGCTATATTTCAGCACTCGCACAACCCTTGTTTCCATCAACCGTTGACCGACCATCTCCCCCTTATTGTCAATGACAACACGGTTCCCCTCAGATTTCACTGCCTTTAATCTTCCTTCCACAAACCATTATCTTTTTACCTAATTTTTCAAACTCGAACATATAACAGTCATGACCCATTCTGGACTTGCGGTGAAAATTGAATACCCCAAAACTGAAATTGCATGTCTCATGACCTTCACCTTCCTCTTATCGCAACCAATAACCAGCATCGATCAACTCCTCCATTCTTATAATACAGATCGCATACCACAACGTTGATGTTCCATAAAATCGACAGAGACATCATCCGCAACCACCTTCAACATCGATGGCTCGAACTCCCAAACCAAATTCGCAACCTCAATGTGCATTCCAATTCCATTTCGCAACCATTGATAGCACTCGTGACTCCCTCTACATCTCGATAACTCGGTTGTCGAACCTTGTCAGCATCCTCATCGATATCCAGCTTCAGGAAACATGCCCATTTGAATTGCGATGAACGATTGAGCCCTTTCCCATTTTTTACTTTTATTTTAAATCTGATGGATTTTATTTTTTTTCCTAACGAAAATGATAAAGGAAGAGAATGAAGGGTATTTGTTTGTTTTAAAATGAAGAAAATAAGGTACTACCCATTTTTTTCAAAAGTTCGATTTTTATTTCTCATTTCAGAAGAGAAAGGCAAAGAAGGAGGGGTTGCATTTATATAGAGAGGAATACTTCACCATTAGGTAACTTTTGATTTGACTACAAAGTAATATGATTAATGTGATTAGACATAAAGGGATTTTTATTTTATTTAAATGGATTCTGATTTGATTTAATCTTATCCATTAATCAAATATTACGGGGTTCGCAACTTGAAACTGTGAACCGCAATTTTAATGCACCGTCTGATGTTTAAATATCATAACATTATACTGAACTCAACACAATCTACTCTGGAATTTAATTTGAACATATAAACCATATTCAATTAATATAATATAATTTAAATCCAGAAACCATTAATTCTCTAATAATAAATTATTTAGTATTATCGTTTATTATCAAATAATTTTTTTTGATCATTTGAAATATTTTGGCTCCGTTTTAATATCGAATTGAATTACTTCAGATTCTCGTATTACTATAATTATATATATTTGAAATAAATTGTATTTTGATTATTAAATCAATAACTCAATGTGAAAATTGATTTATATTATCAAATTAATATTAAAAACCATATTAAATATTTTATAATTAATTGATAAAAATTACGTGTCTTTACAATTACACATTACATATTTGAAAATCAAGTCACATTGCATATTTAATCTCAACAACTACACACATAACATACATATTTTGAGAATAATGTAGCCATAAGAAGATCACATCACATGGGGAAAATAGCAACCAAAACGTAGCATAGCAATAGCTGAAAGTACAACATGTCGTGGTGGAGACTATACACGCAAACGGTAGCGCACAGATTCCAAATTGAAGTCATGGACCAAAGAACTAAACCCTCGCATTCATAGAACATTGCAAGTAGAAAAAATTTAGCTGAGAAGAGAAGTCCATCCTGAAAGAAATTTTGGTTCGATTCACATCATTATCAATGAGATTCAACCAAAATAATACAGGATATTATGCATTGATTCGTAAATCGAGACTTTTACCTTTTCGAAGCTTTCATCATTCTTCACACAATCAAATTGTGATCTAGGTTGATTCAAATTTGAGCCCTCCAAAATAGTGATCCTCCATAGATGTCCACGAAAAAATGCTCCAATTTCGTCAAATGAATTGAAAAGCGTTGAATTCGTTGCTAGCTGTTGCACCCCACCTCCATTAATGTCACTCACAAAGGGAATGCATTAACTTCAGTGAAGCATTATAGGTAAAAGATGCAGATGAATTACAAGACAGACAAAAAAAGCAGCGAAAAACAAAGTCATTTTATAAGAAACGTAGTTCAGCCAAGCTTTTACAACAACTGACTCAATCATACTTAAAAGTACTACATAAAACTTCTGTCTTGATTCAAAAACTTCCAAGTATATAAGAAGCATAAAACATAGCAAAGTAGCATAAGTCCCAAAATTAAAGTGCAAACACAGCCATAGCCAATGAAAAGAGGATCCAAGCAATACATCAAAGAATCTTCAAGCTTGGAAAGAGAAACAGTCCAAACTGAGCTGAGCTATTCCCTCCCTGACTACCTTGGGGAGAAACGGAAGAAAAGAAGACGAAAGAAAACGGGTCAGACATAAAGCTGGTAAGTCCAATGACTTTCAGCATGTAAATAAGTAAAAGAAAACATGACATGAATAAACCAAATGTAAGACAATACCGTGATAAGAGGGATAACAAGATAAGATTAGCATAAGATATGATAAGGAAAGATAAACTGAATGCGCTTCTACTTATTCTCAGCTTCGCTACTACCATGTTATTCTGATTTCTTTATCCATGCACCACCTAACTAGTGCCCCAACAAGAAATCTATATAAAATGATAATGTGATCCCAATCCCCGCAATTGTGGTAGCCTTCAGGTGTACAACTAATATGAGGATCCCACCTCAATCTGCCTAATTGCCATGGATATGTTATACGTACCCTTACTACCCTATTGATCGGCTCCCAAAATCGCATGTACGTATTACTTGTGTCATTTGATCTCGCTTGTATACATTCATTACTTGCGTCATTCGGCCCCGCTTGTATGTAGATACATGTGCTGGCCCCATCATGGGGCGTATCAATTCCCATGATGGCGACCCGACACAATTCAAGATGCACAGTGTATACCACTAATGCCCAGTGCCTGCTTTTACACTCCGGAGCACTTGCACGCCCATACTCCGTCAGAACTACACCGCTGCACCACATGCCGCTATTTTGACCGCTTATAATCAGCCCAGTAATCGTGCCCCACCCTTCCTAGCTCAGGGTACCATGATACATCTATGTAGGTTGCTGCGGAAATGGGTCCCCATTACTAGGGTTTCTTAATCAACATGTTTTAATGGTTAAGTGTTCTCAATTTAACTTAACCCCACCCATTTTCTTAATTAACATGTTGTACTGGTTAAGTGTTGTCTATTCATATGTTACTTAACCCTCTCACCGCTTCACGCAGGTTTATTTGACGGTTAAGTTTGTAGGCCTATATATACTAATATTACCCACTTACCCAAGATTTACTTAACCCTTCACCTTATCAAGTCCATATGTATTATTGGTTAAGATTGCATTACCCTATCCACTTTGTTCATATAATATTGGTTAAGTTGTCTTCTTGTCCAAGTTAACTTAACCCACCCACCTAACATGTCATATTGGTTAAGTATTTCTTATTAACTTAACCCTTCCTGTTCTTCATGTTGTATCGGTTAAGTGTTTCCTATTAACTTAACCCTGTTCATTCATCATGTTATATTGGTTAAGTGTTTCCCCTTGACTTAACCCTACTCGTTCATCGTGTTATGTTGGTTAACTTAACCCTACTCATTCATCATGTTGGATTTGGTTAAGTGTTTTCGATTAACTTAACCCTTCCACTTGTCATGTAACCTTGGTTAAGCGTTGCCCTATCACACATCATGTTATATTGGTTAAGTGTTGCCCTTTTGTGTTAACTTAACCCTACCATTCTCAGCATGTCCGTTCATTAGCATTAATTCATTCATTAATGCCTCAACCTCTCACATTAGAACTGTTGTTTGCGGTTGCTGGATGTGCCGAGCAGTTCCGGGCAGACTTCTACCACAAACTCATTCTAACCTCAGGTTTTGGGCTTAATGCGCTAGCCTCTCACATTAGATCTATATTGTTGTAGTCGCTGGATGTGCCGGGAGGTTCCGGGTGGTCTTACAGCGCGACTCAATCTAACCTTGGGTTAGGCACGTTCATCTTTAGCAAATTTACATATTTACCATACATGTCCAAGTCTAGATTTTATATACTAATTATCCCAAATTTTACAAAACTAGTCATGTTCCAACTCAAGTTATGCCCAACCAAGCCAATTATAAGTTATGCCCTACAAATTAAATTTCAAGTAATTGCTTAAAATAGGTTACACCTAATCTCCCCAAATTTGCAATAATATTCATGCCCCAAAATTACAATATACATTATGCTTGGCGTCCCAATCATTAGTTATGCCCAATCTAGTTTTAATATTCCAATTTTTCCCCAAGTTTGTAACAATAACGATTATGCCCCCAAATCACAAGTTACAAATTATGTTTCACTATTAGCAAATAGATTATTCCCCAAATGTCAATTAAAAGTTATGCCCAACAATTTCACCGAAATAGGTTATACCAAAATATTCCCCATATTCCAATCGTTCGTATTTCGCAATTTCAGCCTCGGTTCGAAGGTAACCCAAGTTCATAAAAGAAAAAGGAAACAGGGGAAGAGAGAGAAAGAGCATAAAATAAGAATAGGCATAAAAATAGGCATGTAACAACTGACCTAGAACAAGAAATTTAGATCCAACAAAGATAGATTCTTGAATAAGCTAATACAATCATTATCGCAGGCATAAGAATAGCATCATGAACCAAAAAGGATTATATATTCGATGTTCAACAAAGATAGGCATGATTGAATCGATATAATAACTTCTTAGGCACGTTAAATCATAGATTCAATAGAAAGACGAGGGTAAATCTGAAAAGATTGTCTCATCATCAAGCATAGACTTAGATCCACTTTATTACATGCCAAGATATTAGGTGTTTAAATTGGAAAATAACACGATCTTATAGAAAATGAACGGATTTGTTTTCTGGGATCTGATTTTTGAATTTGTTAAGTTATCCTTTGATGTAGACATTGGATTCTCTAGTTTGGATTTGGTTTGGAGCTTTCTAACTTGATTTCTAATTTGGAGAAGTTGGTGGGTAGGCTAGCTTAGGGATGGATAACATGACGGCTTCATAGAATGAGATTGTGAGGTTTAGGGTTAAGGTTTGGGGTGTTTATTTAGAAGTCTAGGATTAATTCTAGCCTTTAGATTAGTTTAGGAGAAATCAGGGTCATCAAACCAAAGAGATGTGCCATCCAGCCAACCATAGCACGACAAATAAGCCCTAATACATCCGAAATTAGTCATCGGCCAATCAGAGAAGGCCACATCAGCTCAGACCTATGAAAATTCGTCATTGGATCTAGATCAAAAAGGGGTCGACTCCCTACGGGGGGGGGGGGGTCGACACCTATGTCGACACCCCTATAGGGGGGTCGACACCTATGTCGATTCCCTCTGGGTGGGTCGACACCTCTGAGCGGGAAATTTCCCGCTCAGCCCGCTCTGACAGAATTTCGAATTTCGAATTTCGAACTGTTTTGACTTTTAATTACTATTTTAATTTAATTTCTGTTTAAACTTGAAATCTTTTGAACTCCATAACTTCTTCATACAGAGCCCGATTTACGCTAATTCGAACTCTATTTCAAGAAGAATTCAATGGCGTAACCTGTTACACCCAATTCTTCTGCTAAAAATTAAGTGTTCTTAAATTTGTTAATTTAATATTCATAGAAAATATGGAGTATTACATTCTCCCCTCCTTAAAGGATTTCGTCCCCAAAATCTCCAAGTCAAGAAGAATGCATACCCTACCATCCAACATTCATCGACTCAACCATTCAGTCACAAGCATCCATTGTCCTTAGAAAGATATCTAATGCTTTCATGATCATATGCATAGTGTGTGTATATGTCCTTATCTAATGCAAAATCGGACGGTCTACTGATTCAGTTGACCTCCTTGATGCGAATCATGTCGGTGCTATGAGTCATCATGTATGCAATTATTCCTAATCGTATTTTATAACTTCTACATGAGTGCAGAATCATTCATGCAAATGCAATGTCCATATGATAACACACCAAGTTTCAATCTATATATAAATACATATATGCATATGCAATATGAAAGTGACTGAGCCGATCTAGTACCTAATGTGTGTGTATATGCATCCATGAGCAACCACTAGCAACCACTTGCACCCAACAATCATAACATGTTTTAAATACATGTTTACATCCATTGGTGAAACACCCCACCTCCGTTAGGGTCACTCTAAAAGGGAATGCCCTAATTTTGGTGGAGGTTTATAAGTATAAATCACAGATATACAAGACAGATATAATAACACATATTTTTGAACAGTGGAAAAACAACAACCTTTATTTCATTAAAATACGTGTTACACCAACCATACCATAATTGTCTTACAATACTTCCAAAAACATAACATCTTCATAACTGTCTAGATTACATTATTTAAAGAAGCATAAAGAAAACATAAATAAACTGCAAAAGTCCCATAATTGTTGTCCAAAGCCATAGTCCAAAACGAAAAGATCCTAGCAATACATTCTTTCTCTTCAAGTTGGATATGAAGGCTGGTCAAGCTGCGGTATTCCCTCCCTGTGGACCGAGGGGGAAACGGAAGAAAAGAAGACGAAAGAAAAGTAGAGTCAGACATAAAGCCTAAGTAAGTCTAGGACTATTCAGTCTATGAATAAAGAACTGGGTATGATAAGTATAAACTAGAAATGGGAAAGCACCATAAACCAAGTTAAGTTGTCTAGGGTCGAATATACTATCGTACCCCATATTAATCTCTGTACCCATATAAACTAGTTCCCAACAGCCACCCCATAATCAGGGTGAAGTGATCCATTTTATGATGATCGGCTCCTACTCGCATAGTTACATGTGTCTTACAGCCCCCGATGTTGTAGTTACCTATGCTGGTCCCACCATGGGGTGTATCAAGTCCCATGGTGGCGGCCCGACACAACCCTAGAATGCACAGGTATGCTACTGGTGCCCAGTGCCTTATTTTTCTGCGCCGGAGTGGGTGCACGCCCACACCCCGTTAGAACCTACACTGCTACACCACCGCCGTCGATTTGACCTCTTACAGTCAGCCCAGTAATCGTGCCCCACCCTGCCTAGTTTTAGGGTATTATGATACGCCTTGTAGGGTTACTGCTGAAAAGGGTCCCCCGCTACTAGGTTTTCTATTTCTAGCCAACATGCTAAGTTGGTTAAGTGTTTTATAAACCTAACCCCCAATCAGTTTGTTTAGTTTAGCATGTTCAATTTTGATTAAGTCTTAATTCACTTAATCCTATCAATCCTGACTCTGTCTTAATTATCTTATTAAAGCCTTGATCTCTCACATTAGACAGGTATTGTTATGGCTGCCTGTTGCCGGTTGGGTCCGGGCAGTCTTACGCCACAACTCAGTCTAACCTCGGGTCCTTATTGGGCTCCGTGTTTAACCACCCACATTGGATAGGTATTGTTGTGACTACTGGACAGCCGGGCGGTTCCGGGCAGGTTTACATCACAACTCAATCCAACCTCGGGTTAAACACATCGTATTTTCTACATTTACATATTTTGTCTCTTTTCTTTTTATATGTAAATATTTGCGGCCCATTATTCAAATTCATCTTTATTGATTAAGATTTATTTATGCCACTTAATTGTTTTTCAAGGTTGTTGGCATGTGTCAAACATGCCAACACATATGTTCTATATTTTAGCCCAAACGTCAATACCCCCGTTTTACACGTTCGCTCAAATGTAAGGTGTGTTGGGTTTAATACTTAAACCCAATTTAGCCATATAAAAAGGGGAGGCTTATAACATGGTGTTTATAAGGTAACATAAAAAGGGGAGTGTGAACGCATGAACTTGCAACATAACGATTCAATTAACATAAGGTAGGCACATGTGAACTTGCAATTGTAACAACATATAATATAAGCATTCTATTCACAAAATCATGGCATAAACAAAACATGAATCATTCTATTCGGGTAGTCATGGCATAAATGATACTTAAACATGAACCATTCTAATCATATAATTATGGCATAATCATAACTGAACATGAGTCCTTCTATTCATATAGTCATGGCATAAACATAATTGAACATGAATCCTACTATTCATATAATCATGGTTTTTGTCCTATCTATGTAACTTGTAAGTGGGATGTAATTCTAGTGTAATTTCTAATGTAACTTATGTGCCAAATATATTATCATATGATTATGATAACAACATAAGCCTAGAAAACATGTTTTTAACTAGGCATAATAACAAACATAATTTAGTCATGTTCATAAAATTAATACAAGCTTACAATGACGCTTGCTTTTGTCACTATCACAAAATCATGATTTTTATACTTGAACTATGATGCCAATTTCAACATAACCTTCATATGAATCATAATACTTAGGTGAATCAAATTACACTAAAGATGACCATAGAATTTTACATCATGTTGGCCTAACAATAAATCATAGACTTGCATGAAATTTCAAATAAACTATTACAACACATAGTTGTTATTCTCAACATGAATCATATACATGCAATTATCAAATGGGTGTTGTAAATAACTACCACAAACATGTAGTTTTCAATATGAATCATATGCTTGCATGGATCCCAATCAAAATTCCACAACATGTGGTTGTCAACATAAACCATATACTTGTATGAATCAAACCATAGCATTGCCAAATAGTTTAGAATCAAAATAACATACAAGTATAAGTCATTATCGCCACAATTCCATTTCGTTTCCAACGCAAATCGCGTACTTGCAAATATCCAATTGTATACCATAATATTCCCAAATCGTTTAGCATCAAAGCAACATACAAATATAGATTATTATCGCCACAATTCCATTTCTTACTTTACACAAATCAACACAATTATTTAATTCACATCGGAATAGCACTCTACTTACAACGTATGACGAATCTTCAATTCAGGAATCTGAATTCTGAAATTGGAGATGTTATCCTTTGTTGTAGGCGTTGTTTTGATTGATTTGACGTTGCTTTAAGCTTTTGATTTATCTCCTAATTGTCTCTTTATTTTCTGACGGCTATCCTCAGTCTCTCCTCAGCAGCATGACGGTCTCATCTCCATTTTAGTTTATGTGAATTAGGGCTAGTCTTAGGTCCTTTTTATAGAGTTTCTGAGTTGATTTAGACTGTCGATGGAGCTTGGTTTAATAATAGCCGTTCGTTCAAAGAAGAGACCAACCAGGAGCTGACACCTAGCCCTAGTGACAAGGCAAGGCTCAGAAAATCGACCAAACACAGACTAGGCCAGCCAGGGTGGGCTGGGTTCGACCTGGCTCAGGGGCCAGGTCGACTCCCCAGTCGACCCCCAGGTCGACTCTAGAGTCGACCTGCCTGGGCAGGTCGACACCTAGGTCGACTCCCAGGTCGACCTGGCCTGGCAGGTCGACCCTAGGGTCGACCCCCAGGTCGACCTGGTGGGTTTGGGCGCGAATTTCCCCGCCTACTCTGATTGGGCTGAATTTTAAATCTGTTTTCGAAATTCGAATTTTCTGAAACTTCATCGGGCCATAACTTGGTCATACGGACTCCGTTTTTCGAAAACTCGGACTCTATTTCGCGTATTTTTCCGAGACGAACGCAATGACATATCCCGTTTCCCTTAATACTTTAACTAGAATTTATTATACTTTAATTTGTGTATTTCACTGTTATAAAATACACGGGGTGTTACATTCTCCCCCACTTAAAAGGATTTCATCCCGAAATCTTCAACTTCAGGAAGAATGTACATCCTAACATCCATCTACTCATCCATCAAACACGAGCATCCATTGTCCTTAAAAGACTTCTAATGCTTCATGATAATATGCGAAGTGTGTGTACATGTACTTATCTAATGCAAAATCAGGCGGTCAACTGATTCAGTTGACCTCCTTAATGCGAATTATGTAAGTGCCGTGAATCCATTATGTATGCAAATCCTCCTATTCATGATTCTACATGAGTGCACAATCATTCAAACAAATGCAACATCCATATGACAACAAATTAAAGTTCAACCATATACGAATGCAAACATATATGCATATGCAATATGAAGTGATTGAGCCGATCTAAAACCTAGATTGTGTGTGTATATGCAACCACGAGCAACCACTAGCAATCACTTGCAACCACTTGCAATCATCATCCATAACATGTTTCAATTACATGTTTTCATCCAAAGGGTTTCTACCTAAAAGATAGGGTCGAGGAGATATACCTAAAAAGATAGATAAAAGCGCAACTTAAGGAAAAAGGAAAGATCAAAGATGTACCCTCGAAAAGAAAAGGGTAGGCTGCGCGTATTTTAGCTTCAGTTTCCCAAGTTGCATCTTCTTCGGCATCGCTCTACTGAACTTTGACGAGCTGGACTTCGCAGTTGCGTAGCTTCTTCACTTCCGTTCCTAATATGCGGGTTGGAACTTTCCTTATGGTTGCTTCGCGTTCCACTTCATCTTCTTCTAGGATATTTGGCTCTACCACTTCAGCAGACTCATGTAGACATTTTCGGAGATGTGAAACGTGAAAGACGTTGTGAACTCCGGCCAATTTTTCGGGTAGCTCTAATCTATAGGCCATTTTCCCAATTTTCTCAAAGATAGGGAATGGCCCTACGAACCTTGGTGCTAGCTTTCCTGTGGTTCCAAAACGAACAATGTTCCTTAGCGGAGATACCTTAAGAAAAACTCTGTCCCCAACCTCAAATTCAAGGTCGGTCCTCCTCTTGTCGGCGTAGGACTTTTGTCTGTCTTGGGCCGTCTTCATCCTTCTTCGTATTAAGTCTACTTTTTCTGAAGTCTCTCGGATCATATCTGGTCCAAGTATGAGCTTATAAGTAGACTCCCACCAACAAGTGGGCGATCGGCACGGTCTTCCATACAAAGCTTCGAAGGGCACCATTCCGATGGTTGCTTGATAGCTGTTGTTGTAGGAAAATTCCACCAAAGGAAGATGGTCTTCCCATGTCCCTCCGAAGTCAAGGACGCACAGTCTTAGAAGGTCCTCCAAAACTCTGTTCACTCTTTCTGTTTGGCCGTCGGTTTGGGGATGATAGGCTGTGCTCAAGCATAACTGTGTGCCTACCGCTTCTTGCAGACTCCGCCAAAACTCACTTGTGAAGATAGGGTCTCGGTCACTAACAATGCTGGATGGTATTCCATGGAGTCGAACGATTTCCTTGAGGTAAAGAGATGCTAGGGATGAGGCAGTTCTTTTACTTTTGACAGGTAAAAAGTGGGCGCTTTTAGTAAGCCTATCCACTATTACCCAAATGCTAGAGTTGCCTCTCCTAGACCTAGGCAGCCCATCGATGAAGTCCATTGAGATGCTATCCCACTTCCACTGCGGGACCTCTAGACGATGTAGCAGACCGCCAGGCTTTTTCTGTTCCGCCTTAACCTGTTGGCACACCATACACTTAGAAACGAATTCTGCCACGTCCTTCTTCATGCCGTTCCAAAAGAAAGTTCTTTTTATGTCCTTGTACATTTTATCTCCGCCTGGGTGTATCGTCATCTTGGAGTGATGTGCTTCTTCGAGAACCTTCTTTACTAAATCCCTTGTCTGTGGGACGCATAGTCTTCCGTCTCGCCTTAACCAACCCTTATCGTCGATGGAGTATCTGTTGAGGTGACTTGAAGTCTCACCCATAATTAGCCTATCAATCGTCTCCACAAGCTGAGGGTCCTCGCGTTGTGTTGTCCCTGTCGAGTCCACTAAAGTCGGGCGTACTTCGAGAGATGCTAGCAAGCCTGGTACAAAATCGGAGGAGGGCCTAAAGTCAAAGCTGGCTATAAACTCTAGGCTTTGTGTTTCAATAAACAACGGGCTTAAGGTCAGTTTCTTTCGGCTCAACGTGTCTGCCACTACGTTGCCTTTGCCTGGAGTATAGGAGATCTCGAAATCGTATGAGGCAAGAAACTCCGTCCATCTTTGTTGCCTCAAGTTAAGGTCCTTCTGCGAGAAAAGGTATTTCAACGATTTATGGTCAGTGTAAAGTTCAAACTTCTCACCTAGGAGATAGTGTCGCCAAGACTTGAGTGCAAAGACGATGGCAGCTAACTCAAGATCGTGGGTCGGGTAGTTCTTTTCGTGCACTTTCAATTGTCTCCCGCCATAAGCTACTACCCTTCCTTCTTGCATTAAGACAGCGCCTAGCCCTGTCCCACATGCATCTGTATAAACGGTGAACATCTTGCTTCCATCTGGCAACGTCAAAACTGGGGCTGTTGTAAGAGCCCTTTTCAGTCGCTGGAAAGCAAACTCGCAATCCAAATCCCAATTGAACACTAGATTCTTCTTGGTCAACTTTGTGAGCGGAGCTGAGATTTTCGCAAAATCCCTTATGAACTTTCGATAGAAACCTGCTAGTCCTAGAAAACTTCGGACCTCAGTTGCATTCCTTGGTGTCTTCCAATCCTGTACCGCCACTACCTTAGCAGGGTCCACTGCTAACCCTTGTTTGGATACCATGTGCCCAAGGAACCTCACTTCTTCTCTCCAAAAGTGGCATTTGGAGAATTTGGCTTTTAGCTGATGGACTCGTAGAGTTTCCATGATTGCCCTCAAGTGCTGAGCATGTTCCTCTTCATTCTTTGAGAAGATAAGGATATCGTCTACGAAGACTACTACGAACTTATTGAGGAAATCTCTGAATACCCTACTCATCAGGTCCATGAAGTAAGCAGGTGCATTTGTCAAGCCGAAAGGCATGACAAGCCATTCAAAGAAGCCGTCTGGGGTTCTGAATGCCGTTTTATCGATACTATCTTCAGCCACCCTTAGCTGATGAAAACCGGTCGCTAAATCAAGTTGGGAGAAAACAGACGCTCCTACAAGCTGATCAAACAAATCGTCAATTCTGGGGAGAGGGTGCCTATTCTTTTTCGTTAGCTTGTTGAGCTCCCTATAGTCAACACATAGACGGAGTGAACCATCCGCCTTTGTAGCGAACACCACTGGAGCGCCCCATTCTGAAATACTCCTCCTAATGAACCCCTTTTCTAGAAGCTCTTTAATCTGTTTACTGAGTTCTTTCCTTTCCCGTGGAGCCATGTGTCTAACGGGCAACGCAACGGGCTTTGCATTATCTACAAGATATATGCGGAAGTCTATCTCCCGCTTCGGAGGCAAGCCCTTCACCTCTTCGAAGACATCCGGATATTCCCGGACCACTCTAACCGACTGCAAATTTACAACGGAGGTATCTAGCGATTCAAGATAACTAAGCATAACCGCATACAGGGGATTAAAAGAAATTTCCAAAGTATTATCGAGCTGGGTTAGGAGCCTAACAACCCTTTTTTCACAATCAAGGATGGCCCCATTACCAGACAGCCAATCCATGCCCAAAATCAAACCATATCCCGAAAAGCCCAAAACAAAGGCACTACATTTAAATTCTACGCTTAGAATAGAAATTTTCAATCCCAAACAGATCATAGACAAATGAGCTGGGCCCACAATTGGGTTTGAAACAATTAAGGGGTCCTCTACCATACTAGTTTTTGGGTGCAGAGATTCTACTAAAGCAGACGAGATAAAGGAGTGTGATGCGCTAGAATCAAATAAAGTGCGAACGGGGTGATCATAAAGATAAACTACACTTTCTACAGAAGTATTTATACCTCGCTGTTGCAGAGGTGGCGCCTCTAGCACATGAACTTGTGCCCCTGAGGTGGATCCAGCCCTCTGCCCCTGTCCTCGTTTCTTTGGGCAGTCCTTTGCCATGTGGCCTGTCTCACCGCAAGAAAAGCACCCACCATTCATCTTGGCCAATTTTTTCCGGCAATCTTTCACTAAGTGCCCCACTTTGCCACAGAAATTACACTTCCTCTTCTCTTTGTTGCCTTTCCCGCCCTTCTTAAAGTCTGTCTTCTTAGGCTGCAAACCTTCTTTCTTCCCTTGAGAGTTTTCTGCCGTTGTCTCCTTCTTGCCCTTATCCTCTTCATTCAGCAACGCCATTTGTACCAACCTATCATACGTAGCTCCCATGGGTATATGGGTCATGGCCAAACTGTGTAATGGCTCATTCAACCCTTTGACAAAACGGAGAGCCTTCTTGTGCGGGGTGTTGACTAGGTCCGGTCCAAACCTAGCCAGCTCATCAAACTGATTAACATACTCTTTGACTGTCTTGTTCCCTTGCTTAAGAAATAAGAATTTTTCCAACTGCAAACTCCTTTCCGCATCTGAGAGAAATTTAGCCTCAAACCTTGCCCTAAAGTCCTCCCATGTTTCCACTGGTCTTTCTGCATTAGTGACTTCCCACCAGTAGGAAGCCTCGCCCTTTAGTAGCCATACTGCCAGTTGTACTTTCTGTCTATCCTCTACCTCAAAGATGATGAATAAGTCCTCGGTTTCTTTCAGCCAATTTCTAGCTGCCACGAAGGACTCAGTTCCATGAAAATCCTTTCCTCCCATAGCTTTAAAATCTTTACATATCTTAGCAAAGGTGCTTCCCCGCGGAGGAAGTGGAGGAAGAGGTGCTGCTGCAGCTGGATGATTTCCTGCAGCTGGGGGAGGAGGAACGGTAGGACCTGGCTGAGTGGCCCTTGCTTCTAAGAACCGTCTAAACCAACCAGGTATTGGTACACCCTCTGGCAAGTTAAGTTCTTCGGACATGCTGAAACAAAAAGGATAGATTCAAAAGGAAGGATAAGGGATAGTTCCTATGGCTTTGGGGGGGGGGGGACTTTGCCTTTTAAAATAAAAAAATATTTTATCTTTTAAAAATGCTTCTTTAAATTTCCTTTTTGAAAAATAAATTTTCAAAACTTTTTATCTTATCTGGTAAACCTATGCTCTGATACCAAGTGAAACACCATACCTCCGTTAGGGTCACTCTAAAAGGGAATGCCCTAATTTTGGTGGAGGTTTATAAGTATAAATCACAGATATACAAGACAGATATAATAACACATATTTTTGAACAGCGGAAAAACAACAACCTTTATTTCATTAAAATACGTGTTACACCAACCATACCATAATTGTCTTACAATACTTCCAAAAACATAACATCTTCATAACTGTCTTGATTACATTATATAAAGAAGCATAAAGAAAACATAAATAAACTGCAAAAGTCCCATAATTGATGTCCAAAGCCATAGTCCAAAACAAAAAGATCCTAGCAATACATTCTTTCTCTTCAAGCTGGATATGAAGGCTGGTCAAGCTGCGGTATTCCCTCCCTGTGGACCTGGGGAGGGGGGGGGGGAAACGGAAGAAAAGAAGACGAAAGAAAAGTAGAGTCAGACATAAAGCCTGAGTAAGTCTAGGACTATTCAGTCTATGAATAAAGAACTGGGTATGATAAGTATAAACTAGAAATGGGAAAGCACCATAAACCAAGTTAAGTTGTCTAGGGTCGAATATACTATCGTACCCAATATTAATCTCTGTACCCATATAAACTAGTTCCCAACAGGCACCCCATAATCAGGGTGAAGTGATCCATTTTATGATGATCGGCTCCTACTCGCATAGTTACATGTGTCTTACAGCCCCCGATGTTGTAGTTACCTATGCTGGTCCCACCATGGGGTGTATCAAGTCCCATGGTGGCGGCCCGACACAACCCTAGAATGCACAGGTATGCTACTGGTGCCCAGTGCCTTATTTTTCTGCGCCGGAGTGGGTGCACGCCCACACCCTGTTAGAACCTACACTGCTACACCACCGCCGTCGATTTGACCTCTTACAGTCAGCCCAGTAATCGTGCCCCACCCTGCCTAGTTTTAGGGTATTATGATACGCCTTGTAGGGTTACTGCTGAAAAGGGTCCCCCGCTACTAGGTTTTCTATTTCTAGCCAACATGCTAAGTTGGTTAAGTGTTTTATAAACCTAACCCCCAATCAGTTTGTTTAGTTTAGCATGTTCAATTTTGATTAAGTCTTAATTCACTTAATCCTATCAATCCTGACTCTGTCTTAATTATCTTATTAAAGCCTTGATCTCTCACATTAGACAGGTATTGTTATGGCTGCCTGTTGCCGGTTGGGTCCGGGCAGTCTTACGCCACAACTCAGTCTAACCTCGGGTCCTTATTGGGCTCCGTGTTTAACCACCCACATTGGATAGGTATTGTTGTGACTACTGGACAGCCGGGCGGTTCCGGGCAGGTTTACATCTCAACTCAATCCAACCTCGGGTTAAACACATCGTATTTTCTACATTTACATATTTTGTCTCTTTTCTTTTTATATGTAAATATTTGCGGCCCATTATTCAAATTCATCTTTATTGATTAAGATTTATTTATGCCACTTAATTGTTTTTCAAGGTTGTTGGCATGTGTCAAACATGCCAACACATATGTTCTATATTTTAGCCCAAACGTCAATACCCCCGTTTTACACGTTCGCTCAAATGTAAGGTGTGTTGGGTTTAATACTTAAACCCAATTTAGCCATATAAAAAGGGGAGGCTTATAACATGGTGTTTATAAGGTAACATAAAAAGGGGAGTGTGAACGCATGAACTTGCAACATAACGATTCAATTAACATAAGGTAGGCACATGTGAACTTGCAATTGTAACAATATATAATATAAGCATTCTATTCACAAAATCATGGCATAAACAAAACATGAATCATTCTATTCGGGTAGTCATGGCATAAATGATACTTAAACATGAACCATTCTAATCATATAATTATGGCATAATCATAACTGAACATGAGTCCTTCTATTCATATAGTCATGGCATAAACATAATTGAACATGAATCCTACTATTCATATAATCATGGTTTTTGTCCTATCTATGTAACTTGTAAGTGGGATGTAATTCTAGTGTAATTTCTAATGTAACTTATGTGCCAAATATATTATCATATGATTATGATAACAACAAAAGCCTAGAAAACATGTTTTTAACTAGGCATAATAACAAACATAATTTAGTCATGTTCATAAAATTAATACAAGCTTACAAAGACGCTTGCTTTTGTCACTATCACAAAATCATGATTTTTATACTTGAACTATGATGCCAATTTCAACATAACCTTCATATGAATCATAATACTTAGGTGAATCAAATTACACTAAAGATGACCATAGAATTTTACATCATGTTGGCTTAACAATAAATCATAGACTTGCATGAAATTTCAAATAAACTATTACAACACATATTTGTTATTCTCAACATGAATCATATACTTGCAATTATCAAATGGGTGTTGTAAATAACTACCACAAACAAGTAGTTTTCAATATGAATCATATGCTTGCATGGATCCCAATCAAAATTCCACAACATGTGGTTGTCAACATAAACCATATACTTGTATGAATCAAACCATAGCATTGCCAAATCGTTTAGAATCAATATAACATACAAATATAAGTCATTATCACCACAATTCCATTTCGTTTCCAACGCAAATCGCATACTTGCAAATATCCAATCGTATACCATAATATTCCCAAATCGTTTAGTATCAAAGCAACATACAAATATAGATTATTATCGCCACAATTCCATTTCTTACTTTACACAAATTAACACAATTATTTAATTCACAACGGAATAGCACTCTGCTTACAACGTATGACGAATCTTCAATTCAGGAATCTGAATTCTGAAATTGGAGATGCTATCCTTTGTTGCAGGCGTTGTTTTGATTGATTTGACGTTGCTTTAAGCTTTTGATTTATCTCCTAATTGTCTCTTTATTTTCTGACGGCTATCCTCAGTAGCATGACGGTCTCATCTCCATTTTAGTTTATGTGAATTAGGGTTAGTCTTAGGTCCTTTTTATAGAGTTTCTGAGTTGATTTAGACCGTCGATGGAGCTTGGTTTAATAATAGCCGTTCGTTCAAAGAAGAGACCAACCAGGAGCTGACACCTAGCCCTAGTGACAGGGCAAGGCTCAGAAAATCGACCAAACACAGACTAGGCCAGCCAGGGTGGGCTGGGTTCGACCTGGCTTAGGGGCCAGGTCGACTCCCCAGTCGACCCCCAGGTCGACTCTAGAGTCGACCTGCCTGGGCAGGTCGACACCTAGGTCGACTCCCAGGTCGACCTGGCCTGGCAGGTCGACCCTAGGGTCGACCCCCAGGTCGACCTGGTGGTTTTGGGTGGGAATTTCCCCGCCTACTCTGATTGGGCTGAATTTTAAATCTGTTTTCGAAATTCGAATTTTCTGAAACTTCATCGGGCCATAACTTGGTCATACGGACTCCGTTTTTCGAAAACTCGGACTCTATTTCGCGTATTTTTCCGAGACGAACGCAATGGCATATCCCGTTTCCCTTAATACTTTAACTAGAATTTATTATACTTTAATTTGTGGATTTCACTGTTATAAAATACACGGGGTGTTACAATTGGTTTCTACCTAAGGATTAAGAATAGAACCGAGGAGATATACTTGAGAGATAGATACATGCATGCATATATTTATGGAAAAAGAGATCAAGGATGTACCCCCAAAAAGAAATGGGTAGGATGCGCGTATCTTGTCTTCAGTCTCCCAAGTCGCGTCTTCTTCAGCGTCACTTCATTGTACTTTAACTAGCTTGACTTTTAGGATTTCAAAGCTTCTTGGCCTCCATTTCCAAAACTCACTAGTAAAGATAGGATCTCGATCACTTACTATGCTAGACGGTATCCTATGTAGTCGGACTATCTTTCCAAGATAAACAGATGTTCACCATGATACCAAGTGTATATACTAAGATGATTAGAGGTCTCTCCTCTACTTAGCCTGTCCATCATGTCACAAATCTAAGGGTCATCATGTTACGCCACTCCTATCTGATCCAAATGCGTAGGCCGCTCTTCAAGCGGTGCCAACAAACCAGGTACAATCTTGACTGAGGGTCTAAAGCTAAAGGTTGCTATGTACTTCAAACTTTACCTCTCGTAAAGTCAGTCTCTTTCTACTTAGGACGCCTGCCATAACATTACCCTTGTTAGGGGTATAAGTAATCTCAAAGTCGTATGAGGCAAGAAGTTCCATCTATCGTTGTTGCCTCAAATTTCAAATCTTTTTGCGATAACAAATATTTTAAGGACTTAGAATCTGTATATAGTTCAAACTTTGTCCATTAAAAAAATAATGATGCCACGACTTAAGAGCGAACACTATAACAACTAATTCCAAGTCGTGGGTAGAATAGTTTTTCTCATGTACTTTCAGCTGTCTACTTCCATAACATACTACTCTCTCTTACTGCATTAAGACAACGCCTAACCTTATCCCGCATGCATCCGTATAAACTGTAAACATCTTGTTCCCTTCGGGCAATGTCAAGACTGGGGTTGTTGTCAAGGTTCTCTTCAGTCATTGGAAAGCAACATCATAAATCAAATCCCAAGCAAAAGTTAGATTCTTCTTCGTCAATCTAGTAAGTGGGACTAATACCTTCACAAAGCCCTTAATTAACTTCCTATACTAGCCCGCTAATCCAAGAAAACTTCTTACTTTCGTTGCATTCCTTTGGACCTTCTAATCTTGCACCACAACTACTTTTGCGGGATCTACTGTTATCCCTTCCTTGGATATCACATGTCTTAGAAACCTTACTTCATCTCTCCAAAAATGATATTTGGAGAACCTTGCCTTATGCTGAAGCGCTTGGAGGTTATCCGAGACTTCCCTTAGATACAAAGCATGTTTTTCCCCACTCTTAGAGAAAACCAAAATATTATCTATGCACAAGCGAAGTGAACCATCCGCCGTTGTAGCGAAAACAACAAGAGCTCCCTATTCAGAAATACTTCGCCTTATGACCACTTTCTCAAGTAACTCTTTTACTTGTTTACTGAGCCCTTCCTTTCCCTTGGAGTCATGTGTCCTACAGGTAATGCAACTGGCTTTGCATTGTCATCTAGATATACACGGAAGTCTATCTCGCGTTTTTGGGGACAAACCCCTAACCTAATCAAAAACATATATGTACTCATGGACTACTTTAACGGATCGCAAATCGTCGATAGATGCATCATGTGATTTTAGGTAGCTAAGCCAAACTGATCCCTTAGGATCGCACGAAATCTAGAGGGTATTCCCGAGGCAATTCAAAAATCTAACTACCCTCCTTTCACAATTACTAGCTAACCAATCCATGCCTAAAATCAACCCATGGCCCATGAAACCAAAAACATAAGCATTACACTTAAACTATATACTTAATATAGCTATTCTCAAATCCTTACAAACCAAAGACAAATGAGTCGAACCACCAATTGGATTTGAGACAGTAATGGGATCTTCTACTATGCAAGTACTAAGGTGCAGAGACTCACTATGGAAGCAGATATAACCGAATGTGAAGTGCTAAAATCAAAAAGAGTACTAACATGATGACCAAAAAGAAAAACTAAATTTTCTCAACAGAAACTTTACTACCTCTCTCTCTAGTACGCTGGTAGTGAGAGCACGCACTTGCCCTCCTGAAAATCCTATCCTTTGTTCTTCCCCTTGTCCTTAATTATATGACCCGTTATACCATAATAAAGACACTTCCTCTTGTCTTAGATTTTACTATTCTTTCCTCCCTTCTTGTCATATGGTTCCTCCACTTACACCTCTTTCTTTTTACCTCTTTTGTGAACCAAGTCCATATCCATGAGTTTCTCATCCTTGGGTTGTGCTCCTTAGCCAAACTCCCTCATTCTCATCTTTACCATCCTTGTGTAACACGTTAAAAAGTCCCTAGAAAGCTTCCTCCATCGCACGGAAAACCCTACAAAGCTTGAAAGAAAATTAGCCGCAGGTGAAACTGCTACGGCTATATATGGAAGTTGGGCACTTCTTCGCCCTTTGACAGGTGTAGTAGTCTCATCAAGCCTACGGAACCATGCCGCGATGAGGTTACCCCCTAGAAAGCCAGGAGCCCAGGGGACTCAGAAAAGAAGGAAACACGGATTCAAACAGATGAACAAAAGTTAGTGCATATGGCTTTGGAGAATATGTCTTTAAAACAAAACTTTTCTTCTGGAAATGCTTCTTTTAAAACCGATTTGAAAATAATTTTTCAAATCTTTTATCTGATCCGATAACCTTGAGCTCTGATACCAACTGTAACACCCCACCTCCATTAATGTCACTCAAAAAGGGAATGCATTAACTTCAGTGAAGCGTTATAGGTAAAAGATGCAGATAAATTACAAGATAGATAAATAAAGCAGCGGAAAACAAAGTCATTTTATAAGCAATGTAGTTCAGTCAAGCTTTTACAATAATTGACTCAATCATACTTAAAAGTACTACATGAAACTTCTTTCTTCATTCAAAAACTTCCAAGTATATAAGAAGCATAAAACATAGCAAAGTAGCATAAGTCCCCAAATTAAAGTGCGAACACAGCCATAGCCAAAGATAAGAGGATCCAAGCAATACATCAATGAATCTTCAAGCTTGGAAAAAGAAACGGTCCAAACTGAGCTGAGCTATTCCTTCCTTGACTACTTGGGGGAGAAACGGAAGAAAAGAAGATGAAAGAAAACGGGTCAGAAATAAAGCCTGGTAAGTCCAGTGATTTTCAGTATGTAAACAGGTAAAAGCAACATGACATGAATAAACTGAATATAAAACAATACCGTGATAAGAGGGATAAGAAGATAAGATTAGCAAAAGATATGATAAGGCAAGATAAACTGAATGCTCTTCTACTTTTTCTCTACTTCGGTAATACCCTGTTATTCTAGTTTCTATATCCCTGCACCACCTAACTAGTGCCCCAACTAGAAATATGTATAAAATGATAATGTGACCCTAATCCCCGCAATTGTGGTAGCCTTCAGGTGTACATCTATCATAAGGATCCCACCTCAATTTGCCTAACTGCCATGGATATGTTAGACGTACCCTTACTACCCTATTTATCGGCTCGCTAACAAGTATGTATGTATTACTTGTGTCATTTGACCTCACTTGTATGCATTCATTACTTGTGTCATTCGGTCCCGCTTGTATGTAGATACCTGTGCTGGCCCCATCATGGGGTGTATCAATTCCCATGATGGCGACCCGACACGATTCAAGATACACAGTGTATACTACTGATGCCTAGTGCCTGCTTTTCCACTCTGGAGCACATGCACGCCCATACTTCGTCGGAACTACACTGCTGCACCACCCGCCGCTATTTTGACCGCTTATAATCAGCCCAGTAATCGTGCCCCACCCTGCCTAGCTCAGGGTACCATGATACATCTATGTGGGTTACTACTGAAATGGGTCCCCGTTATTAGGGTTTCTTAATCAACATGTTTTAATGGTTAAGTGTTCTCAATTTAACTTAACCCCACCCATTTGCTTAATTAACATGTTGTACTGGTTAAGTGTTGCCTATTCATATGTTACTTAAACCTCTCACCGATTCACGCATGTTTATTTGACGGTTAAGTTTGTGGGCCTATACATACTAATATTACCCACTTACCCAAGATTTACTTAACCCTTCCCCTTATCAAGTCCATATGTATTATTGGTTAAGCTTGCGTTAACCCTATCCACTTTGTTCATATAATATTTGTTAAGTTGTCTTCTTGTCCATGTTAACTTAACCCACCCACCTAACATGTCATATTGGTTAAGTGTTTCTTATTAACTTAACCCTTCCCATTCATCATGTTGTATCGGTTAAGTGTTTCCTATTAACTTAACCCTGTTCATTCATCATGTTATATTGGTTAACTGTTTCTTCTTGACTTAACCCCACTCGTTTATCAACTTATGTTGGTTAACTTAACCCTACTCATTCATTATGTTGGATTTGGTTAAGTGTTTCCTATTAACTTAGCCCTTCCACTTATCATGTTACCTTGGTTAAGCATTGCCCTATCACACATCATGTTATATTGGTTAAGTGTTTCCCTATTGTGTTAACTTAACCCTACCATTCTTAGCATGTCCATTCATTAGCATTAATTCATTCATTAATGCCTCAACCTCTCACATTAGAACTGTTGTTTGCGGTTGCTGGATGTGTCGGGTGGTTCTGGGAAGACTTCTACCGCAAACTCATTCTATTCTCGGGTTTTGGGCTTAATACGCTAACCTCTCACATTAGATCTATATTGTTGTGGTTGCTGGATGTGCCGGGCGGTTCCGAGCAGTCTTACACCGCAACTCAATCTAACCTCGGGTTAGGCACGTTCATATTTAGCCAATTTACATATTTACCATACATGTCCAAGTCTAGATTTTATATACTAATTATCCCAAATTTTACAAAATTAGTCATGTTCCAATTCTCAA
The DNA here is from genome assembly GCA_030737875.1 of Allium sativum. Lineage (NCBI taxonomy): Eukaryota > Viridiplantae > Streptophyta > Magnoliopsida > Asparagales > Amaryllidaceae > Allium > Allium sativum. The sequence goes on along the minus strand of CM060922.1, from coordinate 898,974,785 downwards.
GTTATGCTCAACTAAGCCAATTGCAAGTTATTCCCTACAAATTAAATTTCAAGTTATTGCTCAAAATAGGTTACACCTAATCTCCTCAAATTTGCAATAATAGTCATGCCCCAAAATCACAATATACATTATGCTTGACGTCCCAATCAATAGTTACGCCCAATCTAGTTTTAATATTCCAAATTTTCCCCAAGTTTGTAACAATAACAATTAAGTCCCAAATCACAAGTTACAAATTATGTTCCACTATTACCAAATAGATTATTCCCTAAATGTCATTTACAAGTTATGCCCAACAATTTCACCAAAATAGGGTATACCCAAACATTCCCCGTCTTCCAATCGTTTGTATTTCGCCATTTTAGCCTAGGTTCGAAGGTAACCCAAGTTCATAAAAGAAAAAGGAAATAGGGGAAGAGAGAGAAAGAGCATAAAACAAGAATTGGCATAAAAATAAGCATGTTACAATAGACATAATACAAGAAATTTGGATCCAACAAAGATAGATTCTTGAATAAGCTGATACAATCATTATCGCAGGCATAAGAATAACATCATGAACCAAAAAGTATTATATATTCGATGTTCAACAAAGATAGGCATGATTGAATCGATATAATAAATTCTTAGGCATGTAAAATCATAGATTCAATAGAAAGATAAGGGTAAATCTGAAAAGATTGTCTCATCATCAAGCATAGACTTAGATCCATTTTATTACATGCCAAGATATTAGGTGTTTAAATATGAAAATAACATGAACTTACAGAAAATGAACGCATCTTGTTTTCTGGGATCTGATTTCTGAATTTGTTAAGCTATCCTTTGATGTAGTCGTTTGATTCTCTAGTTTGTATTTGGTTTGGAGCTTTCTAATTGGGAGAAGATGGAGGCTAGGCTAGCTTAGGGATGGACAGCATGACGGCTTCATAGAATGAGATTGTGAGGTTTAGGTTAAGGTTTGGGGTGTTTATATAGAAGTCTAGGATTAATTCAAGCCTTTAGATTAGTTTAGGAGAAATCAGAGCCATCAAACCAAAGAGATGTGTCATCCAGCCAACCATAGCATGATACATAAGCCCTAATACCTCATAAATTAGTCATCGGCCAATCTGATAAGGCCACAGCAGCTCAAGCCTATGAAAATTCGTCACTGGATCTGGATCAAAAAGGGGTCGACTCCCTACAGGGGGGTCGACACCTATGTCGACACCCCTATAGGGGGGTTGACACCTATGTCGACTGCCAATGGAGGGTCGACACCTCTGAGCGGGAAATTTCCCGCTCAGCCCGCTCTGACTGATTTTTGAATTTTGAACTGTTTTGACTTTTATTTACTATTTTAGTTTAATTTCTGTTTAAACTTGAAATCTTCTGAAGTCCATAACTTCTTCATACAAAGCCCGATTAACACAAACTCGAACTCTATCTAAAGCAGAATTCCGAGATGAACGCAATGGCATAACCCGTTTCATCCAATTCTTCTCCTAAAAATTAAGTGTTCTTAAATTTGTTAATTTAATATTCATAGAAAATACGGGGTGTTAAACTAGCCGACATTAATAAGGTTTCCTTTTACCTAATTTTCCTTCTTTCTTATGTTCTGTGTTATATCAAATTGATATAAGGTTCGTACCCTTTATATTAATAAAACGAAGTTATTAAGGGAACGTTTAACCTACTTTTACCATTTCAACCAAAAGAAAGTGTCAATGTTTGACACAGTTTTGTTGAAAATGGTTCTCAACTGTAACGACCCGCATTCTTATTTAAGGATCATCGAATATTTATTTCTTTTTCATCTGAGATTGTAAGGTCATGTTACTTTAGGGAACGATTATTAGGTTCATTTTCCATGTTCACGATTTTTGTCGATTTTTAAATGACCATTTTGCCCCTGGAGAATCTTGTTTCGCCTATAACTTTTGATTGGTAAGGAGTTTTGACCTAAAACCACTTTCATTAGATCCGGATGATGGTTTACCTTTCCGTAGAGTGGTCATCTTGTCAAACGGACTTACCATTTGGGACATATGACTGAATTAAGATTTAGAAGGTGAAAAACAGTTTAATTGGGCTTAACCGGATGATTAGCAGCTAGGCCCATCGGGGTATTTCGGGATTAGAGCTATATGAGGACTGATTAGGGTTAGAGAAACCTTTTTTTGTCATTTTCCAGCTGCCACTTACCTCCCTTCAACCCTAATAATGGCCTCCAACACCCAAATCACCTTCTAATCACCGTTTAATCAAGTTTTAGCCTAATCTACATCAAACCAAGGCAAATTGGCATAGAATTTGGGATAGAGCTGCTGGAACACATAGAGATTCAACCCAAATCAAAGATACTTTCAGATCTAAGTTTTATTTGTGGCTAAGGTGAGTGATTTGCATTGTTTTTCACTAATTACAGCTAATTAAGGGTGATTAGTGCTAATTAATGAAAATATACATTATTAAATTCCGGAAAAATGTTTGGAAATTCTTAAATATTATTTTAAGCCTCTGTTAGAAATTTGGGTTAATTTGGATATGTTTTGCTAATCCTATCACTAATTATGGTTAAGCATGATTAAGGGGAAAACATGGGTTTTTCGGTATGTTTGATCCATTTTAACACATTAGATTGTTGTTTTGTTGTTTATGGTTGATTATACATATTGTTATGACTGTTTGGAATATTTTATGATTGCTTATAACAGTTATATTGGTAGCAAACGCTGTCGTGTGGCTTAAAACAGTGGTTGGAAAAGTTACAGGAAATACGCAGAGACCGGATCGGATCGGGTCCCACGAACCCAACCCGCTCGTGAAGCACCACTTCGATCCAAACCAGATCGAGTTGCCTCCTCTGAACCTGTGTGTGCCACGAAGTGATCGTGGAGTACTCATCCAAACTGACCCGCTCGTGACCGAAGACCCGAATTACATAGTGGCCACGAACCGGAAGAGTTGCCATACCCAAACCGAACCGGTGCTCTCCACGACCCGACCCGGACGAGGTATCACGAACCAAACCGATGGACCCAAGTTGATGAAGGAGCTCATGAACCAGAATGGGTACCATGAGCCGAACCAATACTGGAGGATCGAACCGAACCGAGGAGCTTGGACTCAAGACGTGAACCACGAACAGAACTATGAGTACGATCTGAAGCGAAGAGAAGTGAAGAAACAAACTAATCTGGAGATGATAACCAAAACCCGAGATGCAAAGGTAGTCCAAAGGAGAAGTTTGTACTCAGGATCTAGTTGGGAACCAACGAGTTAACTTCATGATTGGACTTTGTCGCGGGACATGTGCTAAGGAGTTGTCGACGTCTATAGCTTTGATTCACGACCAAGAGATGAATGTTAGGCTACGGATCAGTGCAGCGGGATAGTTATTACTCCATAGGGAAGAGTGATCATAGCATGGCTATGAGCCAGTACAGTGAAGTCGTCATGACTTCATGGGGCAGAGTGGACATAGCAAGGATTAGTGGCTATGGATCAGTGCAGTGGGGTAGTTATTACTCCATGGGGCAGAGTGATCATAGCAAGGATTTGGGTGATCAAACAGTGGATATCGTATGCTTTATGCACTGAGTGAGAGATGTGAGGATGGTTATTATGATTAATTATTTTCCATTACTATGTCAAGCACACCCCCTCCCCGGTATCTTTACACCATATGTTAGTGTCACCTTAGAGTACTGTACATCTTGTTGTGCTAACTCTTTGGTTGCAGGTCCACGTTCAGGTATGGTTTAGTATACCTGTTATTGTTCTGGTTTGCTGCTTATCGCTCATACCTGAATTTTGTTTGACCCAGAGTTTTATGTCTCTTCTTATTACTCTACGTGCTCCTAAACGGGCAGATTAGAGACATGTTAGGTGATTATGCACGTGTAGTTGTATCGAAGATGAGCAGGAGGCTTCCACGTATGATAAATATATATAATCTCCCTGTGTTGTTGCTAGTCACTACTTTGGGCATTAGTAGTGCACCTCTTTCTTTTGCTTTGGAGACAGTATTTCAAAGTTGTAAAAATGATGGTTTGGATGATAAGCTGTATTTTGGATTTCCGCTGCTATGATGGTTTATTTCTCAGCTTATGCACTGTCTCGCCTGTTTTATGTCAAAGTTATGTTATTATTATATTTTATCCCATGCGCTGTGAGACATTCTACAGGTTCCTTGTTAGTTCAAATTCCTTTGCTTTCCTTTCCTTTCTTTGGCGACTGTCCCGTGCTAGTCGGGCATTAGCACAACGCATTTTCATTAGAAATGTCGGCTGGTGCAGGGTGGGCCGTCCCACTTGGTATCAGAGCTCTAGGTTGCATAGTTAACCTTGGGGAAGACATCAAGGAGAGATAGTATACGTATATGAGAGCGCATACCTGTGATATTTTGGTTTTCAAAAGCTATATATATATATATATATATATATATACTATTAGTATTTCTAAGGATGGAGTCGCACTGCACTGGCACCACTGAAGAGATGGTTAATCGTTTTCTCCTTACAGATTGAACGATGAGCCGACATACGAGGGGCACTGGTAGAGGAGCTAATAATGGGAATGCTCCTGATATAAGGCGATGTTTAATGACTTCATGAGAGAGATGCTTAGGGATGTTCAGAGGACAGCTCCTAATGCTGCAAATGGTGGTGGTGCAGCGGTGCAGGCGCCTAGGGCCGATTTCGCCAAGCTCTGTAAGGACTACACTAGTCTTGACGGGAAGCGGTTCCACGGAACGGAATTGGCTACAGAAGTTCAGGATTGGCTTGACAGTTGTGAGTGTATCTTCGAGGATCTGGGAATTGAAGACGCGATGAAGAGGAAGCTAGCGTCCCGTCAGCTACAAGGACGGGCTTTGAACTAGTGGAATGCTACTAAGGCAGCTACTCCCGAGAATCAAGTTACATGGAATCAATTTAAAGCTCGCTTCAATGACAAGTTTATCCCAGCTACCCAAAAGTCAGAGTTTTTTAGGATGTTCTTGGAGCTTAAACAGAATGGTAGGGCAGTCTCAGAATATATTGCTGAGTTCGATACTTTATCGAAGTATGGATTATCCTTCATTGACACTCTCGAGAAGAAGAATGAGAAGTTCATACCAGGCTTAGATCCATACTTGGGGGAATGGCTTATAAACCATATTGATGAGACTTTTGAATCGATTGTTGGGAAAGCACTGAGATCAGAGAGCCTTTATCCTAGGCCCAAGGCTGGAGTGGCTGTTGCATCTGCAGAGGGGCCAAAGCCGCAAGCAAGCGGTGGAGGCAAGGATAATTCTCAGAACAAAAGGAAATAGAATCAGACTAAGGATGGTCAGAACAAGAGTAAGAAAGATGTTGAGTGCTTTAGCTGTGGAAAGAAGGGCCATTATGCTAAAGAATGTCGAGCAAAGCCAGCGGGTTGGAAGTGCCTCAACTGCGGCCAAGTGGGACATCACAAGGATAAATGTTTGCAACCCCCCAAAGAGAAGCAGATTGTGATAGCATATGCTATAAATGTTGTTGCTTCTTCGTCGAATGCTCCAATTGCGGCGTAGAAAGGAAAGAATGTCGTCATTCAAGGTATGCTTTATATATATGACGTTCCTGTTCAAGTACTATTTGATACTGGGGCTTCCCGTTCCTTCATATCTAGTGACCTGGTAGATAGGTTGGGATTGGAACCCGAGATAGTAGATAGACCTTTAGTTATGATGAACTCGATTGGTGGTTCGACTAGCCTTAGTATTATTTGCCGAAATTTGGTCTTATCGAGTCATGGATGTATGTTCACTTGTGATTGCTTTGTTTTGGGCTCTACTGGTGTGGCATTATTTTGGGAGTTGATTGGCTCCAAAGGTATGGGGTGGTAGTATACTGTGAGGGATTTTCAGTGTCTATTAGGGCGGATGATGGGCGAAGGGTACTTCTTGGTAGCCTACCTAGTGATGAGGTGATGGCTAGTTTTCTAAATTCCCTCGACATGCTGTAGGACGAGTTAGCAGGAATTCCCATTGTTGGCCAATATCCAGATATCTTCGCGGAAGTGACCGGACTTCCACCACACAGAGAGACTGAGTTCCGTATTGATTTAGTGAAAGATGCCAGACCTATAGTAATGCCACTTCGTCGTATGGCACCAAGGGAGCAGAGAGAGATCGAGGTGCAAGTAAGTAATCTTTTGAAGAAGGGATTTATCAGAAGAAGTGTCTCCGAGTGGGGAGTACCAGTTGTATTTGCTACCAAGGCAGATGGTTCCCTTCGTTTCTGTGTGGACTATCACGAGTTGAATAAAGTGACAAGGAAGAACAAGTATCCTCTTCCACGGACAGATGATTTGTTTGATCAACTTGAGGGAGCAAGAGTGTTCTCCCAAATGGACCTCATGACAGGATTTCATCATCTCCGAGTAGCAGCTGAGAGTATTCCTAAAACGGCCTTTCGGACGCCGTCTGGATTATATGAGTGGTTGGTCATGCCATTCGGGTTGACCAATGCACCAACATATTTTGTGGATCTTTTAAATAGAGTATTCCGAGATCAATTGAATAAGTTTGTTCTTGTGTTCGTAGACGATATCTTGGTTTATTCGAAGACAGAGGAAAAGCACAAGGAACATTTGAGAGTAGTGATGGAGGTGTTAATAAAACACCAATTGAAAACGAAGTTTTCTAAGTGTCACTTCGGGAGGAGGGAAGTGAGATTCTTGGGCCATGTTATTTTAGAGAATGGGATTGCTGTGGACTATGCGAAGGTGGCTACGGTACAAGATTGGTCTACGCCCAAGAATGCAACAGACATAAGAAGTTTCTTAGGATTAGCTTGATATTATTGGAAGTTTATCCAAGACTTCCCCAAGATAGAGCCACCGTTAACTCAGTTGACCAAGAAAAATCAAGCTTTCGGTTGGGACGAAAGTTGTGAAAATGCATTCAAGAGTCTAAAGGAAAAGTTGACGTGTGTACCAGTGTTAGTCATTCCTAAAGGGAATGAAGAGATGATGGTATACACAGATGCCTGTTGTACCGGACTTGGTGTTGTATTGATGCAAGGAGGTAGGGTTGTAGCTTATGCAACTCGGCAACTGAAATCGCATGAGAAAAGATACCCTACCCACGATTTGGAATTAGCAGCGATCGTGTTCGTGTTGAAGAAGTGGATACATTATCTCTTGGGAGAAAGATTCGATTTGTTTACCGATCATAAGTCGTTAAAGTATCTCTTCTCTCAGAAGGATCTAATCTTTGACAGCAAAGACGGTTAGAATTCTTGGCTTCCTTTGATTTCGATATCGCATATACACTAGGAAAGGGCAATGCGGTAGCTGATGCATTGAGTAGAAGACATGCTAGTTTAAGGGCTATGTTTCTTGAATGGAAGCGACTGGAGTATATTGTAGGGTATGATTTCAAACCAAAGTGCGAATTGGATCCAGAAATGCTAGCAAGTTTGACGATCAGCCCCACTTTAATTGAGCGGATTGGTTCCAGTCAGAAGAACGATCCTAGTCTACTAGAAATCATATCCAAGTTGAAAATGGGGACTGACGAGTAGATGAACAAATATGGGCTTGATCAAGATGGATAGCTTAGAAAGAATGGAAGATTGGTTGTACCCAATGTTAATGGATTGAGAGATGAAGTGCTTAGAGAGTGTCATCACTCAAAACTGACTATACATCCCAGTGGTAATAAAATGTATCGAGACATGAAGCAGACCTACTACTGGGAAGGGATGAAAAGAGATGTTGGGACGTTTATATCCAAATGCATGAATTGCCAGCTACTTAAAGCAGAGAAAAAGAAGCCTAGTGGTTTGTTACAACCATTGGAAATTCCAGAATGAAAATGGAAACAAGTCTCAATGGACTTCATTGATGGGTTATCAAGGACTAGATAGGGCCATGATAGTAATTGGGTGATTGTGGACCGACTGATCAAGAGTGCAAGGTTTATACCAGTCAAGTCGAACAGAACGGCAGCTAAGTTAGCAAAACTATATATGAAGTAGGTAGTGAGATTTCATGGAGTACCCACAGGCATTGTAAGTGACCAAGATCCATTGATCACTAGTGGATTTTGGAAGAGCTTACAAGAGGCTTTAGGATCAAAATTACATCTCAGTACCGCGTACCATCCTCAAACCGATGGTCAGACAGAGTGGGTGAATCGTATATTGGAGGATCCCTTGAGAGCTTGTATATTGGATTTTGGAGGGTCTTGGGATGACCATTTGCATATAGTAGAGTTCGCATATAATAATAGTTATCAGTCCAGTATTGGTATGGCTCCATTTGAAGCTTTGTACGGAAGACCGTGCAACTCACCATCGTGTTAGCTTGAAATTGGTGAGAAATTTGTTCTTGGGCCTGATGTAATAAGGGAAACATCATACAAGATCAAGGTTATACAACAACGAATGAAGGCTGCCGAAGATAGGCAGAAGAGTTATGCTGATAAGAGATGAAGAGACTTTAAATTCTCCGTTGGCAACTTAGTATTCATCAAGATTTCTCGAGAGTGTGATTTGATTTGGTAGGAGAGGAAAGCTGACAGTAAGAATTGTTGGTCCATTCCCAGTTCTCGAGCAAGTTGGGAATTTGGCGTATAAAGTTGAGTTGTCAGACAAGATGTCGGGAGTTCATAACGTGTTTCATGTTTCCCGGTTAAGGAAATTCGTGCACGACCCCGATATTACTATTTCACCGAATCAGTTGGATGACATCGAAGTAGAACCCGAGGCGGTTGGGAACCGCAGGCCAATTCGTATTGTCGAGTACGACACGAAGAAACTTCGAAGGAAGGTGTTGAACCTGGTCAAGGTTCAGTGGGGCGAGAATGAAAATGATTGTACTTAGGAAATAGAGGAGAGCATAAGGGAATTGCATCCAGAACTCTTTGCCTGGTAAGATTTTAATAGTGATAGTTTCTTCCTTTGTTAGTAAACTGCATGATAGGGTATGCTTGTTGTCTATGTTTGATTGTTTGTGAATGACTGATAGGCATGCAAAACACCTTTGTATGTTTTTGGTTTAGAAATTTCTTAAAGGGGGGGGGGAGAGTGTAACGACCCGCATTCTTATTTAAGGATCGTAGAATATTTATTTCATTTTCATATGACATTGTATAGTCATGTAACTTTGGGGAACGACTATTGGGGTCATTTTCCATATTCACGATTTTTTCCGATCTATAAATGACCATTTTTGTAACGACCTGGAAATCCGTACCTTTTGAATCGACAATAATCCACACATGTCTAACTCAAAACTGTACTTATTTACAGATTGTTAAATGACGATCCACATCTTCAACCATTATAGTCAAAAATATAGATAATCAAGGGGATTAATTTAGAATTAGAAAGAAAGAAAAAAACAAACACAGAATCTCGCAACGGAATGAACAAAATATAATAATCAAATAACAGTTCATGAAGCTGTTTAAAACAAACATTTGATCATTTTACAACATTTATCAGAGTTATACATTTATATACATAACTGATAATACAGAGTAATGCAACAGAATAGTAGTGGGATACAATAGTAATAATAGTATACCGTCTTTGTCTTCATCCTTCAGAAGATAACCTTTGAAACTGGAATGCTCAAGTCTGACCCGAGCGTAATAGCGTGAAAATAAAACAAGCTCGGATCAGGCAAAAATATTCTCATCTAAGTCAAATCGATATCATATGAACATGCACACACATAACTCAAGAGATGTTACGGGAAATTCCATCTCCTAAGGATCCGTCAAACTAGATACTATATAATATAATCTCGCTATTACACTAGTGTCTATTCACAAATACTTGTCAGAAAAATAGCGTAAGCGGGGTTACATTGATTACCCTTACACAGTTTATAAGCACATGGTCTATGCAGGTCCTGTAACACAACCAGTAACGTCGGTAGCCAGTGAGTCCCCTATAGACCTATGCCAAAAATCAAAATTATAGTTGTCTCGCATAAGGATAAACGCATGACAAGGCACATGAGGCTATACCCAAAGTAGTATGCTACTAGTTTGCCTGATCCAGACTGGTGGTTACCCCTAACGGCCCACCCTAGACATCCGCCCCATATCAAATCAAAGGGAAATACATCCCATCAAGGGTGCGCACCAACAAAACAACAAAAATTGAATAATAATAGTATGGACCTGAGGCCCAGGAAAAATCGAAGAGCAGATGTCCACTAAGAGGTAGTCAAGCCTCATTTGGTCTGGCACGGCTCCTGTTTTAGTCATTTCAAATCGACACAAGTGTCGAGGTCATCCATTATCGTTCACTTTCTTCAAATCCAGTAATCGCCTCCAAATTCATCCTACTTCATTTCTGTAACTCCACTGCGTACACAGTTGTTAAAGTGGTTCCAACATTGACAGAGAGTATGTCAATAAGAGGTCCCGGTCTCTTTAACAACCAAACATCATGTTACACACCGATTGGTACTTTTATATTTCAAAAGTGAATCGTTATGATATCAAAATATCATATTCAACTAAACCAATTTCACTTTAAAATATCATATTATTTTAATCACAATAATATTTACTTTCAAAATTCATATTCACTTTGAGATAAATTTCCATTTCAACAATTGGTTATAACTTCAATTAACCACATTTTCTTCGAGTCATTCAATTTACTTAAAAATTCGTTTTTAATTCATTTATGATTTTAACGTCAAACTAATCATATTTACTTTTAAATCAGAGATTTAAATGTAAACAACTCCACTTCTAAAACAGTTTATAAGTTTGCAATAGTTTTGGGGTTTTAATAAATTTTTGAATAACTATAAAAATTTGGGAGATTTGGAATAACTTGGAAATCAAAACAGCTTGAGGGTTGGAAATGGTTTTATGTATATTAAAATATTTTATAAATTAAACTATTTATATATATATAGAAAGAAGAGGTTTTTGAAAAACAATTTATATAAAGTACTACATATATCAAAGGAATAAATTTCATAAAATAGATTATATATAAATTTGTTTATATAGAAATAATTTCAAATCAACTGTTTCTTTCCATTTTCAATAAATCTGAACCTAAGTTCAAATCTCAAAACAAACCAAATCGATTTTCAATATCCAGTCCAAATCGATTCCCAAAATCAAATTTATTTGAGAACAATCCATTTTAAATGATAACTTCCAATTTTGAAATATTATTTGAATCTATTCGTTTCAAATCAAATCCGAGTTCAAGTTCAAGTTCATAATATTTATTTAAACCATTTAATTCAAATTTAATTTCAAAGTTTAAATAAAGATTTAACCTTTGAAACAAATCAAATTATAATCAATTTTAGTTCACATTTCAAATAACAAATTTAGATCATTTCCAGTTGAATTAAATTCCAAAGTTTAAATAAAGATTTAAACCTTTGAAATAATTCAATTTCAACATTTCAATATAATTCAATTTTGACATTTCAATATAATTCAATTTGGAATGATTTCAATTCATAACCAATTTTAGTTCAAATTTCAATTTAACAAATTAGATCATTTCAATTTGAATTTAATTTCAAAGTTTAAATAAAGATTCAAACCTTTGAAATAATTCAATTTCAACATTTCAATATAATTCAATTTTGACATTTCAATATAATTCAATTTGGAATGATTTCAATTCATAACCAATTTTAGTTCAAATTTCAATTTAACAAATTAGATCATTTCAATTTGAATTTAATTTCAAAGTTTAAATAAAGATTCAAACCTTTTAAATAATTCAATTTCAACATTTCAAATTCAAATTCAAATTCCAATGTATAATTCAATTTATATAATTTTAATTTATTTTCTTTACACAGAATAACTTATTTAAATCGGTTTCACAAATTCTAAAATTTATAGATTTAACCAATCCTGTGTCCGTATGATAATTCTCTATCCTATGGCCAAGTGATCAGTTATTTCAAAATTTAAATTTTAAATTCAAGGAATGGATATATATCATTCCAATCCAGCGGTTAGATGTCATAGGTATGTATCATTTCAACCTATTTCTTAATTTATTCGAAATGACAGTTTATGATGATGCCAGTAACATCCAAGGTGATAACACTGATATAAAAATATAGACAACATCTGTACAATTCAATATATCCATAAATAAACACACATCACAACCATCATCCAAAACAGTTCAATTTGCAATGATTAACTGATTATATGTGTCGGGGTTTTACTAGCAATTTAATTCAAAAATATACTAACTGTCAATTCAATTTCTACAGTTTAAATTTGATGTCCATTTAAAATAGCAGTCAACAAACAAACAATCAAATCAATCACAGATTTCAATTTCACAAAAATGAGAATATTTTTGCAGTGTGAGAAAACTCACCTTCGTTTGAATTTGAAGGTATAACAAACTCAAATCCTGACAATCCAACGTCATTGCCTAGGTCTCGTCGATATGAACATGTCGCCGCTTGTTTCGTTCGAAACGGACCTCGTATAAACAAGATATCGAATTTCAAACGTTGCGTATTATTATAACTCAATTAACTAAAAAAACTTAAAATTTAATTTATTAATTACCTTTAATAACCAATAACACATGCATGCGCCACTTCGTTATCAAACGCCACTGTCATTCCACCTTTATGCACAAAGAAACATGCACCATACCTGAACTGACCACCCGTGAGTCTTCAACTACCATGCACATCTTTATTCCACTGCAATCCACATTTCCACCCAGCTCATCACGTCATTTGCATGTATATATTTTCTACATCCTTATTTTTATTCTCTCCTTCCATGTGTGACCATGTACCCATTCAAGTGCAAGGACCCCAAATTCCATGCGCCTGCCACCTTTTATTCTTATCACCCCAGGCTCACGGCCCAACCAAAATGTATGCAACAAACCCACACATTTTCATGCGGCTGCACCCCCAAAAAGAAAATACGAAGCCTGCTACCCTTCCTTCCCTCCATCCACTCTCTGTTTGCATTTTTCCTTTCTTTTTTTTAAATTCTTTTTTTTTTCCTTTAATAAACGTCTTCATGCATTGTCAGGTCATCACCGACCGCAACCCGGCAGCTTTCCCCTTCTACTTGCGTTTCTTTTTCCTTTTTTTTAATAAACATTTTCATGCCTTCATATATATTCACACACACCAGCACATATACATTTCACGTTTTCAAACCTTGAAAGCAAACCCACCCACACCAAATGCATATACACGTACACTGCCTTCCCTAGGAGCACACGCAGCACGCATGCACCTCATAGCCACACACAGTCGCTATCACAAATATATTAAACAGAAATGTAAACCTGAGAAGAATTTGTATGCTTTCAAAAAATGAGTTTTGAGTGTGTGTTCTTTTATATTTAGTTCCAGAGAAGAGAAATGGGAAGGAGAAAAGATGGGGGGGGGGGAAGGGCGTTTGCCTGAGAGTAAAGAAAAACATGGAGAAGAGAATAAGAGAGATGCCAAAGTGGAGTCTTCCTTGCATGAAAAAGGGGATGCCAACTTGAAAAATTAGAGAAGAAAAGGAAGTTGGGAGGGAATGTAATGACAGTTCTGGAAAGAGAAATGAGAAGATAAAGGATTTGGGAAAGAGAGAGAAATTCAAAGAGGGGAGGGGGAAGATAAATGGGGAGGTTGCTGTGTTTGCTTCATGCAAAAAAAAGAAATGCAAAGTGGGGAAGAATGATTAACGTGGCTTCCCTCCTCCTATTTTTTTTCTACGTAAGTGTTTTCTTTCTATTCCATGCTGGTATAATATATATAAAAGGAGCAACACACTTCATCCTAAAGCTATTAAAAGTGTGATGGAACATGCATTTAATACGTAGGCTATAGGGTGCATGTACATTACGTGTTCTTTGCAAATCATTTAATATGAAGTGAGGTGCCTGCATTTGTCATGAAGAAAGCATGGCGCATTCAATGGAAAAAGAAGGAAAAAAGTTTGGAACGTCATATTCAAAATGAATGATGGAAGATGCATGGAATGAATGCAAAATGTCCCATGCGTGCATGTAAGGAAAGGTAATTGAAAAGAATGAAAGTTTCCATTTTAAAAATATATATTTATATAGTTTAGTAAAATAAAAATACATCTTTTGCAGACCCAAAATATATAGAAAGATATGTAAGATCGTAAAAGGGACACATCGAACTCAAATGACTCTGTTTTAAAAATGAACTGTGTAAGCATTTTCACAATTTCAACGCAAACCGAACACCGAAACTGACAAATGAATATATTTCGGTAATCAGCGCGACGAGACGGACACAACGGTATATAATTTGCAGTGTCTGCATGCTCCGTTCAATAACGCGTTACGGACCCCTTTAACATAGAAATGCGAATGGGAAACGGAGGTCAAAACGTCCGATTTTCACAAAACGAATTTTACCATTGGATTACTGACAACTAATAGAATATTTTTCGTGTTTGTCCGAACTGGTTTCGAAGAGATTTTAAAATCGCTAAAATTTGAACTGTTAGGCGCAGCTTTGCACTAAAAAATTGCGCGACCGAACATTTAAATTTTTCGACGAAATTTTCACAACGGCTACATTTCACTATACGTATTTCAAATTGAAAATTTCCATTACGAGAAATTATAGAATATTTTCAAAATAAAATTCGATTTAAATCACAATTTAAATCGTTATAAATTGCGGGATGTTACAATTTTGCCCCTGGAGAATCTTGTTTCGCCTATAACTTTTGATTGGTAAGGAGTTTTGACCTGAGACCACTTCCATTAGATTCATATGATAGTTTACCTTTCCGTAAAGTGGTCACACTTGTCATACGGACTTACCATTTGGAAGATATGACTGAACTAAGATTTAGAAGGTGAAAAACATCTTAATTGGGCTTAACCGGGTGATTAGCAGCTAGGCTCATTGGGGGATTTCGGCATTAGAGCTATGATGGCTGATTAGGGTTAGAGAAACCTTTTCTTTGTCATTTTCCAGCCGCCACTTACCTCCCTTCAACCCTAATAATGGCCTCCAACACTCAAATCACATTTAATCACAGTTTAATCAAATTTTAGCCTAATCTACATCAAAACAAGGCAAATTAGCATAGAATTTGGGATAGAGCTACTGGGACACATAGAGATTCAACCCAAGTCAGTGATATTTTCAGATCTAAGTTTTATTTGTGGTTAAGGTGAGTGATTTGCATTGTTTTTCACTAATTACGGCTAATTAGGGGTGATTAGTGCTAATTAACGAAATTATTCATTGTTAAATTCTGAAAAAATGTTTATAAATTTTTAAATATTATTTTAAGCCTCTGTTAGAAATTTGGGTTAATTTGGATATGTTTTGCTAATCCTATCATTAGTTATGGTTAAGCAAGATTAAGGGGAAAACATGGGTTTTTGGGTATGTTTGATCCATTTTAACACATTAGATTGTTGTTTTGGTGTTTATGGTTGATTATACATGTTGCTATGACTGTTTGGAATGTTTTATGATTGTTCAGAATAGTTATATTTGTAAAAAATGTCGTCGTGTGGCGTAAAATAGTCATTGGAAAAGTTGTAGGAAATATGCAGAGACCGGATCGGATCGGGTCCCTCGAACCCAACCCACTCGTGAAGCACCACTCTGATCCGAACTAGATCAAGTTGCCTCCTCTGAACCTGTGTGTGCCACGAAGTGATCGTGGAGTACTCATCCAAACCGACCCGCTCATGACCGAAGACCCGAATCACCTGGTGGCCACGAACCGGAAGAGTTGCAATACCCGAACCGAACTGGTGCGCTCCACGAACCGATCCAAAGAGAAAGCCACGACCCGACCCGGACGAGGTATCACGAACCAAACCGATGGACCCAAGTTGATGAAGGAGCTCACGAACAAGAATGGGTACCATGAGCCGAACCAATACAGGAGGATCGAACCGAACCGAGGAGCTTGGACTCAAGACATGAACCACAAGCCGAACTGGGAGTACGATCTGAAGCGAAGAGAAGTGAAGAACCGAACCGATCTGGAGATGATAACCAAGACCCGAGATGCAAAGGTAGTCCAAAGGAGAAGTTTGTACTCAGGATCCAGATGGGAACCAACGAGTTAACTTCATGATTGGGCTTTGCTGCGAGACGTGTGCTAAGGAGTTGTCAACGTCCATAGCTTTGATTCACCACCGAGAGACAAATGTTAGGCTACGGATCAGTGCAGTGGGGTAGTTATTACTCCATGGGGCAGAGTGATCGTAGCATGGCTATGAGCTAGTGCAGTAAAGTCATCATGACTTCATGGGGCATAGTGGACATAGCAAGGACTATTGGCTATGGATCAATGCAGTGGGGTAGTTATTACTCCATGGGGAAGAGTGATCATGGCAAGGATTTGGGTGATCAAAGCGGTGGATATCGTATGCTTTACGCACTGAGTGAGAGATTTGAGGATGGTTACCATTATTAAATGTTTTCCATCACTATGACATGCACACCCCCTCCCCCGTATCTTTACACCATATGTTAGTGTCACCTTAGTGTTCTGCATCTTGTTGTCCTAACTCTTTAGTTGCAGGTCCAAGTTCAGGTATGGCTTAGTATACCTGTTATTGTTCTGTTTTTCTACTTATCGCTCATACCAGACTTTTGTCTGACCCAGAGTTTTATGTCTCTTCTTATTACTCTGGGTGCTCTTAAACGGAAAGACTAGAGACAGGTTAGGTGATTATGCACGAGTACCTGTACCGGAGACGAGCAGGAGGCTTCCACGTATGGTAAATATATATAATCTCCCTGTGTTGTTGCTAGTCACTGCTTTGGGCATTAGTAGTGTACCTCTTTCTTTTGCTTTAGAGATGGTATTTCAAAGTTGTAATAATGATGGTTTAGATGATAAGCTGTATTTTGGATTTCCGCTGCTATGATGGTTTAGTTCTCAGCTTATGCACTGTCTCGCTTGTTTTATGTCAAAGTTATGTTATTATTATATTTCATCCCATGCGTTGTGAGACATTCTACAGGTTCCTTGTTAGTTCAAATTCCTTTCCTTTCTTTGATGACTGTCAAGTGCTAGTCGGACATTGGCACAACGCATTTTCATTGGAAATGTCGGTTGGTGCGGGGTGGGCCGTCACATCGACCTTTCATACATTGTTATGTGTGACCCTACAAGTTATTTTAGAATTGGCAATAATTTAAATAATATTGAAATTATAAACAATGAGCGGTATCTAGCAATACATCGTTGTTTCCCAAGTTATAATAAGATCAATGATTCGATACAACCTTTCTGTGACCAGTGTATCAATGTAATATAATCCTTTCAACCGATATATCCAGGATTAAAATAGAGGCATGGAACATATAACCCTCTTTATAATTTAGTGCTTTTATCTTGATTGATGAGTAGACTATATAAAACAAATCAATATTTAAGAATGGCAATGCATTTTATAGTCTCACTCAATCAAGAGGCCCATGTATATCACTACAAATACTGTAGTGTTAAATTCCATTCAGATCATTCATAATTTTCATTCGATTTGAGATGTATCCAATAATCACCTTTATCGTCTATTGATTAAAAGTAACTTTTGATGATATCAAACCACAAATATCATCTAATAAAATTATAATGATTTCAGGTCTGAGGACCATTACATCACTGTCACAATGACAATAACTTATGACACTATTAATTATATTCCTTGTAGTTTTCTCATGTTGGGTCAGTCCAATATGTTATTCTCCAATACGTATTTATGTCTTGACATTAATATCACGTATATCAATGATCAATGAGATTTGATCATCGGTAAATCAACATATTAGTCTCAATGTTCTATTGTTGTCCTATATAAACAATAGAACTTGACTAGGGACATTCAAGAATTATAATACTTAATATATTATCTCGTGTTCAAGTCACTTACTTGAAGTATATAATTCCGTATTATTATTCTAAGGACTTCTATTATGTCAATATTTATATTACGCATTAAATATAACATAATAGAATATATATATATATATATATATATATTATTCAAAAATAAAATTTAACATCAACAATATTATTAATCCTATCAATTGGATTGCCTCTAGGGAATAAACACTAACAATCTCCCACTTGCACTAGAATCAATCAATCATATACCTATGAAACTAGTGTGACTATTAAACTTTTGTTGCGACAGAGTTTATGTCGGTAGGCTTGCAACATTACAACCTTTTGTAACTTTGCAGATATGTTTATCTCCTCTATGAACAATATCACATAAGAAATTATATTTCTCAAATATATATGTTTGGATCGACAATTATATCAAGGTCTCTAGGCCTGATCAATAACTTTATTGTTATAACAATGTAAAATCATTGGATGAACAGTAGAAAGCTCAAACATAAACTTTTAATCCAAAATTCTTTGTTTGTAGAATCAATATTTATTTCTTGTTTAAACTAACATGATTCACAATAATCAAAACGTTATCAACACATAACATTTGAATTATTATGTCATTCCCACTCAATTTCTTGTCTATACATGATTCAGTGGTATTTTGTGGTTACCTAGACATTTCGAATCCTATTTTATTCCCATTGGTATCTTAGAGATTGCTCTCCTTTTAAAAAGATACTAATTTGAGCAATAAACATTTTATTCTCAGAGGATTTATAGAAATAATATCCTTTGTTTTTTTGGATATTCCACAAAATAGTTATCAGATTTGGGTCTGATCTTGTCAGAGGTAAGACCTTTAACAAACGCCTTACATCCCAAATCTTCGCATTAGACAAACAAGGACATTTCCTATTCCATATCTTATATGGCGTCTTCATAATCGTATTAGTAGGATTACAACTAAATATGAATGCAATTGTTTCAAGGGGATAATCTTAATATTTATTAGAAGATTTGTATGACTTATCATTAATCATGTCATATCATGTAAGGTGCGATTTCTTCTTTCAGACACAGCATTCCAGTATGGTGTTCGTGGTGGAGTGAGTTATGAGACAATTTCGCACTCTATTAGATAGTCATTAATTATTGGCTTAATTATTCTCTTGATCTGTTCAAAGCGTCTTCATATTCTTTCAAAATTGGTCTTGAACTCCATTATTGAATTCTTTAAACTTTCTAAAGGATTCCGATTTGTGTTTCATAAGATACACACATCTATATCTACAGACATCATCAGTAAACTTAATAAAGTAATAAAACCTACCTCTAGTCTATGTATTCATCGCTCCATATACATCACTATGTATTAGACCCAATACTTACTACTTCATTCACCGTTTCCTGTGAAAAGTGCTTAAATCATCTTATCTAATAAACAAGATTTGCATTCTTCATATGATTCGAAATCAAATGACCTCAAAATTCCATCATTGTGGAGTTTTTATATGCGTTTCTTGTTTTTATGGCCTAACCGATGATGCCAAGGTATGCTGGATCATGAGATTCAATCCATTCAGTATTTATGTTATAAACTTTCACATTAAAGTTAATGTCTTAACTAATTGTGCAATTCCAAAAGATATTTCACATAAATAAAATGAACAACAATTTTCCTTTTATTACAAATGGAATTCAAACTTGTCTAATAAGATATAGAATAACATTTATTTCAAATGGAATTTATAACAGTATTTTAATTATTCAACTAATTCAGTGCCTAGAACAAGAAGCAGTTTCCTATGGATAGTGCAACAACATTTACTTCATTTCCATTCGTAAGTCCACTTGCCCTTTTGTCATATTTCTACCCCCTTTTGCAATTCCTGCAAATTCACATACGTATATGTGATTCATATCTAGTATTTAATGATAGAGATGTATATATAGATTGTTATAACATTTATATCTTATTCAGTTGAAGTCATACTTCAATTATTGTTTTAGATCTTCTATATTTGTAAAACAATTATGTTTTAATTTTTTTGAGGGCAATTCTCAAATTTTGGTGTTAGTTAAGAAATTTGATTTAATTTAATTTATCCTTGTTAAGGATTAATTTTAAATTAACGGAGTTGTTTGTTAAATAATATCCATAGTAGATAATAAATAATAAAACAATAATAACTGATTTTAATATAAGCACAATTTTTGACAATCAAAATTTATATTAATATAAATGTATAATTTATACTAAAATATGCTCCCATTCAAATTAACATCCCTCTATTTATATATACATATAAGAGCATGTGTGTGTGTGTATATGTATATATATTGATGATGCAAGATCCATATCTAATCATGCCTTGACTTAACTTTGGCTAATCTCCAAAACACAACCTTTTAGGTGGATATCTTATGTCAATTATATCTCTTATATAACTCTTGGATCGCATAACGAAAATTTTGTTCATTTAAATATTAAATATTTCATGCTCTTTGTCTCTAAGGCCATAATCCTATCATGCAGCCTAATTAAGTCAAACCCAATAA